>JAVLUX010000044.1:18631274-19231274 GCA_032164185.1 Moxostoma hubbsi | reverse complement strand
TGTAAAAACAAGAAGAAGCAGAGGAGAGGTATGAGGAGAAGTATAATAAGAGGAGGGATCAACAGAGACGAGTGAAGTGAAAGTCTCTCTCGTAAGACTCCTTGCCGTGTTTGTGGCTCACTGCTTTGATGAAGACGTGTCTGTAATCATTCATTTAAGGTCTGTAAGCAAAGTGTAGGATATGAGTTGAAACAGAACAATAGAAGATATCTGTTTTATTATTTTATTTAGGAAATATGAAATGATATGAATAAAAGAGTGGATCAGAACTGGTAAATTAGGCAAGCCGGGCTCAAACCCATGTTGACCGCGTGCTATAGTATAGAAAATGGCTTTTTAAAATGCATTTGGATTAATGTGGATGTAGCCTTAATTACTTTTTTGGTACATTACTGGCGTTATACATGTTTATAAAATATTATTATTTATGTAGAATTCAATGAAAACATAATTAATGTTCATATGTACGTCTGTTTGCATTTCTGTGACTGTTGCGTGCTGAGTTTACACTACACGATTTTAGGCCCAATTTTCACTCGCCGACAGCTTTGTGGAGATCGCTGACAAAAGCCCGAAATTATAGGCAAATCAGAGCTCGCTCCCGTGAGCGACGAACGCATTGTATGAATTATCAAAAAAGCGATCTGAGAGAAGTGCAGACATGTTGCAGATGTCAGCGAGATATCTTGCATGTTAAATATCTGGACCTGTCTTCGATTCCAAATCGCGCAATGTGAAATGTGTTTTGACTGAATGCAACTGCAGCGTTGACCTACACCCAATGAGAGAGCAAGAAATGGGGTGCGGGAAGATTCATTGGGAGGAGTCCTGATGTACTGTACCTGCAACAGAACATCAACTAGCATGGCTGCGGTATCAAGAAAGACTCATTGGACCGAAGAAATTGAGGAAAAATGAGCGGAACATTGGCAGGAGCACCAGCGCCTATTTGATGTTTCCTCTGAACTGTACCAGTGGAGAAAGAGAAGAGTTGGAGAGAAATTGCCAATTCTCTTGGACAGTCAGTTAAGCAAATAGGTCGATTTTTCAGTAGGAAGTACTTCATATTGTAACCAATAAAATATATTATGCCTTTACACATTATGTAAAGGTGATATACACATCATATTCTGAAATGCATAACATATGATCATGCATTTGTTTTCATATCTCGTATCACTTCTCGTGTGTACTCTGTTTTGAAACATAATTTGGAGTCCAGGCAGAGTCGTCTGGGATTCGTCAATAGTGAAATGTTTTGTAATGTGTTCACCCCTGTTGCCAATTTGTTGTGTAATTTGAAAACCCAACGACTTTGATGACAAGACAGACAGTTGTGTAATATGAACGGTACCACAATCCGACATCTTTGAAAGCTGTGTAGTGTGTAGGAGGCATAACAAGTCATTGTAAGGATGAAAAGAGTGTGATTTGTATGAAAGTGAATAAAGTGTTGTTGTAGCACCTCTAGTGTTCATTTCACCTGGAAACTGCCGTGATACAACAAGCCACGTAATATAAATATATTTTATTTATTTCTAATAATAAACTTTTTCTTTTCTTTCTTTCTCAGGATGTGACCATTGAAGAACAAAAAAGCTTTCCCCACATGCTCATCACAGCAGAGAGGCGCATACTGAGCAAATATTCAACTAAAACACACAAACATTCATTAAAAAGTCAAACAAATCTCCCTCTCTCAGTCCTTCTCCCTTGAGCGTGTCCATTTCCTGAACTTTGTCCTTGACCTTTTCACAAACTCTTCAAACTGCCTCTGCGGAATGTGTTTTCTCATATTTGGTTTGAAGTTATCTGTTTCCCCTTTCACCCTCCGACAGAGTGCACGGAGGTGGCGGAAAATAAATCACACACACAAACACTCATTCACAGTAAAATTGGACATGGCTCCCCCACAGAGAAGACCGGTATTTTCATTTTACGACAGGTCTGTTGGCTGTGACGGGCTGCTGGGATGGAGCACAACTCCTGCAGGGCACGTGGGTACATCCTCTGTGAACAAGCACTTCAATGCAACATTTCACAGATCTGTGCTAGAGGCAACAGCCAACCGTTTGTGATGGTTGAATAACATTAGAAACCAATCTTTAATGTAATACCACTGGGGTAGATAATAACAGTAGATTATAGCCATTTTCCATGCTGATGTGTCTGTTTTCTCCTCTATTGGTCTACCTGCCCATCCATCGATCTATCCTGCTTCATGCATCCATTAATCCATCCATACATTAAGAATTTTCTCTCACACAATGAGTTTGATGCTAAGCAAAATAGCTATACATCAATAATTTACATGCTAAACCTGAATTCTCTTCCTACTTCAGTGCCAATAAAAATGCCAGACTCTTTAGGAAAATGGTCACTTTAACTAATTTAAAGGACTACTTCACAACAAAATGAAAATGATGTTATTATTTACTCACCAACATGTTGTTCAAAAATGGATACTATTTTGTGCCTGATAAACAAAAGGAGAAATGTAAAGAATATTTGTGCTGCTCTTTTCATACAAAAACAATTCATTATTTAAACAATTTCAACGATTCTTTTAACGATTCACATCTGTCAGGCTACAAAATGGGAAAAAACTGATAATCTAGCAAAGACTGAGTCTTTCCAGCCAACCCTGTTCTTGAGCACATTACCATTTCGCTAGGTTCATCTACAGTAACGCTATCCAAAATGGTCAGAAATCTAACCATCGACAACCAACTAAATTTCACCAACATCTCAAAAAGCGCCCGATCATGTAGATTTACTCTCTACAACATCAGAAAGATAAGACCCTTCCTCTCTGAACATGCCACACAGCTCCTTGTTCAGTAGTTGCTTGTCATTTCTAGACAGGACTACTGTAATGCTCTCTTAGCAGACCTTCCTGCATGTGCAATTAGGCCTCTGCAAATTATCCAGAATGCAGCAGCACATTTGGTCTTCAACGCACCCAAGAGAACCCATAACCCCACCTTTTCTCTGTACACTGGCTCCGTGTTGCTACACGTATCAAGTTCAAGGCTCTGATGTTGGCATACAGAACAGTCACTGAGTCTGCATCAGCTTACCTGAAATCATTCCTGCAGAGCAACGTTCCCACCAGAAGCTTGCGGTCTACAAATGATTGGTGCCTTGTTGAACCAACACAAAGTGGCACCAAATCACATTCAATTTTGGCTTCACTATTCCTCGCTGGAGGAAAGACCTTGCCAACTCCATCCGTGATGCAGACTCCCTCTCTGCCATCAAAAATTGGCTAAAGAGACAACTTTTTTGTGATCGCTTGACCATACACACACAAAAATAAAAATGTTGTTGCAGTCCAGGGTCGGACTGGTCATTGGGAGAATCTGGACTGTGGAAGGGTGCAGCGATATGCAGAAAAGGACAGCAACTACCCCCAAAACAACTTTTTGGGCCAGATTTGCACTCTAATCACTGTCAAAGCTAATGCAATTGAAACTTTGTAATGCAGCACATTTTTTCATGTTACTGCCTACTTAAGGTGAATCACTTATTCTTCCTTATTTTGTGAGTCACTATGGATAAAGTGTATGCTAAATGAATAAACGATGAAAGTACAATCAACATGAATTGTGTCCTATATTCCTTTTAAGTCTTCTAAAGTCACATGATAGCTTTTTGTGAAGAACAGACCACAATTTAAGTTTTTATTCATTAAGTTCTGAAATCACCTTTGCGCTTTCATCGAGATTCATGTACGTTTCCTTGATATTGCATGAGTATGACATTGATGCCAAACGCCACTGGTTCTTGCATGTTAAGTAACTGATTGCACAACACAGACTCATGAGGAAACATCACTGGGATGACTCTTTGCCTGCACCACTATGGCCACGTCCACACTAAAGCCCCGTTCACACGGTCAGCGGTCTTGTCACAGGACAGAAGACCATTCATTTTAAAGACCACCTGCCACTTCTGGCGACATAAGCGACAGCGAAAAGAAGAGATGCGACAAAGTTGACAAAAGTCTAGCTTTATGCAAATACAGAGCGATATCACACTTTGATGAGATACCAATGAGAGAAGACAGTGGAGCTCACGTCATCTGTCTCTTGTGAGATAATGGATCTGAGTGCTTGGAAGATAGAGGGGTTAGTGAATATTGTCATCAATTTCCCTGTTCTATATCAGTTATCTGAAACTCATATATAGATGTAAAAAAAACATTATGTGTGGAAAACTGTGTCAGAAATTGACGTCATTGTGAGTGAGTTTGATTGATACATTGAAAGATCTTTCATTGATATGATTGAGCATTGCTGCAGTTTACAACACTTTCCCCTGCAGAATGCTCATTTTTAGAGGGATAGTGCAGATTGGATGATGTACCAGAAATTGTCACTAAAATGCTTGGTGAAGTCACATCGTAAAAAATCGACAGTAGAACTCACGGTTATGTTTAATAGTGAATGTAAGAGTATTTCCACATGCACAATGTGATGAGAACTTACAAGAATGGGACTAAACAGCTGTATGCAAATCTTTTTGGGCCGGGCAGTGTAGTATTCAACTTATTTCGGAGCATTCCAATGCTTAAACAACGGCCAAATCTTTATATTAAATTATTTTAAAATTCTCTCACCATTTACTCAGTGCTTTAACTAATTATTGCATATTTGTTCATAGTTTTTTTCTTTATGATTTATTTATACATTTTAAGATACATTATAGACACAACACACAAAAGAAAAAAGAAGAAAAAAAAAAGACAATGCAATAATAAACAACAATGAACAAATCCACTAAAGTTAAATTGAAAAAAAATAAAAAAATAAAAATATATATACACTCACCTAAAGGATTATTAGGAACACCATACTAATACTGTGTTTGACCCCCTTTCGCCTTCAGAACTGCCTTAATTCTACGTGGCATTGATTCAACAAGGTGCTGAAAGCATTCTTTAGAAATGTTGGCCCATATTGATAGGATAGCATCTTGCAGTTGATGGAGATTTGTGGGATGCACATCCAGGGCACGAAGCTCCCGTTCCACCACATCCCAAAGATGCTCTATTGGGTTGAGATCTGGTGACTGTGGGGGCCATTTTAGTACAGTGAACTCATTGTCATGTTCAAGAAACCAATTTGAAATGATTCGAGTTTTGTGGCATGGTGCATTATCCTGCTGGAAGTAGCCATCAGAGGATGGGTACATGGTGGCAATAAAGGGATGGACATGATCAGAAACAATGCTCAGGTAGGCCGTGGCATTTAAACGATGCCCAATTGGCACTAAGGGGCCTAAAGTGTGCCAAGAAAACATCCCCCACACCATTACACCACCACCACCAGCCTGCACAAAGGTAACAAGGCATGATGGATCCATGTTCTCATTAGGTTTACGCCAAATTCTGACTCTACCATCTGAATGTCTCAACAGAAATCGAGACTCATCAGACCAGGCAACATTTTTCCAGTCTTCAACTGTCCAATTTTGGTGAGCTCTTGCAAATTGTAGCCTCTTTTTCCTATTTGTAGTGGAGATGAGTGGTACCCGGTGGGGTCTTCTGCTGTTGTAGCCCATCCACCTCAAGGTTGTGTGTGTTGTGGCTTCACAAATGCTTTGCTGCATACCTCGGTTGTAACGAGTGGTTATTTCAGTCAAAGTTGCTCTTCTATCAGCTTGAATCAGTCGGCCCATTCTCCTCTGACCTCTAGCATCAACAAGGCATTTTCGCCCACAGGACTGCCGCATACTGGATGTTTTTCCCTTTTCACACCATTCTTTGTAAACCCTAGAAATGGTTGTGCGTGAAAATCCCAGTAACTGAGCAGATTGTGAAATACTCAAACCGGCCCGTCTGGCACCAACAACCATGCCACGCTCAAAATGGCTTAAATCACCTTTCTTTCCCATTCTGACATTCAGTTTGGAGTTCAGGAGATTGTCTTGACCAGGACCACACCCCTAAATGCATTGAAGCAACTGCCATGTGATTGGTTGATTAGATAATTGCATTAATGAGAAATTGAACAGGTGTTCCTAATAATCCTTTAGGTGAGTGTATATATATAGATAGATAGATAGATAGATAGATAGATAGATAGATAGATAGATAGATAGATAGATAGATAGATAGATAGATAGATAATTTGCTCATTGTTTTGTTTTCGAATGTTCGAGTTGCAGCTCAAAAAATGTGTAAAGCACCATAAAAATTATCATAAAAATAATCCATGTTATTTTTGTGCTGTATTCTGGATGTTGTGGGATCACTTTGTGTAAAGAACATATCCAACTTCAAATCTTTCAGTAACAATCAGCGTTCACATCCGCCGTAACCCGCATGCATTTCAACATTGAATTGTGAAACATTTAATTGCCGACTTAACAAGCGTTATGACAGCTTTGACATTGGTGATGTCAAATCCCATTAGCACTTGTGTGTGACCAATTGTGAAATTCTAATGTTTGAATGACTAATTTTGAAGGATATGTGACTGCCTTTCCAGAGAGGAACTTTCTTAGGGATTAAGACCTTTACTTTCACTCTGGAGTTATCGTATGGTTTCAGAAGACTGGCATTCTTCTGGCTCCGGCTTGTGTTAACATAGAAGGCTCCTCTGCAATTATCCCAGAAAAATCCTGGAATCAAAGCATAGTGTGAATTCAGCTTTATAGAAAAACAGTATAGAAAAATAGAATTATTGTTTGCACCCTTATGACTCCAGGTTTTCTTAACCGCCAGGCACCAATAATCAATGAAATCACTTCACAGCATCTTTGTGATTTTATCTTCAGTTCAAGAGTTCAAAAAGACTACTGTAGCTACGGAAAACGACCTGTCCTCAAAACCAGATTACCACTTCAAAAGTGCAAAGTGTGCTCTTTTACCTGCCAATCAGAGGCTTGTAAACGTTTCTATTTTTAGCTGCTGACTCTTTGATTGGACCACAGTTTTGAGTGTGTGTGTGCATAGATAAAAGGAAGAAGAACTGTGTCCTTTGCTCACACTTAATTTCTCTTGGCATGCTGATATTCAGAACAACAGCACAATTGCAAGAGTGATATTGCTTTTTTACAATAGTTCTACAAACAAGTAAAACATATAGAAATATTTAAAAAGTAATAAAATAACTTTCACACATTTGAAGAACTTTTTTGTTTGTTTGTTTGAACAGTAATGTACTTTGCAATGAAATTACTTCATCAAGAAATAACTAATAATAAAAAAACATATAAATGCACAGATGACAAATATGTTATTTAAGGGGATAATTCACCCCAAAACAATCATTCTTTAATCATTTACTCACCCTCATGCCATCCAAGATGTGTGTGAATTTATTTCTTTGCTGAACATAAACAAAGATTTTTTGAAAATTTCTCAGCTCTGTAGGTCCATTCAAAGGAAGTGAATGGTGACCAGAACTTTGAAGCTCCATAAAGACATTAAAGTAATCCATTTGACTCCAGTAGTTAAATCCATGTGTTAATCCAAACCATATGATACTGTAGGTGTGGGTGAGAAACAAATCAATATTTGAGTCCTTTATCACTATAAATTCTCCTCCCTTCCCAGTTGGTAGCGATATGCATGAAGAATGTGAATCGACAAAAACAAAAGAAGAAGAATGTGGACGTTAATGTGAAAGTGGAGATTTACAGTAAAAAAGCACTTAAATAATAATCTGTATCTCACCCACATCATATTGCTTCTGAAGACATGGATTTAACCACTGGAGATTATTTTTATGCAGCCTTTATGTGCTTTTTGGACCTTCAAAGTTCTGGCCACCATTCACTTGCATAGTATGGACCAACAGAGCTGAGATATATTTCTAAAAATCTTTGTTTGTTTTAAGTAGAAGATCATTTCATTTTTGGTTGATCTATCCATTTAATAACTCCTGAGTTAATGTATATAGGTAATGGCTTCTCTTGACATGTTTGCGGCAGAACAGGCACAGATGGGAAAGCTTGACAGCGTTAGCATCAGGCTTAATGGAGAGTCAGTTTAACTGTTTTTAACAAGCTTTTCTTCATTTTTGTTCTGCATATAGGCTATAGTGATGGAACGCATTTTCCCTGCAGCATTTTGAAAAACTCAATAAAATATACCAATATTTTTACTGCTTCATTGTTTTAAAGGATATCCCACCCATAGCTAGTCATGTAGAGAGAAGATAAAAGGAATACTAAGGTATCCTCATGGATGAGTAGTCCTCAAAGTGCTAAGGAGAGGTAAACATTAGCTGCAGGAATCCAGCAGGAGGGTAATGCTATCCAGACTACCTGTGATGTGTTGTAGCTCACAGCAGCTTCTTATTTTCCCTTATTTTCTTGCTCTCTGAGTTCACTCTCTGTGCTAACAACTTTTTTAATGCTCAAAATGTGGTGAAAATGTATTATTTTGTGGGAGGAATAAGACAACTCTTATTTCGATGTAATCATCGACAGTTTCCCTGATGAAAAGAGCTGCTTACACTAGCCTAAGTTGGTTTGCTGGTCGAATCTGGTTTAAGTATTCTCCCAGCTTGGCCAAGCTAATGTTCAGCTGGTTTAGCTGGTCTCTCAGGCTCTGTACTGAAACCTAGTGAGCTGCCATACTATCTACTGCAGCTGACATTAGCATGTTGCTAAGCTAATGATGTGATAAGTTAAAAATACACGTGGATGAGCATAAACTTACAGTACATTGCACACACAACTATCAGGTAAAATCATGGCAGACACTTCTGGTGCAAAAATGGGTAATCTGTGACAAAGTGCCAGTTAATATGTGGTACATTTTCAGCAAACAAAACAATTTGCTGCACATTATTGCCAGAAGTGTACTGCCTTCCACCCAGCTTGATCTCATGAACATTACGTGTGGGGCACCAAAAGCAAGTGAAATGGTTTCGTAATCAGACAAGGTTTTAGAGGTGAATGTAGATTGTACCTCTAACCTTAAAGTTGAAATCAAAATTGACCCTATTTATTGTATTTAAAGCGTGTTTCTGGTCTTATTGTGAAGGATTCATCCATGCAGACTTGCAGTTTTATTTTTTTTAAAAAGTTGACCTCGTAATCTTTAATAAAAATGTCATAACTTTCTCTTATGGTGAAACGACTGACTCTTCTCTGCATGTATGTAGTCAGTCGTAGTCAGTTTTAACCCTGCCCCTTCAAAAGCCTTGTAAACAAATGAGATGACAAAGCAGCTAATGCAGAGATGAAAAGGTGTATTTTTGGCTGTGTCCCCCCAAACTCCCGTTCCTTACCCGAAACTTCCATGGTTATGGGCCAGCCAGGGCTGGATAGGTAATCTGTCATACCGGGCATTTTCCCGGTGGGCCGATGCACCGATCAGGGGCGGACTGGACATCGGGAGAACTGTGCGGGCCAGTGGGCCGGCTGCAAAATGGGCTGAATGCGCCACGATAAGCTAAAATGAGCTACCACGTTATGCAGAATGGGCCACAAAACCCATTCGCGCCGCGATATGTCGAAGGGGGCAGCGGTATGCAGAAAAGGACAGCAAACAACATTTGGGCCAGTTGCTATGTAAAATCCGATATCTCTTCCCAGTCCACTCCTGGGGCCAGCTGGCTTGAAATTACATTTAAAAGAAGGAGGAATAACGGCAGATTCCCAGTTGTGTTCGAGATATTTCACGCTTGAAATGCTGAGGTCATCACCACTGAATACAACGTGACTTGTATGCCTGCTGAGCTTATTCATGTTTTTAAAATGCAGATATCTTTAGATTTACAGCACAAGAAAGTGTTTTTTTTTCCCTTCATATTTACTGTATTGTGATTCAAAACTTTGAAATATTGTGATCTTTTACTTTGGCAACATTTGACAATTTCCCACTGTTGGCAAGCACTTCTATAGCAAACCTGTGGAAACAATGAAGAGTTCGGCACAAAGCTCATTTGCATGTGAAAATAGTTTGAAAAATTTGTGGCATGCTTGCCACAGAGGTCTACCAGGACTCAACATTTTTGTAAGGGGTCATGATAATTGATGGAAAAATGTGCTAAATGTCAAAATATGACCCAGACATGTTCTTTTGAGATTCACCCTCATAAATATTTTAGATGATGCATTCTGGGTATTTTGAACCAAGGCGATCTATAATACCTGGAGAGATCTAACCGTTCTCTAAAAGCGTTCCCATTTTAATCACCAGTTCCACGTCTCAGTGGCAGTTGATCAACTGGTATATGAGCCCTGCAAAATTAGATACTGGCAAAACATCTACCAAAATATAATAATGAATCATTTGCAGTTTACTGTATATATTGCTTGCAAAATATTTTACTTGGACAGAATGCACAGCTACTTTTGAATGGCCGTCAATAGAGAAAGATGCTTTTTGTCCACATAATGGTGTAGTTGTGATATCTCCCCGCAGGCGCTAACTACCGAAGCTAACCAGCCAAACCTTGAACCCATTCATTGGCTCCTTGCTCAGTCTGGTATTTGTGTAAGGGAGAATTACCTCAATAAAATTTTTTGTTCTGAACTACACACATGCACACTCAGAAATATCCAAGCACTTCCAAGTAAGGGACAAACCACAAAGCGTGAAGACAAAAAAGGCTAAGGTGAAACAAATGAGGGACCTCCAGTCTCATTGGACTATAGGGTTTCACTCTCCCAGTGAAAGGCTGAGAAAATGTTTTCACTAGCAAAGAAAAATACCTCCTCAGACTAATAGAAAATAATGTCTGCATTAAACTCAGAAGCTATTTTTTGACTGGAGTGAGACCGTAATGGATTGTGTGTGTGTGTGTGTGTGTGTGTGTGTGTGAGTGAGGTTGGTTATGAAATGAATGAGGTGACATGAGGAGATTTGAATGTCTTCTTTCTCTAATATCATCTGGTATTAGAGAAGTACAAGCTGTTTTTTTCATACATACACAGTAAAATAGCTGATCAGTCAATGCTGCAGCAATGCTGGAAAGAAAGAGGAAAAAAATGAAATTAGGAAGAGCAGAATGGAAACAAAAATGAGGGTGGAAAGGCACAAGAAGAACAGAAATGGGTGGGGAAGCAGCGTGAGACAGATTGATTACCTCATCAACAGTTCTATTCACACGCACACGCACACGCACACACACACACACACACACACACACACACACACACACACACACAATTAATCAGAGATTAAAGGAATAGTTTACTCAAAAATACAATTTCTGCCATCATTTACACTCCTTCATGTCATTCCAAACCCACATGCTGCTATTTTTTCCGTTTAACACAAAAGTACAAATCTATACGCAGATCTTGTCATACAACAACCATAATAGTGACATGGGGCTGTAAAGCTCCAAAAAGTACAACAAAACACTGTATGCAATATATTCTGAATTTTCTGGAACCACACGATTGCTTTTGTGCTAAGAATAAACCGAGATGTAGATCTTCATTGATGTTCTTCACCTCCGCTAAAGCTTGCATTTAGCCCACGTCCAAACTCCAAATGTAATTTATCAGGTTGAGAATTCAATTTATGCCAAAAAATTTAATATTGCAAAAACTATTTGTGAATAAAGCAGCGTTTTAAAGGAAGAACTGTAGAACAGATCCATTTTTAAGTTCTTTTTAAACTATAAATCTCCACTTTCACTTTCACATTCTTCTTCTTTTGTTTTCGGCAATTTGCATTCTTCGTGCATATCACCCCCTACTGGGCAGGGAGGATAATTTATAGTAAAAAAGGACTTACATATCTGCTTCTCACCTATCATATCACTTCTTTAGACAGATTTAACCACTTGAGTCGAATGGATTTCTGTTATACTGCCTTTGTGTGCATTTTAGAGCTTTAAAATTTTGGTCACCGTTCACTTGCATTGTCATGACCTACAGAGTTTGTGCTCAGCAGAAGAAAGTCATACACATCTGGACCATCTCAGATGTGCATGACTTTTCTATCTTCTGCTGAAATCAGAAATGTAATTTTCATGAAGCAATTTACATTTATGGGTAAACTACCCCTTTAAGAAAAATTGAAATGAAAATGGAAGTTTTTATTGTAATAAATTACTTGCAGTTTAGATCGTCCAGACCAAATGCTCTGACAAACTTGTCATGTTTGCCAGCGTTCGGCAGCAGATGCCTTATGTCTGGGAGCAAAAGCATGTCAGGCAGTTCTGAGAGGTAATACTAGACAATAATTTTGATGGCAGGCTTTGCCATTTCAGAATAACCAGAGCATGATTTCAGATGCTATGCGATGATAATAATCATATTTTGTATTCACATAGCTTGTTGAGGCAAAGTCATGTGCCTTTTTGATTGCTTTTGATCTATATTCCAATTTATTTAAGAGGAACATATTCAGTCAATGTGTTTCCATTGTGATTTATACGCATGGCTTCTTACTGGATAAAAACAAAGTGTTTTTGCGAACTCTATTCACATGTTTCCATCCAGCATTTTTATGCAATATCCTAAAGTTCACATAAAATACGTGGATGGAAACCCCACTTTTGGCACTAAAACAGATTTGAAGCTCAAAAAATAATTTTGGAGTATAACTAAACTGAAGATTATCATTTAATAATGACTTAAATTTTGGTCTGTTTTTCATACTAAGCTGTTATATTAGTATGGTTAACGTGTTTTTTGGAGCTAATGCTGATTTGTTGCAGGTCTAAGGTGATTTACCCTCTCTAACCAGCTTGACTGAGATGGTCTACCAAGTCAACCTCGGCCCAGCTGGCTAGTAGTCCAACTAGATCAGCTTGGACCAGCTAGAAACCAAGTAAAACTGACTACCATGAAAATTTGATTGTAGCTGGATTTTCCATCTGTCGGCACACACACACCCACACACCCACACACCCACACACACACACACACACACACACACACACACACACACACACACACACACACACACAGATAAATCCCATTAGGGATTTAGGTTTATGGGTATGAGGGTCTTCAATTAGATAAACAAAGATGAAGTAATTACAGTCAATTACTGTAATCATCTACTGGAGCGTTCCAAAGAGAACACATGGGACTGGAAAAAGAGAGAGGGAATGATGATGGATTTCAGAGTCTGGGAAAGAGTAAGAAAACTACAATAGGGAAATCTGCAAGAATAATAAGAGAAATATTGTGACAACCCAAATTTCAGAGCTAACGTTGACAATTTTACATCCTAAATTACTGTATCAGCTTGGTCTGAAAGGATAAGTTCACCCAAAATTTCTGTCATTAATTATTTACCCTCACATCATTCCATATCTGTACAATGGTATGTTTTACCCCCAGTGGAACACAAAAGGAGAATTTTGAAGTATCTTTAAGAATCTTTAGCTGTTTTCCAAACAATGATAGTTCAGAGTGACCACATTTGTTAAAGAACAGAAAGCACCATAAAAATAGTCCATATGACTTTTGTTGTACATTCCAAGTCTTTTTGAGCCATACGATAGCAATTACATGAGGAATAGACTGAAAGTTATGCAGTTATTCACCGACAAACTTCCCCTCTGCCAAAGCTCTCAATTCAAATATGGTTGGACGTCATCATGGCTTCCTGCAACCTGACACGATGTGCAAAGGCATATTTAAGTTGAGGTCTTCAGCAGAGGGGCAGATTTTCTCAAAAAAGCTAACATATGTCTTTAGAAGACTTGGAATGCAGTGTACGATTCATTTGGATGACTTTTATGGTGTTTATTTGTCCTTTTAAGAGTTTGACTGCCATAGTCACTATGAACTGTCGTTTTATGGAAATTTATTCAAAAATGCTCCTTTTGTGTTCCATGTAAAAAATAGGATGCAATGTTTGGAACGACATGAGGGTGAGTAAATACTGAACATAGTATCTGGTTTGTTGCTGCATGATCTAAGGTGGTCTACCAGGCCAAACCAGGTCTGCTGGCTGATTGTCTAGCTGATCAACTTTCTAGACCAACTAATGAGCATTAATGAGCAGCTTGAACCAGCTAGAATCCATGTGGCTGGATTTTCCAGCAGGGAAGAAAGGAAAAGGGGGATTTTATTTGGAAAAAACTCAAGCCAAATCCAAAGGTAATTGCACAGGCAGCTGAGGAAGTCATCCTGGCACTAATACTAACATCAGAGATGCTGTTGCCAAGCGTGTGTAAACGTAAGTATCCGTAAAGGAAATGATTCCTAATGTGATTTGAATCAGAGTATGAAATGAGCGCACACATACACACACACACACACACACACACACACACATGCTGGTTCGTCTATCCTTATGAGGACTCTCCATAGACATAATGTTCCCCTTCTGTCACTCACTCAATGTTGTGTCGAATGTAGTTACACAAGGGGTCTTCCTTGGGAGCCTTGCGTACCTCTGAACTTGAGAAAAGGCCAATGAGAAATTGGCAGACAGAATTTGCATGTCCCGCCCCCGGACATACAAGGGGAAGCGGACGTGCGTCTGTCAGTCGGATTTTTTATTTGGAGCTGAGCAGTTGTGCAACAGCAAGCTGAAGGTCACCACTGTTCCACTCACCTCTGATGGCAAGAAGCACAGCTGTTGGATCTTACAGCGCGTTTACAGCGACATTCTCTCTTTCTGCACGCTGTGCAGTCCACACCCCTGGGTGCTTCGACATTGATTTCACTGCCTGAAAGAGTGTTTTCCCCTTCTTAAAAGAGTTTGTATTCTCTAAAAGAGTTTAATACACAAAAGAGCAATACACAGCAGGCGTTGAACGTCCTTTTCAGGACGTGTCTTTTTAAAGATGTTTTTCTGCCTCTGTGTAGTTCCTGGATGCAGTCGATTTCTCTCCACTTCTGACGGTTATAAGAGCTGCCTCGCGTACCTGGACTGCGATCACACGCAGGCAGCGCTTAATGAATGGTTCATGTTCTCAGTGCGAGAAGCATGCCCCCCATCTCCAGGTCTTCCTCTAGGACCCGGAAGGGTCCTGAGCACTCCTGAGACGGAAGACCCAGGGAGTCAGAAGTTCGCTCCGGAGCTGGTACCAAGACCACTCCGTTCTCACAGTGCCCCTGCCAGGTGCGCAGAGCATGGTAAGTGCTTCGAGTCTTTTCTTAGAACCCAAGCCTCGGGGCACTCTTCTGCCTCCTGCTATTACCTGCTCCTCCCTGCCACGAAGCCCCACCCGGTACGTCAAAAGCGATCGTCCCTCTAGTGCCCCTCACGCGGAGTCTGGACACATGGCTTTTGCTGTCCAACACATTGCGTTTGTTTGCCAGGACCATCCGACTTGGCTACGCAATTAAATTCGCCTGGCTCCCGCCTCGTTTCAGCGGTATTCGCTCCACCTCCATACGCAGCGAATAAGCCAGCGCTTTACAGGCAGATATCACTACTCTGCTTCTCAAGGATGCGATAGAGCCCGTCCCTCCAGCCGAGATGAAGAAGGGTTTCTACAGCCCTTACTTCATTGTACCCAAGAATGGCGGTGGGTTGCAACCAATATTGGACTTGCGAGTTCTCAACCGGGCCTTACACAAACTCCCGTTCAAAATGCTCACACAGAGACAGATTCTAACCTGCGTTCAACAGCTAGATTGGTTCGCGGTGGTAGACCTGAATGACCTGAGGCATACTTCCACGTCTCCATCTTGCCTCGACACCAACCCATTCTATGGTTCATGTTCGACGGCCAAGCATATCAGTACAAGGTCCTCCCTGCTCCTGTCCCCTCGCATCTTCACCAAGGTTGCAGAGGCAGCCCTTCCCTCGCTATGGGAAGTGGGCATCAGCAATCCTCAATTACCTCGACGACTGGCTCATTCTGGCTCACTCTCGAGAGTTACTATGAGCTCACAGGGACCAAGTGCTCAGGCACCTCAGCCGCCTAGGATTCAGGTCAACTGGGAAAAGAGCAAGCTCACGCCGGTTTAGAGCATCTCTTTTCTCGGCATGAGTTAGTCACCAACAAGTGCACGCAGTCAGTGCTCAGGTGCCCTGCTCCTCTCGTGTCGTGCCTCTCGGGTTGATGCATATGAGACTGCTTCAGCACTGTCTTCAGACTCGAGTACCAAGATGGGCATGGCGCCACTGCACATACCAGGTGATAATCACCCCCTCCTGCCATCAGACTTTCAACCCTTGGACAGACCTCTGTTTTCTGCGGACCGGAGTCCGCCTACAGCAGGTGTCCAGACATGTTGCGGTCAGTACAGACGTCTCTCAACAGGGTTGGGGTGCCGTGTGTAATGGGCACGCTGCCGCTGGCTCCTGGACAGGGCCCCAGCTGCGTTCGCACATCAACTGCCTTGAGTTGCTGGCTGTATTCCTTGCCCTGCGGAGGCTTCTCCCACTGATTCAGGGAAAGCACATCTTGATCTGTTCAGACAGCACCGCAACAGTAGCGTACATAAATCGCCATATGTCACAACTCACCCCCATCTCTTCCTTTGGAGTCTCAGGTTGCTGCGCACCACTGAAACCTCTGTATCTGGCCCCTGGATGGGACACGGAAGATTTTTATGCCCTGAAGTGGCGCTTGTTCACGAATTGGTGTTCTTCCTGATCTGAAGACCCGCAGAGAGGCGCAGTACAGTCAATACTCACATTCCTGCAAGAGAGGCTGAAGGGGAGGCTGTCCCCCCCCCCCACCATGATGGTGCATGTAGCTGCCCACCATGACACGATACCTCAGGTCCCTTAGAGGAGCCAGAGATCGAATCTTCCCCGGCCAAGCCTGTTCCCCTCCTGGGATCCCTTAGTGGTCCTCTCCTTGAAGACGGCCCTCCTGATAGCGCTATCTTCCATCAATAGAGTTGGGGACCTGCAAGCATTCTCTGTCAGTGACACTTGCCTGGAGCTCGGTCCGGCACATACTCAAGTTATCCAGAGAACGCGACCGGACAACGTGCCCAAGGTTCCTACGACCCCCTTCAGGGACCAGGTCGTGAACCTGCCAGAAAGCTGCTCCTGGAGGAGGCAGACCCAGCCTTCTCGTTGCTGTGCCCGGTACGTGCTTTGCGTATCTATTTGGACCGCACGCAGAGCTCTAGATGTTCTGAGCAGCTCTTTTTCTGCTTCGGTGGATGGCGGAAAGGGAACGCTGTCTCCAAACTGAGGCTGCCTGCTGGGTCGTCGACGCCATTTCCTTGGCCTTCCAGACTCAGGACATGTCCACCCCCTTGCGGGTTCGAGCACATTCAACGAGAATCTAGGGCACCTCCCTAGCAGACATCTGCAGAGCAGCGGGCTGGGCAACACCCAATACCCCTGTCAGTGGACCCGTGTCTCCCTTGGGCAGTCCCGCTGCCCCTGGTCGCTGTGTTTGTAGAGCTCCTCCCTCATCAGGCAGGACCTACCACCGCGCCGCTCCCACGTGCGGCTTCACAACCCACATGGTGTATTTGCCACATGTCACCTCCCCCTTGTCTGGGCAGGATGTGGCCTCCGCAGCTTCTTTTCCCCCTGAAAGAATAGGATCGAGAAAGACCGCCTTCCCCGACGCATTTCAGAGCATTAAGGTAGCACCAGCTGCTTCACACTCTTTGCGAGAGACATAGAGAGAGAAAACGCCGCGGCTGCCGGGCTTGCTCCCATACTATTCATGTAGCACCTGTTCCACCCTCAGACACCTTTTTCTGGGGAAGTTCACGTAACACGGTCTAGTGCATGGCCCTTTTGAATGGGACCCCTTGTGTCACTTCATTCGATACAATGTCGAGTGAGTGGCAGAAGGGGAACTTCACGGTTACTCTTGTAACCTTGGGGAACGAGACGTTGTGTCCTTTCTGCCACGACACTAGACCTACCGCTGTAAACGGCTGTAAACGGCTATACCTTATTCTCGGCTCCTCAGTGCAAAAACCTGACTGACAGATGCATGCCCGCTTCCCCTTGTATCCATATGTCAGGTGGGGGGGGGGGGGGGGGGGGGGGGGGGAGATGCAAATTCTGTCTGTTAATTTCTTATTAGCCTTTTCTCAATTTCAGAGGTACGCAAGGCTCCCAAGAAAGAAACAAAAAACTTTCTGCATTTTGACATTTTCAATAAAACATAGTTTAGTATGTTTTTAAGCAATTTGAATTATGGGGACACTAGAAATGTCCTCATAAATCACATTTAGAGCATAATACCCTTGTAATTTCAAGTTTTGAACCTAAAAAAATGCCCTCATCAATCCCCCCCTATGCAAGGGTATCATTTTGTCCCCACATTTGGTCCCCACAATGTAGTATTAACATAGTTACACGCACGCACAAACACACACACACACACACACACACACACTGCTGCTGATGGAAGGGAAGAGCTTATAAAATCTCTGGGAGTAAACCAATCCCTCATACATAAATAATTGCACAATATTTATCTTGGCTGTTTATTCATGAGAGAGAAGTGATTGAAGTAAAACCATTAACAGCCTCTCACATTTTTTTTTTTTTTAAATATCTGTAGCACAAACACAACACAACATCATTAGAGGGACATTAATGTCTCTCTTTGGATAACTGAAATGTTTGTAGCACTATTTTTCTCCATTATTTCATCACACTGAGACAGCATGGTATAGATTCACATGTAACCTTTGCATCAGGTAGACACTTTTTATCCAAAGTGACTTACAATGCATTCAAGTTATCAGTATGTGATTTTCCTGGGAATTGAACCCTTGATATTTGTAGCATTATTAGCACTATTACTATTGAAGCATTAATACTAGTTTTATTACTACTACATTATATAGAGATCATTAATCCAGAGATATATAGGTTTATCATTCTTAATTACTTAATAAATCAATTGTACTTCCTTAGTTTATCCCTTTAACCTTCTGAGATCTGAGAGTGATTATGTCCATTTTCCAATACCCTTTTTGTAACTAGTAGCCCATAAGAAAAAAAAAAAAAGCCAAACCGGCCAAACCATTTTGACCAAACAAAAATTGATGTCCACATATGTGGACAATGGAACTAAATAGTGAAATTTTTAATTATACCAAGCTATAGAAAGTCAGATTTTTTTTAATCTTATTGTTTATTATGTTTCCAGGAGTGTTGGTTATTCATGTTTTTGAGACATTACAGACATTACATTAGACATTAGCAGAAATAATTCTGATTCCTGTATCACTGCCAACCATGTTAAATCTAAATGAACATTTGACCAGTTGTTAGGGGTGAATGCACGTGGCTGCATAGGAAAACTATAGGACACTCCCTTGCTCCCTAATTAGCCTCCAGTGTGCTGTCTGTCTACACTGGTCTCAAAACAGTTTGAATTGCACCTTATTTTCTTCCTAACACTGAATACAGCATCTGAAAGCAACATTTTCCAGCTTTTGGATGCATTCACCAAATATAGGATATTTGAAGTAAAATGAGCCTATAGTCCACATACGTGGTCGTTGTGTTTAACAGTGTACCATTTCGCAATATATCAATGACATTTTAAAATGGCATATTGAATGAAACTAGAGACTCTAATCTTTTGACTCAAAAAGGTAGTAATGGGTAAACTTAATGAGGTTTCTTACCTGATGTAGTTTTTGCAGTTTCTCCCTTAAGACAAACTTTGCTGAGATCAGCACCATGTTGTTTTGTCACATGATGCGACAAAAGTTTAAGCCTTTAATGACAGCCTAAAAAGTAGTGTCCACGCATGTGGATGTGAGGTTAATCAAATATGTAGATTGCTTTATGTATTTTTTAACTGTTCATCCAATAAATATAAATGTAAGTAAAGTACATTTTGTGGAGAGAAAACAAGCTTACAGGTCTTTGGGGATCTAAGGACGAACCCTCTAGTGAGAAAGAGAAGCTATGTCAGCTATTTGCCCTATAATACAGATATGAGGGTGAATGAGATTGTGAACGGAGAGTGTGTGTGTGTGTGTGTGTGTGTGTGTGTGTGTGTGTGTGTGTGTGTGTTAGGGGAGATAGACTGAATACAAAGACATATTAACATTTGGAGATGAAAGAAAAAAGGCCCCTGAGGAAGCCAGTGCATCATAATGGTGCAGTGGAGAAAGAGGGAGAAATTCTTGCTCATTCCCCCACCAGCTATGTCTCAACAGGGGAAGAATGCAATTACCATGGTGAACTGACACCCCCTACTGTGGCCCAGTGTCCTCTGGGATACACAGAAGAAAACTGACAGAACATTTGATACAGAAGCATTAGAGGAATGTAGGTGTTCAAAGGCAATAGCAGCTGAGGCATTTGACACTCTTTCTGCCATAGCATGGAAAAATGCCAAACAAATTATTTAGTTTTGGACTACCCTGGAGAAAGGCCAGAATGATGGTCACACTGTATTGTATGGTCATTGACTTACTGTATAGTCATTGATTCTGTGATTGGTGGACTGCACTGAGAATTCAGCTGTTAAACGTTTTTTATGATGATGATGTTGACCCAACTTCCTTGGTCAACCATTTTTGTATTATTTATTTTTACATTTATGTTATTTTTTTATTTTATTGGCCAAATAAATACATATTATTTGTACTTTTTTATTTAACATTTATTTTAAATAAGGTTTGCAATTTTGGGACACAGATTTCGGTGTGATTTCCTTATTTTCTAGCAATAAACATTAATATGCATCAATTCAAATAAAAATATAAAATATACACAATACACAAAACCTATGTTAAAGATTCTAATAAAATAAAACTTTCACCAGAATGGCACAATGGAGTTGCAGGTATATCCTAAATTAAGCTATCACTCAGTATGAATGAATGAATGAATGAATGAATGAATGGTGTCGCACCAAAATACATTAGTGACCTTCTGATTCCTTACTCTCCCCAAAGAGCACTTGGGTCTAGTAATCAGCTTCTCTTAACTGTCCCACATTATCACTGTAAAACTCTGGGTGGTCGGGCCTTCTCTGCTGCAGCACCTAAACTTTGGAACAGTCTGCCCATAAATATGAGGTTTACTCCTCCACTAGCCAGTTTTAAATCGCCTCTTAAATCTTATTTGTTCTCTCTGGCTTTTGATTAAGATTAGTTTAAGGGTTTTATGTTGAAGTTTTCTGATTGTATTTTATTTACTGTGTATATATTTTATGCTGCATGTTTTCCTTGAATGCTTTCTTTTTATATGCTCAACGTTTTATTGTACAGCACTTTGGTGCAACTCTAAAAGTCACTTTTGGTGGCTTTAATGAATGTTACATTTATATTGCGCTTTTTCTGACACTACACTCAAAGCGCTTTACACAGTGAACAGGGGACTCTCCTCAAACACCACCAGTGTGCAGCTTCCACTTGGATGATTCGACGGCAGCCATAGTGTGCCAGTACGCTCACCACACACCAGCTATTGGTGGAGAGGAGAGAGTAGAGTGATACAGCCAATTAATGGATGGGGATTATTAGGAGTCCATGATTGAGCAGGGCCAATGGGGAGATTTTGACCAGGACACCGAGGTTACGCCCCTACGAGAAGTGTCCTGGGATTTTAATGACCACAGAGACTCAGGACCTCGGTTTAACATCTCATCTGAAGGAAGTGGCTAGCTAGTTTGAAACCAAATGTAGTTTTATTATTTTAATTTATTTAATTTGACCAAATAGCTAAATATTACACAGTTTTATTTCAAATGTATTTTAAATTCTAATAAACATTAATATCAAATAAACACATTCATGAAATCGTAGGTAAAAATTTCTAGTAAAATACAAATTACACAAGAATGGTGTAACAGAGATGCAGATTTATCTTAAATGAAGCCATCACTCAGTAGGGGCTAGCTAGTTTGGCACAAAAAGTTTTGTTCTTGATCATGTTTCCCGTTAGTTAAAATATTTTTTGGACTTTGGTAACAGGGCTGAATAGTTGAGCTTGCAATGGGACACCAATTTGTACACTATTGGCATGTGCAATTTTTCAGACACAGACACTTCAGGCACAATCCTTCCAAAAGCAACTTTAAATTAAGTGCACAAATCACATTACTGGCCACTATCAGGACAGGCAGCTGAATAAACACAACGCTCATAAGCTGGGCCTTAATCACAGATAAGACGCTCCTAACAACTCCAGATACAATAAACTCAACTCAATTCCTCAAGATATTACTTATAGTGAAGACTGTGGATAGCTGTTATCTTAGTATTGGCTACACCATAAGCTATCTAACATGTACTGCACTGGAAAAAAGAAATAATCGAAATAAAAAAGTGACAATGTTTATATGTAAACAGTCTAATGTCACACAGCCTTGTTTTTAGAAATATAACTGTAGGATCTAATATTTTATCTTCTGTGTGGAGCAGAGGGTGCCGTGAGCTATGATAAGCCTGGTTCCTATTTCTCTGGGGGAAACAAAGACCGGGGTAAAGGAGAGGACACACATCCACTTAAATCTGTGCTCCAATAAGTCTGCAAAGGTCAGAATAACTATAATTCACTCGATGCAAAACACACATGTGAGAAAATACTGAGAAAATAAATTGTGACCTCCCCATTCCTGAGAGAATCAACCCTGATCATTTATAAACTCACACTCGTGCAGATAACACCTGGCCAAAAGTCTGAGCTAGAACACTTTTTTTTTTTTTTTTTATAATGCAACACACCCCGACCAGAAAAGTGCCTACAGAAATTGGGGAGAAGAATTAATATGATATGGACACTTTAAGCCATATGGTCATTTAGAAATTAAACTACCTTAAAACTTTTTAAACTCTCTTATTTGTCTACTAACAATGTCCAACACTGGATATACATGCCTCAGGAGAACTCTGCTTTTTTATGTATATTTTATAAAAATGTAAATACATTTTCATCTCAAATTATCATTCAATCTGTTGCAGAAATTATATTTAAATTTTATTTAATTTTTTAGAATAAAATGGCAGATTCTTTTGTCTGGTTAAGACCAATTTTACAGCTAACATTTTTTTGTATCCTAAATGCACAAATGTAATAATATTTTCACACTTTTTGCATCATTTGCAAAGCGAAATGTAAGCGCAGTGTAGTTCTACCAGGAAGACTTGCAGCTGCACATCATCGCACCATTAGCTGGGTAATTCCCAGCCAATCACATGTAAGCCATTGCTTTATAAGTCTGCTCACAATCACATTGCTGTTTCAGTGTGCTAACATGGCAACCTCCACCACCCCACCACCACCAGTTGAGTCCCGTCCTGCACGGGGGTAGGCTCTTTACCGCTGCCTCCTATCTCCAGCAGGAGATAGGAGGTTCCAAGTACAACTTCTTCAGACCCCTAGACGGGGCCTACGCCAAAGAGAGACATTACTTTTCTGTTTTATATTCATCAAATAAATGTCATCTTAAATCTCACTCAAGTCTGCGAGTCTTCCTGATAGAAATACAAATATTGCTCTTGATTTTTCTCACATTTCATCTCAAGTATGCTCTTCACTGACACAATTTGCTCCTTGTTAACCAAGTACACTAAATTTTGATTTATTTATATATTAAGGGCAAAAGTGTTGTGGTGGAAATGACATCTTAGAGATGGTCATAATAATGTGAGTACAGTTTTGGTCAAAATTATTTTCACATAATACACTGTAAAAAAAAAATCTGAATTTTAAATGTAAAAGAGTGTAAAAATGCAACAGTACATTTTGTTAATTGGATAACGAGTAGTTACCTTAAAATATACGGTAAAATATTTAAAAAGACAATACATTTAGTTTACGGAAAAATTTTGTTAAAAAAATAAAGTAACACGGTACACTGAGCACTGTCTCTACATGTTTATTGGTAATTACTCCTGGAAGGGCCTCTATTGATGAACTACATGTCATCATGTGCCCTTTTGTAATTACTACAGTGATTAACAGTACATTACATAGTAAAAAGCAGATTTTTACAGATTCAGAAGGTTAATGTGTCAAGCTTATTATTTAATAATATAAACAACAATAATGCACCATAAAATATACCGGCATCAATATTACATCCCGTAAAGCCTCGTATTTTTTACGGTGAATTTCTGCCAACCACAGCTGCCAGTTTTTTTACTGTAAATTTAAAAGGATTTTTTTTTACAGTGTACATTTTAAAATGGTTTATGTTTATTTCACTCTAAACATTTTCATAGTTTTAAAAATATTTCACGTTTGATATACACTGATATACAAAAAGTTGAGTACATTTAAAAAAAAAGTCAGGCAACCAGTTGCAAAGCATTTTTACGTTTACTCAACTTCAGGCAATTTAGTTGTACCAACTTAACAATTCAAGTTGGATTGTAAGTTCCGTGAACTCAATACAATAAGTTTAGCAAACACTGACTACGTTTACATGAACAGCAGAAAGTGGCTTATTGTGAGCTAGCATTGTTCCCGTTTATATGCATTATATATATCGGCGTACTCTTTACCTTCTTATGCAGTACATCATGCAGGCTCAATCAGTAAGCAGCTTTCTCCACAGCAAAGTCCTTTCCCCTTGTGTGTAAATAACAAACATGGTATCTGAGCAAGATTTTATTCTCCGTTGCTTCGCTTTATTTTCAGATATATAATATATAATATATATAATATATAATATTCCCGAGTTATTGTTGAGTTTGTTTCCTTATCTTTCTATCACAATATGCAGTGGAACTGCTGCAATAGTGGTGTTTCCCTCTTACATAAAACGACCGAGCGTATGTATGAGCGCATATATGTAAATGTGACAGAGCGTTGATATTTTTCATTGGTGTGTGTAAATGGGTATAGTTTATAGTGCTTTTCCCACTGTACTCCCAAAAGTGTTGAATTCTTTTAGCTGTGTTGACTTGTTATTGGGCTCCATCCTATGACGTTTGTTATCCGGTCTGTTCACACACATGCACACACTTCAAAAACTTGTTAGAATGCCGCTTATGTGCTTACATGACCACCTTAAACCGCGTTCACGAGGAGAAACCTAAGAGTGGTAAACCGCTTTCTCTTAAACCCTTAAACAGCATAAGGAAATCTGCATGCTCGTTTACATATCATTTTAGAATGCCACTTTCTACAACAACCATGGAATAAACCGTTTTCTTAATAAACCGTTCAATATCAACAATTATTCTATATTAAGCAGATTTAAATTTCAACATAAGTAGATCATGTGTCAGCCCCAAGATGCCAAAGAGTATGCTTGAGGTGTCTGAAGTTAACTCAACTTAATACCTACCAAAGCGAACACTAATCCACCTGACGGTGACATTTTTTTTTGCTCCCCAATTTGGAATGCCTAATTCCCAATGCGCTCTAAGTCCTCGTGGTGGCGTAGTGACTCGCCTCCGCGTCTGAGACTGTCAATCCGCACATCTTGGCTTGTTGAGCGCGTTACCGTGGAGACATAGCGCGTGTGGAGGCCCATGCTATTCTCCGTGGCATCCGCGCACAACTCACCACGCACCCCACCGAGTGCGAGAACCACACATTATAGCGACCACAAGGAGGTTACCCCATGTGACTCTACCCTCCCAAGCAACCGGGCCAATTCGGTTACTTAGGAGTCACTTAGCATGCCCTGGATTCGAACTCGCGAACTTCAGGGGTGGTAGTCAGAGTCAATACTCGCTGAGCTACCCATGCCCCCAAGTTTAATCCACTTTTAAAATTTTGTATATTTGACAAAATTGAAGTTGGATTTTTTTTTTTTTAATTGTGCATAAAATAAAATGCATACATAAAAGGCATTTAAAAAGTAGCAAAAATAAATTATACATGTATAAAAAAGTAAAAACAACAAAAAAAGTAAGGAAAAATATTACTTTAGATGTTGTGTGGATTGGGAAAGTGAGAATGGAGTGTGGTTAAATTCTTGCTTTGGATACCAGGAATCTGATCACATGGGGAGTATGACATTTCACGTGTGGACACACACACACACACACACAAGTTCACAAACTGTTATCTGCACAATGTAAAAACTGAACTCAAATCACACTCACTGCATGCACACACTCACACGAACCTTAACACAAATGTCACTTACTGAAAGAAAAACAGTCATATTGTAAACAGATGTTGGAAAAAATCGAAACCAAATGATCCATCCTTGAACGTGTGTGTGCACAAACATATGGAAACTTACACAGGCACATGAGTTAGCATGTGTTACTGCCTAATGAATAGAGTACACAGGCAGACAGACAGAGATGTTTTCTAATCAATACCATGATCAAATTAACTCTCATTCCTATTAATCAGTCGTGCCCTGATTACTCCTCTACAACTTAATCCAATTTCCCATTTGTTATTGTGTCAGAGGGACTGTGTGTGTTAGCATGTGCTTTATATCACTGCTTATTTTTAATGGAACAAATCTTTTTGGTCACTTTTACTTGAACTTTGACATCACACTTGAAACAGTCAATTTGTCTTTGCTCAAGTCATATAAAAGGACCA
Organism: Moxostoma hubbsi; assembly: GCA_032164185.1. Lineage (NCBI taxonomy): Eukaryota > Metazoa > Chordata > Actinopteri > Cypriniformes > Catostomidae > Moxostoma > Moxostoma hubbsi. The sequence goes on along the minus strand of JAVLUX010000044.1, from coordinate 19,204,966 downwards.
AAACAAGGTAGTATATCAGTTTTAATAAGGAGTTCTGGCTGCATGGTGGTTATTTGTTACATGGAGGACTTTTTAAAGAGCAGTCGAAGATAGTTTAAGAGTTTATGGTAAATCAGTCTTAAAGAGCAAAAAGAATGAGGTGAGAGAGAGAGTGAGAGAGAGAGAATAGGTCTGTTCACACTGCGCTTAACCCTAGGTTAATGTCTCTTTTAATCCTGGGTTAAAGGAATAGTTCATCCAAAAATGTAAATTCTGCCATAATTTACGCACACTCAAGATGTTTCAATAAATATAGTGTCTTTTTAGAACCCTGTCAGAGGAAAGTGCCTCACTCTAAAGCTTAAAAAATTACGTGACTTGGCGACATTTTTGCTAAATGATATTAAAGGTTCATCAAACGTATCACAGCAGTTCTGAGTAAGTGTATTGCTGAGTTTGGAATTGCATACTATCATACTACTCTTACTATTTTTGCCATAGACAGATATGACAGTAATACGAGTAGTATGAAATTATGAACTCAGTCTATCTGTCTGCGTCCCGCAGGAATATAGGGAACACCCAATTCACACCACACCACACCCCATTTGGATCATAAAGTGATTCTATTGACTCCAAAAATGTTTAAAATCCAATGCAATCGATGTATGATTCATATTCTCTTAAATCTTTAAATATGACAAAAATGGGGGCCTGGATAGCTCAGCGAGTATTGACTCTGACTACCACCCCTGGAGTCATAAGTTCAAATCCAGGGCATGCTGAGTGACTCCAGCCAGGTCTCCTAAGCAACCAAATTGGCCCGTTTGCAAGGAAGGGTAGAGTCACAAGGGGTAACCTCTTCATTAGTGGTCCTCTATCAATGGAGCGCGTGGCAAGTTGTGTGTGGATCACGGAGAGTAGCATGAGCCGCCACATGCTGGGGGTCTCCGCGGTATCATGCACAACGAACCATGTGATAAGATGCTTGGATTGGCGGTCTCAGAAGCGGAGGCAACTGAGACTTGTCCTCTGCCACCCGGATTGAGGTGACTAACCACACCACCACAAGGACCTAGTAAGTAATGGGAATTGAGCATTCCAAAAAGGGAGAAACGGTGATAACATTTTAATTTATTTTTTAAAATGACAAAGAATAACTTTTTAAATGGTTACATTTAATAGTGTGACACTCTTAACTGTATTCCTGAAGGTGTTTGTACAATAATTAGCGCACAAGCCATTTGTTTAGTATACTGTAAGCTTCTCTTAGTTTATCCAATTTCTCACTGCTGCCACCTAGTGATATGGTGGTATGATTGTATTCAAAATATCTTTTAATTTGTGGTACATTTAATGACTTAAACTTTTAGATATTTGTTAGATGAAGGGTTGCTGCTGGATTTCGAAAAAAAAAGTGGCATCCAACTGTTTCAAGTTTTCGCTTATTTGGAAGGGGTGTAACCTGTGGTGGGCGTGCCTTGTAGTCTTGCAGGATGCAGACAAACCCTTGTTGAAATTGAATTAAAAAAAATTTAAAATTTTACACAGTCGCTGTCATCTGCCGGATATATCCATCTACCCTTTTGGAATGACCTAGGTAGAGTTCACCATGGTGAAATTGATAGAAGATACAAATTTTACAACAGGTAGGCATCCATTTTCAGCTCTCCCCATTTTTTGTATGTGATCAACAAATATGGATGTTTGTTATCTCGGTAGAGAAGATCGCTGCACTTACAAAAAGCTGCGCAATATTTTCACATGCAAATGAGCAGTCACAAATGTTTGCAGCTCTTCAGTGGTGAACCTCTGGTAAACCTTTGGCAACAATGGATAATTTGCTGAAAACCTCATTTACATGCAAGAAATGAGTGGCAAATTTGCCATGAACTAGTTTCAGCAGGGTGGCTAAAGCACATTATGCACAGCCTTAAAGACCTTTAAAACCTCCATTACACCCAACTACTGACTTCAAGTTTCAGAAGACAAAATCTACAGATCTTTTGAAAATGTAAGTCTTTATTTTTGTGTAGTGCATAAATAAAAGATGCCATACAAGAGATAAAAACAATCAAGATCCTAGATCACTTCTTTCCTCGTTTCCCAGGAGCTTTAGCTACTGCAGCACCCTTCTCTCCAGATACACCCTCCTCTGGCGTAGCTGCAGACTTTGCCTTCCTTCCCACCTTCTTTGCTCCTGGTTCCTCAGCACCCTCTTTTGAGGCTTTAGCCCTGCTCTGTTTGGGCTCAGGTGCACCCTCCCCTGCAGCATTCTTTGCCTTGGGCTTCTTAGCAGGGGCTACCTTTGAGGCAGTGCCGTTGCGCGCAGATGTTTTTGGCTTCACATCCTACGAAAATGGAGGAAAAATGGTGTTCGGTACAGCTGTAAAAATCTGCTCGTGCAGTAGACGACAAAAAGCACTCACATCATTAGTCGCCTTTTTCTTTGTGGACTTCAGCTTCTCTCTGCTTGCCCCTTAAGAGAAAAATGGGTCATTGATTGATGGGAAATTGTGAAATACCCACCCATGCAAAAAGACCTTGGAGGCTACACCTACAAAAACTCCCATATTTTGAAAGCCAAAAGCAACAGACTTTAATATTTTGTGGATTTTCAGGTTCAGTTCAAATTACCAGGGCTTCACGCTTAAGACAGCAAACACTTAGACACACCTTCAGCCGTGACTTCAGATGCCTTGGCTTTTTTAGGTTTGGGCGCCTTCTGTATGTTGGGATCAGCATTTTCCTTCGACTGTGCTTTGGCCTTGGTCTTCGAAGCAATCTGAAATAAAAAGGACACACTGTGACCCATTTATACATCAAATGCACAGATCCAAAGACACATTGATCAGGTCAATCACAAACAACTAGAATGTCTGAATGGGATCCAAAATAAGGTCCAGCTGGATACAATTTCTGGGGAAAAATAAAATTCCCTTTATCCAGTAGGATTTCAATGGGAGGACTCTAGATAAACAAGTAATCCAGAGAATAAATAGCAAGTTACCCGAAAGCATCCCTGAGCCCCTGTCGTGGTTGGCCTGGAATTTGCAGGCCTCACAAACACGCCGGTCTCGATGCCTTTGGTCAGGGTTCGCCGCACCATAAACTTGAGTCGGGCCTCGTCAACGGTCGTGTAGCTCTCTTTGATGTACCCACGGATGGCCTGAGCTGAAACCCCCTTCCTGGAGTCAAGCTCTTTTAGAGCTTCTTTCACCATCTCCATTGTAGATGGGTGAGGAGGAACCTTCCGTACAGCTGCTTTACTGCTCGTTCTCTCGGACACATCTGAAACTACATTTAAAACACCTAGGGTGGGTTGCACAAATAAGGATTCAATTAAGCAGAGTTTAGGGTTAATCCAGGGTTGGTTTATTTTTTTTTAATAGTGATACGGCACTTAATTTGATGCTTTTGACCAGTTATTAAAACTGGTCACCTGGGATTGATTTTGTCCGCCATGAATTCTGAACTTCCATAGATCATTAGTACACTGGGCTGATCAAGGTGGTTAAGAAAATGTCACAGCAGCTGTTACAAAGATCACAAACCTTAAAATACAGCATCATAATTAAAAGGACCACACAGGTCTCAGATTAACCGCCACCCCTCATCAGCGCCACCATTGTGGCCAGAATTAACAGCATATGCTATCGGCTGAAACAAGTATATGAGTGGGGAGAAAATCAATCAATCAATCAATCTCACTCACTCACTCTCTCACTCTCTCTCTTCTCTCCTCCCCCCCCCCTCCCCCTCCCCTCCCCCTTGGGAGACCCTCCTCTGTCCCCACATGTAAAGGAAGCAGGCAATCACGACACGACCAAGACGAGCCGCCACACTCTGAATTTAAAAGCACACATTGTGGCCAGTGGCCCAGCATTTCAGAACATAATGGACCCATTATGATAATGGTCTCCGAGGACTGACTGCACATCCACGGTTATTTTAGCTAGTCAGGTTTAATTTAAACCAATCCAGCTGCAATTTCAAAAAAAAATTAATCCCTAACTGAGATTTAACAGAAAATATTGGAGTAACAGAATTAAAGTTAACTAAGATTTACTGTCAAATTGAAATCAAGATCCAAGTCAATGGCTAAAATGTAACCCAGTTTAGATTTAGACAAGGCTTCCCAAGTTTGGTGCAATAATTTAGATAAACCTTGATTTAATTCAAATAAAGATTAATCTTTATTGGTGCAATCCACACCTAATGAAACACAATAGAAAAAGTTAGTTTTCTATAGAAGCAATATTCTCATATGGCATTAGGGTGTGACATTTATGTCCTGAAGTAACCAGTGAACTAACATTCTTTTAGCATTACTTCTGGATTTAAAAGTAACATTTCATTCTGAAATAAACAAACTTTGGGTGTACAAACCTGTTTTTGTTTCTTCTAAAGTTTCTGGCTCAGAACCCTTTGAGATTGTGGCAGTTGGCTCTGCAGCAGCTTTTTTAGGCGCCATCTCAAACAAACACACTTAAAATCACTACAGTGTCTGTATTTTACTTGAAGTATGTTGTGACAGTGTGTGTGTCTGTTTTATTGATGACAAACATCTTGAGCAGTACTTAGTCACCTGTTCATCATTACTCTGTTTCCTCCACCAATCAATTAGCCACATTAACATGATTGGTCCAGAGAGATAATTATCTTAAATTAATTGTCTCAAAGCTTTGTTGAGAATGTGTACTGCTTGCTCTGTTTGTGTGTAGTCCCTGATAAAAATACATAAATAAATTGAATTTTTAGCACAATTTGAAACCATATTTGAGTTTCACCATCAAAATGGTGTTTAAATAAACAAATACCTTACAAATTTAATCAAATTAAAGTATAAAAGTACATTTTCAACATGATATTGATTATCAAATGAAGTGATTTTAGAACCTTTCAGAACCTTACAGCACATCCAAAATACAACATTGGTGTTATTTTTGTCAAATAAAAAGCTGCATAACAGAGCATCACAGATGTGAGATATTGCTTAAATATGATAAAAGTACTATTGATTTTTAATAACTATTATTAGTTGTAGTATTACAGTTAATATTACATAACTATACAGTAGCGATCCATATATGTTGTACTTTTTACCTTAATTAAATTGAGCTTTTATTTTGGCAGAGCTTTTATTTTGAAGTGTTTCTGTGTTGTTATGAGGAAGAAGTTATGTTGGTAGCTTCCCATTCTGGAAAAGCCGTTCGCTATGTGACTCAAAGTGATTATTAAACTGCAAAAGGCTGCTATTTATTTAAATATGTAGTCTGTATGTGCCTTGTGCTACTACGTGAATTAGCGCTCTACCTGCTGTCATGTGCTACAAACAGAGCATGTGATGCTCATGATGGTGTTTTCCGTGTATGAGCCAATAAGCTTTAAAGTTTTGAGCACTCTGTGTCTTTATGTCAGCACAACATGGGCTCCACACATTCACAAGCGCTCACAGTTTAAGCACGCAGCACATGCACACTATATATCACATTAAATTGCAGATTTTGCAGTTAAATAATCTCACTAAGTCATGACTTGATTTTAATTTAGGTGCTGAATATGTAATGACATTCATGCATCAGATGGTATCGGTTATTGGTATCAGAGCATTTTTTTTACAAGCACGAGTACAAGTACATGAGCGTAGTATCAGACACTGAACAATCAGTGCAGTTGAGCATGTATCAGTTATGGCTGTATATATATAGAGAGTTTAGACAATCTCTATTTAAACCAGACCTAGCTTTTTTGACACACATACAGTAATGATGTACAGAAGACAGAACACACTGAGCTCAAAATTACTGTCAAAATTTTGTTGTTTTTTGATAATATAAGTATATCTGTACCTACAATATATGAGAGGTTGTGTTAGTGTTTCTCTGTGTAATGTACAGTATGGAGAAGACAGGTGCATGCGTGAGATCTGTTTGAATGAGAGACACTCTTTATTAATCAGTAGCCCATCCAGAGGAGTATCTTGAAAAATGCAAATATGTGTTATATTGTTAAGCATTTCGACTGTCACACTCAGTTCTTCCTCCTGTCACCTTCTCCTATTGAAAATGAAGTAGCAACCCTCTGTTACTGCGTGCCATGTCAAATGTCCTGAAAGGTGCGTGTCCGGATCTGAATGGGAGTATTGCACAACTTTACAGCGTGCGATTGTTTGTCAATATCAACGTGTCTATTATCAGATCTGTTGAGTTAAGGTCATTTATCCCTCAAAGTACTCAGCGGCGTCCTGGTAGAGTTAAACAGTAGTGATATAAGATTTTGGTAATTTTCCCATCTACAGCAGCCATTCATTCAATACAGACAATTCATCTTCTGTTTGACTTTCTCTGCTAACAGGCGCATTTTACAATTTTCTTGTACACACCAATCATTTCATTTAGTCAACCACAAGATGTCACTGTGGCCTCCAAGCTTCACTCTGGAGCACTCCGAGCTTGATTGCTGTACCTGAAGTGGAAAGCACACCCCCTCATTACCATATGGACACGGAAATGTAGAAATAAATAAATGTAGAAAAAATACATGTGGAAATACATTAATATGTCTAACAGGGACTCAGGTTGAGCGGGTTCCATGTGCGGTTTATTAAATACAGCAAACTCAAGTACACACAGGTGTAGGTTGCGTAATCCAGGCAAACAGTAATATCAGAGACAGAGCAGAAACATAGTGAGACAGGCAGAGGTTCAGGGCAGGCAGCAAACAACAATGTCAGTAATCCAGGCAAACAAAACAGAAAATCAAGACAGGGAATGGTAAACACTCAGTAATGTAGCCGGGGCAAAACAAGACTTCGCAATGATAGCTTCTACTTCTTCTGATGTTTTATGGCGGTTGGCAATCCAATTTAAATGGTGCATTCCCGCCACCTACTGGATTGGAGTGTGGAGCGCTAAATGGTTGGAAAGTTGAAAAAAAAACTAGCTTATATTCTATTGATAAATCCCGTATCTTTTAAGAAATTAAATAATTCTTGATAAATTCTTGATTGCTTTGGGCCATTTCCTAACAAAACGTGAAGTGACACATCATTTACTCCCAGAGATCTTAAAGCTCGAGTTAGATGGAATCTTGCTCTTTCATATGCATCACATTTTATAATGATATGTTCTACTGATTCTTCTAGACCACATTTATCACATTTACCTTTCTCATGTTCCCCTATTCTGTACAAACACTTATGAAATGCAATGTCCAATACGCATTCTAGAAATGTAAACATCCTCTTTCCTGTTTCCAAATTTTCTTCTTTCTTGACCATCTATTTCTTGAATGTGATGCAAGTGTCTACCTTTAATTCCACTCTTTCTGCCATATCTTTCTTATTTCACTCTTAATGACTTAATGACACTTTTATGTCAATTTGTGAATGTCTCAAAGCCTGTTTAGCCAGACGGTCTGCCTCCTCTTTCCTTTTAAACCCACATGTGATGGTACCCACATAAAGTTTACAATAAGTCCAGATTGTCTTATTCTAAATAGACTCTGCATCACTTCATATATCAAATCTTGTCTTGCTACCGATATTCCACTTAACAAGCTATTGATAGCTGAAAGTGAATCTGTGTATATCACTGACCATGTAGGTTGTACTTCTAACCATTGAAGTGCTAGGAATATTGCTATTAATTCAGAAGTAAATACAGAAATATGATCAGAGATTCTCTTTGACATTTTAACTTTAAAAAGAGGTATGTAAGTTGCTTCTGCTGCTGCTGTAAATCCAGAATCTGGATCCTTTGATCCATCTGTATAAATTTGCACTGCGTTATAATATAGTCGATCAATATATTGTTGTACTGTTAAACTTTCCAACACATTTCTTTCCATGCTATGCTTATCTTCATACAACTGAATGTCCACTAGCGGCATAAGGAAAAGCCAAGGAGGTATTGCTGACATAGCCACAGAAGGGGCGATGTTGATATCACTTATTCCTATGTTTTGTGGCTCCTTATTGGTTGTCCATCCAAAGCTTGTTGATTTTTATACTCGTATTCCCAGCAGTCATTCAAGACTCCCCATTCAATTCCTGCCAAACACCTCATTACATTTATGTTTTTTTGCATTTGTCTATCATTTTCTGAATATGCACTTCCATCCACATTCCCAGGAATCTAACTAATGATGTTAGCTCCAATTATTGTTCATACATATTAATATATATTGCTGGGTTAATTTTTCTTTTTGTAAAACAGATCACCTGAGTTTTTGCCACTGAAAAATTAAAACCCCATTCAAAAGCCCAATTCTCTACCTTTCTTAAAGCAGTTTGAGTACTCCTCTCCACTTGCCCAAAATTGCTTCCTCTTTTCCACAGTGCCCCGTCATCTGCATATAAAGATCTCCCTATCCCCGAATCTATCTGTGAAAAAACGTCATTGATCATTATGTTAAACAGAATTGCACTTCCTTGTGGTGTTCCGTTCTCTACTTGATATACCTGAGTAAAAGCAGACCCCACTCTCACTTGTATTGTTCTTTTAAACAAAAAAATCATAATCCAGTTATACATTCTACCTTTTACTTCCATTCTATCCAGTTTTATTAAAAGTCCCTCTTTCCACATCATATCGTATGCTTTTTCAACATCAAAACATATTCCTACTAACACGTCCTTGTTTACTTGGGCCTTTCTTATTTCAGCTTCCAGGCATAAAACAGAATCTATTGTGTTTCTCCCTTTTCTGAAACCACTTTGGAATGCAGAGAAAAGTTTTTTCTTTTCAATAACATGTATCAATCTGTTCATGACCATACGCTCCATTAGTTTGCATAAATTCGATGTTAATGCTATGGGCCTGTAGTTAGTGGGCTGCGAATGATCCTTCCCTGGCTTCGCTATTGGCACTATGATCCCATGCTTCCAGTCTTTTGGTAATTTCCCTGATTCCCACACCTTTTTAAAAAGACTCAAAATAATATTTAGAGATGTCATCTCTACCTGGAGAAGTATGTTTTACCCCAGCAAGCACTTTCTTCAGTTCAAATCTAATGTACATCCCGATGGTCCTTTTTCCTCCAGAATTTGAGGGTTCTTACTCAAGCTCAGATCCCTATATCTCCTCATTTCTTCTGTTATATTTGTATTACTATGCACATTAGCAAATGTTTCTGCTAACACCCCTGCTTTTTCACTGTCTGATATTACTGATCTATTGTTATATACTAAGACAGGAATGTTACTGTTTCTTTGTTTCCCTCCCATCTTTCTAATCATACTCCATGCTTCATTCATTTCAATTTCTTCTACAATATTATTACAAAATTCCCTCCAATATCTTTTCTTAGATGTCCGTATTACTCTTCTCATTATAATTAATAAAATCATTAGAATTGAATGATCTTCTTACTCTCTTAAGTGCTTTATTTCTTTGCATTCCTCATTCCACCATAAGACAACTTTTCTTACTATGGTAAATGGTCTGCACTTATATAACACATTTTTAACCTTAACAGTATTCAAAGTGCTTTACACTGTGACTCATTCACACACCAATTGCGGCAGAGCTACCATGCAAGTTGCTAGCCTGCCATTGGGAGCAACTTGGGGTTCAGTGTCTTGCCCAAGGACAAGTGGGCTGGGACTCGAACCGCCAACCCTACGATTAATGGCAGGCCCGCTCTACCAACTGAGCCACAGCCACCCAATTACTTTTTCAGCTGTACTCAGAAGAACTTCACTTACATTATAATTAAACGCTTCTACATCCTCTATAGAATTACTCATTTCTGCCATTTTATTTCGACATAATTCCTTATATTTATCCCAGTCAGCTGTTTTAAATTTCCACATTGGTAATCTTTCCACCACTGTTTTAGCGATGTCTACACCGATTTTACTATTTACTATTTTACTATTTACTATCACATTTTCCTGCTAAATTTTAAAAAACAAGTATCAAGTCTAACACTGAATATTTTTCCTGTGCCAGATCTATTCTTATATAGCTTTCATCATTAATGCATACTAACCCTCTCCATACTAGCATGTCTGTTATCTGTCTGTTATGATTTGTTGTTGCACTACCCCATAATGTACTGTGTGCATTAAAGTCACCACACCACACTACTTAATCATTTCCATTCCCTCCAATATTTTCTAATGTATCCTTACAAGGGCTGTCGATTTAATGCATGAATTCAGTGTGATTAATTTGACTAAAAATAACGCGAAAAAAAAATTAACACCATTAATCGCAATGCCCCCGGACCGTAATATGGAAGATTCCTGAGAAATGCAAGCTTGTAGTACCACCTGTTTACTCCAGAGGGCAGTAAGTGAAATTTCAGCTGTATGGCAACGCACAGTTTATACAGTGAAGAAAAATACGATCCAGCAGACACACAACACAAACATGCGTTACGTTCTTGCATTCAAAACAGTTGATGGAGCGCAAATCCGATCTAAGAGATCTCAATATGTGTTCTAAGTATTAATCTATATTTAACTTGACACAATGACCTAAACATGTTATGTTAATGACACAATCCATCCAAGATGCTACACAAGCATGTCTGATGCTTGTTGAAATTGACGGGTCCTTAAACAAGCCCTCATAATAAATCTCAAACTGATTAACAAATTCACTTGTGAAATGGATTGCTGTGAACTGTACGCCAATGATTGACTTATGATCAATAATATGGTAGTAAACAATACATTGTATTCTAAAGCCGATTTTTGTATTGTCTTATCAATGATTAACTCTTCTGCCACAAGAATGTAATGCATTTTAATTATCTGAATATTTTTATATATATATATATATATATAAATTTGGTAATATTTAAAGATAACTATGTATCATTATTTCATCATTATATATTGAATTATAATTATATGAGGGCTTTCTCAGCAAATATTTGTATATGCGATTAATCGCAATTAAATAATCGGGTAATTAACTAATTAATCATGTAATTAATTCGATTAAAAATTGTAATCGATTAACAAACACTACCTCTTGTTCCCCATTTACCTCAACTATTCTATACCCAATACGTTGTTTAATAAATGTTGCTACCCCACCACCATTTCCTTTATGTCTATCTCTTCTAATTATATTGTATCCATGCATTAAAAAAAATTTATTTTGGTTTTAGCCATGTTTCTTGCGCACAAATAATGTCAGGATCATTTTCTTGGTTTGTTATGAATTTCTTGAATTCTTGTCCATCTGCAATTAAACTTCTTGCATTCCATTGCAAGATTGTAATCACATTATGAACCACCACATGCTGTATGACTATTTACTGTCTGACTGTTTGCTGTTTGCATATTAAGCCTTTCATTTATCATATCTACATTGACATCCTCTAATCCCAAGTACTTTTCAGCAGCTCTGATAATGATTTTAATTCTGTCTGTCCAACTTTCTGTTTGGGCAGATCAATTCACCACTTCTGCCATGAATGCCACGAATGACACTTTATCTACAATCACTTCTTACTCTTTACTTTGTTTTTGCAACTTAACTTTTTGTAGTGGAATTGTTGCCTTAGCTTCTATTACTTTGGTTGTCCGTTTTACCTTCTTGAGAGCTTCAGCATAAGATATTCCTTCTTCCACTCTGATATTTTGAACTTTCACTGCAATTTTCCTCACTAAACAACCTCCATGTCCCGCGCTATGATCACCTCCACAAATACAGCACTTAGGGTTTGTACTTTGCTTACATTTGCCATATTCATGCTCACCTCCACATCTCGCACATCTCTGTTTGCCTCTGCACACAGCTGCTACATGTCCGAATTTTTGACATTTAGAACATCTTAATGGTGGTGGAACGAATGGTCGAAACATATAGCTCACAAATCCTACGTATACTCTCTCAGGTAACGTATTCTCATCAAAGTTTAATACCACTGAGAGGCTGTCTGTCTTTACATTATTACTGATGCACTTCAGCCATCTGACATCATTTACTGAAGCTCCAGTTATGTTTTTTTTTATCATTTCAACTGGAACATCGGTTGGAATCCCCGTTATCACACCTTTATCCCAAGTCTTTTCTTCTGGGATTAAACATACTACTTTATGCCCGACCAGTGATTTAATTCCCTGGGACGTTTTTTTGTTGCCTACCATCTTTACAAAACAGCATAATTTTACCATCCCTTAAGGTCTTAACACTTTCAATCGTCCCTATTATTTCTTTCAGTGCTTTTGTTAATTTCAAAGGGTTGATGATATTTACAGACTCTGTTATAAACTTCATCAATACCGTAAATTCCTCTTTCCTCCTTCTTGCCAGATGATTACCCTTTTCACTGTCCGTTTCTGATATTTGTCCCCAAATTTTCTTTCTTTTCCTAGCTTCTACCACCTTCCATTCATTACATGCATTTCCTTCTTTATCTGCATCCACCATTTCATCCTCCATTTCCGGATCGCTTCCGGAGTTTAAGCTACTTCCTACCATCAGCGCTCCAGGCACAATCCAGCCGTCACCAACCGCCAGGCAACCAATTCCTCCACACCTTCCCGCCAAACTCCCTCTTTTCTTCGCAATGATAGGGAGTGACAGTGTGTCTTAAATTGTTTGAGTAAATACGGAACAGGTGAGCAGGTAATCAGAGTCAGTACGGGGATTATGGGAAATGGAGTTCATGGTGAAAAGTCAGTATTCAGGTGATGGCGACCTCCGGTGGTTGATAGGGGAATCTTCACCGGCGTTTGTGACAATATGGAAATAAATACAATAATACATAAATAAGGAAATAAAAGTGTAACTACTAATTTATGTCAGATTTTATCGTTTATTTATTTATTAATTTATATGTACACTTTTTCATTTTTTATACTTCCTATTTATTTATATATTTATTTTGTATTTTGGCAGTTCTGATCCTCCATAATTGTGATTTTTGGTCATAAGACACGATGAGAACCAGTGAGGTTCGATGTTATCGACATTTTATTTGTTTTAAGCATTTTACTTTATTAATATGATTAGATTTGAGAGTGACTAACGACGTAAATTTTGTTGTGATTGTGTCACTTCAGAAGAATTTGAATATAGTGCATGAGATGAATTCATTACTTTTACTGTGGTTTTATGATTTTTTTATCTTGTTTTTGTATTAGCATGGTTTCATAACCCAGGTTTAAAAGTGGTGCTAACCCTCTTTAAAAATTACAAGTGTGAAACATAGCTTTACCTCGGGTTAAAATGGTCTTAAAGGAATACTGCACCCAAAAATTAAAAAAATTTCATAATATACTCATCCTAATGTCGTTTCAAACCCATATGGCTTTCTTTCTTACGAAAAACGTTTTAATGATTATCATGGGCCGTCTTTTATTTTTATGTGGCTTATAATACTTATCAGCAGTTTCCTGGTGAAATGAACACCTAAAACAATGATTTTCGTTCATTCACATTTACACAAAACACAAATAAAAAGGCTGATGATCAGTTCCTTAACACTTACTGTTCACTCTAATTAAATAAAATCCATACACTTTTACTATAGTGCATGACTTGTAAGGTGACACAGTTTACATTCAATGGTGTAGATTTCTCTTGAACCTTACTCATTACACTTCACCAGATTAAATGGATATTTACAAACCCTTCAACTGGTGAATATATAGGCTATGAAAAGCTTAATAACAGAGCCAAGTCTTTGCTATTTCAAAATAAGAGTCCCCGTTGTGGTAGATAAAAGTGTAAGTCTGCATGATTAATCAGTTATTGGCCCTACGTTTATATTGCTTTAGTCCAACTGAAAACAGATTTAAAGAGCATGTAAGCACACTCACTACCTCTCTTTTAAAAATAGACACTTGGTAATTTTGTTAAATGAATCAGAACATCAGTTGCTTAGCCTTATATTATACAAAAGCGACATGGCACAAAATGATTTAAATTGAGAATGCAAGAACTAGAAACATGACAGAATGGTTTTGCTTTGGCTGGTTAACATCAGCAGATAACCCCTGCTGGTAGCCGCCGTTATGCTGGTAAAACCATCTTTGTCCATGGACAGCCATTCAAAAGCAGACATATATTTTACAAGCAATACATCAATTTCATCTTTGATGTATTACAAGTGCCTTAAAAGCGTGAAATTTATATTTTCCCTTGTCTGCTGTGAGGATTCCCATAATCCTTGGAGAGAACAGTATTCCCATTCATCTCAATGGCATTTGCTTGGATGGTACATGCAGCCCCAATGTTCTGACCTTCAGGGTCAGAAATTAACCAGAGGTTGGAACAAAAATAAAATGCCCCCATAGTAACTACGCAGTTTTAGTTGTTCTTTTTTTCCGTATATTTAATAGTTTTCTATGGAGCGCAACAGTGCCTGGACACTTTTTCAGCAGTCTTGGTTCTGGAAGTATTTTTCCCATTCATTTTTCCATAGAGATAATATAAAATCCTTCTAAAAACAGTTCTAAATCATAAACCAAGTAGTTTGTGTGTTTAGAGTCTATTGCATTATTCACAGCGCATCATGGGAGTGGGCGGTCACTGCTGGGTTCATTTGGTGCACTTTGTTGTCTGTGAATTCCTGATTGGTGGATCAAATGGTAAATGGTCTTCACTTATATAGCGACTTTTTAACCTTAATGGTATTTAAAGCACTTTACATTGTCACTCATTCACCCATTCACACACACATTAATACACCAATGGTGGCAGAGCTGCCATGCAAGGTGCTAGCCTGCCATTGGGAGCAACTTGGGGTTCAGTGTCCTGCCCAAGGACACTTCAGCATGTGGAGTCATGTGGGCCGGGATTTGAACCAACTCTGCAATTAGTGGCCGACCCGCTTTACCACCTGAGCCACAGCCGCCCCAAGCCACGATCATTCTTTTCAGGGTCTTTGGTTGTGTAGTTCTTTACCAGAAATTCTGATATTAAAAACATTTTTTTTTAAAAAAAAGGAAGATAAAATAGTGGAACGGTGGCATCATTAGAAACATATACCATTGAATAACAACTTCAGATCCCACAAAAGATCTGTCTTTAAATGTTTTTAAGTTATTGTTAAAAATGTATTCCCCTATAGAGAAAATAGTGATTCATTTAAGTCAATTTCACACTTTTAGGGTGAATGTTAATGTTTCCAAACATTGTTCACTGGCGAAACTTATACAATAATATAACAATTAAAAGAAATGTTGATTTATATGTTGCCTGTAAATAATTTATTTTGTCAAAATACACAGCTACATTTGAATGGCTCTCAATGGAGAAAAATGCTTTTTGCCCCTTTATGGTATCTACCAGCAGGGGTTAACTGGCAGAGCTAACCAGCTGTGACCACTTGATCTTCTGCCTTTTGTCATCATAGCTCATGCTCCAGCCGCACAGTCAATGTTGAAGGGCTTTGGGACTATGTGTGTTCTTGTTGTACCATCAGCTAATCATGGCATCATTTTTTGGTATCTCCAGAGAAATTAGTAACATGGCATTAAATGGCTCAAATGGTTGAATAAAAAAAAAATTGAGTGCCCGTTAGCAAAGGCAGAATTCAGGATGCATACTCCCAGGGCCTAGCCATTTATATAATGCTGGTAATGCTAACAAATAGCTCTCTTGCATATAGGTCTGGTATAGACCT
Source organism: Moxostoma hubbsi (assembly GCA_032164185.1). Taxonomy (NCBI): domain Eukaryota; kingdom Metazoa; phylum Chordata; class Actinopteri; order Cypriniformes; family Catostomidae; genus Moxostoma; species Moxostoma hubbsi. The sequence continues at coordinate 19,189,390 of JAVLUX010000044.1, read as the reverse complement.
GCTTGAACCAGCCAAACTTTCAAGGGTATAGCAACCATTATAACTGGGGGGCGTTGAGTTTTAATGGCATAATCCCACCACTTTTAGAAATTACAAATGTGGTCAACCTCACTTTTTGTGACATAGTCTTTGTATTCTAAAGAGAATTGTTCTTTTTTGGCTGCCATGCAAAACAAAAATTGTTGCAGACAATGCGAAATGATGACTTTAAGACCAAGTATATGCCTTTGTCTGCCAGTTGCTATAGACTGAGTCCTATTTTTAGCAAATCATTTAAAAGCTTAACATAATCGCATAACAGAGTTAATATTCATGACCCAAGCTGTGTCTGGCACAGTTTGTACATTGAGCTGCTGACAAAAAATAAACTTCTTGAGGGAAAAAGGTCAACCAGGTCTCAAAGAATCACGTTACCTACATTTTCGAAAAGTTATTTTTACCTGGCTCATTGTACAGTATGTATCGTTGTTTCTTGGTGTAATGAAAACTAGAGGTGCTAGAACAACATTTGATGTAATAAACAAAGATGTTTATATCCTTTCACGCAAATCATGAATAAAATGGCAGATAATCATTTCATAAACCCTTACTTTTCACCTGGTCCTCACACAATGCTATATGATGAGATCCTTTTTTTATTTTATTTTCCCCCCTTTTTCTCCCCAGTTTGGAATGCCCAATTCCCAATGCACTCTAAGTCCTCGTGGCGGTGTAGTGACTCGCCTCAATCCAATTGGCCGAGGATGAATCTCAGTTGCCTACGCGTCTGAGACCGTCAATCCGTGCATCTTATCACGTGGCTTGTTGAGCGCGTTACCGCGGAGAGCGCGTGTGGAGGCTTCACGCACAACTCACCATGCACCCCACAGAGAGCGAACCACATTATAGTGACCACAAGGAGGTTACCCCATGTGACTCCACCCTCCCTAGCAACAGGGTCAATTTGGTTGCTTAGGAGCCCAGACTGGAGTCACTCAGCATGCCCTGTAATTCAAACTCGTGAACTCCAGGGGTGGTACTCAGTGGCTTTACTCGCTGAGCAACCCAGGCCCCCATCTAATGAGATCTTAACTTTTTTACTATAGTGCATGACTTGAAAGGCGATACATTTAATGCTTGCATTACATAACCAAATACATTTATAAGCTTGTTCAAGTACCATTAAATTGTGCAGAAGAGTGTTGCATTTGCAATGCTAAGGACCGAGGTACAAGTATACGAGTTGACATACGAGTCCAAAGTGTCATAGAAGCACCATAAAATGAAAAGAAAATGTGTTTTCATTTAACCGTTGCTTTGATGACACTATTGGTTAGGTTAAGGTTTAAAGTTTAGGGAAGGGAGGTAGGATTTGTCGATTTAAAATTCGATAGAGCATTAAAGGAATTCTCTCATCATTTACTCACCCTCAAAACGCCTCCAAGATGTGTATGACTTTCTTTCTTCTGCAGAACACAAATGAAGATTTTTAGAAGAATATCTCAGCTATGTAGGTCCATATAATACAAGTGAATGGTGGCCAGAATTTTGAAGCACATAAAGGCAGGATAAAATAATTCATATGACTGCAATGTTTAAATCCATATCTTCAGAAGCAATATGATAGGTGTCCTTTTTTACCATATATCTCCACTTCCACATTCGTCTTCGATTTGCATTGTGTGCATATCGCCAACTACTGGCCAGGGAGGAGAATAGTAAAATTGTAAAAAAGGACTTAAATATTTATCTGTTTCTCACTCACACCTATCAGATTGCTTCTGAAGACATAGATTTAAACTTTAGAGTCATATGAATTACTCTTATCCTGCCTTTATGCAAGTCCTAATTAGGACTTATTCATGAAAGTAAGAATTACTCTGTTTAAATCATACTTAAAATTTACATAAATTGTCACATTAAATTGACAAATTCATGTTATGAATGGTTTACACAGAAATTCGTTCTGCTCATGTTTCATGAATATGGTCCTTGAATAAAACTTTCATGACAAAAAATGCTAGAGTGACTGACGTTTTAACTTTCAAATAGCATTTATGTATCAGGGGAAACTACAAATTTATAGCCATGTATTGCTTATGAGGAGAGTCTGATGAGATTTATTATGTTGATATCTTCATGCTATCTTTACAAGGATATAAGTATAGAAACTGGCTAAAGTTAATCTCATATCTGAGTTTACAACCAGCCCCCATCCAGGCAAAGAGAGGGCAGGGCCCTCAAGACAATCACTTTAAGACCTGCTGATCCACAGGAAAGACGGCCGGATCAGAGGTCAGCTGACAATGGAATTCTTTATTCAGGGGTTTGAGATGGTTAGACCCCTCCAGAGAACATTAGACAGTCTGCACTGTTGTTTTTCACCAGGCTTAGAGTCCCTGAGGGCCTGTAGAAGCCTTGGGCCACAGCGGGTATATGTAGGGGTTAAACTGGGCTAGACCGATATTGAAAAGCATACAGGAATTTTGTCAAAATGATTGACAGTTTGTTTGTTTGTCAATCCATTCCATTTTCGATATGTCCCAGTTCAACTTTATTTACCTTATTAAAAAGGTAAGAATTACATAAAGCATACTCTAGATATTGGCAGACCCTGAGAAACATTTGCAAAGAGCACTATGGTTCTATATAACCTCGCTCTGCGCTTTCTTCATTCCAGTGAAATTATGATAAATTATGATCAGATGCAATCAAAACCACCCCCTTTCTGATATACATGATTAGCCAAAACATTATGACCACTCACAGGTGAAGCGAATAACGTTGATCATCTCCTAACAAGGCCACATGTTAAGGTCTGGGTAGATTAGATGTTAAGCGAACAATCAGTTCTCATAGTCAGCGTGTTGAATGCAGGAGAAATGGGCAGGAGTGAAGACCAGAGTGACTTTGACAAGGGATAAATTGTTATGACCAGATGACTGGGTCAGAGCATCTCTGAAACGTCAAGGCTTGTGGAATACTCCCGGTCAGCAGTGGTGAGTACATACTGACAGTGGTCCGATGAGGGACAAACCACAAACCGGTGACAGGGTGTTGGGCTCCCAAGGCTCATCGATGCGCTCAAAATCTATTATAAAAAAACAAAATATATATATTTAAAATTATGATAATTAATAATGTAAAAAATATTTGTGTAAAAGTGATTTTTTTTTTTTTTTTTTTTTTTTTTTTTTTTTTTATAAAAATAAAATACAAAAATGACGACTCTCCCACAATCAAGGACATAACCATGTCTTGAACATTGGGGGGACCAAGCCATTTTGGTCACGGGTGTTGAGGTCACAAATATAATGGTCCTCTTTGGTCCTTTAATATAGTAAAGACTCTGAATGCAAAACATTTCTGAATAAAGGCTTGAAATGGAATAAAGGCCCAAAATATTTATAATTTTAGGTTTTTAAAGATACATGTATTTTTAAAGTTCACAGTGCAAGACAAACACTCTGTCTGATTTCTAGCAATTTTCATGCTTCAGTAATCTTTTCTTCCTTTTTTTGTGCTGTCTAATTTCTTTTTTCATCACTGATGTATCTATAAAATGACATGACTGTACATCTGGCCATTAAAAACAATATACATACAATTATTTACTGTCCTCAAGTCGTCCCACATTGTTTTGTCCTGTATTTCCTGTAAGATTCTAGCAGAATCTTAAAACATTATTTTCTTCAAGAATACTAACGCTGCTCTTTTACATACAAAAACAGTTCATATTGACCACTGCTGTCAAGGTCCAAAGTAATACATACAACACATAGCTGTTATATGACACAGAAAGCTTGGAATAAGGTGCACTTGTCATATGGACAACTGTTATGATACTGAACCTTTTATAGTATTTGTCCTTTATGAAGCTTGACAGCTCCTGCTCACTGTCAACTGTTATTCTATGGAATAGAGCTGCTTAAAATATCTATTTTTATGTTCCAAGAAAAAGTAACAGCATATGAGTTTTGAACAACATTAGGGTGAGTAAATGAGTGAGTAAAAGTACATTTTCCATTTGTAGGTGAACTACTCTAATACATACATACTCAAAATAAAATAGTCTCTTTTAAAAGAAGACACTGGAGATGCTGTACAAAATTAATTAGAACATAAAACATAAAAACATAAAAAATGATTTAGAAATTCTTACATTTATTTTTAATTATTACCTAATAATATTTGCATTAAAAATATAAGACACTGTCCTTGCCAAAACCTAAAAGCACAATAGTCACATGTCACGGGTCTCACCATGTTCTAGTTCTGACCTGGCTGATAATAACGCTCTACTTTGTGTGTTTTTTTTAATAGATCATTTTCTTCAACAATGTCAAGAGAAATTAATTAATAGCTATTTCAAAAGCCAGCCAGATTACCACATTCATTCAGTTCCTTTACAATATTCATACATTTGCTCTGTATCTGAAGCCTGATATTCTTAAACTGCTCCATTAATGTTTTCACATTCAAAGTTATTAATGACATCCGAATCACGTACGTGACATATTTTTAATTCAAAATGGCAAATTTCGCCAAATGGTGAATAGTTTGCACTCTTGGAAATTAATGTTGGTTGGTAAAACATTTCAGTCATAAAACAGTGGTGAAATATTGCGTATTGAGTTAGATGCACACTACCGTTCAAAAGTTTGGGTCACTTGCCTGAAATGTTTCTCATGACCTTAAAAATCTTTTGATCTGGAGGCATGTGCTTAAATGTTTGAAATTAGATTTGTAGACAATATTAATTGTGCCAACATATTCATTGATTTAAATCTGGCCATATGTGATTATTGGGGGGAACTTGTCCCCCTCAAAGTATATTGTGGTTACGACCCAGCCCACAGTTGTGTTGTGTATTTAGGATTCCTAAAATGTTAGCTATGAAATTAGCTTAGCAAGATATAGCAGTTGAGCAGTTTTATTTCAAAAAGTCTACCACTGAATTCTATTAAACACAAAACAGAATTTGAGATGTGCTGGAAATGACACTATGGTGGAAATGTAATGACTTTTAGAAGAAAGGACAAAATTGACATAAATCTCCTGTGATGCATGTACATACTCAATTGAATATTGTAAGTAGACAAATTATTGATTTATTTTTTTAAATGGATATGTTTTACCATGTCCATAGTGCTAAAAGTGCCCACATGTGTATTTTAGGGATGTCATAAAATATAGATATAAAATCGATTATTGATTGGCACGTTATTTTATCGATATATTTTTGAGGCATTGGTATATTAAAATTAGCAACATTTAAATTAGAAGCCCAATCTGTGTGCTTTCCATACACTCAGCTGTCCTCTGTTAAACAGTCTTGTGTAATAGCTTTGGGAGACCACAAGAGGGTGATATACCATTTATTGAAACACACGCGCACACACAGGACAAGTTGAAGCGGCACAGGAGATGATAGTCCAAAGTTACGAAAGTTTTGGTACTTCAAAGTGACGTTGATGAGTTTGCAGGTTAATGAAGCTGGTGTAACTGCGCAAACCGAACGATTAGAAATGACGATGTTTATTATGCAATTTCTCTGTATGTAGGCCTTTCATTCAAGCTGTCAAACCACAAAGCAACATACGTGTAACAGAAATACATTGTGTTGGCCAGTGGTTCCCAACCTTGTTCCTGGAGGCCCCTCAACACTGCACATTTTGGATATCTCTCTTTTCTGACACACCCAATACAGTCGCGGAGTCTCTGCTAATGAAACGATGAGTTCGATCAGGTGTTTGGTTCGGGGGATATACAAAAAGTGTAATGTTGGGGGGCCTCCAGGAACAAGGTTTGGAACCACTGGTGTGAGCTATATGAAAGATGTGAAAGGTACATAAAAACAATATATTATCCAGAGATGGCAAGAGTAAATAGTCTTTATCCATTGATAATGATTTGGGTCGAATTTAATGGAAAACTATGACTATGACTTGCGCTCCGTAGTACTTCAGAATGTTGACGCTGAGCGTTGGCGGTGTGCGTATCTTTATAGAAAATAAATGATTGTTTCTAATTTTAGAACACGCCATGTTGTCCGACAGACACATCCTGTTTGCGACACCCTTTAATTTTCCCTGCCGCTCACACTTTATTGAGAAAGATGTCTGAAGAGACAAATACTATTGTACAACGAGCAGCCATTTTTATACCAGAATATATATATCTTCTGATTATCGATGTGTGAAAAAGGCATAGATCCCAAGCCTAGTGTACTTCATGGTTGTATTTCAAGGGCATAGGCTTGAACATTGGGGGGATTACAGTGTGAAGAATTTACATCTTTTCATTGATAATGTTATAAATATTGGGGGGGGGGGGGGGTTACCTCCCCCCCCATGCCCCCTGGAATCTACGTCCCTGGGCTGATTCAGCTGAAATCCCTCTGATTACCCCCTCATTAGTGTAAGGCCCCCAGCCAGGTGAAATTACTGAGGAGTGAGAATGGGGGGACGTAGAGGAAAAGCAGGCAAAATTACTGCAGGTGGACAGAGGGAGGACAAGAGGACAGATTGATGAGGTGAATGTGTGGACATGGAAGATGGATTGAGGAAGTGAAAACAAATGGAGTGATATGAAAGAGGACAAATAGACTGGGCTTTAAAGCAAAGACAGACTGATTGAAAGAATGATAGAGGTCGGCAAACACTAAACCATACACACAGACTGAGGGAGGCAAAGACAGATTGATGGAGGGAAGGTTAGATAACCTTAGGCTCAAAGTAAAGAAAACCAGCTGAACATGGCCTGCTGCTTTTGAAATGTACACAGTGTTGAAGGCTCTTCCTGTGTGTGGAGTTGCTGTTGCTACCGTAAGCATTGGATATAATGTCATATAGCAGGTTTAAAAGAAGTTAAAGGTGAAGTGTGTCATTTGTTTGATGATAACATATGTTAATATCCCAGCTTAAAGGAGCACCCGGTCATTTTTAACACTAAACTCCTAAAAGACATGGATTGTAATTTAGCAATTTACAGTATGTAGGAAATCATGACTACTCGCATTAAAATGAAGACTCCAGTCATATCAGTAACCTTATAAAAGCCGTTTTATTCTACATGGAGAGGGTCCATCACATGAGGGCTGCCATGATAGAATCACATGACCAGCCGAGTACATCCAAGCCACTAGGTGTCAGTGTAAGTCCAAGATGACACAAAAACAAAAGTTACTGAGTGCACCTTTAATGTTGGTAAGCAACTATTTGTAGGTTGAATCCTGGAATATACTGGAACGGTAGTTACCTTCTAAACTCTAGAATTGTGGGGCACATACAACCCCCGCACTTAGGTCTCCTAAGCAACCAAATTGGCCCGGTTGCTATGCAGGGAAGAGTCACATGGGGTAACGTCCTTGTGGTCACAATTAGTGGTTCTCGCTCTCTATGGTACACATGGTAAGTTTTGCGGAGAGTAGCATGAGCCTCCACATGCTGGGAGTCTACGCGGTGTAATGCACAGCAAGTCATGTAATAAGATGCTTGGATTGGCGGTCTTAGAAGTGGAGGCAACTGAAACGTGTTCTCTGCCACCCGGATTGAGGTGACTAACCACGCCACCATGAGGGCCTATTAAGTAGTGGGAATTGGGCATTCCAAATTGGGAGAAAAGGGGATAAAAAGTATCCCAGTATAATTTCATGCCCCATTGACATTCACTAAAAGTGCTCTATGTCATCACAGTTTTGCTTGTTTTTATAAACTTAGGAATGAGTTAAAATAATTTTCTGAGACAACTTCTACTGTTGGTAGAGTTTAACTTGTATTGAACCTGGAACATTCCTTTAACCCTTGCAATGACCAACCAATGGCTCTCAAGGAATGTTAATTATACACAGGCCATTCAAACACACCTTGCATAGTGTCTAGTTTTATATCTCTCTTATCAACAGGTACGTCCCCTCTCAAGTCAGTTCTACCCATATGCTTCACTGCACACAAGTATGAAGACTAGACATATAGAGTCTAGACACACATATAGACACACACACACACACACACACACACACACACACACACACACACACACACACACACAGAGCTCTGTCCATATCTCCCCCATCATTTTATAATGGATGACCATTCACACAGAGGTCACATACACACTCTGTCAACACTCAGGCACCAGAGACAACCCTCTGACAAGTGTGTCACACACAGATGTATACACTAAATACACACTAAAGCACAAGAGAATGGCCTCCTATAAACAGACAGTAAAAAAGAGAGACTCCTAAATCTAAACAGCGTCTCTTTACTGGCTGTTTCAGACAGTTTGTTAATGTGAACAAGTCTCCTTAACAACTTCATCTCTTTTAAGTCACAGAATTAGTTAAAATGTGCCTGTTTTGGCTCTGCTTTCAATGTTTAACCCTGTGCAATGTCTTGCCCCAGAGACTTTAACTATAACGCAGTATGTAAAAACAAGTATGGATAGTTTAATTTGTTAACCCTAAATTAGTTAAATAAAATAAACTGGAAAACAAAAATGGATTGACTAAGATTTTTGGGAATGGTTTTGGACATATATATTTGAATGCTTTTTGGCATTTGGTTTTTATTCAAAGCGACTTACAGTGCATTCAAGGTATACATTTTGTGTTCCATGGGAGTCAAACCCATGTTCTTGGCATTACTAGCATCATGCTCTACCAAATGAGCTGCAGAATGGAGCTTTTGGGTATTTTTGGACATATTTGAATGCTATTTATTATGTTTGTATTCCACAGAAAAAAGAAAGTCATATGAGTTTGAGATGGCAGGGTGAGTAAATGATGACAGAATTATCATTTGTGGATGAACTATTCCTTTAAAGTTGAAATTCCTTTTAAAAAAAAAATATTATTTGCGAAAAACACTGTCATTAAAGTCTGTTATAACCATTTGTAAGAGGGCTCCTTGTAGATCCTTATTGCATAGGGTTCTACCAATCACCATTTAAATCTGATGGGTTGAGTCACGTGCAAAAGATATAATGTGACTTTACAGCAATTGAATTCTATATGTACGTGTCAACATACGTCCTTACTAATGAAAGATAAATTGGCAAAAATAATAATAAGTTGTGCAAAAATATACCAGGAAAAATTTGTGAATGAGCATTCAGAGAAAGAAACAAGAGATTCCAAGTGCAATGTCCAGTGAATGGTGACTGAGGCTAAGATTCAGCCTAGCATCTCCTTTTGGAATAACAAAAGGTTGGTTTGCAACAACAAGAGGGTGAATAAATGGCAATTTGTGGGTGAAATATACTTTAAATGCTTTGGTGATCGAGTTTAAAACACAAACATTGAATGTGAACATTTCATCTGACCGGTTTATTGAAGATGGGCCGCTCAGAGATTTGGTTGAGTAGTGACTGAAGATCATAAATCTATATGTTAAGGAAGAGAGGAGTGTGCTGACGGGAAGGAAGGGGAAATATTTGTCTTTTGTCTTCCACCGGGCTGCATGGTAAGAGGAGATGCAAAGGGAGGCTGTTTTAAACACTAAGATTGGAGGAGTGTGCTGGGATAGAATGCCTCAGGAATGTGCTTTGTGTTCTTCCTCAAAGATAAAGACTCCTGGAGCACACAAAAACACAACTAAAAGCAGAAAATCTTAGACCCCGAACACAACCCTAAAATCCAACACAGCAACATATAATTTGCTGAACCTTTCAAAGAGCTTAGCACAATAAGATATCTGAATAAATAATCCAAATGTATCCACTCTCAATATTAAAACCATTTCTAGTTAAACTACAACACACAGAGACTGTATCACCTAGATATCTCATAGATACTGTGTCTGTTCCCCGAACTACCAAACACAATACCCTCACTAAATCATTTAGATTTTATCTTAGATTTTATCAAACTTGAACAAAACAAACCAATTAAAAATACACATCATTTAAAAATAGGGCTACTAAACATTAGATCTCTTTCTACCAAAGCATTAATTGTTAATGAAATGATTACAGATCATAGATTGCATGCGCTCTGTTTGACTGAAACCTGGCTTAAACCGGATGAATATATTAGTTTAAATGAATCTACTCCCCCAGGTTATTGTTATAAACATGAGCCTCATCTGAAGGGTGGAGGAGGAGGTGTTGCTACAATTTACAGTGAAGTTTTCAGTGTTATTCAGAGGACAGGATATAAATGTAAGTCTTTTGAACTAATAATGCTTAATGTGACACTGTTAGATATAAATAAAAAAATCTCTTTCGTCTTTTGTTCTTGCTACAATGTATAGATCACCCGGGCCTTATTCTGATTTCCTTGGTGAATTTGCTCGTTTTTTTTATCAGATCTTGAAGTTACTGTAGATAGAACTTTAATTGTTGGTGACTTCAACATTCACATAGATAATGAAAATGATACATTGGGATTAGCATTTAGCGATATTCTCAACTCTCTTGGAGTCAGACAAAATGTAACGGGACCAACTTATCGCCATAATCATATGCTAGATTTAATTCTGTCATATGGAGTTGATGTTGATAATATAGAAATTCTGCAGTAGAGCGATGACATCTCGGATCATTACCTCATCTCTTGTATGCTGCAATCAGCTAATTTTACTCAATCTACACCATGCTATCGTTCAGGTAGAACTATTCTTTCGACCACTAAAGATAGCTTCACTAATAATCTTCCAGATCTATCTCATACACTCAATAAACCCCAAAGCCCAGAAGAACTTGATGAAATAACAAAAAATATAAATGCAGTCTTCTCTAGCACTCTTGATATTGTCGCCCCACTTCGATTAAAGAAAATTAAATAAATAAGCCCTGCACCATGGTACAATGATCACACTCATGCTCTCAAGAGAGCAGCTCGGAAAATGGAGCGCATGTGGAAAAATACAAAATTAGAAGTATTTCGTGGTGCATGGAAGGATAGTGTCTGTAGATACAGACAGGCACTAAAAGCTGCCAGGTCAGCATATTTTAGTAAACTCATAGAAAATAACTACAATCTTATCGAAACATCAAAATCCACAACATGTTTGTTAGATCCTATACCAACTAAGCTCTTAAAAGAGGTATCTCCTGTAATTTCAGAACCTCTTCTTAATATTATTAACTCCTCGCTATGCTTAGGACATGTCCCAAGAAACTTTAAAATGGCAGTTATCAAACCGCTTATTAAGAAGCCACAACTTGATCCTGGAGAACTGGCTAATTATAGACCGATTTCAAATCTCCCGTTTATGTCAAAAATACTAGAAAAGGTAGTATCCTCCCAAATATGTTAATTTCTACAGAGAAATTGTATATACAAAGAATTTTAGTCAGGATTTAGGCCTCATCACAGTACAGAGACTGCACTTATCAGAATTACAAATGACTTGCTCTTATCATCTGATCGTGGCTGCATTTCTCTTCTAGTGCTTTTAGATCTTAGTGCTGCATTCGACACGATAGATCACAACATTCTCTTGAATAGGCTGGAGAATTATGTTGGCATTTGTGGAGTTGCATTAGCATGGTTTAGGTCATATTTATCAGACCGCTACCACTTTGTCTAAGTAAATGAGAAATTGTCAAACCAAACAAAAGAAAAAAATGTAGTGCCACAGGGATCAGTTTTAGTGCCTCTGCTTTTCTCCATGTTTATGCTTCCCCTGGGAGATATTATCAGGAATCGTGGAATAAGTTTCTACTGCTATGCCGACGATACACCTGATGAGATTTCACAATTCTCTAAATTAGCAGAGTGTATCAATGAAATAAAAGATTGGATGGCCAAAAATGTCCTTCTACTCAATTCTGTCAAAACAGAGGTACTAATTATTGGACCAAAAAAATCATAAGCCACTACAATATAATTTGACTCTTGATGGATATACTGTTACATCATCTTCAACAGCGAAATACATAGGTGTTATATTTGATACCAATCTGTCCTTTGAAAATCAAATTACCAATGTTTCCCCTCATTTTCTATGGTGGTTACGGCCTTGATACAAATGCCATACCAGATGTCTGTTTACAAGGATGGGATACGCACCTCATAATGTGGACTCAAAAACTATGGACCTTATTCACAATAGTGCCATCTTTAGCCAAGCTGTGAGGAACAGTTTCTTCAACAGAATGAAAACCTCCAGAAAACACGAGCTGTGGAAAATTCGATGTGATCTTTGAGCTTTATAGAGCACATGCTATTGAAGAGACTGTAAGTCTATTATTCTTCACAGCCTTGTTTTCATTCACGTAAAAATTAAATATAGCGTCATTAATTTTGTTGACGAGATTAACACTCCATTTGACAGCCAAAAAGGGGCGGATGAGACCCCTACCGTCCACCAAAAATGTGGCGGGGCATTCCGTCCACCAGGGGTCGGAGGTTTGCCTCTGATCCTCTCGACGAGTCATGGCTGACGTCCATTAGAGGGTGGAGGAGTGGCCGAGGACCAAGCTATGGCGTATCGGAGAACCGGCGAGTAAGTGTTTTTTCCCTCTCTTTTTTTAAAGCTTTACATTTTTTTTGTTTCCCTTCCCTTGTGCCCTCCCTCATCCAGGTAGACGGGGATGACCTGCCAGCAGACAGGGTGGAAGGCACGCCCCTCCCCAGGGAAAGGATGAGGGAGGAATGTGGCAGGGCGGAGGGCGGGGCTGTGTCGTGATTCTGCACACCCGGCCACTACTCAGGCTAATCAAGCCTCAGAGAGGGATAAAGGCTAACTGGAGACTGCAGTGGGACAGAGTGAGAGTTACGGGCAGCTGTCCGACACCTGTGTGTTTGTCTGTTTGGTTAAGTTTCTAATTTAAAACGTATTTATATTGTCAAGCCGGTTCTTGCTTCCTCCTTTCCATCAATCCCTTTATAACTACTTTTTATATAAAAAAAAAAGTGTATTTTTTTTTAAATTAAAGATTATTTCAAAACTAACAAACATCTGTTCTGAAAACTGAAATTCAGAAATTTTCCTTGAAAATTGTTTTTTAAAATAACTGACACTTTGTTTGATATTTTGTTGATACAATGACATTGATTTATTTTTGTGGCTCAGGTGTCCGATTTTTTTTTTTTTTTTTTTAGGGGGGGCCACTGTGAACTTACAAACTGACGAACAAGGAAGTGATGGAACTGCAAATTTCGAAAACATTGGAGGGAAAGACAGGAGCAAAAGACTAACTGTAAGAAGATGGAGGGTTTAACAAAGTCAAGGACAATTTGAGGATTCTTTGGGGAACGAAACTACTCTTTCTATAGAAGGGATTGGGAACAAGAGCTTCATTGGTGTGGCGACACAAATGGGGGAGGGGAACTCTAAACCATATTCCCAAATCTCACTCTCACCTCTGACGAGTAGAGAAGGTCATTGTGTCTTCAGGGAGGAATGCTTAAAACAAGAATGTCTAAGAATGTGTGTGTGTGTATACAGACAGCAGTGTTGTCAGTCACAGACAAAAGGATCAAGAAATCCGGGACAGAGTTTAAAAAACAGAGAGAGTAAGAATTAAAGGCTTCATAAACATTTTTTTTTTTAATCATTTAATTTTTTCCCTGTTGAGCTCCACTTATAATGTCAAGGCTTTTAGTGCAATAAATAAGTCCTAATTTGTTTTTCATGACAATTTTCCACCCTCTCTCTGACCTTTAAAGGATAGTTCACCCAAATCATTTACTCACCCTAATGCCAACCCATATGTGTATGACTTACTTTCTTCTGCAAAACACAAACAAAGATTTTTAGAAGAAAATCTCAGCTTTGTTCATCCACACAATGCAAGTGAATGGGTACCAACTTTTTTTATGCTCCAAAAAGCACATAATGGCAGCATAAAGGTAATCCTTAAGAATCCATGTCTTCAGAAGCCATATGATGGGTGTGGGTGACAAACAGATGAATATTTAAGTCCTTTTTTACCATCCATCATTCTTCTTTTGTTTTTCAAGATTTGCATTTTTCGTGCATATCGCCACTTACTGGGCAGGGAGGAGAATTTATAGTAAAAAAAAGGTCTTAAATATTGTTCTGTTTCTCACCCACACTTTTCATATTGCTTTTGAAGACACAGATTTAACCACTGGAGTCTTAAGGAATACTTTATGCTGCCTTTATGTGTATTTTGAAGCTGTAAAATTTTGGTCACCATTCACTTGCATTGTGATGACCTACAGAGCTGAGATATTCTTATAAAACTCTTTGTTTGTGTTCAGCAGAAAAAAAGTAAAACACATCTGGGATGGTATGAGGATGAGTAAATGATGAGAGAATTTACATTTTTGGGTGAACTATCCCTTTAACACTCAAGCATACTTCGGTTATATGCATGCAATATGTCGCCAGCACTTTAGCCTTTCAAAGTATACTCCACTGACGCTGCGCGCAGACTGACTTGTTTAAGGCATTCACACGATTACTGCTTTTGGAATATTCCACCTGACCAGTAGAGGGCAGCACAGAGTTGTAAAAAAAAAAATAAATAAAATATATATATAAAAGAAAACAATAAGAATATGGTATGTGGTAAATCAGAGAAGAACAATGGATGGGGAATTACGTATGTTGGTGCAAGAGATACTAACAGTACATCTGTATGTCGGCCCTCAGATTTTGCTGGTTCGTATCGCTCTGTATGTTCAGCACAGAAAAACTGGAATTAACAAATATTTCCTCACCTCCTCGCACAAAAGAAGTGCCCATTCGTTGAAGTTCGCTGACCTTTTCTGCATATCGCGGTGCCGTTTTGTGGTCTGTTTTGCATAACCTGGCGGCTCATTTTAGCTTATTCTCCCGATGGCCAGTCCACCCCTGAATGGCCCCAAAATGTGTCGGCCCACCAGGAAAATGCCCTGTATGCCAGATTACCAGTCCACCCTCTTCTTCGTCCACTTGAAAACATCAGCCCAACTGTAAAAGTTGCTACCTTTTACTGCAGTCAATCTCTTGAGGGCTTCACACACACAGCACATACTGTCACGTGTACTGTCCTGAAGTATACTTTGGCATTTAGTCTGTTTTTACTGAAGTGCCATATACACTCACCGGACACTTCACTGCACCTGTACATCTAATTATTCATGCGATTATCTAATCAGCCAATCGTGCGACAGCAGTGTAATGCATAAAAGCATGCAGTTATGGGTCAGGAGCTTCAGTTAATTTTCACATCAACCATCAGAATGGGGAAAAATGTTATCTCAGTGTTTTATACTGTGGCATGATTGTTGGCAGTCTGCTGATCTCCCGGGATTTTCATGCAAAAAGAATGGTGCAAAAAACATAAAACATCCAGCGAGCGGCAGATCTGTGGACGAAAACAGCTTGTTAATGACAGAGGTCAGAGCAGAATGGCCAGACTGGTCCAAGCTGACAGGAAGGTGACATTAACCCAAATAACGGTACAACAGTTCAATGCATTTATGAGTGTGCAACATGAGGTGGATGGGCTACAGCAGCACAAGACCCCTCCGGGTACCACTACTGTCAGCTTAGAACAGGAAACTGAAGTGCAGTGGGCACAGGCTCACCAAAACTGGACAGTAGACGATTGGAAAACATCACCTGGTCTGACAAATCTGGATTTCTGCTGAGGTACACAAATGATAGGCCCAATGCAGCCTCTGCTTTCTGATCTTGGCCGAGAGAAGTGGAATCCAATGTGGTCTTCTGCTTTTGTAGCACATCCACCTCCAGTTTTAACATGTTGTGCATTCTGAGATTGTACAGAGGGGTTATCTGAGTTACTGTAGCCTTTTTGTCAGCTAGAAGCAGTCTTGCCATTATCTGTTGACCTTCTTACATCAACATGGTGTTTCCGTCCACAGAACTGTCACTCACTAGATGTTTTTTGTTTTTTACACTATTCTCTATACACTCTAGAGACTTTTGTCCAGGAAAATCCCAGGAGATCAGCAGTTAAAGAAATACTCAAACAAGCCTGTCTGGCACCAACAATCATGTCAGTCAAAATCATTGAGATCACATTTTTTTTTTTCCCATTCTGATGATTGATGTAAACATTAATATTTTATACAATAAACTGCTGCCACATGATTGGATGATTAGATAATCACATTAATAAGTAGATGTACAGGTGTACCTAATAATATGGCTGGTGAGTGTATTCTTCTGTGGGTGGCTGTGGCTCAGGTGGTAGAGTGAGACGGCCACTAATCACAGGGTTGGTAATCCCGAATCCCAGCCCACATGACTCCACATGCTGAAGCGTCCTTGGCCAAGACACTGAACCCCAAGTTTCTCCGTAGGGCTAGCACCTGTGTGGGTGAATGGGTGAATGAGTCACAGTGTAAAGTGCTTTGAATACTGTTAAGGTTAAAAAGGTGCTATATAAGTGCAGACCATTTACCATTTCTGTGTAAACTCAAGACAAAATATGTAGTGGGTTTGCTTTTAGGTCTGTCGTAGAAATCCTAGATCTGACCCGCTGGACTCGAACTGTCAAATTACAACTCGGACTCTAACCGAGAGTTGGACAGCATCCCTTCCTCTGGATAAACTAGCTCAGACTCGAACCAAGTTCCTGTACTATCCTTCCTGCAACAATGTACTCACTCTACGATCGAATATGAGAATGAGTACATTCTGCTTTTTGAGCTGCAGCAGTAACTCAAGGCAGACTCCAGTTTCCCTGATTTTGCTTAATTTAATGATGAAAAATGCATTACATTGCACAGATAACTCAATACTAGTTTACTTCATTCTGATTGTTTAAAATCTTATTTCTTAGCAAAATGTCGCTGTCTGACATGATCACAAGCATTAAAATGTCAATAAAACAAAAACAGCTACAAACCAGGCCTAGCTGGTGCTAATTCCTTAATTGCAAGATATATTTAATTTAGAAATCAAAGAAATGGGTGTGACATGCTTTCAAACAAAATCTGTGTAAAAAGTTGTTTTTTTTTCAGTGAAATGAACAGTGCAGAGTTGCAGAGCTGGTACAAACCTTCCTACATCTGTACAATCGTTCTCATAGACACAATACAGATTGTAACCTGTGCATATTATGATCACATGTAGCATGTTAGCTTTAGCGCTAGCACCATGAATGCAGAATGTAAACATGATAATTGCACATTAAACAGGGTTGGGGAGTAATGGAAGACATGTAACGGCATTACGTATTTGAAATAAAAACTGTAGTTTTACACACACACACACACACACACACACACACACACACACACACTGCCTGGCCCAAAATACTCCAATATTAAGTTGGACCACCTATAGCTTTGATTTCAACGTGAATTTGTCGTGGCATTGGTTCGACAAACTTATGCAACGTCACAACATTTACGTATTTCCATCCAGAGTTGCTTGAACTGAGATATTGCATTAATGATGGGAGAGTCGAACTGCTCTGTAGATGAATCTTGGCATTGTCATCCTGGAATATACTCGTGCCATCAGGGAAGATTCTGTACATTCAGATTGTCAGCTGAATTCATTTTATTGCCGCATAATGTTGCTGAGCCTAGACCTGACCAATTGAAGCAACCCCAGATCAACACTTTCTCCAGAGACTTGTACAGTGGGCACTATGCATTATGGGGTGGATCACTTCATGCGCTTCCCTACTTACCCTGACGCACCCATCTCTTTGGAATTGGGTAAATCTGAACTCATTAGACCACATGACCTTTTTCCATTGATCCACAGTCCAATCTTTATGCTCCCTAACAAATTGAAGTAGTTTTTTCCGATTAGCTCAATCCTGTAAGTTCTCGCCGCTTTGTGCATGTGGAAATGCTCTTACATTCACTATTAAACATAGCCGTGAGTTCTACTGTCGATTTTTTTTACAATGTTTGTTTAAGCGTTTTAGTGATCTCCAATCACGATCATTTCAGATTTTTTTCTACATTTCTTCCGTGATGGTGAGAGTTCACCACTAACGATCCAGGTTTTGATAACGTGTTGAACAGTTCTTAACCCATTTCCAGTGATTTCAGCAATCACCTTCTTTGCTTGATGCAGGCCAATAATTTACCCCTTCTAAAACACAGTAACTTCTTTTCTACAACCATGGGATACGTCTTTGAACATGGTTGTTTAAGAAATGAGAAGCTACACACTGCATTAGTAAGGGTTAAAGGATTTGTTGCCCTCTGAAACACATTAATTACTGCGATATTGATCCAATCATAGGCTCAAAACAGTGATTTGTTTTTGGCCAGGCAGTGTTTATAAAAATATATATATTCATAATTTTAACGATCAGACTGGTTAATATGACTTTGTTTAATATTTTCATGTAGATTCTATTCATAGAATAAGGAATGAAGTAATTGATAACACATTTTAATGTCACATTGGTTAATGTTTTAGATGTAGTCTGTTGTCAGCACAGTGTGTGTCATATTTAAATGCTCCGTTATTGGCTGCGCCCAGCAGCATGGGCGTTGTTCGAATGTTCACAAACAGTAGACTTCTTTTGATCTTTTTTCTTGAAAAACTTAACTGTGATTGAACGCATTCATGATATGACCTTGGCAAGAAAGAGTTAAAAGCACTTAAAAAAACGAGAATAATTGTGTAATTTTTTTATTGTAACAGAAACATGGATTACACTTGCAAAGAAAATTAATCTTTTTTTTGATGAAGTTATATTTATACAAAAAATAGGCAACAAAATAAAGTCCTTGGTTTGTTCATGTCAATCTCCAATGTGAAGACCAAATCCACCTACCCTGAAACCCCTGTATGGTATCAAAGGGGGACTTTTGAAACTTTTTAATAAATCAAACCAGCACAACAGTTCTCATAATAAACAAAACAGAGTGGCACTCCTTCATAGGACGTTTTGTCTCTTTCAGCCACTTACAAAACAGCGGACAGTCTTTTATTTGGTCGCTTTTAGTGCCAATCAAGTGTTGCAGATATTTAAATATCTCTCTCTGTGTGTGTGTGTGTGTGTGTGTGTGTGTGTATAAGCACGTATGACACAAGATTTTGGTCCATCAGTGAAACCTCCACCTCATTCATGTCTTTCTCTCTTTAAAAAAGTGCTTATTTTACACACTCACACACACACACACACACACACACCTCTGTATTGTATTGCATTGTATAAAAACAAAATATGTGTTCCTTGCACACACAATTATCAAGTTAGTATGTGTGTATGTGGGCGTCCGTCAAAGTATACACACACACACACATGGCACATCCATGATATGAAGAATCAAGACGTCATAATTAATAATCTGATAATTATATCCAAACTCTTGCATTATAAAGGTCATATTTCTCATCGAATGTTGCGTTATCCTCCTTCAGTCTCTTCAGTATGAAAGTCTCCTTTAGAAAAATACTCTGCAAAAATGGAAATACTTTATCATGGCCTTTATCTCGAAGATTGCATTGTGACATCAGTCTTTGCATTATGATGTCAGAGCAAGTCTTTCCTTTTGGATTATGCCGTGTGACTCCCCAAAATGGTGAAATGATGCAGGTAACATCCACATGAAACCCGTTTGATACCACAGAGAAAGTTTTGTGATATTAGTGGTATTACAGTGATAGTTCCGACAGGTTTCCGGACAGGTTTCCTTCAGGTAGTCTTGGAAGCAAATAAGCACACTTGATCCTTAAGTGACCCGGTAAAAAAGGAAGTACAAATGTTCCTGATTGTGAATGGAAGGTTTACATAAAGGTTCTCCAGCAAACTCCAGCTAGTAAAGCACATTCCCTGGAGTTTTGTTTAGAATCCCAAGAGCTTCAATACTGGACAGAATCTTCTTCTGATGACCAGCCAGAGTCACTCCCAAACGCAACAGATCCCTGAGAGATAGAAGAAGCACAAGACAAAGACAGTTACATCTTAACATTTGAACTACAAGCTTCTGTGCTGGTTTTCCATCTCATTTACTCAAAAGTTATGAATTTTTTCCACTTTGATGGTAATTCTTTTACAGACTTCAAACATTGTATTCAAACATTGAATCGTTCACAATAAGAACAGGAATGTGTATTTAGAAAGTAAAAAGGGTCTATTTTAATTTAATGTTGACTTAAATATGTACTAGAAGTATACAGCTTATAGAAGAGAGTATTATTCTACATGCATATGAAGCTTTTATGAAATGTAATTAATATTTCTTTATATACTGTATAGAAAAACATCCCACTGAGAACGTTCCACATTAAAGTGACTACAAGGTGGTTACCACATGTGACTCTACCCTCCCTAGCAACCGGGCCAATTTGGTTGCTTAGGAGACCTGGCTGGAGTTGCTCAGCACGTCCTGGGATTCGAACTAGCGAACTCAAGGGGTGGTAGCCTGCCAGTACCGCCACTCCTTACATGCATACTACACAGTTTGCATAGGGCACCAACTCCCTAGGGGGGCACCATCTTACCCTAGAAGCGCACCAGAAAGACCACCTGCTGCCCTTACTCGCACGGTATATGTTATTCAAGGACACGAAAGCAGTTGCGGAGCACAGACGATCGCTTCACGTTCATATCACGCGAACCCCCCCCGTTCAAGTTAAAAATGTCTGAAGCGATTGTAGTCGAAGAATTGATGCATTTCTATGCCCAGCCTTATATTTTTTTTAAACTGATTACTCGGAAATCAAACAGAAACAGAGGCGGCTACAGGCAGCCACAAGCAGCCACAGGCAAACGGTGTCCTAACCTGACGGCAAACAACATGTGATAAAAGGTACATTTTCAATGGTAATCCAAATTTTCTGTGACGAACGACGGTACATTCTATCGCTCCCTTGTTTTCTATTTTCGATATCGCACGGGTAACTGTGGCCGATGTGAACTGGCACCGGTCCAAATATGTTAAAAAAATAAGTCTGGGCATAGAAATGCATAAATTCTTTAATTACAAACTCTTCAGACATGTTTAGTAAGATCTGTGTTTTGTGTACAGCGGTGTTGTGTTCTGTAGTCGCTATTGCTGTGGCGGACCTTAGATAAACAAAACAAGTTTTCGCTTGAATGCCTCAATGTCGAGAGGGGGGCTGCGTAAACTGTTGCTCTCGTGCCCCATCGTGAACATGCACAGTAGATCAACGGTCAGTGAACATTTTCACTAAATAATTCATTGGATTTCTGTTTGTTTCTCCCCAAACCTTATCGTATGCTTTCATAACAATCATGAGGCTCATGGAATCATTTATTAGACTTCTGATCTTCTCCCTTTGTGTTAACAAAATGAAAGTCATATAGGCTTATAACAACACAGGGGTGAGTAAACAATGACTGAATTTTCATTTTTGGGTGAACTAATCCTTTAAACATCTTCCTTGTAATTAATTTGTATTTATACATCTTATATTCTTCAGTATGTATGTTTGACAAATAATAAATACTGTGATCTTTACTCACTCTGTGGTGATGTGGGAGAGTAGCTGCATGGACGTGTATCCAGCCTGTAGAAAACTCTCCTCGTAACGCTCCATCTTAATGGCCCTGAGCCAATCACCTACTGTCCCACAGGATGAGGGCGTTAGAGGGGAGCGCTGGTCTAACAGAGGGTGAGAGGGGCTGAGACACAGAGACAGGGGTGTTAAAATGCATATTAACATGCTGTCTTAAGCTGGCCTGAAGCTACACAGCAGTACAAAGAAAGTCAATGAGAGCATGAGTTTGACAGTGTTACATTGAGGGATAGGTGGGAGGAGCGGGGCAAGAATGTGACAGACAAACATGAGGCCATCCGGAGCCGTTTTGATTGACAGACTGAAAGGCCAACATGTTGAGAGGGGAAGGGCAGTACTAACATACAAGAGGCCATACTGTGCGGACACGAGCAGAGGTAATGAAATGATGGACGGAAAGGCATGTGACTGAAACTAGAACAGGAACTGCAATGTTCTTGATTGACAAGCAGTGTTGGGTATAATGCATTACAGTAATCCAATTATCTGTGATGGAGATTTAGTTGGCTCTTTTTTCCCCCAATTGTTCAAGTAATTCTGTTGCAGTGACTCTTATAAAGATATTGGCATTATTCTAGCGTTACATATATGATTTCAATGAACATTGGATAATTTCACATCTACATTTAACATCCAACAACAAAAATGTAAATAGAATTTATCAAACTGAGTGTGTTCGTTCAATTAACCATTTGTAAAATAGATAATGCACATTTTATTTGTAAATTTGGGTATAGTAAAATAAGTGTACAATAAATGTTTGTTTTAAGCAATTTTGTGTATATCATAATTGCTATCACTGGACTGTATTAGCAATATATCGGCCACACTGCTCTTTAAATATCAATCCCGTCATCAGCCATTAAAAAACCCATATTAGTCAACCATTATTTATACCACTTATAGTTGGTGTGATAGTGAGAACCATGAAGCTATATTAACAGGGAAGGACTTATTTTAACGTTATCATCTGTGTAGTTTGTGTAGGCAAGAACTGTATTTGGTGTTTGTCTTTTATTGTCCATTGTAAAAGTTGAAATGGTTGTCATGAATGAATTTATATGTATATGTGAGTAACAAGATTGCTCTTCAAATAATCTGCTAATATATCAACTTACCCTGCCCCCTCTTGGCCGGTGATTTTTAGTGAGGCTGGATTGCGGATCAGCTTGTCAAGTGCCGAGACGATGTTTGCGAAGCGTGGCCGAGCAGTGCGTTCTTTCTGCCAGCAGTCCAGCATCAGCTGGTGTAGGTATGTGGGGCACTCAGGAGGTGGCGGCAACCGATAATCCTGCTCAATGGCATTAATCACCTGATTGGGTAAAAAAAGATAACGAATGATTGCTACGTTAATGTGGGGAGGATGAAAGTGAGCAATTGAGATGAATATGTTCAAGTCATGCATTATATATAGGTGAAAATATCAGTAGCTTTTTTAAATTAACTATTGGTCTGATTAAGGCGATATTTGAGGCAATATTAAAAAGTTAACAACTTTTTATGAAGAACATATAATTTTAATGCTTGATTTTACTCCCAAAATACTACTTTGAAAATCAATATCGGCAAACATATCGGTTATTGGCCAAAACAAAAGTGAATTATCAGTATTGGAAAAATGTTTTTATTAGTGTATCCCTAGTTCAATAATCAAAAAAGTTAATGCTGATTTTACTCAAACCATGTCAAATTCTTATTAAAACTCAATTTCAGCAAACATATATCGGTTATCGGCCAAAAAAATAGATAATTATCAGAATTGGAGAAAATGTATTTAGCGATATGTCCCTAGTTCAATATATAATAATAATAATAATAATAATAATAATAATGTATTATTGGTGACTTTACTCAAAACGTGTAAAATTTGAGATTGAAACTCAATCAATATCGGCAAACAATTATCAGCCAAAACAAAACAATCGGTGTAGACAATTGAACTTTTTCATTATTGAACTAGTAATACACTGATAAATACATTTTGTCCAGTACATATATATAATAATTATGTTTTGTTTTCGCCGATAACTTATGTTTGCCGAAATTGATTCTAGAATTTAAAATGTTTAAAATCAGCATTAAACTCTATTTTTTTATTAATGAACTAGGAATACACTGATAAAGTTTAATGCTGATTTTACTCAAAACTTAAAAATTCTAGACTGAAACTCATTCAGTGTCGTCAAACATCAGTTATCGGCCAAAACAAAACAGAATTATCAGTACTGGACAACATTTCTATATCAGTCTATTCCTTGTTCAAGTAAAATGGTCAATGTAAAACAAATGCAGTCACAATAAAATGTTTACGTTAAAACATTATTAAAACTTACATCCTGGTTGCTCATGTCCCAATATGGTCGCTCTCCAAATGACATCACTTCCCACATGACAATTCCATAACTCCAGACGTCTGATGCAGAAGTAAATTTCCGGAAAGCGATTGCCTCGGGTGCCGTCCAACGGATTGGAATTTTACCACCCTAAAAGAAGGACAGAACAATCAATTCTGTTCCAATTTATAATCAAAATTTAGGATTAACTGGGATTAAAAATTGGCCTAATTGGGATCCATCTAGGAATGCTTCCTTTTATTTTTCCCTACAATATTCAGCAAATAGTGCATGTATGGTTGTTCAAGCCAGTACGTCTGGGATGTACTCAACAACATTGTGTTTGTTCTTACCAGTGAACTGGTGTACGTGGGGTCAGATGAATTCTCTTGCAGGAATCTCGACAGACCGAAATCGGACACTTTGCACACCAGATTACTGTTGACTAGAATATTCCGTGCTGCCAGATCACGATGTACGTAGCTCATTTCGGAAAGATATTTCATGCCCGATGCAATTCCACGCAGCATACCGACTAACTGTATTGGAGTAAATTGCCCATCATTTAGCTGAAGATAAACACAGAGAAAAAGACTGCATGTCAGAGGCTGAATGCTGGTTGACGACAGTCAATGAGATGGACACTGATGTAAACAAATATATGAACTACTACATACTATGCATACTTACTCTTAGAAAAGAATCCAGAGCTCCGTTCTCCATGAACTCTGTGAGGATCATGACTGGGCAGCTGGCTGTTATAATGCCCTCCAGGTGAATAATGTTGGGATGCTGGAACTGGCCCATGATTGACGCCTCTGACAGGAAGTCCCGCCTCTGCTTGTCTGTGTATCCACCCTTAAGAGTCTTTATGGCAACGTAGTTCTCCTTCTTACCTGGAATCCTAAGCCTTCCTCGGCAGACCTCGCCAAACTCGCCTGAGAACGGCAAACCAAAGAATTTGATTTAAGGACTTTGCTTTGTGGAAGTGAAATTTAATTGGTCCCCCAAAATCCCACACCACATAGCTGTATATAAAACATCAAACATAACAGAAAAATGCCTTGCGTGCAAACTCGTTGCATCGCAAATTGTTAGGACATGACGCCAATTTAAGACGGAGATAGACTAACCTGCCCCAATAACCTCCTCGATTTTGACAAAAGAGACATCAATCTCCTTAGCAAACTCTCTCACTGCCTCGTTAGGGTCTTCGTAAGTGAATGGATCGATATAAACTTTTACTCCTTGGAGAGATAAAACAGTTGATTACTAAACAACTCCTTTATCAACAAAAAACGGCCAAATAAACCAGAATGCGCTATTAAAATAAGTCATTGTGTGCATGTTGAAGTACTCACCTTGACCCATGAGATATTGACCATTTTTGACATTCAGCTCTGGATCTTTGGAGAGATTTTGCTTCCTGTGAAACAGAGAAATTGTGGATATTAATGTCTGTGCATAGTAGATTTGCCACTGCAAGTAGCAATGTACAAACCAACCAGGCGTGACGCGATAAAAAAACGACAAGCCATAATTCATTTGTGGTATTTTTGTTTTAACCAGCTTGTCGTTTCATGCCTGGTTTGGACATGGCTCCAGAAAAGTTACTTGACGTTAGAAACTTGTTGTGCATGCTTAGGATATGGTGTAAGGCTTTGTGCTATGCATATGTAACGTTGTGTCTTGTTGTTGTCATATTACCCTGAGCAAAGAAAAAATTGAATGCATACACCGAATCCTTCTCTCCACCCTATTCTTCCTCTTCCTGTATCTGTGTCTAACTCGGGCTCTGCTTCCTTATTCAGATCATTTCAGTTTTTATACAAGAACGAGGCTTAAATTACTCGAACTGCTCTTTCCCGTTCACCTTGTTATTCTTGTTCTCTTTTTCACTCTTTGTCCTTCCAATTCCGGACTTGTGAACACTTGCTTTCGGCTCACTATTGTTTTCAGAGAACTTTTATTTTTTGCTGCAAATCCACAGTGAAGAATAATAATAATAAAAAAATACATTTCTGCAATATCTTAATTATTTTCCTTTAGACAGCAGTGAGATTAAATGGAGACCAAATAGAGACGGTTGCTTCAGTCAAATGCTTCTAAGATGTTTCTCCAGAGAAAAAGCCCCCAGTCATCTCAAATGTGTTTCTTTCAGAGTTTCAGAGGAGATCTCAACAAAGTGAGAATAATGTGTGCTTCAATACTAAAGTGTGCAATCAAAGTAAGAGAAAACTATTCATCTGAGCAACGCCTTCCACATTAATGTATATAGCTCTATACTCTTACTGTATGCCAACTTTTGTAAAAAGTATTGTAAGAAAGAAATAAACAAAGTCGACATTAACCGAGACAAAACTTAAAAAATCCATTAAGCCAACTGAGAAATAAAAGAACAGTCCATTTCTCTTTCTCTGCTTTCTCATGACTAAAATAGCCATGTTCGTCCCACCCAGTGCTGGTGGCAGGTCTGGACCGGACGCTCCCCCTGTGTATATGATTGAGTGTAGGGACTCTCCGCTTAACTGTGTATGAAAGGGTGTGTGTCTACGTGTTTGAATACACATGAGTCCAAAAGTCTGAGACCACTAATGAAAATGTACTTTATTTTAAATGATTTTCCAATTAATATAATATGTCATTATAAATTATTTTATCTGCATAATAATTTGAGAGAAATGTTGAACTGAAATTAAACAAAAAATTAAAAAAAGTTTTAATGACAGCCAGTGTTGAAAAGGTAACTTCTGAAATGTAATCCAGTACTGATTACTCATTACAAAACTAAAATTCTAATCAGTAAAAATATCTTTTAGATTACACCTTTTTTTTGTTTTTTGTTTTTTAACAATGGGGACTGTCTTCAATGTATGTAGTCCATCTGGCCCAACACACGTATTTCAGGCTCTGGTTTAGACCGCTTTTTTAAAAATGTATTAATTGTAAATTGCGCCCTAATTATTGCCATTGGTTGATTGTAATGTAATCAAAAATGTAATTATGTAATCCATAAAAGTAACTGGAATCTGTGCATATTTAACAAAAATGTATCAAATTACAAGTACTTGTTTTGGAATTTAGATTACATGTAATCCGTTACTTTTTGCACTCGAGCTGGCATGACTCCACAAGTTTGTGCTAAACCTGATGATCAAAGTTATCCGGCATGATTTGAGAATGTTTTAGAGCATCTTTTGTGCTTCAATGGAAGCAAGAAAACCTTTCGTATCAAAGTACACGTAGTCAATGTGCCAAATTTTCTTTTTATTTCTAATTTTACATGACTTTTCCAGTATTTTTTAATTATTATTATTTTTTAAACCTGTACATTTTTATATATTTATGTTTAAATTTAAAAAAAAAAAATGAATAAGTGTGGTCTCAGACGTTTGGATGCAACTGTGGGGGGAATTCACCAAGAAAAAGTGCTGGTTATTTACACATGCTGTCTCTGTTGCTTTAGCGCCCGATTCACTAAAGGTATTATGCAGATCAGGCAACGGCGCAAACACACCCAGAAAACCTGTGCTAGATGCAATTCTGATCTTCCACGCCGATTCTGAGCAGTATATAGCATAGGAAGCAACAGACAACCGTTGTCTGACACACTTTGTTAGAACTGAACCGCATCACTCACTACTGTGATCCAGACGCCTGAATCATCACTTTAACAAGCCGGAAGTGTGCTTGACTACACACATATGCATATACAGAATGCCAGGTTACACCCTTCTCCATCATTATATCATTATTTGATGAATTACTGCTTATTATGATCAACAGAAAATTTGCACAAACTTATCTTAAAAAAAAAAAAAAAAAATCGTTTACAGCCTGCTTTCTTCTGGCAGTAATAGCGTGATCTAAACTGAGCCAGAACATTTTTGTGAATGAAGCCCAATCTATAATGACCCTAATTTACATATAAAGGAGGCATGTTTGAGTGGAAAGCAATGATAATGACTTACTTGAAATACTCGACGTAGCACAATATCAGAGCTGTTTGCGTTGTTAAACTAGATTGTGGGTTGTTAGTGAATAAGACGTACAGTAGCCTTTTATGCTGAAATACCACACGTGAAAGTGGCACAACTATTCAGTTAATTCACCCCTGTATGTTACCCAGAAAATAATACATACATATAATCTTAGCTGTTCATACATGTGTATGTGCCATGGAAATATCGGAGCTTCTACGTACATTGGAGTGTGTGCATGTCTAAAAGTCGTTCATTGTGTAAGAGCTTAAAGAAGCGTGTGTGTGTGTGTGTGTGTGTGTGTGTTTGCTGACCCAGGGTCACAGCTATTGTTCTGTTAATTTGGCCTGTAAAGTCTGGGCTGGGACTACCGCATCCTGTCTCCGCTCCCTCTGCTTCTCTCTCTCTCTCATTTCCCACACAGTCATGCAGCTGAAATAACTCAGAGCTGATCAGAGACTTCGATCACTTTGGTGATTATATCTCAATATTTTTCAGCCTATTGATGAGATTCGATATACTGTATTGCGATATTCACGATATTACTTAATTTGATATCGTTTTAATTTTATATTACTTAATATCACAAAAACATGGGGGGCCTGTTCAATCCCAATTGAATCCAGGGCATGTTGATTGACTCCAGCCAGGTCTCCTAAGCAACCAAATTGGCCCAGTTGCTAGGGAGGGTAGTGTCACGTGGGGTAACCTCCTCGTGGTCGCTATAATGTGGTTCTCGCTCTCGGTGGGGTGCGTGGTGTGTTGTGCGTGGATGCTTTGGAGAATAACATGAAGCCTCCACATGCACCATGTCTCCACGGTAACGTGCACAACAGCCTCTTGATAAGATGCGCGGATTGACAGTCTCAGACGCGGAGGCAACGGAGATTCGTCCTCTGCCACCCAGATTGGGGCGAGTCACCACGCCACCACGAGGACTTTGGGTAAAAATGGTTACAGCAACTGAGGATCTTTTATTAAATGTCATGAATTACATTCCTGGTGGTTCTGGGAGGTGATAATATCCAAACATTTTGATGACAGGCTTGCGTCCGTCACTTCAGAATAAACAGAGCAACATTTCAGATACTATGCGATGATGGCGATTAATATTCTCTGAGTGAATTATGAATTTATCTATCTAATTTAGCGTATCTATATTCCTATATAAAATTTTAAAGAATACTGTATATTTGGTAAATGTGTTTCCATTGTAGTCTATGCGCATGTCTTACTATCAAATAATAAAAATACGATGAAATATGTCATTTCTACACAACTAACGGGAATTGCAAAATGATTGTTTCCAAACAGGTATCCCAAACACACCCTGTTAAGTTAAACATCCCCAAAATCAGAAGTAGACATGTTAGGGTGCTCAAACAAACAGAGCAATGTTTTGATAGCACCACAGAGCCACAGTGTTTACACTCTTTAGGAAGTCAACCTACCATCTTCCAGATGGAAAGATCTAAAACAGACATCTCGGCGATGTATGTGTGGGACAGTATTTTAACATTGAAAAAAATTATTTTGTAAATATTGTAAAATATGTCAAATGGAACTTATAGTAATACACTATTGGCAGCCGTCAGCGTAATCAAAATATTACAATTAACAAGCGCTCAATGGGCGAGGATTTGAAAGATGGCCGCTTGAGTTCTGTGGAATTCTCTCTCGGCACAGATGTCCATTATAACAATCTCACGTTCTTTATTTCATGTCTTACCTAATACAGTAGATCGCAGCAGCAATGACGATTATAAGCAGCAGCATGCCCATGGCAATAAGGACCCCAGTAACAAGAAGTGGAGACGAGGAATCATCTTCTAGGAAAACACACACACACACAGAGAGAGAGAGAGAGAGAGAGAGAGAGAGAGAGAGAGAGAGAGAGAGAGAGAGAGAGAGAGAGAGAGAGAGGGCTTAAAAACAACAAAAAGGTGCCATACAATAATAAAAAAAAATTGGCTTCGATCTGCACAAGGAGGAGAAAAAAAATCAATAAAAAGCTTTCTCAAACAAAACTCTGGGGCCATAAAAGAGTTGGGCACTAATAAATTACCACAACACAGAGCTACCCCCCCCACCCCCCCACGAGCAGACTGGAACTTTCCTTACCGTCAGGCAGGGTTCGAAAGATGACCGCTTGACCGAAGCTGCCATAGCCGGCCAACGTGCGAGCGCGGACTTGAACCTCGTACTGCGTCGCCCTGCGCAAGTCGCTCAAAACAACATGGTTGATATCGCTCTCCGTATAGTGACAGAAATTCTCCTCCGTGCCACGCTCCTTTTAAAAGAACACACACACAAACATTCCCCATTAAAATCATTTATTTAATTCATCAATTGCTGTTGGAAGCTGTTTGAATGCATTAGTTGTTAATTAGTCTGGCAGGTTTGTTGTAGTGTACACAGAGAACAGATGTGCCAAAGAAAGCGATCAATAAAACAAAAGTGGAGAGGAAACTGGAGAAGGGGGGGGGGGGGAGATAGGGGAGCTCATAAAAATAGAGTCAACAAACAGTATTTCAGGCTGAGAAGAGCAGAGGAAATAAGGGGTATAAAACAATGCTGATTACAGTTTGATACACAGTTTTCTGGTATAGTACAGTGTAGTGTAGTACAGAGTAGTATAGTGTATTATAGCGGTGTATACAGTGTATAGTGTTTTATAGAGTAGTATAGTGTAATATAGTGTTGTATTGTATTTATATAATATTAGTGTAGTGTTGTATAGCATTTCATAGTATAGTGTCGTATTGTGCCTTACTACTGTTCTATAGAGTATTATATATGCTGTAGTATTGGATAGTGTAGAGTAGTATAATTAAGGCTCCACAGCACCAGAGCCCTTGTAACAAGAAGATCCTACAAGCCAAGCATAAAATAGCATAATTTTTGCGGAACTATCTTAACACACTCGTTGACCGTTGACATCCTCTATCCTATGATAATGGACTTGTGGTTGTCATCTCAGTAAAATTTTTTATCTCTGATAGCGCTTCCCTGTCAGGGATAAAATTATGGAGAAAGGAGCTCTTAGCTCTATTTGATGTACAAAATCCAAATCTTAACCATCACCAAAATGCAGAATGAGAGCGCTTTTCATGGTGAGTTTAAAGCGCAGAACGACGCTGGCGTTGCTGCAAATCATGAACGCAGCTTCACGATTGCTGTAGGAAAGCGAATAGCCACAGTCTACAGGCAAATTAATATTGTGGAAGATGAGGACTAGTTATTTCAATTAGTTAAACTCCCACTTAGACTTTGGGAAACATTTAATGTTACTTGAATTGGTGCTATTTTAGTGCATTGTCTTTATATTGTGGAAGGATTTGTTTGGAAAATATTTATAAATCATTATATTGCTTTTTTCTTTCCTAAGTTGGAAATAAATACATTTTGACAATAAGTATATATAGTGTCAAATTTCAGCACTTTCTAAATCTTCGATTAATCTTGATTATCTACAAAAAATTATGCAATTAATCATAATTGACTGACAGCACTATAGTGTTGTTTACAGTAGTATAGTGTTGAATATCATAGGGTAGTAGTGCTGTAAAGTATAGAATACTGTTTTATGATGTAAAGTAATACTGTATGTTGTAGTATAGTGTCATGGGGTTGTACAGAGTTGTATAGATTAGTATAGTGTATTTGTTTACCTTTTCACAGTAGCGTAGCTGATATTGCAGAATGCTGTAGTGGGATTGAGTGGGTGTGGCCCAGTGCAGCGTTAGACTGGATTCTGTGGCTGTGCTCTTCCTTAAACCGGAAACCAGCACCGGTACTGTACAACACAACACATATACAGTATGAGCAGCTATAACACACTTTATTCAACTCTCACAACATCTCATTCACCCATTCATTCATTCCAACTCTCTCACCATTGGGGCTGGTGGTGATGTTGATGGTCTCGCCCGCAGGCTCCTGTACACTCTGCTGTGAGACCCCATTGAAGGCCACCACTGTAAAGCTGTAGGTGGTGTGAGGCCGCAGACCCCAAATGCTGACGCGTCGACCCTGGATCCCGGTCTGAGACGGGCGGTAGTTCAAGCCGTCCCCGCATGGTGTGCACAAGCTCCCGGGTGTCAAACACATACGACACTCCACACTGTAAGTGAGGTCTGAACGACCGCCGCTATCTAACGGTTCACTCCATTCCAGCGTGAGAGACGTGTCGTTGACCTGAGGAACCATACTGCGTGGGGTTGAGGGAGGACCTGAACAAAACAGATACAAAACAAACATTAGATCATTTATCTCAACTCTCTTTTCTGATATCCACAAATGTTCCACATGAGGACAACAAAATATTAAACAGTTTATATCAATCAGACAACAGTGTTGGGAAGTAACAGATCTGGAGTTTGTAATCAGATTACAAAGAGTACATTACATTGTGTTTTAAAATGTGTGTCATCCGAGTGCATTTACTTTTATGTACCACATGATTACATTTTTGATTGCATTACAAATCAGCCAATAGTAAACACCAGTGCGTAATTTAACGATTATGCTCCTAAATTTTAAAAGAGCAGTCTGAAATACATGCAACAGCCCTAATCATGCTTCATGCATACTGTAGATTCATCCCTATTCCTAATTTCCAAAACAATTCTCTTAAAATTAAAAATACATGCATGTAATCACTGTCTTCCATTTCATGCAACTTATTGTTAGTATTTCATGACCCTTTAAAGGGATAGCTCACCCAGAAATAAAAATTCTCTCATCATCTACTCACCCTCATGCCATACCAGGTGTGTATGACTTTCTTCTGCAGAACACAAACTAAGATTTTTACAAAAATATCTCACCTCTGTAGGTCCATACAATGCAAGTGAATGGTGACCAGAACTTTGAATCTCCAAAAATCACATAAATCAGCATAAAAGTATTCCATACGGCTCCAGTGGTTAAATCTATATCTTCAGAAGCGTGGGTATAATAGGTGTGGGTGAGAATTTTTTTTTTGCTCTAAATCCCCCACTTTCACTTTTTTCTTTTTTTTTGGCAATTCGCATTCTTCTTACTGGTCTGGGCTGGTAAAAGGTGGAGATTTATAGAAAAAAATGACTTAAATATTCATCTGCTTGTCACCCACATCTATCACATCGCTTTCGAAGATACGCATTTAACCACTGGAGTCGTTTTGATAATTTTATGCTTCCTTTATTTGATTTTTGAAGATTCAAAGTTCTGGTCACCATTCACCGTTCACTGAGCTGAGATTTTCTTAAAAAAAAAAAAAAAGTAAAAAAAGAAAATGTAATGCATATCTGGGATGACATGAGGGTGAGTAAATGATGAGAGAGTTTTAATTCTATTTTGGGTGAACTATCCTTTTAAGTACCTTTTTTGAATTTTGTTTATTTTTGTTTATTTTCTAGATTTCCGCAAACAGAAAATCTATGAGAAATCCAAAAGTAATCAGATTACCTTCAAAATTGTATTTGAACATATTGTTACAACAATTTTTGCTGTGTAATTTAGATATCAATACCGGATTACATTTCAGAAGTAATCTGCCCAATACCGTCAGTCAATATAATAAAAAAATTCAACTTTTGCTGAAATTTGTATTTTTTCAAGGGCTAAACAATAGAGCTAAAATGTTCAATATTCAAATATTTTTCAGCTATTGTACAGTATTTGATGTATGAAATGATTTCAAAATGGATTTTTGGATCAAACAGCCAAAGCAGATTAAAAATGCTTAAAGCAAGAGGTAAAATAAAGGTACGTTTTCCAAGTCAAAACTTATTTTTAGTAATGCACTTTCTATGGAAGTCTACAGGGCATTTGTATGATTAAAAACATGTACATACACAGAGCTTTACAGATATAATTAATGGACATTAAGGTAAAAATACGCCAGAATATTTCTTCAAATAAAGCAATTATATTAAAAGTAAAAGAAAGCAGACAGGTCCTGGATAAGGGAAGATAAAAGAAAAGGGTGTGTATGGAACAGGAGGGTTCCCCAACACATGAAAGAAAAAGGAGTGTGTGTTTTTGAGCGGTACGCACGTGTGCAGGGTGTATCTGGACTATCAGTGGGGGCGCGGTGGTAACCAGGGCGACAAACACACGAGGCAGAGCCCGTCTCTCCTGTGTGACTGGAATCAGGACATGCGGTGCATGGGCCGGCGCCAGAACCCATCTTAAAATGACCTGCAAGACACGCTACACACAAGGAGAGAAAGTTCAATGATATAAAATATGATCATATTCATCAACCTGTATAGTTTCCCATTCATACTTTCAGCATATACTGTATACTGCTCACATTCAAACATTTCAAGTTATACAAGAAACTTCAGCCTTTCTTCAACGTGAGATCCATCACTACACACAAACACATGAATGCAGAGTCTCAAGAGCCATGCAATGATGTGCTTACAGGAGGAGTTTGCCAGACCAGTTTTATTTCAAAACCAGTTCTCCACATCTGGATCAGATTAAGTTTCACACAGACCAAAACATATGCTCTGAATTATACTCCTTGTTAAAGGGGCTTTACACTGCTTTGACAGAGTGTGTGTGTGTGTCACATTTCCACAATGAATGTGTATGATTGTACAGGTTAAAGTTGTTTTTAATTAGCCCTCTGATGGACTACACAGAGACAAAGATGTCATTATTTACTCTCTTGACATCAGTATGTGTCTTGTGCGGAGGATATGTACTAGTGATGTACCAAAATGTGACATTTAGCCAATACAGGTATCATGATGGCCGACATCTACACTCTTTTGCCTATTTTAATCAGAAAATACTGTTCAAACTAAGTAAAAATCAAATACTTCAAGTGGAAACAGACATCACAACATTATGTACAATACAAAAGATTCCTGATGTAGAAAAAAGTCTATAGTCTGAATTAGTCCTCATAAGCTCTCAGCCCTGACCAGCTTCCAATACTGGACTAATCAGACAAGCCTAATGGCGTTAATTAAAACAAATCCTAATACTGGCCAATACGATTAAAAAACACTCATACTGGGTGATATAATCAAAAGTTAATGCTAATATTGTTCAATAAGAGTAGAAATATTAATATTGGGTGATATGATAATAACAATATGCTAATATTAGGCCAATATAATAAAAAGCAAATATTGGGTGATACTACTAATAATACAAATTTTAATATTGGCCAATACAAATAATAACAATTTAAAAAAAAAACACTAAAATTGGGTGATACCAATAATTAAAATATAGCTGCAAGCAGCGATGACAAGCCTAAACACAACTGGTCCATTTCCACCCAGTGGTTTTCGGAAAACAATGCAAGGTTGACATACGCATTAGGAATTTGACATTATTCTAAACAATTTTGAAGCAATTTTGTAAATATAAGAGGACTGTTTTAAAGTCTGTTGTAAGAGCCACACTTCCTGCTGCCAGGTGGTGGCGCTATGACCGGCCATTTTGGATTTTTGGAGTCTCTGAACTTTGAAATACTCTTCCTAGGTTATAAATGACAGTGTCATGAAGACAACATTATGCCAAGGCATTGAAGATGCTAAATTGCAAACAGATTTTTTTTTATATACATTGAACTGTGTTGTCATGGTGAGGCATTAAATTAATGCTGAAAAATGGGAAACAGGTAGTGTTTCCTTTGTTCAGAAAAAATATTACTGCCAAATCCAAAGAATAATCTATATGGTAAACACTTCGACAGATTTTCCCTTAAATAACAATCATGATTTTACAACAGTAACCATAGTTGAATCATGTTATTTGTAGTAAAATTATAGTAACCACAATATAAACATGGTTACTGTCATGGTTACAATATATAGTAAAATCATGGTTACTATATAGAAACTACAGTAGTACTGTTATAAAACCTTGGTTAATTGTATCAAAACAATGATTTCTGCTCAGAAAAACATGATGACAGCAGTCATTATTACTACAATATTGATATTGTAAAACTATGGTTAATTTTTGTCATGGTCCTTTACTAAAAAAATAAATCCAAATCTCTAATTACTAAATCAACATTTTAACTTAGTACCTGCGCTATTACACTACATGCATCAACAAAGTGCACTTCAAATTCATCTCAACATAAATTCAATATTCGGAAAATGTACAACACTATAAAAGGAATAACCTTGCTATTAAAATGCAAACCAGAACAAATGTTGTGATAATGCTACTTGAGCATTTTAATCATGCGTGGAAATCAAACATGAACACACCAAACGCTTTAGTTATGGTTTCATTTTGTCTGTTTGAATTTGCACGGAGTGTCTGCTTAAAAATTGAAGAGCGTGAGTGCAGTCTCGGCTCACCTGCGGCTCTTTCCCTGGGTGATGTCAGCGTAAAATATGAATCATGTATCATTGTATTACTATAACAGCATCTTAAGGGCATTAATCAAAGTGCATTATTGACACTCGCAATAGATTACAGCCGCATGAGGGGTGAACTTGTGTGCACGTTTTAAATAAACCCTCTTGCGCATTATTGACATATATTACAAGTATACAGCACTCGTGTCGAGAGATGTCTGCGAACAGTGACTGTTCTGTAAACATCTTTTGACCATTGCTGTTGTAATTGACTGTAAAAATAACATGTTCCCAGAAAGGAGAAACACAGGGGGCTTCTCTATCAGCAGCTAATTTTCACCACTTGCCATTTTTAACTACAGACAATACTTCCAGAACTGTGATGTCATCAAGACCCACGTGAAACACAGGTGGAGCATATCCATCCGGGGTTTGTAACTGTCTGTTTGATGCTTTGTTTTCTTGACCGAACTTTATTGTTCGAGTTTTTACAGAGAACCGTTATACTCCTACTAAACATACATCAGAAGATGTGAGACACTTCCTGTTTACCATTTTTTGCCATAAATGTATTGCTTCATCATGGTGACGCCATTCAAAATATCAGAAAACCAGCATGCAATTTAGCATCTACAATGTATTGGCATAATGTTGCACAAATTTGGTGTTAGTCTCATGAGTACCCTAAGAGGAGTATTTAAAAGTTCACATCCTGCAATTTTCAGAGAATCCAAAATGGCCGACTTCCAATTGGGAGTATGAAAGTTGTTTGGCTTGATGAGAACAATATATGTTCCAAGTTTGGTGACTAGGTGAAAATGGGGGTGCTACTGAGACCCTGTTACGGCCGACAACTTTGTTGTGTGCAAAATTTCAAGAGTTTTCATGCATGTTATTTACCCCAAAAGTACAGAAAACCTTGAAAAGAATAATAATAATAATAATAATAATAATCTTAAAAAGAACAACAGAACCTCTGCACTTTCAGTGCTTGGGCCCTAATAATAATAATAATAATAATAATCCTCAGAAGAACAATAGGGCCTCCGCACATTCAGTACTTGGGCCCTAAAAATGCCAATACTGGCAAATATAATTAAAAAGAACAATTATACCAATAATAATAATAATAATAATTATACCAATAATAATAATAATAATAATAATAATAATAAATGCTTATATTGACCAAAATGATTACAAAAAAATAATCCTAAAAAAATATGCTAATATTGGTCAATATGATTTAAAAAAAAAATATTGGGTGATACCAATTATAAAACTAAAAATAATTATATTGGCCAATACAATAATAAAAAAATAAAAAAAATAACTAATATTGGGTGATACCAATAATAAATACATAAAACATTTGATTAAAAAACACTAATGTTGGGTAATATTAATAATAAAAATCTTTAATTCTGACCCACACCAATAATAAAAAAAAACAAAAGCACATACACATATGGTCGCCAATATATATTGTAAGTGTAATATGCCTTTTACAAATAAGTAACTAAAAGTACTATGGCACCTTAAAATACAAAGTACAACCTGTGGTACAAGAATATGCTAATCATTCATTACTATAGTATGCAGTATATCAATATACCATAGTATTACCATCTGGTACCACCACTGAACCATAATACAACCACAGTACTTTTTATTAAGTGAACTTTCATGAGTAAACAAAAGAGTTTGTGAATATATAATGTGGGAAATTAGGGTGATTAGTATAATACACCCCTCTTTCTCTCTCTTGCTCTCTGTTACAGTGTCTTCTCTGCCCTGACACTTCTTCACCTGTGACCCCATGACCTCTCAGACCACACACTCCTTTCAGACTTTCACCAGCCCAATAAACTGCAGTATTCTCTCTTTCAGTCTTGCTGCCCACATCTAATTGGTCATGTTATTAGGGTGCTTTGTAGTGGACACAGCCCTGCCTACAGGCGCCACTATAATGGCTTCGTGGGTGTGTGTGGGTGTGAAAGAGAGGGGAGCACAGCAGATGTACTGTGTTAGAGTGGATGAATGCTGAGTAGGTCATTGAGTGTGCGTGCGAGTGTGTGAACTGCTCAGACAGCACAGCTGCAGTGTTTAACAGATGAGCAAAAGCCTTTACACACACCAGTTTGCTCTTTACATGCAAACCCACCACACCCATCTAAAAGAACATCATTATAGAGCTGAAGTCATGCTTTCAAACAGGCAGGATTTGGACTGATCCTCTGCACAGAGCAACTGCGGTTACTGGAATTAGAGTCATATTCCGGGTTTATTATAGCTTTAGCTTTATCGATAGCATCTGTCGATTACCACAGATAAACAGTTGGTAAACAAATGGAAAACAGTTTACAGTAATACACTTGTCTAGCAGGCAAGACAGCCGAAGAGTTTAAAACCATTTATTTTTTGTTAAAGCACTTAATCTAAATCGTCTCTCTTTGAAGGACTACTTTGGATTAACTTTTTATGAGTTACTGTCATGATTCTCCATGTTAACAGTGCTTTACAGATACATCACTTTCCTCCCTGATATGATTGCACAGGATATCATATGAAGCGGCTTTACGTGGTCATGACATGAGGTGAAAGATTGGGTCAGAACTTTGTATGATCGCCGGCTTTTGTACATCTGTTTGCCTTTTGTTTGCAGAGTGATGAATCAACATTATTGTCTGTGGTCATTTATGCTGCAGATGCTGTTAATAGAGCTGAGGCTGTTTTTAAACTGGAATAAATATGAAATCACATATGAAAAACTGAAGTGTTCTTGTTTAAAAGACATCATACTATACCGTGTTATTTTCATTTACTTTTCATTTTCTTCTTTCTGTTTTTTTTTATATTTTCCTTTCTTTTCTTCTTTCTCTTTTTTATATTTTCTTTCCTCTTTCTTTTCTTCTTTCTCTTTTTCTATTTTTTGCTTTGCATTTTATTTAATTTTTTTTATATTTTTAGTTTCTTACTGTTTTTCCATTTTGTTTCCTTTTTTCTATTTTTCCTCTTTCTTTCTCTTTCTATTTTAAAAAATATTTTTTCCTTTCTTCCTTTTCACATTTTTTCTATAACTGTTTAATTTTTCTTTTTCTCAATTTTTTCTTTCTGCTTTCTCTTTCCGTTTAATTTCATTTTTACTTATTTCTGTTTTTCCTTTCTTTCCTTCTTTTTTTAATTTGTTTCTATTTTTCCTCTTTATTTCTTTCTTACTTTTTCCATTTAAAAAAAATATTAGTTTATTTTTTATTACTTTTTTCTTTTCTTTCTATTTTTCATATTTTCCTCTTTCTTCCTTTTCAATTTTTTTCTATTCTACAATTGTTTTTATTTTTCTCATTTTTTCTTTCTGCTTTTTCTTTTCTTTCCCTTTCATTTCCTTCTTTCGATTTTTTAATATTTCCTCTTTCTTCTCTCTTTCAATTTTTTCTTTTTTCTACAATGTAATTTTTTTTCTTATTTTTTCTTTCTTACTCTATTTTTCTTTTCTTTCTTTCCATTTTTCCTTTTCATTTCTTTTTACTTCTTTCTGTTTTTCCTTTTGTTTCCTTCTTTCTATTTTTTCCTCTTTCTTTCCATTTTTCTCTTTAATTTTTTTCTTTCTATTTTTACCCCCAAATCTTCTTTCTTTCTCTCTTTCTCTTTTCTCTATTCTTTCTTTCTGTTTTCCATTTTCGTTTTCTCCTTTCTATATTTTCATATTTTTCCTCTTTTTTTCTTTCTCTTTTCTTTCTTTTTCTACACTTCAACCCACACAGAATTCAGAAAAGCTTCTAGAAAGCTCAAATCAGCTTCAGAGTAGTCTGTTCTCTTTCACTCACCTCTACATTCCAGTTCTTCATGGCTGGCCTCAAAGCCCGGCAGGCAAGTGCAGGTGGTGGTGGGCTGGTCCACCCACTGTCCATCTTCTCCACAGAACATCTTGGGCGCTCTGGGATTGGGCCCAAGCTGTGCTGCATTCGCCACACACTGGCCCACTGCCTCCTGGACCAGCGAGCGTGGAACTGTCTCCGGGAAGACTGAAAGTGAGCGCGTGAGAGCTGGGCACTTTTTAAAGAAGACACGTACGGATAGAAGGGCCATGCACGCCCCTTGGGCCTGAAACGCCAAGTAAAATCCCCGTTTGGTCAGGGGGCCCAAACGTAACGTTTTCACATTAAACTTCTTCTCTCCACCTCTACGCAACAGGAAGTCTGCAGCCACAGTGTCAACCTAATAGAAATGGAGAAAAGGAAAATGTTAAAGTCTGATGGGTGGTCTCTTAGGAAAATCACAAATTTGATCTCTTTATATCAAATGTTTCTCATAGATAGTATTGAGATTAAATGGAGAGCAAATGGATACTTTTTGCCAAAATATACTACTTCTCAGATGTTTCTCAAGAAGAAAAAGACCCTAGTAATCTCACAAGATCTAAACAATGTCTTTATGCACAGATTTGCCAAGATTTCTCATATTATTAACATTAATGTTATAGTTTTTAATGCATGTCTCATTTGTGCCATTTATTTCTCCCGAGGAATTTCAGAGAAAGTAGAGCTTTAGGCCAAAGTATACTTCAGTTGTTCTTGTTGCCAATCGCTCAGCAAACTGAGTCATCAGCACAGTCTGCACAGACTGTCCGAGTGCGTCCCAGATTTTCTCGACATGCGGACATTCATTGTCTGATGCCTCGTCGCCGCACACTCCTGCCATTGACTGTACTAAAAGAGTATCTTAAAGCAGTTGTAGTGCGCATGCATCAAATAGAGCAACCTTGGAGTAATGACATTCACTTTTGGGGATGTTAATGGTTCAGATGTGTGAGAGATTGATTGATTTAAATTCCCAATAAGCCAAATGTGTGCACCTTGGTATAAGGGTTCTCCATCCACACGGGGTGTGTAGTTGTTGCATCATCCGTATCACTCTGGTAATAGTAAAGGTTAAAGGTCTCTTTGCAGGATCGGTGGAGCAAGTTGCGTGATGAACACTCGATCATGGTGAAGAGCAACTCCACGTAAACCTGCGACGCACCTCGCCGGTCAATGAGCTTACTGCGCAACCAATGACTGGACGAGCCGTCCATCTGGCAGATCTGATAGGTCCTCACACTGTTGTTCTCCTCATC
Organism: Moxostoma hubbsi; assembly: GCA_032164185.1. NCBI lineage: Eukaryota > Metazoa > Chordata > Actinopteri > Cypriniformes > Catostomidae > Moxostoma > Moxostoma hubbsi. Next base: position 19,148,269 of record JAVLUX010000044.1, on the reverse strand, counting down.
TAGACCGCTTATCTCCTCCCACTGTGCATGAAGGGGAACAAAAGGGAAGTGACAGCCACTGATTGGTTAATAGAGATTGTAGTAACTTTTGAGTGCTTCTCAACTTATGGTTTATAACCCAACAATGGGTCACAGGTCTGTTCTGATAGGGTTGCGGAATATGCTTCCCATAACTTTCCAATCAAACTCTATTTTTGAAGTAAATGAATCAGTCATTCTAGCAAACATGAACAGGTTGCGTAACATGATTGTTATGCAAAACTTGACCAACACAACATTAAATATGAGTTATTTGTGGTGAGTTCCCACTTGATGTTCAATGTAAAATCTGGCTCCTGAAACTAAACCAGTTTAGAACCACTGCTCTACATAAAGGGTCAAATTCTGAACTTGTGCAAGTCTCACCTCAGGTTTAGATCGAGAGTATGTTGTCCACTTTAGATCTGATGTCTCTGTTTTAGTGTTCATGAGGACCTCTGTAAAACATAGGAAAAGCAGAGATTTAGAAAAAAAAGAAATCAATGAGATCTCTTTAACATCTCAATTGTTACTCTAAAGGCAGTAATGAGATCAGATGGAAATCAAATGGAGACGTTTGCTCACCAGAGCAAACCAAACGTCTAGATACCAGAGACTGGATTTCAAATAGCCAGAGATTTCAATGGGAAATCAAACATTTCTCATACATTTTTTGCTAAGGAAAGCATCATTATTTGTAAGGCTAGGGATCTAACCAGTATTGCATTTTGCAGCATAACTTATGAGATGAATTAAATCAAATTGCATGACTTGTTAATGGCCATACAAAAAGGGCTGTAGACTTACATTTAATAAACGACTCAAGCCATAAATAGAGACCAAAATTTCCCAAGACCAGAGGGACTGGAGACTAGGGCCACATCCACAATCCTTTTTCTGTTGAAAATTCTATTTTCAGTTTCTCAACGTCATCGTTTTCAAAAGTATGTGGTAAGGAAAGCATTTTCAAAACTTTCCATTTTCGGTAGAGGACAACATCATTCCAGTGTCGACCAGAGGTGTAAATCTATGCGTTTTCAGACAAAAATGTATTGCTGTGTACGTGGCTTATGGATTTTGTCTTGTTCCAATTAGCAATCATCAAGCTATCACTCAGAACACCCTAGCAACCACCCAGAACACGAATGTAACCTCGAAAAGGTTATGGCAAAGTCTTTCCAAACAAGTCAGTTCACTGGCGGCCATCTTTGGAAAGCTCCCAGCCAGCTAATTTTCTGTGTAAACAAGCAGCATACAAAAAAGCAGCTTTTAACAGTAAGGTGGATTTTCTTTCTACATCCATATTTTTTTCTAGCTGACTCATATTGTGCCTTACTTTCAACAGGGAAACCTACGGACATGGGAACAGCCTAAATTTACACTCAGACAAAAATGAAAAACAAAACCACTATATAGAGTTTGAACCCATTGGTGAATGATGGTAGTTTAACTTCCAGTGACCGTCCTTCTTTCCATTCATCTCCACTGCACCTACACATTTGATTGCGTTTTGCTTGCACTGGCTGTTGGGTCATTCCATATTGATGGTTGCTGGCGATGGGTTTTAATCAGGCATTCATTCTGTTACCCCCTCCAGGAATCCGTGTACACATCTGGCGAGAGCCCCTCTACCAAGGGGGAGCTTCCAAGATTAGCTAAACATAGCGTAACGTGGTGGTACACTGGCGAGAAGACCAGTGTCCATTCGTTTTGAATGGATGCTAATGGAGGAGATGCCAGTGAACTATGTGTGGAGTTTACTACAATAAAATTACTGTTTTATAAAGAGAAGTTACAGCAATTTTGCAACAGGTAGGTGTCAGTTTACAGCTCTCCCCATTCATTTGTATGGCATCCAAAAACGGTGACTTACTTTCGTAACGTGCTAGTTGACCATTCCACTCTCTCCTATGGTAGAGCCACCCAAGTTAATTTCTCAGTATAAAGAATCTCTGATCTGGCCTTAGGATCCTTCCTATGGGAGGTACGCTGGTCATATGACCACCTGAAGCCAATACAAGCTTCAAACCCAGCTCCAATCACAGAGACTTCCTTTCATCTACAAATACAACCACAGAATAATTCTCTCTCTGCTTCTGTTATTTGTTTAAACTCCCTCTCTATCCATGTCTCACTTTTATTACTCATGCTTTTTGATGGAGTTTAGAATACTGAGGCGGAATCAATGTGCTCTATCCGAATGTTTCTGGGTCGGGACTTGTCTTGGGGACTGGAAGCTTTCTGTTATTGGTTTCTACCTCAGAAAAGCATCAATACCAAAACTATAAAGACAAGCTTTTGTGGCCTCAGGAAAAAAAAATAGGCTGGGTTCAGTGTGAAATACAAATGTACTATTTACTGCATACTAGTGCACACACATTAGATACTGCATTCTGTGCAATCTGACTACAGGGGTGCAACTACCCATTTTCAAGGATGTATGCAATACCTACATTGGCGCCCCCCTTTTGGTCTCAGGGTGGTGGGTGTGGGATCCCCCTTGAACATTTTTGCCTTCCGATGAGGGGAGGGGGATCCCAATTGCACCTCCTTGGTGGGGCACTGGCGCCCCATTAATATAGCACCCCTATGCATTGCATACATTGCATATATGGTTTTTGCATCTCTGTCTGACTCTGTTTTCACACTGTATGTTTCAATCTGTTGATTCAAAAGAACTGGCTCATGTGAGTCATTTGTTCATTAATTGGACTACACCGATCGCACTGCGTGTTTTGAGCTATTGATTCAAAATAACTGGCTCATAAGAGTCATTTGTTCGGAAATTAGACCATATTGGTCGGGCTGTGTATTTCGCCTGGGATATTCGAAAGACTTGACTCATAAAACGAATACTTTGGGAATCAGACATTATTGTCTGCACTGTATGTTTTGGACAATAGATCCAAAAGAACCAGCTCATAGGAGTCATTCGTTTAGAAATCAAACTACACTGGTCTTTTTGTGTGTTTTGCACAATAGATACAAAAGAACAGGCCCATAAGAGTTATTCATTCAGTATTTGGACTACACAGGTCGCACTGTGCGTTTTGCACTGTAGATTCAAAATAACTTGTTCTTAAGACTCACTCGTTTGGGAATCAGCCTATATTTGTTGCACTGTATGTTTCGGCTTGTAGATCTGAATGTATCTGGGTCAGAACTTGTCATGGGGACTGGAAGCTTTCTGTTGTCATGCTTTACCTCTTAACACATCAATATTATAAATGAAAAAAATACAAAAAAAATTACACACACACACACACACACACACACACACACACACACACACACACACACACAAAGTGTGTATGGCCTGAGGGAAAACACTGCTATGTTCTCTTTCTGAAACCACCATGCACACACATCCATAATGCCATCCATTTTTCAGACACCTCTCTTACTTTCATCACTTTAACTTTGCCTCCTTTCAAATTTCTTTCTTGCCATCCATTTGGTTTCCATTTCTTTTCTTGATAACTCCATATGTCCCCGTCACATTCTTTATCTCCTTCACTCTTTATGTCACCCGGCTCTCTCACCCTCTCTCCCTCTGATGTCAAGGGCTGCAGGCGGATGATAACCGCCGTCCAGCTCTGAGAATCAAAGCATGGGACGCCCAGGAGGCCGGAGAGGAGGATGAAAGAGGGATGAGAGGAAAAGAGTGCCAGGCGAGGGAGGACGCAGGGTGGGAGATTAGGAGAAGAGGGCAAAGGAGAGAAAGAGATATGAGCGAGAGAGAGAGAGAGAATGAGGGATGAAAGAGGACAGATATCTGACGGTGAATTCCCACTGTGAGTTTTGCTCCGAGTTCAGAGGAAAAACAAATTAAAGGCTCATCAGCATTATAACTTTCACATAAACATTCATTCACAGGAGAATCTAATGAAACCTGGCACGAACATGTCATATTTCACCAAAAAAAAACTCTTATAAAATAAGATCTGTGTTTTAAATATTTTCATGTTCATTAAACTTAAACAAAAAATTCCCATTAATTTAGTAATACATTATTTCATAAATTATTTTATAGCTGTTATTACCTAGTAACTTCTGTATATTGGGACTGGAACAAGTGTGTGTGTGTGTGTGTGTGTGTGATCTCAAAAAATAGGTTAAGACTCCAACTAAAAAGTCAACACCGTGATTATAATTCACCTGGCACACACACACACACCTGCACAATCTGTCAGTGTGTCTTTGGCCTGATGTCATCGCTACGGCTGCTGTTCTGATGGAGTAGATTCACGGGGGGTGATTTCTATTCGAGCTCATTTCTTTCACCCGTTTAATGCAATAGACTCATATAGCGGTACAATACCGCACAGCTCTCACTCTAAACCTCACCTTCATGTAGTGATAAACTTCATGAACATAAGAAATTTATTTATTTATTAGTATATATGAACTAATATTCAAGTTTTAAAGTTTGATTTTTAAAGTGAAGTTATTTCCTTAATCCACAAGAGGGCGCAATAAATACATAAACCATACAGCACCATTATATTATTGCATAGAACATTCCTATCCTGACTGTTAAAAAAGATCAATTAATTTTCAACTAATGCGCATAAAATAAATAAACACAACGTTTTAGTCAGTCCATATGCTCAAATGTTAAGTCAAAAGTAAAATGAGGGGGAAACACTTCAATAGACCGTTTACATGGTGCTACACTTGCACTGATTCCTACTACTCCAGACTCAAGCTTAAAAAAAAACAGTGAAATACCACATAGTTTTTTATTCAGTACACTTTTATGTAGGCTAGCAATATTCCCAGACAGCAGTGGTATTCGGCTGAACTCTGTGGTGAAGCGGCTCAGACTTTGAGCACAGGCCAGGGGCTGTTCAATCAGACAGAACACAACAGACTGGAACTGAATGTGAGGATCTCGAGAGACACATTTCCAAAGGGTTTTAAAAACTCATTGCTTAATCTGAGAAAGCTTAGGCCAAAGCCCTCCACCAACTCTAAGAGGCTGTTCACACCGAACGCTTTCGCAACCATCCATTTGTTTTTCAATGTAAACTCACGCTAGACAAACTTCTTTGTTTCACTTTTATTTTGTTTATTCAGGGTGTCGTGCAGGAGCACTTTTTTTTTTTAAAAGATGTGTCTAATTAAAAAGAACTTTAAAAAGCATATTGAGACACTGTTAAACTGTATTTCTTGCGCTGTGTCAAGTCTTTTTTAGCGCAAGAATATGAACGACCTGAAGTCATCGTATTACAGTGAGAATACAATTTTAATTGAAATCAGATGCGTTTCTGATTTTTTTCGTTTCTCTCAGCTGCATGAAGATATTAATTTGCTTTCTCAAATCACTAACTTCAACCCCAACACTAACTCCATGCAGTGTAGTCTCACATGTCAAAACAAACACCACAAGGAATCAGTATTTCACCTCTAGAGTCCACTCTCACACTGTATAATGACAGCGGACCCTTTCCAGCAGCTCCAGCACCAGACGCATGTGGAAAAAATATCGCCATGGATTTTGCCGATACAACATATTTCCAGAAGTCGGTTATTTACATTTACATTTATGCATTTGGCAGACGCTTTTATCCAAAGCAACCTCCAGTGCAATTATTACAGGGACAATCCCCCCGGAGCAACCTGGAGTTAAGTGCCTTGCTCAAGGGCACAATGGTGGTGGCCGTGGGGTTCGAACCAACGACCTTCTGATTAGCAGCCCTGTGCTCTAGCCACTACGCTGCCACCACCACTCCGATTAATAACCGATTAATCGGTTATCGGTGCCGATTAATCTGCAAAACCAATATATCGGTCGACATTTAATCCGAGTTACCATTGACTTTGTCAGTTTAAACCAGTCTGACCATTCTCTGTTGACCTCTATCATCAACAAGGCATTTCTATCTGCAGAACTGCCGCTCACTGAATGTTTTTTATTTTTGAAGATCAACAGTAATATAGAAATACTCAAACCTGCCCATCTGGCACCAACTATGATCATGTGAAATATCTAAAACAAAGTTGATCCTTAACATAACCGAGAGCTCCATTACGTCTCCTGGGCTAGCAAAGAGTAACAGCTGAACAATCAAATGTTCCTTTGGGTCTGCAGCATCCGTTGGATTGATCACGGGTGTGTGTGATGTGTAATCGGATATATTCAGGCTTTTATTATATGAATAATGGCACAAATGAATCTACGTTTGCATGTGTGCGAGCACATTAGCATGTCAAGGCGTGTGTATGTGCGTCTCGTTTGTTTCTCGTCTCTGCAGGCAGGAATGACTATGTCTGCTTCGTGATTTTTTCCAGTTAATGGCTGTTTTTCTGTATGAGAGTGTGAGTAAAATCATAAGAGTCATCAGAGATTGCCCTTCCATAGCTCAGGAGACCTAATGCTTTTTTATGTTTTGTGTAGGTAGCAACTTTGTCTCAGATTATATTCCTAAATCTCCTTCGGCAAAATAAAAAGACAGATAAGTTGCTGATATACAGTAAACTATAACATGAATCTGGATACTTCAACTCATGTTTCAATGATCAAATTAATTCTGAAAGCTCTTTCGATTGCAGACTTTGGTATGTTGGCAAATCTGAGTGAAGTTTGAGACCTTATTAAGATCCATTTTGAAACACTTCAGATAACTGGAGTCTTAAGGCTTAAAGGGTTAGTTCACCCAAAAATGAAAATTCTCTCATGATTTACTTTCCTTTAAGCCATCCCAGATGTGTATGTCTTTCCTTCTTCAGCAGAACCGAAGTGAAGACTTCTATGCACATTCAGCTCTTTTTGTCCATATAGTGCAAGATAATGTGTGCCATTATGCTGCTGGTGGCTTGATGTCCGAAAGTCATATTTAGACCGTCAAACCGACAGCAGTCTAATGGCACCCAATCGCTGATGACTCTTATTATTACTTTTTTACTCACACTCTCATACAGAAAAACAGCCATTAACTGGAAAAAAATCACGAAGCAGACATACAGTCATTCCTGCCTGCAGAGACGAGAAACAAACGAGACGCACATACACACGCCTTGACATGCCAATGTGCTCGCACACATGCAAACGTAGATTCATTTGTGCCATTATTCATATAATAAAAGCCTGAAGATATCCGATTACACATCACACACTCCCGTGATCAATCCAACGGATGCTGCAGACCCAAAGGAACATTTGATTGTTCAGCTGTTACTCTTTGCTAGCTCAGGAGATTTAATGGAGCTCTCGGTTATGTTAAGGATCAACTTTGTTTTAGATATTACTTTTAAAATTCTGTAGGAGAATGAAAAAACAGACAGAGGAGTGTAGAGCTATAAAATTTATGTAGATAATGTGGATAACTCTGATAAATTGAAGAATTTGAGAAATGTTTGAGTTCATATTAAAATCTCTGAACACAGTTGGAGAAATGTTTTCGATCTATTCTGAAACTTGAGACAAAGGAGAGATCATTGGCTGGGCTTTTATTGTAATATTTGACCAACAATCATGCCATGGTCAAAATCACTGAGATTATTTTTCCCCCATTCTGATGGTTGATGAGAATATTAACTGAAGCTCCTGACCAGTATCTGCATGATTAAGCGCTTGCAATGCTGCCACATGATTGGCTGATTAGATAATCAAATGAATAATTGGTGTCAGATGGGGCAGGTTTGAGTATTTCTGTAACTGCTGATCTCCTGGGATTTTCACGCACAACAGTCTCTAGAATTTACTCTGAATGGTGCCAAAAACAGAGAATGGTGTGGTCAACAGAGAATGGCCAGACTGGTTTGAATTGACAAAGTCTATGGTAACTCAGATAAGAGGTCGACCTATATATCGGTTTTGCAGATTAATCGGCACCGATAACTGATTTCTGGAACTATCGGATATCTGCAAAAATCCACACCGATAGTTTTTGCCCACTATCTCATTATACAGTATGAGAGCGGCCTCTAGAGGCGAAATAAATCACTTCACTGATGCCTTGTGGTGTGTTTTGACATGTGAGACTACACATGTGAAAGTTAGGGTCAGGGTTAAAGCTAGTGACGTGAGAAAGCAAATTAATATCTTCATGCAGTTGAGAGAAACAAAAATAAATCATAAACGCATCTGATTTCAATTTAAAAAAAGTTATCCTCACTGTAATACGATGATTTTTGCACTAAAAACACATGACACAGCACAAGAAATACAGTTGAACAGAAAGCAGGTGTCTCAATATGCTTTTTAAATTTCTTTTTAATTAGACACATCTTCTAAAAAACAGTGCACCTGCACGAGTAATAAACAAAAACAAAGACTCTAGCGTGAGTTTACATAGAAAAACAAATGGAAGATTGCAAACTCGTTCGGTGTAAACAGCCTCTTACAGTTGGAGGTCTTTTGCCTAAGCGTTTCTGAGGTTTCTGAGTTTTTAAAATGATTTGTCAGGAAAGATGTTTAACTTGGAAATGTGTCTCTTGAGAACCTCGTGTTCAGTTACAGTCTGTTGTGTTCTGTCCCTGTGCTCAAAGTCTGAGCCGCTTCACCACAAAGTTCAGCCGAATACCACTGCTGTCTGGGAATATTGCTAACCTACATAAAAGTGTAATGAATTAAAAAAAAAAAATTGGTATTTCATATTTAGACTGCATAAAAGTACTCCACATGACTCCAGTTAATCAATAAATGTCTTCTGAATCAAATCAATAGGTTTGTGTAAAAAATAAACAGATAATTAAAACTTTATACCTTTTAAAAATCGCTTCCAGTCGACCCATTACGGAGCTGTCGCATGACGCAAGCGTGATGGCGTTTTCATGCAAGGAGACGGAAGTGTGCGTTTTGTAAACAACAGAGGAGCGAACATCACACGAGAGTTAGGTCATTTCAAACAGTTTCCCAGCTCTGGCAGGAAGTAACTAGGAATTAAATATGCTTTAATTATTGTTTTGCTTCAGAAGACATGAATTGATTGACTGGAGTCATGTGGATTACTTTTAAGCAGCCTAAATATGACTTTTGGACATCAAACCACCAGCAGCATAATGGCACCCATTATCTTGCACTATATGGTTAAAAAGAGCTGAAATGTGCATATAAAAATTTTCAATCCGGTTCTGCTGAAGATGCAAAGAAAAACACATCTGGTATGGCTTAAATGCAAATTTAAATGTAAATCATGAGTGGGTGTTTGGGTGAATTTATCCTTTAAGCGAAAATCTCCATTGCTCCAAAGGTCACATTGCTGTCTAGGAGAAACATTTGAGATATGAAAATGTGAAAATTGTTTATTTGTGATTATTAATTCCTAAAGGAATCCTTAATGGTTTAACAGACATTGCAAAACATGACCTTGAGTCGTATGTAATGCCTAGAGTGATTCCTGTGTGTGTGTGTGTGTGTGTGTGCGCGCGCGCGTGTGCTCCAAACCTCTTTAATTACAGACACATCTGTACTCTTTCTCTCAAAGGTAAATGACTGAAGACCAGTGCTGGTCTACAATTACTCTTTCACTTTAATTAAAGAAAAGAGACTGACAGAAAAGAGAGGTGAAAGTGAAGGGGGTAGGGATGGAAAATGGAAAGGGAATGAAAGAAAGAGGCCAAGGAGAAAGAGGAGAATAATGAGAAAAGAGGGATTAGGAGGACATGGATAGAGGGATGGAGATGAACTGTTACTGAAGAGTGATGTGTTTTTTACACAACTACTGTTGCATGACCGAGTATGTGTGTCTAATCATTAAATTACTAAAAGCACACCTGGACTAAAAACATGCCTCCACTAGGAATGTGCAAAACATGGTTTGTCTGAAAGATTACTTCACAAGTCCGGGTTGAGAAAGTCCTGTATAGATAGGCTGGTTTAGAGTCATGCCCACCAGACAATCAGAAGCTTTTCATAGGGATATATGGGTGCTAAGCAGTCCATCAATAAGACGATTGACAGATATTGATCAGATATTGATCAGATAAACAGGCCAAATGACAAGTGGTCGACAAATATGGGCGTTTCAATAAACAATGCCAATATCTAGAGAGCAGTGTGTTTTGTACGAATTGCATTTTTCATGTATCTTTAAATAACACAATAATTATTGTATTAATTTATTGTGGATCAACAATATATCCCTACAAAAACAATTTAGTGGCATCATTGACCCACACAATATTTACTCAATATTCCCAAATGTACTCCAAAAAATTAAAACAGAAACTTAGATGAACTTTTGGCCAAGCTGGCACGGTTATCAGCTGTTAATATCTCAAAATGGACAAATATCAACCATTTAATCGTTCTGGCCATCTTACACTATGAATGACTATTGCACAAAACTATCATGGTTCTCACAAACAAATGTAGACTTACGAATAATAGCAAGAACATTTCTCAGGAGGCGACGTGAAGTCTTAAAGTAGTTGTCTTGAAAGTTACATTCGGTTAATTTGTTACAAAACTGTGCTTTGTTGGATGTAGCATTGGTACTTTAAAGTGGATTAATTGAGATGGAACTTTTCTGAGAGGGTTTTACCATGAAACCGTTGCACAGTGAAATTTCACAGGCGAAATATTGTCAATTGGAAACTGTACGATCGTGAATTTTGTTTCCGTAGGTGAAGAATTTCCCCTCGCAGATTTTTGCATTGAGTTCAAGTTTGGTGAACTTTGACGGGGGAATTTGCCTTATTGACCAACAGAAAGTTACTTGGTTTGGCAGTTACCTCTGTGTGGGCAGTGCTTCGTAAACAGCTACTCAGAATAATCACAATGGACAAGCACAATGTGCAAAAGTTTTAGGCACTTGTGAAAAATGTTGCATAGTGAAGATGTCTTCAAAAATAATGACATAAATAGTTTCATTTATCACTTAAATGTCATACAAAGTCCAGTAAAAATAAAAAAGCTAAAATCAATATTCAGTGTGACCACCTTTGCCTTTAAAACAGCACCAATTCTCCTGGACAGTTTTTCTTGGTTGTTGGCAGAAAAGATGTTCCAAGCTTCTTTCCATGACATCTGTTGTAGGGCTTCCTGTTCTTCTATTCTAATCTTATCTATTTGCAAAAGTAATGTTTGGGAGTCTAACATTTATTTCCTATTGACACACTAAAGCTGAAGATATAAATAACCATCTTAAGACAAATGCTTTTGTGAAACATCTTATGTGCCTAAAACTTTTGCACAGTACTGTATATTTTAACAGTGAATTTCTTTTTAACTTCACTCTCCCAAAGAATAAAAATCAGCAATAAAAATAGGCTGTATGGCAATTTGTTTTTGGCTGGTTTCACACACGCTCAATATCCGTCCACACCTTTTTCGCCAATGGAATTTCACCATGCGAAGGTAAGTGTGGCCACACCTTTAGTTAATCAGGATGCTAAAACCCACTCAGCAATGACAGAGCTGTCTGTGAGCAATACAATTTCCTCAATGCCAACAAAACACAAATAAACAAACAAAAAACACACAATCTGTGAATGGGCTAACTTGTAAAGGGATCAAGACTAAAACCTTTAGTATTAAAGCCTCATAAATGCATAAGCACGCACACACCTTTTACAACACAAGAGGAAAAGCCAGCTGGTCTCGCAGTCTGAAAAGGATGAAACATCTGTTACTGACACCGGTAAACAGCAAACTTCCCTAGCTATCATATGAAAACATGGATTTGTCTAAAAATGAGACCACCACAGTAATGTTTTGCCTCTGTTGCCATGGTATGGTTGAACAGGAACTCGTGAAAGGGAAAGCAGATCACTCTTAAGTCCACACCAAACAAATGATGAATACGTCTCTCGTCTCAACTTGTTTACATACTTTAGTCCGACATATCTTTTGAGCTTGGGTTCGTTTCCAAGTCACTCTATGAGCAAAGTGCACTAAAGTGTGTTTACACATTTATTGCTGTTTGACTTTGAGAAAATGATAAAAGAGGGAAAAAGAAAGAAACTATGTCAGAAACTGTTTGCGTTTGGACACAAAAAAAGTCTATGGCCAGAAACGCACACTACTACAGAAGCATGGAATTGCTTGGCTAGCGCATGGCATGGAAATGGACAGTTCAGTTGTACTTTTTAAATGTGTTCTTGCCTTATACCAATGACAAACTTTAGCTCTAAAATCTTCTCCACTAGCATCACTAAACGGAATTACCGTCAACTAACTTTCTAAGCAAGAATCTCTTCAAACTGCTGCTCCGCCATGTAAGTAGTTTATCTTAAAGGAAACACTGACCATAGCTGTTGTTTACTCCAAAGTTTGTCCCAATGTCCCCTGTAGCGCCCTTTGAGGCAAGACTGAGGATGCAACATGCATGTTTTTGGCCTAAAGATCACATTATCCACTTTTCCACTATCGGAACAGTGCAAGCCAGGACTTTCAACTGGCCAGCCGGGGCCAATAAACTCAGTCTTCGAGCCGAGCACCCAAAATCGATCTGCCATCGATTCAATAGCCCCAGAGCGTTGCCCTAAAATCCGCCCTTAACATGCTGCCCTGGTGCCAGTGTCACACACCCACCCATTTCAAGCAAGAGGGAAGCTCAATCTGAGGTGTCATGTTATCTAGAATATCGATTTGATATAGTTTGTAAACATAATCTAGCTAGCAAGATAATTTAGCGTTGACAACTAACCAACTGTGACTGCCATGGAGTGGTCTCTCCACTAAAATCGGGAAGCTGTCCCAGCACACCGTCCATGATCTCGAACCATGGAAAGTTCTTCCTTTGGGCACTGGTTTGTCCATTGAGTTTTAACGGATTTGTACTGTACCCGCAATTAAAATTGTCCCGAATCTGTACCGTTGTGCGCTGGATACACAACCTGGCAAGTTAGACTTACGATTTGCAAAGATGAGGGCATGTCCTGCAACCTGTTTGCCTAAAGCTGCGTTCACACTGTCAGCGTCACGCAGCGACAAAACGACCTCATCTCATTCATTTTCAATGAGAGCTGGCGACTTCCGGCAACTTTCGGGAGCAACAGCCAATACGAGAGAAGATGGTAGAGCTCACGTGATCCTAATATTTTAATAAAAATATTAATTGTAAAGAAACAGTGCTGTTTAGACTCTCCATAAACACCACTAGCGACCTAACCGCTAGCCACTGGTGACATGCAGCGACAAAGTAGCTGGCAGAGTGAACGCAGCTTCACATTTGCCGTTTATAACAGTTTATAAAATGTTTTCTCCTCGGCTCTATAAGTTTGATAAGCCTATTTATTTTGCTCTCTTAACTTTGTATAATTATATGGCTTGTTTCATTTAATAAGCTGTATTCAGCATTTTTATTTTTTACGTGCTGTCCGAGACCCTTTTAAAATGGACAGCAACCTGTTTTTGAGTCGTTACCCATCAGTTGAGAAACACTATGTTAGACAACATATGAAAGTAAATGTGAACCTTAGACTAGAGAGTGAGAGACATTGAGCAATAGTTGCTCATCATGACCAATAGTGTTTGCTGAGCATGCAGTTACCTGTCTAATACTGAATTTCAATCCTTGTGCTTTTTGAATTGTGGGTACAAATTTCATTTGCTCAGTCATGTCTTCCTGGCTTTCAGCTCAGAATACTCAAATATGACATGTATATTACACACTCAGACTTGCACATTCATATGCATGTCTTAAGGCCAACACACATGCAGTCCTCCGTTAAATAAAACAGACATCCTTTACATCCCACATTACAGAATAATTAATCGTCATGTTTATCTAACCCAAAACAGCACACATTTCCATAAGAGGTACACTTACTGAGATGTATCAAACTACTTTTTGAAATGTTTATCAGTGCATGCTATAAAACACACTATGCAGTATTCAAAATATGGTATGCAAGTATTCCATTCCAAACATATTCAAAGGACAGTCTTTGCAATCTGTTGGTCTCTCAACAACCATCATTCCTATGATTATCATTACATCCCCATATGGCTGCTCACACACTACATCATAAATGCACACAATGACTATCCCTTAATCATATCCACTGCATAAGCACACACAAAGACACACACATTGAGTAAGTGTCAGTGGGAGGGAGGAGGCGTGCTGATTTGATTGGTGTGTGAAAAGAGAAGCAGACTGTTCCTCTCTTCTTTATACACACACACACAAACACTGGCCCAGCATAACCCCAGCAGATCTCCGATACATAATACACTCTCGGCATGACTCTCCTCTTTCATTTCTTTGTTTCTAGCACTGCCTGTCTTTCCTGATCTCTCCATTTCTCACCAGCTTTCACTGAAGATCAGAGTGTGAGCATGCATAAGACACATGTGTTTATCAGTAACAAATCTAAAATCACACAGTTATAAAATACATTATAGAACATTTTCATATTTCTCGTATCACTCCACAATGTGCTTCATTGGAACTCAAATTAATATTTCATGTCCATTCATTTATTAATGAATCCCCTTTCAGGGTTAAAAAAAAACACCCATCTGCTTTGCATTAGGGTTCTGATCATCCTGTCCAGGTAGACAGGAGAGGCAGACAAGGAAACAGCAGACAAATAGGAAGCAAGTGCTGGGAAGACGGAGAAAATGAATGCCATTGAATGTGCATTGTACAACGGGGGGGTGAATTGGGGAGTGCAAGTCACTTGGGGCACTGAATGAGGCAAATCGTTATTTGGATCTCAAACCAAGAACAAACACAAAAAGTTCAGACAGGAAAGTGTACTTGATCTGATAAGACTAAATGATTGGACAAATTAATAGAACTTATTATTCTAACCTTATAGAATGTTAAGTCTCGAATATTCCAAGAATTTGATACACAATATCAACATTATTGAAAACCAGTCATGCACAACAACTTATTGGTCAACAACAACAAAAAAAAAAAAAAAAAATCACATTAACAGAAACTGAAATAAAAAGGTGATATATCAGCAACAAATTTTAGTCATGTTCACACAAATCATGATAAAAATGTATTATCAGTCAATAAACTCCTTTTGTTCTGTTCCACGCACAATGCTATCTTGTGACATCAAAACACTTTTTAACGTTTGCCCGTGAGCGAACACATTAGCCGAAACTGTTATAAAAGGAACCAAAAAATTACATTAATGCTACAGCAGTTGTGTTTCAATCTCACATATGCTTTTTATGAAAATATCAGTTGGGTTTAGGTTTAAGGTTTTGGCAAGGGAGGTTGGTTTTGTTGATTTAAAACTCTGCAGAGCAATACCCCTAAAAACCTCATCTGTTTAGGAAAGAATGTAACTCTTTTAGTTCAACACAGTGACATTTCCCCACAGGACTGCCACGATGTGTGTAATGAACCATGAAATGTCATTTAGCAAAAATGCCGCCAGTCACGCATTTTTAGTGAGATCAAGCTGGTAATGTAAAGAACTCTTCAGAGCTTATGTAACATACTATAGCTTAAAACTATTTATTTGACAGATGCTAAATCAGAGTAGCAAAGTAAATGTGTAGATATGCTAAAGCATCAGGGTATTGATGGCTTTGTTAAAGCATTCATTCTCTAAACAGCTGCCATAATTGTGCCAATTAAAACGACAGTAGTTGAGCACAACTGAGGATGGCAAATATTACACAACATGTAGAGCAGGTATTTTTCAGCAACAGCATAGCTACCCAAGACGGCTAATTACATAAAACCAGAACCAGCTCTTCATTCCTATAAATCGGCCTCAGGAGACTGAAGGCAAAGTAGGAGAGGGAATTACTTCAGGCAGACCAAACACCAAGCTCCCAACAGTGAAAGCGGGGGACATGATTTACCAAAGTATCAACATCTTTTGTAGGTCCAGGAACAACATTCCTATCAACCAAATCAAAGCCCTAGCCCTATCCCTTAACCTATCCATGGATCTGCAAACTTTTCTTTGCATTTTTTGCACTGATTGTAAAGGGCAGCTGCAGTTCTGTGGAATGGATTTTAGCAGATCTGAGAGTACCACACACTTATTGTAGCTGAAAGCATAATCAAATTAGGTTTCTGTTGAAACAGGTTGAATGTGGGGCTGTCAAAATCCAAACTTACCCTTGAATTTATATGAAAGCCTAACCTTATCCCAAACCCCTTAGTCAAGTGGTTTTTATTGTCGTTTCAACCATATACAGTTAGTACAGTACACAGCGAAACGAGACAACGTTCCTCCAGGACCATGGTGCTACATAAAACAACATAGAACAAACATAGAACCACATGAGACTACACAAACTAAATCAAATACCTATATAAAGTGCACATGCAAACGTGTGCAAAAAGTACGGGACAGTACAATAAATTACTAACAATGAACAGGACAATAAACACAGTGAGAGACAGTGCAGCGCCAACCAGTACACAGTAGTGCAAAAAGATGACAGTTTCTAAAAATGTAATGTAAACATAACATACTATGAGATAGAACACTATGCACATAGCAGTTATTGAGGTAGCAGCCAGTTATAAAGAGATAGTAATTAAAGTGCAACTCAGGACATGTGTGTGTGTGTGTCAAAACAGTCCCTGAGTATTGAGGAGTCTGAAGGCTTGGGGGGAAGAAGCTGTTACACAGTCTGGCCGTGAGGGCCCAAATGCTCGGTACCTCTTGCCAGACGGCAGGAGGGTGAATAGTTTGTGTGAGGGGTGTGTGGGGTCGTCCACAATGCTGGTGGCTTTGCGGATGCAGTGTTTTTTGTAAATGTCTTTGATGGAGGGAAGAAAGACCTGATGAGACCACCTCTCTGTATGCTGACTCGTTGTTCTAGCTGATGAGACCCACCACGGTCGTGTCATTGGCGAACTTTATGATGTGATTCGAGCTATGCATTGCTGCACAGTCGTGAGTCAGCAGAGTGAACAGCAGTGGACTGAGCACACAGCCCTGGGGGGCCCCAGTGCTCAGTGTGGTGGTGGTGGAGATGCTGTTCCCGATCCAGACTGACTGAGGTCTCCCAGTCAGGAAGTCCAGGATCCAGTTGCAGAGGGAGGTGTCCAGACCCAGCAGGTTCAGCTTTCCAATCAGGTGCTGAGGAATTATTGTGTTGAATGCTGAGCTAAAATCTATGAACAGCATTCGAACGCATGAGTCCTTTTTATCTAGGTGGGTGAGGGGCAGATGGAGGGTGGTGGCGATGGCGTCGTCTGTTGAACAGTTTGGACGATACGCACACTGCTGTGGGTCTAGTGAGGGGGGCAGCTGGGTCATAATGTGCCTCATGACGAGCCTCTTGAAGCACTTCATGATGATTGGTGTGTGTGCGACGGGACGGTAGTCGTTGAGGTAGGACACTGAAGACTTCTTTGGCATGGGGACGATGGTGGTGGCCTTGAAGCACATTGGAACGATGACGCTGCTCGGAGAGATGTTGAAGATGTCGGTAAGAACATCTGCCAGCTGTTCTGCACATCCTCCGAGCACTCTGCCAGGAATGTTGTCTGGTCCAGCAGCCTTCCGTGGGTTGACTCTAAGTAGAGTTTTCCTCACATCCGCCGTGGTAAGACAGAGCACCTGGTCGTTGAGAGTTGGGGTGGTCTACCTCGCCACCACGTTGCTCTGCACTTCAAACCGAGCATAGAAGTTGTTCAGCGTATCTGGAAGGGAGGCATCTTTGTAACAGGCAACTGATGTAGTTGGTGATGGCCTGGATGCCCTGCCACATGCGCCGTGTGTCACCGCTGTCCTGGCTGTGGATTCTCTGGGCGTGTGCGTGCTTTGCCTCTCTGATGGCCCGGGACAGTTTGGCCTTTGCTGTTCTTAGGGCTGCCTTGTCGCCTGCACTGAAGGCGGAGTCTCGGGTCCTCAGCAGCGTGCGCACTTCCGCAGTCATCCGCGGCTTCTGGTTGGAGCGTGTGGTGATGGTCTTGGAGAAAGTGACATCATCAATGCACTTGCTAATGTAGCTGGTCACTGATGCTGTGTATTCCTCCAAGTTGGTAGAATCACCATATGTTGCAGCTTCCCTGAACATGTGACAGTCACTACACTCAAAACAGTCCTGAAGAGCAGAGATGGCTCCTGCAGGCCAGGTTTTCACCTGCTTCTGAAGCGGTTTTGTGCATCTGACCAGCTGTCTGCATGCTTGAATTAGCCTAACAGAGATGTGGTCTGAGTAGCCGAGGTGGGGGCGGGGCTCCGCCAGTACGCGCCAGGGATGTTTGTGTAAACAAGATCAAGCGTGTTCGCCCCTCTCGTTTCAAAGTCCACATACTTGCCGCGCTTCCGCTTTCTCGCACACCGCTTACAACGTCCTCTCCCCCGGCATCAGGCAATGCAGAGGACTGGAGGCCTGGTCACCACAGCAAGCCGAGTATGCGTAGCGCCTCCTGTAGGTCATCATGCAGCTTGGTTGTTGCATGAATCCTATATTTGAGCAGTGTCTGGAGATGGTAGACACGAACACCGGTTGCTCCGTTGTCCATGTGCCGCAAAAGTCGGGTTTTTTAACAAATATAGCACCATTTTGGATCCGGAGTGGCCACTGCATGCTACCGCGCCGCCATCTTGGATGGCATATATTAAATTGAGTCACAATCACTTTAACAAACGTGAGTTCCATGTGCGGGTCCCTGAGATTCTGATCTGAGCTCTGAAGTGGCAGAAGGCCCTATGGATGATTGGGATCAATGCTGGACAATTGTAAGAAAAGTGAAGAAAGCAGCTGTTTATATACCTCTGTACTTTAACTATTTGGATAACATGAACAAGATCCTTGCAAAATTTAACTTGCAAATCCATGATGAAGCGTCACCACAAAAATGCCCCACTTAAAGTACCAACATGTTTGAGGGTCCCTCAATCACCTGATCGCTTTGCTCTTCCTTCTCTACTGATTGTGTCTCTCTCTGTAAGGCCAAAGTTCTTCTCTCAGGCTAAATGGTGACTCTCAATGGCTTTTTGAGGCATGTAGGAGGATGGAGAGGGAATGACAGAGAGATAAAAGATAAAGCGAGAGACTCTTAGGCTGTCAGCCCCTCATCCATCAGGCCGTATTGACACTGAGGCACTGGCTGAAGAGACATGAGATCGAGAGACAGTCCAATCCCAACAAGAGCCGCTTGAGTACTGTTATCAACCCATTAATCTGCACACAATGTTTGAATCAGCAACCGGTGCCATGCAGACCACACACTCAAACACAAACATACACAAAAGAACAAAATATAGAAAGCTAGTTTTCTACATTTGCTGAAGAAAATAAGTGGTGCTTGACTGTGAAATAGTCGCCGCCATGATGCTAGGTGCTGTGGCTGGTTTCCAGGGTATCTGCAGCCTGTTCTCACGAAAATAAATAGACTGCAGTGACATTTCGCATGACATTACATGGTTCATTACACATGTCGTGGCAGTTCAAATGTAAAATTTCCACTGTATGGCACTAATGTAAGTTAAATGATCTCCTAAAAAGATTAGTTTTTTCAGGTCGTTTTAACTTGTGTAAAAGTAAATAAAAGTTATTGTTGTTGTAGCACCTCTAGTGTTTATTTCACCAGTAAATTGCCACAATATACTGAGCCATATATGAGTAATTTAGCAAAAATTAAGGTATAGTAAATTGATTCAATGAGAGGTTGCTGTATGTGGTTGCTGTATGTGGTTGCTTAGTGGGTCTAAGCATTTTAATGCCATTTAGTGCGATGCCATATGGTTGCTAGGGACTTCTGGGTAATCAAAGACCCCAATTCTCTAGGAAATTCTGATCTCTAGATTTGGCTTGGATCACTCCTTCAATGCAAGTGTATAGGTTTCTTTCGCTCATTTTATTGTCCTTCAGGTAAAAATTATAAGTCAGATTTCTTAGAGAAGCAATAGTACAAATCTCCTCAACAAACCACATTATCAATCATGTTACCTTTGCACGGCTGAAATACAGTCATCTCAATGGGGATGGGATTTGTACTTTGCCAGCATTTTTTAAATAATTTTTTTTACCCAAACCTGTACCATTGTGCACTGAATACACAACCTGGGAAGTTCTGCAAAACTCTGCCTTTGACAGTGAACCTGCCTCAATCCCTGGCTTGCCTCGTTTTGCCCAAGGGTAATCGGTGGGCCAAAGGCCATTGGACCCGAGAAAGCCGAGGAGGCACAATGAAGCCCCAGAAGTGACAGTGGGAACACAACTTGCCCTCGCATGCACTAGCACACCCTCAGTTGGCCAGATAGTGGAAATGCGACTATTCTTTCCTGGTAAGCAGCTAGACCAGCACCAATCCAGCACTAATATAAACTATGACCAGCCTAGAAATTCATGCTGATCCAATATGGTTTGGTCTGCTGGGTAGTGTGAGGGGTTTGTTCAAATCCCTAACATTAACTATGAAAAACAGTAATGGTGACGCTTATCTGAGCAAGCTCCTCTAACACTTCCATTCACATGCAATCCAGCGCACAGGAAGCTCTCTGGATATGATACAAACATACTGTGGTAACTCTGTTGACAGTAAAGGTGCAGGACTGATGATTAGAGATGAGACGCAGAGCTGCAGTTTAAATTTTCAAGCGGCTAATCACAGGATTAACAACCAAAGAGAGACAGAGAGAGTGAGAGAGAGAGAGAGAGAGAGAGGGAGGGGGGGGTGGAAAGGGCTGCTTTAAATGCAAATCCCTGTGTTATAAAAATCAGTTCCATTTAATAGGATTTCAGGGGAGGGATGTACGTACATTTCTGCGGCAGGATGGAAGTGTAGAAGACTTCGCCACTGCCAAAAAGAAAACAACTAAAGTACAAAAAGTAAGAGAATAGGATAAAGAAAAATGCCCTTTAGTCGATCTACAGTATGTGTAAGTGTTTCATGCACTGTTATCAAATCTACAGTGACACTATGTGAATTTTGACGCCGCGTTTTTTTAAAAAGTATGTAATTTAATACAGCTTCAAAAATCCCATTTGAGACACATTATGTCTGACTCATGTGAGGTGTGTCTGAGCACAAACGCAATGCACTTCACTAGAAGCAGTATGAACAGCCACTTAATTCTGCGTGATTTTTAAATGTCCCCATTAACTCAAAGTTTGATTGAACTAGCAAAATTTGTATTCCATTCCCAATCTGTTGCTACAAGAGTAAGTCAATTTCTACATGTTTGTGTTTGAGAGAGAGAGAGAGAGTGACAAAAAGACACAGATTAGGGATGAGAGAGAAAGAGAAACATTAGTGAATAAGTGACAGAAGGTGGACTACTAGCTAAGCTCTTTTTTGCTCCAGGGTAACAGAAGCAGGAAGACAGGAGTTCCTGAGCTATGACCTCACATGAAAGCCATTGTTACTTCTCTCTTTTTTAGCTTATATTTCCTCACAAAGGGAATTAGAGATCAGAGCAGTGATCCTCAGATATCTGGCATTAGTTTAATCTCACACTGAGGTTTGAGTTACGACAGAATCAAATCCAATCTCCCCCCTGCTGCTTCCGTTTCTGACTTCAGAATATTAGTCCTTACAACTGCCAAAGCCCCCCATTACCATCTCCCTACATTGCACACTGTATCAAGTGATTTATTGGAATTTGTTGGAACAGTTACCAAACTGTCTTATCAGTTTTATCAAATGTTGGAATTACGCAGGTAAATATACACTGATCAGCCAAAACATTAACACCACCTGCCTAATACTGTGTAAGCCCCCCTCGTGCCACCAAAACAGCCCCAACCCGCATCTCAGAATAGCGTACTCAGATTATATTCTTCTCACCACAATTGTACAGAGCGGTTATCCAAGTTACCGTAGACTTTGTCAGTTCGAAACCGCATCTGCAGTTAAAAAGTAGACATGGCTGCATGCATGGGAAGATCACTGTTATCGTGGTACTTTGGTGACAAATAGGCTGTTTGTTACGACATTTCAGTGAACCACTGGCGACTTCCCATGAGAAAAAGTTGGCAACACTGGTCTCTCTGCATCCTGCAAGCATTCTCGTTTTACCGGCCGCGAAGTGCGTACTTCATCAAAAGCAGTACATCCTCTGACAGTACACGATTTCGGACACAGCTCGAGACACCAATGATCATTAGCGTCTTCCTCCTCAGTGGTAAATTAACAAAAAGTTTCTTTTTATTTTTTTTATAGGTTTTTAATAAGTCTATAACTCTTCTTTTACTGTTATTACTCCATGTGGAGACACATTCTTAGTTAAGCCACCGAGACAAAAATAAAACGGTAATGAAAAATTACCATGATCTCATCATGTTTTGTGTGAGAGGCTGGCTAGAATTTGGCACTGTGATTTTTAGAAATGTGCAATAGAAATATTAGAGATAAGATTATATCTTAATGAATAATGCAAAATAATGGGTAGTAAACATTATTTATGGCCAGTAAATGTTCACACACCATTGGCAAATGTAGCAAAAAGGATTTGGATTTCGATGTAAACATTTGTAGGAATAACAATCTTCGGCAGACCAAGACAGCTCTCTGTTATGGAATTAAACACTTTTATCAACTTCTCACTTGAGAGCACTGGCTATGCGATTTCTGACACTCATCAACTAATTACCGATAGAGAAACCCATCAATCTCTCATTGATCCGACGCCGTGTTGCTGTTGGAGGAGCATCATCTGCGTGTGTCTCTCCCACAGTTTGGTTAATTGATTTTGGTTAGTGGTGAGCAGGTGTGTTCACCGCACCATGTTAAGGCTAATTTACACTTACTGGGCAAATGGACTTTGCTTAGTTAGTCTACAAATGATGATGAAATGCAGTGACGTTTTTGTTCTGCCAAGGTGTTTGTTTGGTGAGATTTCTCCTTCACTTTTTGTGGCATTGATGAAACTGGGCAGAGGATTTCCGTTTCCCAGAATACTTGCAGGGTACTGGATGGGGTGAACAAATGCATTGTGGTGAAGATTGGCGCTTGTTCTTAGGTTGAGGATGGACTCACTTGCAGTGAAATTTGATTTGCTGCTTATCTCTACAAACAAACGGATGCTTTTAAACTGACAGTGCAACAGTTTTCACAGTTGTTACACTTGTACACCTGGCATATAATAATGGTTAATACAAATGTATTTCATTGGAGCAACTTAAGACAATTCATTGTATGTTCTCAAATTGTTCTGACAAAATTAATTTCAGTTTGTACAACATGAACTACAACAAGTCAGTTCAAACCAATTAATTTTTGTTGGAAAATTTGTATATCATGGAAATGTTTTCCTCAATTTAATTAAGTTCAGTGAACTTTTTTGTTGTTTTTTTAGTGTAGTGTGCTTTCCACCAATTAGTTATTCCAGGAGAAAAACTTTCAGTTTCTTCCAAAGTACAAACCAGGCTGAATGCGGAACTAATCCAAACCGTCCGTACGCCATCGATTAATAAGCGGCCTGTGGCAAACTGATAGACCCTCAACAGGTATGTGGTCACCAATTCAACATCTCCTCAGCTCAACCTTTCCTGTGCTGACTGAAACCGTCAACACCAAGAACAGCCATTAATCATTCTATTGATCAGAATAACTACTTATTGAACTTACTGGATGGAATGTCCCATGACAATTACAGGACTCAAATTTCTATTGACCCAAGAATTCTATATATCGGCTGACCTCTTTGTAGTTTAACATTTGAGCGTTACTTGAGATGCACTTATTGTGCCTCTGCTTGATCCACCCAGAGGTGTTTTTCAATGAGAAAAGAATGGCTTAAGAATGAAATCAATGTTATTAAGTGCATGGTCTATAGTGATTACATGGGCAAAGTAATTATACCCTATTGATTATTTAAGAGCATTTTAAACAGGAAGATGTGAAAGCAGGTAGCAACCATTATGACTGCGCTTTTAAAAATGTCCACATTGTCTCTACTTTTGTTCCCACTTTCTGGAAGATAATCATTAAAGGAATGCCCCTGTGCACCCCCTCCTTTCAAATCATTCTTACACCTCAGTGTGAAAGACAATAATTTGGAGTCGCTTTCTGAAAACAGATTAATTTGGGGATTTTTTTTCAGCCAATTAAACAGGACTTACAGAAATCTTCACCATCATGACAACATGAAGAAAACAACATTTTTTCATACGTATTGTCACAAATATGTGACGGTTCACAACTGGGCCCAGCAGAGTAAACTCGTCAAAGTGCAGCGCTAATACGCAGTCAATACATCAAACGCGATCTGCGTCCAACGCGTGCTGCCATTTGTTTACATTAGTAGTGGCTGTCATTCGTCAAACAAACAGCTACTCAAAGAGTCTTTTCAAGCACATAATATGGTTATTTTATGTAACAAACAGCCAAATTGTCACCAAAGTATCACGATAATAGTGATCTTCCCATGCATGCAGTCATGTCGACTTATTAGGTGCAAATGCAGTTTTTCATTTATACAAACAGCAACTCAAACAGTCTTTTCAGGCATAGAACACATTTGTTTTCTTAGTCAGCCAAACTACCACAAATACATCATAACAACAGTTTAAAACTCATATACTCACAGTGAAAACATGCTGATCGAGCGTGATTATCCGATGCACACAGCCAAGTCTGTTTACATTAGCGCTTGTAACACACATATACACAAAATGTCTGAGAAGTCAAACAGCGTATATAGGTAAACCGGACTGCTGGTATTATTTTTTAATTTGTTTTTTACAGCTAATAAAAATGAAAAACTGCCATTGAGTGACTTGAAATAAATAAAACAAATACAGTACTGCAGGCATAACCCATTTTTTTACTGTATTATATACAGTATTTAGTTTTTTTTATGACAAGAAATAAAAAATATAATAAAATAAAAAATTCTCGTCTACACTCTGCCCCCTCTACCGGCTGTGAAGTGTCTCGTGCAAAAATAACTCACTCAAGGGGAATTTGGACTCTACTCATGAACCTGCAGAAGCATTTTATAAAGGAATACATCTCACAATCTCGCAGTGCCTCTGGTCACCAATTAAAGGGCCAGACCTTGTGTAATAAATTCAGTTTATGCTTGACAAACCCCAGAGAACCATTACCTCAGAAATAATACATACAATTCCTGAATGATTGCTCAGTAAGGGCCATTGAGTAGTTTTAACTTGTAAAAGCATAGAGCATTGGTCTTAATGGCTAATCAAAACATTGTATAGTGAGAATAAAAAAATATTGATCCTACAGGTCATGAGGTAATATTGTTTTTCCACATGGTATGTAGCAAACTGGCTTCCCTTCCCCCTCTTTAAAAAACAAACAGGTAGTTGTGTTAATAAAATGATGGAGTTACCTTCCTCCGCCACAGAATTGAACAGGAACTCCAGCAGGATAATCCAGAGCGCGGCCACATTCCTGGAGAAGAGCTCCATCGCGGACTCTCAAGTGTTGTTAGCGATGAATGTTTACAAAAATGGACAAACAGAGTTAGGTGCGAGAATCGTCAGCTGGGTCTTGACCCCATAAGGAATGTTCAATCTCGCGGTGGGAGTCGTCACAGGAGTGAGGGGAGCCACCAAGTCTTGAGAAACATCAACTTTCAACAATTGCTCAAATGAACAGTATTAGGCTGTATATATATATATTTAAAAATAACAAGTAGTAGAATAAAGTTTGCTATAAAGAATTATAGGTCAATAAGTCAAGCGATAAATAATCCGATAAATGCAACAACAAAAAGTTTAGAAAATCTGCAAACAATTTATTGTGGCTTACTGAATATCAAAAATACTGTCCGTGTCTTTAGAGAACAAAACCAGATAAAATGTCCAAAACGACCCCACTACACACGCAAGCATGTGCCAGATTTGCCCAAAACATAAGGAACGGCAACATGCCGTACGCTCGGCTGCGTTGGACCCCCTTTGTGAGGGGAGTAGGTCGACTTGTCCTAATTTTCCACTCGGAAATGGGATGGCTTTTAAATCCCACTTAATTAAACAGTCCTGCAGGCCACTTCATATACACACCGACTGGACGAAAATATCTGTATCTGCTTACAGGGGGTTAAATCATCTCGGCGTCCTCTTCCACCGACCGAATTCTGATTTCCGCCAGTGAACCCAGCGCGTCCTTTGTATCTTTAAAAAATAGGAATATCCTGCCAAATAAAAGCGATGCTTGAATACGATGAAACCCGAACTCAACGTGCGAACACTGCGCGTTGATCCAATAGCGAATGCAGGCGGATAGCGGAGGAACTCGTCTAAATAATAACGAAAAC
Source organism: Moxostoma hubbsi (assembly GCA_032164185.1). Taxonomy (NCBI): domain Eukaryota; kingdom Metazoa; phylum Chordata; class Actinopteri; order Cypriniformes; family Catostomidae; genus Moxostoma; species Moxostoma hubbsi. The sequence goes on along the minus strand of JAVLUX010000044.1, from coordinate 19,122,181 downwards.
CGCAGCGTGCGCGTTCCAGATGAACACAGTCTCGGGAATTCCTAGAAGTTGATGCGAAGCATTGAGTCTTCCAGGCGCTCGCTGTAGATGTGAGGTGGTCGGTGAGACTGGAGAAGCAGTCTCCTCCTCTCTGGGCACCTCCTCCACAAACACTCCCTCCATTATAGGCTCATTCAGACTGCCCGTCAGTAAAGGTAATGTGGGACCGAAAAAAAGAATCCGTTTATTACAGCATTTTCTCTGTTTTCTCTTAACAATTAGACATGGGACGTTATTATTTCAGCTGTGGGAAGTCGTGTATTCGTTCCTCTGGAAACTCTGATAAGATTGTTTTTTTTTTTTCTTCCTTAATTGATTAGAAATCTGAATAGTCTTACCTTGAAATGCACTTTTCATTTGGACAAAAAGTCAGTCCTCAGTCTAGATAAGCCACGGCTGGTAAAGATAAAATATTGAAATTCATTTTTGCTTCCTTTGTCTTATCTGGCTTATCATAGCGACTTTCCCATTGGTCGCACTAACAAAAAAGTACCATGTTCTGTGTATGTTGAGTTTAAATAGGCTACTTAGTTGTTTTTTTTGGGTGGGGGGTTGGCAGAGGCCTCCTCTCAGCAGGTTGCGCCCTAGGCGACCGCCTAGTCCGCCTATGCCTAGGAACGGCCCTGCCTGTGACCAATTTTTTTTAAAAGACGAAAGACCAATCCCTTTAAAGCCAAAGTAGACTGAAACCCTAATGGTGTGTTCACACACAATGCGAAGCGAGCGTTTCCCGCAGCATGATTACATACAAAGTCAATGCAAAGATGCGAATAGAAGCAAACAGACGCGAAATCGCACCGGGCGGCACGAGCGAAGCTAATGACGTGACTCAAACACACGAAAACGCTTCATTTGCTACATTCGCGTATTCACGCAAGTTTACATTTTTCCGCGTGAACTGTTGTTGCGAAAGCCTATCAGCATTGAGACTGTCCGGATGTTGCTGACGTACTGAGGTAGAATTAGAAGAAATCTGGAAAAATGGATGAAAAATATTGTTTTTACATTTTCGGGGGTTCGGGGTTGGGTGTCGCTGTCCTTTTCTGCATATCGCTGCCCCCTTCGGCATATCACGGCAACGTTTTGTGGCCTGTTCTGCATAACGCGGCGGCTCATTTCAGCTTTCCGCGGCCGGCCCGGTTCTCCCGATGGCCAGTCCTCCCTTAATCAGCCCCAAAGTGCGTCAGCCCACCGGGAAAATGACCGGTATGCCAGATTACCAATCCAGCCCTGATTGACACCATCAAGTGTCAGTTCTATAAACAGGATGATGAGGTCAGAGTGGAGGCATCAGAGATGTTAGGATGAAGTTGGGGAGCAGAGATAAGAGAAAGTGAAAAGAGTGATGGGAAAAGAAAAACATTAGAACCCTCACAAAAAACCACTGTGCAGTTGCTGGGTAATACCACGGTACTGGATGAATACTATTTTATATTTCATGGTATTGTGGTACTCCAAGGTACTTCAATAAATACCATGACTTTAATATGGAAGAACATGGCAAAATCACAGACCATGTCTAAAAAAAGTTATACTGTGATGCTTTTTTGAGAAAGATAACAGAATAGGCTATTATTTGTAATAATGGAAATAATGTAATTTTCGTATTTAGATATGTGTATAATAAAATAAAATGTACAGATGTACACTGGCGGCCAAATGTTTGGAATAATGTAAAGATTTTGCTGTTTCAGAAGGAAATTGGTACTTTAATTCACCAATGTTTCATTCAACTGATCACAAAGTATAGTCAGGACATTACTGGTGTAAAAAACAGCACCATCACTATTTGAAAAAAGTCATTTTTGATTAAATCTAGACAGACCCCATTTCCAGCAGCCATCACTCCAACACCTTATCCTTGAGTAATTATGCTAAATTGCTAATTTGGTACTAGAACTAGGTACAAACTTTTGTCTGTATATATATATATATATATATGTATATATACAGTACTGTACAAAAGTCTTTGGCATTTGTCTTAACATGGTTATTTATATCTTTAGCTTTAGTGTGTCAATAGGAAATAAATGTTAGACTCCCAAACATTACTTTTGCAAATAGAAAAGATTAGAATAGAAGAACAGGAAGCCCTACAACAGATGTCATGGCCCCCACAAACACCCCCACTGAACATTGTGTCAGTCTGAGATTATATAAAGAGACAGAAGCAATTGAGACTAAATGGATAGAAGAACTGTGGTGAATTCTCCAAGAAGCTTGGAACATCTTTTCTGCCAACAACCAAGAAAAACTGTGTCCAGGAGAATTGGTGCTGTTTTAAAGGCAAAGGTTGTCACACTGAATATTGATTTTAGCTTTTTTTATGTTTACTGGATTTTGTATGACATTTAAGTGATAAATGAAACTATTTATGTCATTATTTTTGAAGACATCTTCACTATGCAACATTTTTCACAAGTGCCTAAAACTTTTGCCCAGTATTATATATATATATATATATATATATATATATATATATATATATATATATATCAGTGCCCTTTTTTTATCCTTCTGCCCCTACTTTCTGATGTTTGTGCACACCACTGCATTGAAAGGCTGAACACTCGACCGTGCACGAGACGGTAAGGCACCTGGAAAACCAAAGTAAACCCGCGCCTTTAACCGTCCTTTGATCAGCACTTTCTATTGAAAAACCCAGACTACAGCAACCGCTGACTTTAAATCAGTGAATGAGAGCTTCAGATTAGCTGTCGCAACCCCTTTTTCTTTCAAAAGTTAGAAGAAACCACACATTGGGACCCCCCACCCATGCTAATGCCTCTCTGGAGCCCCCTTCATCACACCTATGTGGATTGGTGTGTTATTGGCTCAAGGATTGCACATTCACTCAGGTTCTTGTCATGCTAATTCAGGCACTTGTCTTCTCTCTGTAAACCATTAGCTGCTGCAGGAAGGGCATGAAGGAAAAGTGTGAGATTTGAAAAGCTTGGAGGGAGAGAGCGTGAGGGCCTTTGAGAGATGAGCCACTGGAAAGGAAGCAAAATCACGCTGTGGCATGTTTTATTTAATGTTTAACAAGCTGTTGAAATGCAGATGAGGGCGATACTGTCAAGTGTGAGAGTTTTTAGGCCAGTTTTTCCTTTTAACATAATGTACCTTCTGTGATGCTACAAAACAGAAATGACTGTTACAGTAAATACAAAAGGCTGAACATGGACAAGGAAAGGCATGTCATATGTTAGTGGTGTGAATTTTTGATTACACTTAAACACACCAGTACAGACACCTATCAGAGCAGACAGAATGAGCAATAGTCAGAAATAACTAAATGCCAGTTTTACCTGTTGTGGTCTATTTTAGAGTATTGAAATAGAATTGTGCACACTGAGGCATACATTATAACACTGACAAAAAAAGAATACAGTGTTTTCTGGATGTGTATTATCATGAAAATTCATGGTATTCTTTGAAGTACTGTGAAACACCATTTAAATACCATGGTACATAAAGGTGTCAATCGTCACTATGGTATATACAACAAAGAACTGTGGTTTTATCATCTGATACCAACTCTGTACTATGGTATCGCCATTTACCACAGAATGTTCTGTAGGGAAAACTGACTTTTAAAAGCAAATCACAAAGGATAACATACACATACACTCAGTTGCAAGGCAAATTTCTATAGAGGTGTTTCTTAAAACTGGAGCACTTTCATGTCACAGAGGTTAATTTTTATTAAACAAACAGATTTAAACTTTTTTTTTATTTTTTTGCATGAAGGTCTCATTAAAACCGACTTGGAAACATTTTACAAGGCCCTCATTTTATATATATATATATATAATTTTTATTAGATTTTTTTTGGTACTTTTCAAATGCCTTTAATGCTGTCCCAGACCCAGACTTTCAATATGAACCTATGAAAATCCATATCAATTGAAATAGTTTAATTTATTGAAAACTACGAAAATCTAAAGAAAGAGTTAAATGAACATAAACCATTTAAAAACATTTTAAATCATTTCAAAACTATTTTAATCAAATTTTCAAATATTATGACTGTCACACAGTTGTGGCGTCACTTCAACCACACCAATTTTAACGTATCTTTCTCCTTTCTCCTTCTTTTTTACTTGTTTACCAAGTCAACCAACGATAAAGAAAGCAAAAATCAAAAGTAAATATTACCCGTGTGCAGAGTATTTCTATTTGTCGTCATTTCCAATCAAGCTGAAATTTTCCACAAAAAAAGTTAGAAAATATTATTTAATTGTGTGAATTTAGGATGCATAAAATGTTAGTTATGAAATTTGACTTAACAAGACAATGAAGGTAGCCATTATATTTCAAAACCTTTAAAAATATAATTTCCATCATCATTTCCACCACAGAATTCAACAGAATTTAAGAATTTTCATGAATTTCAGAAAAAAAATGACACGCATTTTATTTTATGCAAGTAGACAAATAAAAAAAGAAAAATGTTTAACAAGAAGAAACACCCATATATGATTTTTTATGTAATATAATACAGTGGTAATACAAAGTGATTTACACAGGCATGATAATGAAAGACATGTAGACATATACAAATCTAATCTAAGTCATTTTTGATCGTAAGTTGATTACAATTAAATTAAAGGGAAGGAAAACGTTGGAAATTAAAAGAAACTGCTCACTCAGAATACACATTTAATCAGATTGAATGTGGCTTCTGTTGGGGAACATCTGACATGTTTTGAAAGCTGGTTCAAAGTCTGTTTCAAGTAGTGTGGCCAGACATCCCATTTTTCCTGGGGCAGTCCGTATTTAAGCCCTTTTCTAGTGTCACAAAATCGTGTTTCGCTTAAGTGGCTTTCTCAGTCACGTGAGTATTCCAGTCAAAGGTAGTCAAGGATACGGCTTGTAAAACCAATAAAATCACACCATGTTATTTGAAGTACATGATTGGATTAAAATATCCAATCACAATCCCCAATCTATAGACGTCCAGTTAGTGAAGAGTCAGTTTGAAAGAGCACACAGATGAAACTGCGGCTGGAAAAATGTCAAGGAAGCGTGCATGTACATTTAATAAAGATCTTCAAAAAGAGTTTACATTTCTAAAAAAATGTGTTACAGACTGAGTCTAGTAACGTGAGGTGTGAGATTTGTGGAGCTCACTTTTCCATCGCCTATGGAGGCCGCGCTGACATCGCGCAGTAAGCTCATACATGTTCGAACTGCGATATTTACCAAGACATTGTATGATCTGAAAAAAATCTGAAATCCCACAAAATCTGAAGCTGTCATATGCAACATACTCGCTTTTTAAAAAAAAAAAAAAAAAAAGACATTCAGAGCAGCCTCGAACACTTCTACTCCAGATTCCCCGCTCTCAGTTTGATTGACGAAACCACACGCTTTGATGGGCGGGTTTGTGCAAAAAAACATGAACAAGACGGCCGTGTCTGAGAGATGGACAGATATTTTTTTGTGAGCTGGAGAGCAAGACCATCAACTTCTGAGTCTTAGCCAAGGTCGTGGAGTTTGTTTTGTGCTTGCCTGGGACATCTGCATCTGTGTAGCGTGTGTTCCCATTAATGAACGCTGCACGGACACTGGATGAATCTCGACTCAGTGTAGTAGTCACGAAGGCAATGCTTTTCATACGTTTGAATTTTGGACTGGACTGCTCTGAATTTTACGATAATCTCTTGAAAGTCAAGCTCACACTGAGAGAAATTGCTGCCAGCGAAAAGTACAAGGTGACAACAGTTACAGTTACAGATGCGGATGCACCCTCTACTTCACATTGATCTGAACCTAGGTAAGGATATGTCATGGTGTGTTGCAGTAGCAAGTGTGAAGAGTGGGATAATGATGAACGTATCTGAGGAGATACCCAGTGTCAAGACCAAAGAGTCACAGGGAGAGAGGTGAGAGAAGAAAGTATGAATGGACGAGTTCAACTACGGTGTGTGCAAGGGACAAGATGGATCTGAAACATGTACTGGTAAAGTTTCTTACAAGAAGTGACATACTACGTCTAAACCCTAAAATCCAATCTTATCTGTTAGTAACCAGGGCAATTTCGGTTCGGGTCTCATTTAAAACATTGAACGTTTCAGATCTTAACTAAAGACTTAAGATGGGATGTTTCTGTAATATGACCCCCGGTCACTACATCAGCAACCAACTTGAGCTCTACATAGGCAGAAACATCGAGAGCCACACAAATAGAGATCCTTAGATGCCATTTTTGCAAAACTAAATGACGTGCCTTATTACACGTTTCGCTGCAGTTTCCCAGTGAAATGTCTAGCGGGGGGGGCGTCAAAAGCAAGTGACATGTTATTGTAATCAGACAAAGTTTTACAATAAAGATTGATATTTCTCTGTGATGGAGAGCCTGCGAGTTGGTCTCCACCACGGGATTTTATTGTGTTCAAAGGACTTATTTAATATTCAACGTTTCAATATTTATTGGGGTTCTAATTGTGCAAATGATTTATCTGTCCTATTTATTGTATTCATTGGTGTTGTTTTTAACTCTCATCTGTTTTTGTACATATGTTTTTATTCTATTACATTGTATTTAAGAATGGAGAGGTCAGAGTTCATTTTAAGCTAAGCTAAGTGGTATGTTCCAATTAGAAAAGGTGGGAAATGTTTCTATTTATCCCAGCCGCTACGAGAGGGAACGATGAGGTGTGTTTGGAGTACGTGGACAAGGCTGCTAGCACTGCTTGAGCTCAAGTTACTCTGGCCTCTATAGCTGAGGGAATTCAGTTTTGGCATCCGCAAACGGTCGAAGACCCTCATAGCAGGCATTTGATTTCCGGCCTGTCGTTTGTCGCATATAGTCCCACTCCCACTCCCACTCTGTCTCACACTTACGGTTCAAGTGAACCAACTAGTAGTACCAGTTAGCATTGATCACACCCTAAAGCATTTAATTCTGCCTGCAGCTACTGTTTCCTCTGGGTTGCATTTACAGTTGTGCCACATATGTCAAAAAACCTCCCTTAATGTCTTTCTTTTTCTAGCCTCACATCGCTTAGGGCGAGGTAACTCTGACATCCGATATATCCCTGAGAAAAGCGGAATAATGGGTGTGATCATCACAGATATTTTGTTTACTTGCTTCTAAGAGCCTCAATCAAAACTGCATACCTGTTATTTACCTTGTAAACTGTAGCAGCCTTGTACCTTGTACTTTGGACTGATAAAAACCTGTGGACCCTGACTTTTGGAAATTGCATAAAGCCAATCAAACTGGACTTAGCCGTTTTGATAATGTCGGCTGAGCCAGTGCCCACCTCAGGTTATGAAGTCTCAACATATGCACACAGTCTCTGTGACTCTTTGATTCACAATGTCATCATTACATCCAATATAAAACTGTAACAATTATGCTGCTTCTTGTGCTTTAAAAAGTCCTACTAAGAAAGCCAATGCACTGATCATAAAGCGAATTATTTGTCTTAACTCAGATGAATTGAGTTATCAGTTACTACAGTGTATCAAAGCCACACACAGTCTTTTTGTACTTTTCCTTTTGTCCATTGAACACACTGCCTCATTTGAATATTCAACATGATATTAATAATTTATACATTTGTACAGTTTGATAAGCATACTAAAACTGCTCTGCACACTTAGTTCACCCAAAAATGAAAATTCCGTCATGATGACTCACCCTCATGCTGTTCCAAACCTATTTATTTCTTCCATGGAACAGTTATTTTGCAGAATGTCCAAGTGGCTCTTTTCCACACAGTGACGTTAAATGGAAACGGGGGCTGTCAAGCTCCAAACATTTCTAAAAAGCACTATAAAAGTTATGTAAAGTAGGCCATGAAGAATGCAAATCGCCAATAGCAAAAGAAGAAGAATGTGAAAGTGGAAATTTACAGGAAAAAAGGACTTAAATGTTTAACTGTTTCTCTGCCCAAAAGCTAAAAAATTACATAAAAGTAAATATAGTATAAAAGTAATCCATACCACTCCAGTGGTAAAATCCATGTCTTCAGAAGCGATATGAAAGGTGTGGGTGAAAAATAGATCAATATTTAAAAACTTCTTCTTTTGTTATTAGCGATTCACATTCTTCGTGCATATCGCCACCTATGGGCAGGAAGGAGAATTCATAGTAAAAAGGACTTAAATATTGATCTGTTTCTCAATCACACCCATCATGTCGCTTCTGAAGATATGGATTTAACCACTGGAATCATATGGATAATGTCTATGCTGCCTCACTGTGCTTTTTTGAGCTTCAAAGTTCTGGCTACCAACAGAAATGAGATATTCTTCTAAATCATGAAGAATTTTGATTTCTGGGTGAACTATCCCTTTAAGGAGTCCAACTTCAGCCCTTTGGGAACACTGATAATTTCCTTGCAACTTTTAAACAACAGTTTGCTTTGTTGAATGTGTTTACTTGCACAATCTTACACCAAGCATTCTTAATGTACAACATGTCATATCATGTAAACACGTCAGTGTTCAATAATCAGGGAAAGGTCATAAACAGTTTAAGCAAATACCTGAATCGACAAAACCCTTAAACACAAAAGGAAATACATCAAAACAGTAATGAAAAGAAAAATGTATTTCATTGTGATTTTGAATAGATTGGATCATGAGAAGTCAGCACTGTATACCACAATGCAGCTGGTGGTTGGAAGGGAGGGGTTGAAAAATGAGAAGGATCTGTGATTTCAGAGGTTGAGCAAGTTATTACATTTTGATAAAAGGTTACTTAAAAAAAGAATAATGTACACTGATGAATAATGCACAATAAAAAACAAATAAATATGTATTTACATAGTAAATCGGGTCAATTTTGATTTCTTGTTGACTTAACACATCTGCCGTAACACACGTGCCTGCTTAAACCCAACCAGTCCCATTTTAATTGGGGACATTCGAATTGAGACGACACATGAAAATGCATTGTTGCCATGGTGACCAGCCAGGATGGAGAGGTGTAGTGCGGGTAATTGTAAGTGTGTGTGCGTGTGTCTGTTCAAAATGTTCAACAGCAAAAGCCACATATACCACACACTCACGTACAATACGTTAACTAGCTCTCAAAGCTCTTGTTTTCAACCTGATCTGGTGACAGAGGTGAACAAACTGTCTCATACCTGCATGACAGCATATCAAAAGAGAGCTCAGTGCAGGTTACACACTCCCTGCAGGATTACACACAACATGCTGCTGCTCTGTTAAACTGACCCCATTCTGACTAACACCTCCAGAGCTGAGAAAACAACCGGAAACTAGTCATTTTAATTAGGGCTGTCAATCAATTAAAATTTGAAATCAAATTAATAAAATCATATGCAGATTAATTAATCGAATGAATCCCATAAATCAATATTTGCAGAGAAACATATATATATATATATATATATATATATATATATATATATATATATATATATATATATATTCAGATATACATTACATTATTGTGGCAGAGAAGTAAATCATTTATCAGGCAATACAAAAAGTTGCTTAAAGTGCAATATATTGATTCTGTTCCCAAACTTATTGAACTGCCTCCCAGTCTCCTGCCTATGTACGTCTGGCATCTGTCTTTTGGCAAAATCCTAACTGAAAAGGAACCTTAATAATAATAGACATAATAGACTGATTTCGAACATTCTTCATAGGCAGCAACTCCACGTGCCATTGTTTGCATATGCTTTTCATAAAATCCTCCATAAAAGAGTTGAACCAAACCAACCAGCTCCGAGGTGAATCACAACATCACAACATCACTTTGTTTTGTGTCAAAAAAAGTAGGTACAAGATTTTGAAAAGTAGGTACTAGGAACTTACCGTCTTTCGTGAGAGCACAAACTACAATACAATGAAGCATTGCGAATAATGTAATAATGTAAAACTATTTATTTTAGATTGTTGATTATAAGTATATATATATAGAAACAATATATTGTAAGTTTATTGCAAAATATTCAGATATGTACAAATACATTATATACAGTTGTGGACAAAAATATTGGCACCCTTGGTAAAACCCTGGATTATTTATCCTTTTAATTGTTCATTCAATAATTCACAAAAATCAAACCTTTAATTGAAGTAAAAGAACTGAAAGAGGGGAAAAATCTCATTATTAATTAAATATATTTCTCCAAAACACAATTATTGTCACACCTAGAAATTCTTATGAGTAAAATATATCTGAAGTATATTCCCATAATTCATAATTTACATTTTGTAGTGCAGCTGGGTGACTAGGAACATGAAATTCTTCACACAGGCCAAATTCCCTTAATCATCCATCACAGTGGGTTAGATTAAAGAATATAGTTCTGATGTGTGGTAAAAGGTTGTTGAGCTTCACAAAATGGAAAGTGGCTATAAGAAAATAGCCAAAGTATTAAAAATGCCCATTTCCACCATCAGAGCAATAATTAACAAGTTCCAATCAACCGGAGATCTTAAGAATCGGCCTGAAAGAGGACGTGTGTCTATATTGTCTGCATACACGGTGAGGAGGATGGTTCAGGTGGCCAAAGAACCTCCAAGGATCATAGCTGGAGAATTGCAGAAATTAGTTGGGTCTTGAGGTCCGAAAGTCTCCAACAATAAACTCAAGAGTCTTCAGTTTGCCAGACACTACTGGAACTTCAAATGTGACTGGGTTCTATGGTCAGATGAAACAAAAAAAGAGATTTTTGGCAACAAACACCAGAGATGGGTTTCGCGCACACAGAGTTTACGTACCTAATGCCCACCATTAAATGTGGTGCTGGATCTTTAGTGGATATCTTGTTCGGATACATGGCATCACAGACTCAATCAAACACCAACAGATAAAAAATCTAAACCTGGCTGCCTCTGCCAGAAAGCTTAAAATGGGCCGTGGTTGGATCTTCCAGCAGGACATTGATCCAAATCAAATGTCAAAATCAACACCAAAATGGTTTACTGACCACAAAATCAATGTTCTACCATGGCCATCCCAGTCCCCTGACCTGAACCCCATAGAGAATTTGTGAGGTGAACTGAAGAGGAGAGACCACCAACATGGACCTCTGAATTTGTAGAGATTGTGTTTGGAGGAATGGTCTCAGACCCCTTGCTAGGTGTTCTCCAAACTCATTAGGCATTATAGGAGAAGACTCAGAGCTGTTATCTTGGCAAAGGGAGGTTACAAAAAGTATTGAATAAAAGGGTGCCAATAATTATGTCCAATGCAATTTGGAGAAAAATATTGATTTAATAATGAGATATTTCCCCTGTTTACATTGTATTACTTCAATTAAATGTTAGATTTTTGCGAATTATTTGAAAAGATCAAAAGGATAAACAACGCAGATTTACCAAGGGTGCCAATTTGTGTATTTGGCCAATACTTTAAATAGATAAAGTTGAAAGGAGACTTGATTGCATCATTCAGTGTGCTTCATGGGAGTGGGCGGTCACTCCAGGGCTCATATAGATTTTTTTGTTGGCCCGTGGTTCTGATTATTGAAGCATTCTCTCTCTGCTGGATCATGGTTAGTGTAGTTTTAGGGGGCAGTATAAGTAGGTACCTACCTTTTGGAACTGCCTCTGCATCGGGAACGCACCTATAATGTCACTATATAAATGCCACCTCCAGAAGGTCAGTAGGTTTTTGAACAGACCGATTGTTCATTTCCAAATTGAACGAGCCTATCATTGGCCTACAGTCATTAGCAATCCATTTTGCCATTGAATTCGTCATTCTGTCTGAGAAAGACTAAGGACGCGTCTATGTGCATGCGTAACTGACACTTGAAACATCTAATTTTGGATGCATTGTGTCATAATCAGCGTTTTAGGACACTATGGCAAGAAAAACACACCTCGAGACCCCTGCATTCGAGTTGCACCCTATCCAGCTGTGTTTGAACTCAAGAACTAAAAGGTAACACCCTGCAGCTTAAGTCTCACAAAAGTCTTATTCGCTGTTACTAAAGTTAGTGTAAGATTTAGGGGTATGGGGAAGGTGTAAAGTTTCTGTAGTCTCCAAATAAACACAATAAACACAGTGTTTGAACATCGCACATGGCTCTCGCGTTCAGGGAGGTAAAAGTAGCCGATCATTTTGATGACAGTTTTCTGTCTGGCATTGCAGAATAACCAGAGCAACATTTCAGATGTCATGAGAGGATATTCTCTGAGCGAATTATGCATTCACATGGTTGTTGAGGCAAAATCACATGACTTTCTTTTTTTTTATAACTTTGTAAATTCTATTGGAATATATTTGAGTTTATGCGCATGACTTCTTATGGAATAAATGTATGTATGAGATTGTTTTGCATCTTGTTGTTTCCATTCAAGAATACCACTTGATTACATAAAAAAAATACAAATTGTATGCAGTCAAACCACTCAAACAAACATAGCAATGTTTTGAAAGTGACACAGAGACACAGTATTTAAACACTTTGCTAAGTCAGCCTATGAATTTCTTATTTGCACATTAAATTTGGATAGTAAAAAGTATTTTAACATCGAATCAATTACACTCCTCACTTTTAAGCACTTTTTAATCTCCAAAGGACCATACAGCCAACTCAAGAACTCTATACCATTAATAAATGTTTCTTGATAAGTCTGATCTTAAGCCGAGTTGTGATACCATCCAGAGAAAGGCCAATGGAGCAGTTCCATCCCACACTCACACACACGGTAACCCCCTACTGTTCACACTGCATGACCTATTTCCTGTTTCAGACAATGGGCAGACGACACAATCAGAGGGTGCTGGCACACAGAAACTGTGTTTGTGAGAATATGTGTGATGGGAATATTCCCCTCCACCTCAAAGATGATTTAGAATTACTTGCATTTAAAACTGTTTGATACAATAACAATTACAATAGCCAGTATTGCAATACCGCTACAGTACCTGTACCTTTAACTTCATAGTAAGCACTCGTTAGTTTGCGAGGGTTTTGCATTGTGTAAATGTCTTACTTTGTACATTAAATTAAATCTTTGCAATTGAAAATGGTCAATTAAGACCATTTAATATTTATAGAAATGCAACCATTATTATTTAATTTATTATGCAAATGGTGAAAAATGCTATTTCTTATGGGGGGAAAAATTAGAAAAATGCTCAAGTAATTGGTTGATTTAGCATATTATATTTGGAAGCAACAATATGTTTTCCCTTTGCATAAGAGTGTGAGAATAGGTTTTTTTTTTTAGAGAAAAAATTAAGAAAATGTGTATTTGCATGTATTTTTATGGTACAGTTCTATAAAGCTTTCTTATATTGTAAATTTGACAAAATTGTTTTGTACAGTGTAAAATGTCAGACTTCTTTTTTGCCATTTATTAACCGAACTTGGAAAATGTTTTATCAGCTTTTAACCCTTAAGTATACATATCTAGCTTAACTTCAGACAAACTGATGCCTTTATGCATTGCCATTTTGCTTATTTTTTAAATAAATAAATAATATCACAAGTGAATGAAAACACAACGTGATAATGTGAGGGTCAGTGCTCGAAATGATATATCGCTATTTTGAGATCATTTTGCTCTGTTCTGTTGTAAACAAATCAGAGTTTTCATCCCATATCTCTGCAGAAGTTTGTTAAATAGCATGTTTTCATCGCTTGCTCTTTCTGTTTCTCCTTGACCTCCTTTCTCCTATTCCAGCCTTTCTTCTATTTTATTCTGCAATCATACGTCTGTTCCATTCACATTTAGTGTGATTGAAAGGCATGACCCAAAGCCTTCTGACAGCCATAGCTGATAAATAAAGCAATTGACAGTCTCAGTGCTTCCTCAGGTAAGACCCTACACACACACACACACACACACACACACACACACACACACGCCTAGGGAGGTTTGCATGATTATAAACATGTGGTAGATGACTTCCGTATTTCACAAAATACACTGTTTGCATGTTTTGTTTTGTGGCTAATCACATTTGACAATGATGTTAGGAATGAAAGCCACATTTTCTCGGATAATTTGTTGTGTCTGATGCCCTGAGGGTAAGCTCTAGCTATGAAAAACTCTCACACACAGGTTACTGTATATCAGGGCGTTAAGGGAGCATCTTTTGTTGTTTAACTTCCTCACAGGAAGAGGGTGCAACCCCGAGTTGATGGAGATTGTGTTCAGAATGGAATTCTACCTCACTACTTACTGAATTTTTCTGTATACTCTGTTTATTACCTACTATTTTAGAAAAAAGTACACAAAACAGCATTATTCCATGATAAACATTTCAAAGAGGGCTCACGAAGTTTGTCAAATGACCCCATTACTTTGCATTTTTAATACAAGTTTATATAAAAATGTCTTAACTTTTGGCAATATGAAATTGATGTTAAAAAGCACAGTTGAGATTTTGGTTCATTTATCACATGGGAAATGGAAGGTCAAGTCAAGCACATTGCATTGTGGGATACAGTAGGCTATTCCATATTCCACATTTAGGCAAATGGAGTTGGTCATCTGGGTATTCTTTGCATACTATTGAGAGCAAATATAATACACACTGTAGAAATAGTAAGCGTACTACGGAAGTGTGGCACTCCAAATTCAAAACATGACTATACATGAGCTGTCAAGAGAATGTTACTTAGCAAGTTTTGATTGAGGTTAAAACAGAATTCAGAATGTTTGGATTTTTGTCAAGGCCACTGACTATTAGATAAATATAGGATTCAATTCATTTGCTTTTTAAACAGAAGTCTGGAAAGTTCTGAACAGTTTTTAGTTTGCAGGGAAATTGTTTGGATACGTGGCTCGAGACACCCACCTGCTGGCTGGTACATAGAGAAACTTTCAAGTGCACCTGGGAAGCAAGGCTTCTAGTTCAAGTATGTCACACAATAATTCGGAAATAAAATATGGAAGAAGCCAAACTTAAAGGTACTATAAGTTATGGCACTGTATTTTTGTATTTAAATACCACATAGTGAACGCCCCTATTACTGTCAGATATCACTGAAATAGATGTCATGAAATATAACAATTGCCTCTGGAACCACTTTATGCTTTTAAACAGCCTGGGGTAGATTGTCAGAAGTTTACATACATTGAAAGGTTGAAGTAATTAAAACAAATTTTTTAACCACTCCACAGATTTAATATTAGCAAACGATAGTTTTATTCTAATAGTATCTATTTTTGCTTGATATAAGTAATTTTTCCAACAATTGTTTACTGACAGATTGTTTCACTTTTAATTGACTATATCACAATTCCTGTGGATCAGAAGTTTACATACACTAAGTTAAACCTTTAGCCAATTAGCTTCTGATAGGAGGTGTACTGAATTTTAGGTGTACCCTATGGATGTATTTATTCTACCTTCAAACTCAGTGCCTATCATCATGGGGAAATCAGCCAAGACCTCAGAAAAAAATTGTGGACCTCCACAAGTCTGGTTCATCCTTGGGAGCAATTTCCAAATGCCTGAAGGTACCACGTTCATCTATACAAACAATAGTATGCAAGTGTAAACACCATGGGACAACACAGCTATCGGACAGCTCTAGAAGTAGACGCATTCTGTCTCTTAGAGAAAAGTGCAAATAAATCCCAGAACAACAGCAAAGGACCTTGTGAAGATGCTGGAGGAAACAGGTAGACAAGTATCTATATCCACAGTAAAACAAGTCCTATATCGACATAATATGAAAGGCTGCACAGCAAGGAAGAAGTCACTGCTCCAAAACCAATGAGCCAAAACATTAGGTGTGTTCAACTTCATGCAGTGCTGTGCAAACAGATTTGTGCTGGACTTGAAGCAGTGCATGTCGGTTAGAAATGTTTTCCGACTTGAACCGGCACCACAGCCATGCCACCATTACTTATGCTATCAAAGTACCTCGAGAGTGATTCGAAGGTAGCCAGCTGGTGCCACCACTGCTCCAGAGGAGCTGCACTAGCTCTGATGATGACACAGCTTGTTCATGATTGGCCAGACTCACAACGTGACAAAGGTTACTTTCACAATAGCATAATTCAGACATGCCTGTCTATGGCAGAAATATAAGTAGTGTAGTAGGACAATATGCCATTCCCATGGTGTTTATTCTGACACCTCCAGTTCAACTTTTACAACTCTGTGTTGTTATAACAGTACATCATGTTTATATCATGCTATATTATGTTTGTCATAGTAATATCATATTTATTTATAAAAAAAAAAAGTTCTAAATGATTCAAGATTCTGAATCCTTTATTAGTATTAAAATAATACAGGCTTTTATTGGACTATCTTCTTGGACACACAACTGGTACTGTATTAAGCAGCACATAAACTTCTCAAATGAACAATGTTTGGTTATTGTCTGTTTTTTTTATTATTTAAAATTCAAATCTGTCTACATCTGTCTACATCCCATATCTGCAATAAAGAAAGTAAACATTGCACAATCTTCAATGACTGGTGTGGATTCAACATGCGACTGGAAGCAAAGTGTCTGGCTTGATGGCTCTCTTTTTGACTCCTCCCCTGACTGCACCTGGCAAATCTCACTGATTGGTAAGGCAAGGTGTAGTTGAACTCGAACACACCTATTATGACCACTCACAGGTGAAGCGAATAATGTTGATCATCTCCTAACAAGGCCACATGTCAAAGTCTGGGTAGATTAGATGATAAGCGAACAATCAGTTCTCATAATCAAAGTGTTGAACGCAGGAGAAATGGGCAGGAGTACAGACCTGAGGGACTATGTCATCTGGCCATAACAATTTGGCCCTTGTCAGAGCATCTCTGAAACGCCAAGGCTTGTGGGGTGCTCCCGGTCAGCAGTGGTGAGTACCTACCGACAGTGGTCCGAGGAGGGACAAACCAAAATCTGGTGAGTATTGGGCGCCCAAGGCTCATAGATGCGTGACAGCAAAAAAAGCTTTCCCGTTTGGTCCGAACAGACAGAAGGTCCACTGTAGCACAAGTAACAGAAAATTGTAATGATGGTTACGGGAGGAAGTATGCCATTGCATTGCACCCTGTTGCGTTTGGGGCTGGGTTGCCGCAGAACGGTCAGAGTGCCCATGATGACCCCTGTCCACCGTTGAATGCGTCGGAACTTTACCTTAGATCAGTGGAAGAATGTCGCCTGGTCCGTTCAGTCCTCTTTTATATCATGTGGATGGCCATATATGCATGCACTGTTTACCTGGGGAAGTGATGGCACCAGGATTCACTGTGGGAAGACGACAAGCCGGTGGAGGTAGCATGATGCTCTGGGCAATGTTCTGCTGGGAAACCATGGGTCTGGTCATTCACGTGGACATCAATTTAACACGAGCCACCTACCTAAACATAGTTGCAGACCAGGTACACCCCTTCATTGCAATGGTATTTGCTGATGGCATTTCCTCTTTCAGCAGGATAATGCGCCCTTCCACACTGCACATATTGTTGTTGAATGGTTTGAGGAACATGATGAAGAGTTCAAAGTGTTGCCCTGGCCTCCAAATTCCCCAACTCTCAATCTGATTGAACATCTGTGGGATGTGCTGGACCAACAAGTCAGATCCATCACGGCTCCACCTAGCAACTTACAGGACTTGAAGGATCTGCTGCTAATGACTTGGTGTCAGATACAGCAGAACACCTTCAGAGGTCTTGTAGAGTCCATGCCTCGGTGGGTCGGCACTGCTTTTGGCATCACGAGGAGGGCCGACAGCATATAGGCAGGAGGTCATAATGTTTTGGCTCATCAGTGTATACTGTATACTGCTCTTTATTTATAATTAAAATCATATGTGAAGCAGTATGCAATGCTAAACATCTCAAAACATTGTACATTGTAGTCACATGAACTCATCACAATATATATTTCATTCTAGCGTTCAGTTATCATCTTGAAAGTAAATACTTGTTTTGCATTTTTAGTCCAATTTTAGCAGTCCAATTAGATAATAAGCCAAGAAGGAAATGTGACAAAGCAATGTAGGAATTCTGGTTCATTAATCACACTGTGGAAGGCCAAGGTGAGGGCATTTTATGGTGGAATACAGTATTACTCATAGTTGTATACAGTATGATTTGGCAAATCTAGTACTGTAGGTCATTCAGGTATTCTACGCACACAGAAGAATTGCGTACTATGCACAGTATATATATATATATACTACAGAATTAGTATGAGTACTCTGCATTGCATTATTGCATACATTATCTCAGGCAGTCTGCTCTGTTGTATACTGGATTGTTTAGCATGGGAATTCCATACAGAAAATTGCAGAAAAATACAGGTAGCATGCTATTAGCCATCCACTCCACAATAAAAGCTTCTACAGAACAGTCTATAACATAATAAGTTTTTATTATTTTTGTAGCTAATTTACAACAAGCATCTCACTGAAATTAAACATTTTATAGTCCGATACTGTCATTGGTAAATCTCTCTTTAAAGATATATCATTTAAATATACTTTTGCATCATATGGCATTGTTGTATTTTCATAATTCTTTTAAAATAAAAGCAGTATGTTCTCTCTGTTGAGGATAATTAGAATAACGTTATGGCAAATACAAATCGATAAAATACATTTCTTTCAAATAAATAAATAAATGTGAACTCATAATTCATTCTAGTTAGAGAAAAGTCATATATTTCTCTTGGTAATACATTGTTTAATGTGTGTGTGTGTGTGTGTGTGTGTGTGTGTACATTTGTGCAGGTGTATTTGCTTCCTCAAATTATATAGAAAGCAATATACACTCATCAACCACTTTATTAGGTACACCTGTTCACCTACTTATTCATATAATTATCTAATCAGCCAATCGTGTGGCAGCAGTGCAATGCCTGACGTGGTCTTCTGCTGTTGTAGCCCATCTGCTTCAAGGTTTGACATGTTGTGCATTCAGAGATGTTATTCTGCTCACTACAATTGTACAGAGGGGTTATCTGAGTTACCGTAGCCTTTCTGTCAACTAGAACCAGTCTAGCCATTCTCAAGGCGTTTCCATCTGCAGAACTGCCGCACACTGGATGTTTTTTGTTTTTGGCACAATTCTGAGTAAATTCTCGAGACTATTGTGTGTAAAAATCCCTGGAGATCAGCAGTTACAGAAATACTCAAACCAGCCTGTCTGGCACCAAAAATCATGCCATGGTCCAAAACTCTGAGATCAAATTATTTTCCCCATTCTGATGGTTGATGTGAACATTAACTGACCCATATCTGCATGATTTTGGGCATTGCACTGCTGCCACATGATTGGTTGGCTAGATAATTGCATGACTACTGTAAGTAGGTGTACAAGTGTTCCTTAAAGTTGTCGGTGAGTGTATTTTCTTATTTTTTATGACTTTTGTATGGCCAATAATATAAGTAGGGAAATGTATTTAAGGGCTATGTTTAAAATAGTATCAATGTGTTAAATGCGTGCAAGTATACTTTTTTAAAATTCACAGTAAATTAGATTTTTTGTGCAGCCCCACTTTGGAAACCAAAGCAAAAGCGCTTGTCTTCACATGAAACCCAGATGTAAACAAAGCAGTAAACAACTGAATAAACAAACAAACAACCCCTTGAGGAAAACAAGTATATCAAATCCATAAAATAAAGAAATAAAAAAAGAAAACTTCAAGGAAATAAATTGCCACTGCACTCCAAACACACTCAAACATCGAAATTTAAATGCATAAAGCAAAAGAAATGAAGCGAAAGTAAAAATGCCACCAGTTTGCCCTCTCTCATTCTTTCTCCATTTTTTCGTTGCCAGAAATCATAGTGTCTGTTGCATCAATCATCTTTCCTTTTAATAAGTGCAAATATTTCACTCTTATTAGTCGTTCACAAAAATGTTGTCAGCTTTCATTTCAAATGGATTGGAATAACCTGGAATTGATTGTTCACAGTCTGTTTAAACCGTCACAGATCACGAAACTGATTTACATAAAAAAAATCATCAAATTAATCAAATGCATCAGTCGAAACCGAATCATTGGACTGTGTGATGCACTGTGATGTTTGTCCTTGTGTTAGTCCTTGGAGAAAGCACTGCATCGATTTTTACAGAATCAATGTCATGGCACAAAAATGGCAAAAAAGCCAATTTATCGTTCTGCCTTTCTAATGTTGGCTGGGGTGGAAGTGGGAGCTACAGTGGCCCCAAAAAGTATATGGACGCTTTAGCCACACTTAAAAAATGTCTTTGCTTTATATAACAAAATACCAAGCAAAGTGGCAATTATTTTTAAATAAAGATAAGCACAAGCACACATTTCAAGCTAAACATCTCACAAATGATTGATAAGTTTTAAATGCTAAAACAATGGATATACTATTTAAAATTAAGGTACACGTTATTTGTGAACTTTCTGGTTATCAACCATTAACAAAGTTAATGTGATTAACTACACCCGTGGTCACTCTGATAGGACACCTGTGAGAACTTGAAGGGAACTGACCTTCAATACATCCACTAAAAATCACTTTGAGACTAGTTGACTAGTTGAAGTCTTTGCAAAATTACTCAAAAAATTAAGTTAGTTCTGACAAAAGCTTTAGCATTATTTGTTTGCATGTGCCACTTGGTTTGATATTTTGTTATCCAATGCCAATACATTCATACATTTTAAGCGACTTACTGTATGTGTCCAAAAGTTTTTGGACCAATGTATGTCAAGCCTCACAAAAATTGTTTACAAGTGAGCGCTGAGCTCTGAGGAGGATAATTAGTTGGAGGCAGGCAAATTGCTAGCTTAGCCAAGCTAAACTCTCTCAAGACCTACTATCATATTCCAATATAACAAGAGCTTTTCAAGACCAGCTCCTCTTCACCTTTTTGATGGCAAAGTAATCAAAACGGCAATAATCTGGTGTAATGTAACTGATGTCTACTGATTGGATGTTGAGATGCATCTACAATTCCATTACAATAGTCAATTATAATCTGATATACAGCATAAAACCATTGTAAAACACAACATTTTCCTGATAGTACTTGTGTGTATGTAAATGTGTGTGCAGAGTTTATAGATGTGCTGAATGAATGGTCATTAAGGCTATGATCACACCGCAGATAAATGTGGCCCAAATGTTATTAAATACGGGAAAATAGGCTTCCCACACAGGACCTCTTCATTTCGGCCAAAAGACAGGACAGTTGGCAACCTTAAGTGATGGTGGGGCATTATACCTTATTGCTATACAGATGTCTTCAATGTAGGACGTTTCGCCGCCAGACAGCCTTGAGCGTTTCTCTGTTTAAATACAGGATAAAAGGGATGTTTTCATTTCAGCCAAAATACAGGACAACCCAGCTAATACAGGACATTTGCCAACCCTACACGATGGTGTGGTGTTAAACCTTTTTACTATACAGATGCCTTCAAAATTGGACGTTTCGCCATCTGACCATCTTGTGTGTCCCCATAGGACCTCTTTACTTCAGCCGGCAGGGTGTTATACTTCATTACTTAAATACGGGATACTTAAAAATACTTCACGTCTTAAATACAAGACACAAATTGTCCCATACAGGACGTCTTGGTTTTGGCCAAAATATGGGACAGTTGGCAACCCTACACAACGGCAGGGTGTTGCATCTCATTACTATAAAGATATGTTCAATACAGGACCTTTTACCAACTGACCGTCTAGAGCATTTTGCAAATTATATATGGGACAATAGGCGTCCCCTAAGGGACGTCTTCAACCAAAATACAGGACATTTGGCAACCTCATGTGATGACAGGTGTCATACTTCATTACTACACAGATGCCATCAATACATGATGTTTCACCATCCAACCGTGTCAAGCATTTCACCACTTAAATACAGGACATCTTCATTTTGGCCAAAATACGGGATAGCTGGCAACCCTACATGATGGCGGGGTGTTATACCTCATTACTATACAGATGTGTTCAATACAGAACCTTTTGTCGACTGACCATCTTGATTGTTTCACTAATTAAATACGGTATAATTGACGTCCCCTACGGGACGTCTTCACTTTTGCCAAAATACGGGACAGTTGGCAACCCTATGTGATGGCAGGGTGTTTCGCCATCCGATTATGTCAAACATTTCGGCACTTAAATACGGTATGTTTTCATTTTGGCCAAAATATGAGATAGTTGGCAACCCTATGCGACGGCAGGGTATACAGATGTGTTGAAAATGGGACCTTTCACTGACTTACCATCTTGATTGCTTCGCCGATATTTTTGATTATACTGATTGTGTCCCCTACGGGATGTCTTAATTTTTTCCAAAAATATGGTACAGTTGGCAACTCTATGCAATATATTACAATAAATATATTAATTAATCAATGTCAGAGTATTGCCCAATTTAAAATTTGGGCACTTCGCTTGCGGTGTGAACTTAGCCAATCAGCACAAATGCCAATTAGAACTGAACTGAAATCCAACAATAGGTATGTAAAAATGACCAAATATTTGATGTTTGAAGCTTTTTGATAATTTACCAATGACTTCATGATATAAGCATGGCAAAAACTGGTTCCATTATGAGTAGACTATGGAAGAACACATGCCAAGGATCCTGATATTGCACATTAAAGAGCAGCCTGGAGTCATTACGTTTGAGAGCGGCACGCTCAGGGAGCAAATCCAACCGAGCAAACTAATTTCATTTAAAAGGAAAACATCAATAGGGCTATTGCAAGAAGTCCCAGATAAAAGAAGGCAAAAAATGTCTGTTTGCACATGTCTAAATGGGTATGTTTACATGTGAGCGCAAGAAAATCAGAGAAAACATAAATATGAATATGAAGCATATGGAGTTTCCTTGATGTACAGAATGAAACTCACTGTCTGCATTTTCTCCACTATCATCCAAACCCTTCCTTTTTTTCCATTCACTGTGATGAAATGGCTGCAAAATTTAAAAGTGAAGTGTGTAATTTCAGAGTCACCAAATTAAATAGCAAATAAAATCATTCGAACCATTTTCCCAAAAACTCACCATGTCTGCCATTGGTCAAACAAGCAGACAGTCCCGCCCCAAACTCGCATCATTGGTTGAAACACTGTTGCGGGCTGATCAGGTTGCTCAAACAAACAGAGCAATTTTTTGAAAGTTTACACTTTTGGGGGAAATCATCCTACAAATTCATAACTCATAGTTATCTCTGCATATTAATATACGATAGGTGAATGTATATTAACATCAAAAAAAAAATTGCACACTTCAGCTTTATGGGGAACATTCGAAGAACAAACATCTTGTTTTGTCAACCGGTCCTTCTTGGATGTCAAAAAGCACAAATCAAGCTCCTCTTCGCATCAAATGACTAAAAAGAAATGAAACACCCTTAATGCTGATAACTGGGTGAGTAAATGTCAGTCTCTGAGTTGTAACATCTTTGATATTGAATATTTTCAGAGCATTATTAATACTGATAAATATACTTTCATTCCATTCAGTTCAATTCACCATTAGGATTGTAAAACAAGCTCCTTTAATTAGGAATTGCTCTTGAATGTCTCATTCCAGTAAAAGCCAAGGTGGTCGCTCTTCCCTCTCGATTTGTCTCCCATTCGGAGAGACAGAGAGGGAATCTGACAATATACAAAATTTCTCTGTAGCATCCCTGTTCATAAAAACAGCTCACTAATCCTGTGGAAGAGGATGTTATTGAGAGAGAAAGAGAAAAGGACTGAGAGAAAGACCGAGATAGGAAGTGAAAAGCAGAAACAGGAAGTTACAAAGCTGGATGAGGAAACTGGAGGCAGGTGCAGCTCCACGCCATAATTTCCTGTTGCCTCCTTGATTTCTTCCTCTCTTTTAATTCCTCTTTCTCTCCCTCTCTCTCTCTCTCTCTCTCTCTGTTTTCGTGAGCCCTTTAAGTCAGAGCTCCACAGTCCAGGGCAGGTAGGCCAAATGGTGTCTGGACGAGGTGGTTCGGCTCTGGGTTGGCTCTCACAGACGCTCCCTGGTGGGAATCCAGATATAAGGCCCTGACTGCTCCTCAATCACAGTTTTCACTTTGTGATAAACCTCCTCAAAACTGTCACCCTCCACAATCGCTGTGATACAGGGAGAGAACAACAAAAAATGCAATACGTTTTTACAGAAAATCCATTTAAATAAATATAACTTTAAATGAGTTCCTAGAACTTCTTTGGCTTAAAAAAATCAAGTACAGAACTGAGGTTGTGGGGAATACATGTACGCTAGAGGTCTTCACGGGTCCAAAAATGTGTGCCCGAACCCGAAGAGACTCAGAAATGTGCTATCTGGAACTGACCCAGACCCACCTTTGTGTCTTAATTAATGTAACGTTAGAAGCATTCTCTCCTGTACCTGACCGTGACGCATACAATCCATCATCCTTGTCAAGAATGTTGGTTTAATACATCCATGTTGTTCTCCTCTTGCTGATTGAAAGAGCATTTATAATCCACTCATTATTTCTGCTTCAAAAGTTCAATTGCGGTCACGGTGGTGGATGACAAACGCGACATTGCAGCTTTTTTTTGTATCTCTCATAAAACGATAACTTCCACTGTTTGCCCTTTTGAACTATAACAACGATTGCACGTTCAGTGCCACAGCCGCTGACGTTAGCATCCCTAATTTGCTTTCATATGTGCTCTTTGAGACATGTCTGATCATAGATTTTAGATTTACAAAGCGAACGAACTCCAACCACAATATCTCAAAAATCACACCGACGCCAATAATGCACTTCAGTTCAAAACATCGATGTGGCGGAATAAGTCCTGCCTTCTAAATAAAAGAGCCAATCGTCAATTGGTAAAGTCATCACGTCACTGCAGATGTTAAACCGACCCGGACCCGCCTGACCACTTAAAATATGGACCTGAACCTGTACCGATCCTGGGTTGGGCCCTGGGTACTGGGGTCCGGTGGACCCGTGAAGACCTCTACTGTACGCCCTTGCACTTGAATAATTTAAGCACATTTGTTTAGTCAAAAGGAACTTATTGAGGCATATAATTGGTTGTTATTATGAATTCATAGAGATTTTGCTCATTTTAGTATTATTGATGTTGTTTTGTGTAAAGCCATCATTAGAGTGATTAGTGTTCCCTTTAGTGAAGTTGGATCCTGTTCAATCCGTGTCATTTTTTTCCTTTCATATGTGAATTTGTGTAGCTGAAGTGAAGCTTTATCTGCACTTCCATGGGCAATACATTGTTAAATGACTGACCTCATAATTTTCTTTGGAGCCTATTAAATTAAGTTGAAACAACATGTTATTAGTTGTTAAATCTTATTCGCGTGCCATACCTATTTATGTGAATAAAGTTAAATTAACTGAAACATTTGTGTATATCTAAGGTTTTCTGGTTATGCTGACATAAATGACCATAAGTTACTTAAAAGATGTAATTTTAAGTAAATTCAACATACGGAAAATTATTTCTTCTCATCACTTGTTTATAAAATCAAACAAGAATTCAACAGGAATGCCCTTACAATGGAAGTCTATGGGGCAATCGAATTCAATGTTTCACGCTGTTCATACTTTACATTAGGTTAGTAATTAATCCTGGATAGTTGAGTGTCGATATATTCGTTTGAGTTTTGCAGAGGAAAGAAGTGAGTTCGGTATGGCATGAGGGTGAGTAAAGCATAAGAGAATTATAATTTTGGGGTGAACTATCCATTTAAGCAATGCTTCATAAAGCAGGGTGAAACGAGGTGCTAACCGTCTTTCAAATGAAAGAAACTGTGAACACTTTTAACCATCTTAACTTGAATTTAAGTGTAGTGGGAAAGGCCTAAAAGTGTAGTAGCTCTCAGCTCAGTTTAACACATCTACAATATCTATTTTAAAGTCATTCCAGAAGAATCTCCTACACAGTCAGCACAGAAAAGGCGAAAAAGTACACAGATTCCTGCTGGCCATGTAATTAGAAATGTGTCAGTTTTCCTCCAGCACACAAGAGGGCAGTGTGTTGAAGAGTTTTACCAGAGAAGCACTCCAGGAAATCTTGCTCCAGTTTAATAGCGCGGTCCATGCCTTTCCTGGCCTGTTCCTCAGTTAGACGTGTGTTTATCTCTCTAGATAGAACATCAGAGATAACAGGAGTTGTCAGTTTAAGCTGTGAATATGTATGTAGGTCTTCATAACACATATTGTACATTGAGGAGTATTGTTTTAAAGTCAACATTAAACAGAATTCACAACCCATTTTACTTCTGTAATGGACCATATTACTAAGCAAAACAGGATATTCAATGAAGAATTTTTTTTTTATTTAGGGACTATATTTTATCCAGCAGGAATTGATTGAATTGTGAAAAGTTGTCTTTTCAACCACACCTGACTGTGCGTTTGAAGTGGATCGTGGAGAACTACTTCCCTCCTACTACTCCGCAGAAATACCACCGGCACCCACATTTAAGTTGACTTTTTAAAGGTGCACTCAGTAACTTTTGTCTTTGTGTCATCTTGTACTTACACTGTCACCTAGTGGCTTGGATGCAGCATCATTTAAAATCAATAGTTTCAGTTTCAGATGCCATTGTAGAAATTTAGTATTCAGTCAGCCATAATTACTTTAATCAATGAGTGAAAGTGTCAAATAACAGGATGGTTACTGAGATTAAGCAAGTAGTATTCAGCTGGTCATGTGATTCTAAAATGGCAGCCCCCATGGGCGGACCCTCTCCATGTAGAATAAAACAGCTTTTGACTGTTTTAACATTAACCAGAATTTTGGTAATATTTGAGTGAAAATTTTGATTTCATGTTGTCATTAAGCATTTACATTTACAAAAAGGAGAGAGTTGTTGTTTGCAGTTACGTACAGGACGTTCTCCAGTGATTTGGGCCGTACGAAGATGGCAATTGGGTGGAGCTGTGCAGCCTGTAGCCTTCGAACAGCATTTGCGGACACATCCAGAATACAGTGCTTACACTGCTGCTCACAAACACACAGCAATAAATATATTACGACTTGCAAAGAGGATGCACATGTTTTTGTTTTCTCCAGAAATATGTTCTAACCTGTTCAGCCACCTCTCTGACGCTCTGAACGCTGGTTCCATACAGGTGGCTGTTGTACTGGCCCGCTTCAATGAATCGATGGTTCTGAATGTCTTTCTCCATCTGTTCCCGGGATGACACAAAGTGATAGTCCCGCCCATCCACCTCATACTCCCGCTTGGGTCGTGTCGTATCTGGAAAAGAGTAATGATGTCATCTT
The DNA here is from genome assembly GCA_032164185.1 of Moxostoma hubbsi. Taxonomy (NCBI): domain Eukaryota; kingdom Metazoa; phylum Chordata; class Actinopteri; order Cypriniformes; family Catostomidae; genus Moxostoma; species Moxostoma hubbsi. Next base: position 19,095,016 of record JAVLUX010000044.1, on the reverse strand, counting down.
GAGACAATTATATCAGTTAGTTGTAGTCTCAAATAGCAAGACTTCAGCATAAAGTCTTGTCCATATTACAGCTTATCCTGGCCAAGAACTGCTGCTTAGAAAGGAAGAAACATCTGACAAACATTTTTTATTTTTACAAAATCAGACATGACCATAAGAGCAAAGTGGCAGTGTTTGAAAAAAAGTTAACCAATGAGAAGTAGCTGATATTAAATGTACTGAAGTATTTGTGATTCCTGAAACGAATAATTCAGCTCACTTTGACAGACAAAAGAATGACCGGACACTGGAGAACTATCACCGAGCTGTATTATTTTGTGTGGTTTGCCTTCACCAAAATTATAAATGGGTCAGGAGAAACGAATCGGTGAAAAGGTGTTCATTTTCTTTGCAAAATGTAGTGTTATGGCTGACAGTAATATACTGAGTTGATATACTTACGAGGCACACAAGAGCCGAACTTATCTGGGAACTCAGAGAGAAGGTCATCATTCACTCTGTCCTTCACTGGACCCAAAATAATGATCGGCCTTGCGTAGTGCACTACAGAGATGGACAAAGACAGAGACTATATTGGGACATATACTAGAAGACAAAGCAATAATGGAAGGAAGGAGTGAGAAAGTTAAGAGGCTCTATTCCAAACCCTAGTGAGCTCCTACCTCGACAGTAGGGGTGTAACGGTTTATCGTGGGACAATATATCGATAAATGATTTTAGCGTCTGTTCTATCCAATAGATGCAACGTACTATGCATACATAACGCAAGCATACAAATGGAAATTGCTTCATTGGCACTAGAAGCTCTAAAATACTATTGCACACTAGTAGACACAGGTGTGGTAAAAGGGACAGATTACCGACCAGGCCAATGGGCCAGTGGGCCCTGGGCTTTAAGGTTGCACAATCTAGTATGGGGATCCCCCTGCTCGAAAAGCCTTTTAGGCATGAACAACTAACACCCTACAACCCACCATGCTCAACAACTTTTGAGCATGAACAATGAACAATTTATTTTTGATAAACATTGTTGATATTCAAACTCAACTGCCAAAACAAACACACCCCTCCCTTCAGTGCTATTTTGGAAGCTCTGCCCCCCAAATTTTATGCACACCAGCTCCAGACACTCACAACTCTCCTGCTACTAAATCTAATATCATAAAAACAGCACATATGGGTTCTGTGAAACATAGCAATATTTGTGTTACCCATCAGAAGAAAAAGAGCAACTTTTGCATCTGTCTTCAAGCTTTTTACCTCTCTGAGGTCTCTCCACCTCTTAAAAGCCTCGCAGATGTTGACGCGGCTCCTAGCCCTCGACTTATCATAATCCATTTTTAGTTTATATTCGTCTGACCTTTTTCTCTTGGTTTGTTTCTCAGCCATTTTTCCTCCTTGGAGTTTAGAAAGTTCGCATCAGAAAGATTTGCCATCTCTCTTCTAATTAATTTCCCTCTCACTCAACCCCCACCCCCCATCCTGTGCACTTGCAAGAACCACCCCCGCTGTTGCTGATTGGCTGGAGTAGTGTTGTGTGGATTGGTCCGATCCACTTTGTTTTTTATCCCATTAGTACAAATACTAGATTTTTTTTCAGCCCATCCACAGAACAGAGAGCTAGCAGACTGTGAGGAGATATGTGCAGAATTTGACAAAAAGTGTATTGGATTAGAATTACTGAGTGCACATTTTATTTTTCTTTCAGAAAAATAGTCAGGCTTAGTTTAAAAGAATCATGATACGAACCGTGAGTTCAGTATCGTTGTCACGATTCACTGTTGTCTGCCCTGTGTTTTGCCTCTGTCATCTGTTCCCCATGGACTACACTTCCCATCATCCCCCGCTCTGATCACCTCCAGCTGTTCCCCATTGTTCCTCACCTGTGTTTAATCTTCTCATTAGTTTTTGTGTATATCAAGCCCTGATTTCTGTTCAGTCTTTGTCAGTTGTTGTATGTATTTAGACCACCAGTGTTTTGATCCTGATCTCCCATCATGAATGTTTTATTTGTTACTGTGTTTTTGTTTTTTTGTTATAATCTGAGTAACCCTGTTCATCTTTTGTTTTTCATTAAAAGCTGCAGTTAGATCCTCTTTCCTCGTCTGCCTCGATACAATCGTGAACTGAATCGTGAGATGATTGAATAGTTACATACCTACAAGACAGTGTTTACAGAAAAATTAAACTGCCTTATAAGTTACAATGACTTGTTTTTAGCCAAGATAGTGGATTAAATGGAGGGAAATGTCCATTTTAAAACTATTAATTCAGTAGTGAAAAGGATTGATTGAAAATAGTTCCATACAATAGTGATCTATTGTACCCAAAATGTATTGTTTGTGTTATTAGAGTATCAAGTTGTTAGCTTAGCAATTTGCTAACATCAGACTCTATTGGAATCTATTGTGAGTGCTAGTGAATTCTCACATGTACTTTAGTTGCTGCCTATTTCTATTCAGTCACTTATCAAGTTCCATTTCAACTAGGATTCCTTTGTAGACAGCAAGGCAGCTCACTAGGGTTTAAAACAGAGTATAGATGACCCATCATGTTGCATTCTCTAACCTTCCACTTGCGCAACTGTCTCATAACTGTGCACTGGATCTTCCCTTGCTGAAAGAAACCACATACACATGAATCAATTTATTTTTGATAAATACATATGACAAAAAATATAAAAATTCCTATGAGTAATTAAGGCTGTTTTGTGCTGTATGCAATCAAGCGTTTAGATGTTACTCACCCAGTGAGCCTGTACTGTCTCGACTTCGGTCCTAAGGTAAATGCACATGGGACAATGATTATCAAATTGCAATATAGTTTAAAAGAAAACATAGTCTAGTTATTTCATTATTTATCCTGGCTTACAGGGGTTAATGTCCTAAAGGTATAGAATTTGTAAAGCAGAGACATTGAGGGAGGAATTCCATAAGAATTAATTGCGCCCGGTAAAAGTGCCGGTTATCACTAAAGGAATTATGCAGATCAGGAAATGATGCAAACACGGCCACAGAATCGCTGCAGAACACAGTTTGCCTGCACAATTCTGATCTTGCTGGCCAATTATGTGTGCTATTCAGGGGAGGATGCAGCAGACCACCGTAATCTGACACACTTTGGACTGAACAGCATCACTTACAGTGAGCCAGACTGTGATCATCTCCTTAACATGCCGAAAGTGTGCTTGACTACACCGCACATCTGGATACATGCCAGGTAATAACACTCTTCAATATCATTTCATTCTTATTTTGATGAATTATGTACACAAACATCTTTTTTTTACATAAAATCACCTGCTTTCATTTGGCAGTAATGGCACGATCTATATTGCATCAGGCAATTTTGTGAACAAGCCTAATTTACATTTGGAGGCGTGTTTGCATGGAAAGAAATGACAATTACTTAAAGGTGCTGTAAGCGATTTTAGCCGTTCCACATCCACAAGAATGAACGGTTGGATTAGCCATGCCCCCTCTTTCCAAAACTCCCTTCTCCAAGGATACCAAATGAGTTTGACTAAGACCGATATCGTGAAAAAAGGTTGGTAAAAACAACAGCAGCAAAATAGCGCCCTCAACTGACAACTGTTATGAACAACATGGCTTAAAAATGGCAGTGAGTCTCAAAAATTCGCAGCAACTACAATACAACTCTATGAGAATGAACAAATTGATTGACAGGTCGAAAGTGTCATTGTCCGTGGCTCGCAGACACATTTTTTTTTTGTTGTTTTCAGAGTCTAGAGCTGTCACAGAGACAGGTGAGATATCGTACACTTATTTCGGTAATATCTCTCAGGGAGTTGGAACATTGTTGCATACCTTTCCATGAAAAAAATTGCTCACAGCACCTTTAATTTAAATACTCAAGGCGCAGCACAATTTCAGTGCTCAATGCACCTGTTTAAACTAGACTGTGGGCGGTTAATGAATAAAATGCAGTTTGTTGCGCTAAAATACCACGTGCAAAAGTGGTGCAATTTTTCTGTGTTTCTAATTAGGCCTTTTGTTTACATGCACAACAATATTCAGAAATTATCCAGAATGTGGCCATATTCTGGTTATGTACACATCATGTATACACGATAACCTACTTACAACCTGATTTTAAAAAATCCAGTTACTAGAAATTTAAAGAAGACAGCCAACATATGGCTGCATTAATTACATTTGAATAATTATAGGAACCTTATTCTGAATATAGAATGTAACAGAAATTAATTCAAAAGAAGGTGTGGATATTACATGATAGTGCAGTCTATTACTTCTTGAAGAGAATTGCTGAAAAAGAACGCTTGTGTTTTATTTGGATTATGCTGATAACTATGTACAGCGGAATATTCCAAAAGCTATAAAGTATGTAAACCTCTTTGAATTAAAGGCTTAATCAGAATATCAACCTTAATCTGAAAATTATGCGCATGTAATATGGCCACTGAGTGTCTCAATAACAGCAGTGTGTATGTGCTGAGAATGGATGTTTGTGAGTGTAGTTATCTGTATCTACAGTGAAACTGCACTGCAACACACTACAGGCAGTACAAGCACATGATGCTCAGAGTCGTCAATGCTTTAATAGAACAACTCCTTGTAAGACTCCCATGGGCTGTACACATACACCAGAGCTAGTCTAAACTAGAACCTGATTATAGAGAAATCATACAAATCTCCTCATAGGAGACAAGCCAAATGTTTTTGAGTAATTCAAAGAAAATTAGGTGTCTGGCCCAGTGCAGTTTTTTGTGTTTAATTAGGCAGCTTACCCTTTCTTTTGACTTCAATCGCGACCACTCTTTTCTCTCAACCCTGGAAGAGAAAATGGTTTGAATGAAAAACAAGAGATAACAATCAGGATGGAAATGTCACTCAGGCAATTTTTATTTGTACACCCCCAAAAATAATATAATTGGTGCTCGAGTGCTTCTTTGTAAGGGCACTGAAGACTGGAGGTAAAAGTGTCTCGAAATACAGAGGAGAAAGCAAACACACACACACCTTCTCTTGCTTGGAATGAAGCCAACCTCCTCCTCATCGCCCTGTGGGCTGACTCTGCAGGCCTGCCACCACTCCTCATCTCCACAGTCCAGAACATGCAGCACATCTCCAAACCTGAAGCCCACAGCCTGACTCAAGAAACCACAGTCTGCTGTCTTATCATAGTCAAAAAGAGCCCTGCCCAGAGAAACAGACAGAGACCATTAGATATGGAATAAAGAGAAGATAAAGCAGGTCTGTAACAAAGTTCCTTTTCTCCCAATTTGGAATGCCCAATTCCCACTACTTAGTAGGTCCTCCTGGTGGTGCGGTTACTCACCTCTCTCACGTCTCAGTTGCCTCCGCTTCTGAGACAGTCAATCCACGCATCTTATCATGTTGCTCGCTGTGCACGACACCACAGAGACTTACAGCATGTGGAGGCTCATGCTACTCTCCGCGATCTACGCACAACTTACCATGCGCCCCATTGAGAGCGAGAACACATAATCATGACCACGAGGAGGTTACCCCTTGTGACTATACCCTCCCTTGAAACCGGGACAATTTGGTTGCTTAGGAGACCTGGCTAGAGTCACTCAGAACACCCTGGATTCGAACTCGTGACTCCAGGGGTGGTAGTCAGAGTCAATACTCGCTGAGCTACCCAGGCCCCCAGCATTTTTTTAATGAAAATAAATACAATTAAAACTATAAATATAAAATATATAAATATTTAAACTGCCATAGTTGTAGCAGAAATGAATGATATAACTATATAATATATAATTATATAACTCCTAGAAAATCTATTTAGTAGAGCTATATTTATAATTTAATATTATTTAGCATGAATATACCACATTTCTGCCAAAATACCATAGTTGATACCGTTATCAACTATGGTAAATCCATGGTCATTTTTTTTGGTAAGAGCAGTAATGTGTGTATTAAAAATCTTTCTAATTTATGTCTATGCATGGCACAATGTTTTGTCCTGTTTGCCTTGTCCATGCTGTTTAGAATGTCAGGCTGTTAAATAAGGTTTTAAACTACACATTTTGGGTTTTCATTTGGTTTTGCAACAGAGATTTCTATCCCAAATTTAAATGGGTTCCCATCTGTCAGAAAGCTGATGATCCATCGAAAGATTGGGGTGGACATGGAGAGCTGGGTCAGTTTGGTTGAGAGAAGATCAGGCATGATGGTATTGAGTGAGTCCACAAATAGGATCCTTGCATAAGACCCAGGTCTGTCGAGGTGTTGCAAGATATAATGCAATCCCATGTTGACAACATCATTCTCAGACCTCTATGCACGGTAAGAAAACTGAAGGGGGTCCAGCAGGGGTCCAGTTATGTCCTTCAGGTAGCCAAAACCAGTCTCTCAAATGACTTAATGACCACAGACGTGAGAGCAACAGGTCTGCAGTCATTAAGTCTTGTGATTTTGGGTTTTTAGGGGACCAGAATGATGGTGGAGCGTTTGAAGCAGCAGGAAAATTCACATTGCTCCAGTAATCATTTGAAGATCTGTGTGAAGATGGGGGCCAGTTGGTCAGCAAAGACTTTAAGACAAGCAGGTGAAACGCCATCTGGGCCTGAAGCTTTCCTAGACTTTTGTTTCAAAAAGGCCTGGCACACATCCTCCTCACAGATCATAAGAGGAGGGGATTCCAGAAGGTGTGTGTGAAGTGGAGATCAGAGCAGGGGAGGAGTGAGAGACTGGGCTTTTCAAACCTGCAATAAAACACATTCAGTTCATCAGACATTAGTTGACGAGGGGGAGGTGTCTTGTCCTTGGTGTTGCCTTTTAGGCCTTTCCACACAGATGCAGGATCATTGGCTTCTTTAATCCACTCTGATTTCCTTAGTCAGTGTGTTCTTGGCCTGGTTGTATAATATTTTATCCCCACTTCTGTAAGCATCCTCTTTGGCATGACAAAGCTGTCTGAGTTATCCTGTAAACCATGGTTTATCGTTATTGAATGATAAAAATGTCCTAGTAGGGATGCACATTTCCTCACAGAAACTGATATATAATGTCACAATATCTGTGAGCTCGTCCAGGTCTGTGGCTGCAGCCTTAAAAACACTCTAATCAGTGCAGTCAAAGCAGGCCTCTAGTTCCAGCTCTGCTTCATTAGTCTACTCTTTACAGTCCTCACTACAGGCTTAGCTGATTTTAGTTTCAGCTTGTAGGTTGGGAGAAGATGAATCAGAAATTGATCAGAGAAGCTGCACGTGGCACAGAGCGATATGCATCCTTTACAGTGGTGTTGCAGTGGTCTAGTATATTTCTGTCTTTGGTGGGGCATGTGATGTGTTGTTTGCATTTTGGCAGATCACGGGTGAAGTTAGCTTTATTAAAATCTCCCAGAATAATGATTCCGGGTGTTGATGCTCCATGTCTGTGATGTGATCAGCCAGCTGTTTCATCGCTGCGTTCACGCATGCTTGTGGCAGGATGTAAAAACTCCAGAATAAACGAGGAAAAATTCTGCGGCTTGTAGAAAGGCTTACAGTTGATGAAGAGCGCTTCTAAATTATACCAGCACATCTTCTTCAACACTGTTACATCTGTACACCAACTTTCATTGATGTAAATGCATGTTCTACTGCCTCTTAGTCCCAGATGATTCCGCAACACCATCCACTCTGAACAGTTGGAAGCCCGGCAGATGAAACGTGCTTAATTAATCCAGGTTTACATGAAACACAGAATAGCGGAGTTAGAGAAGTCCTTATTTGTTTTGTTTATACTGGTTTTGTTGGCGAGGGAGCGTACATTCGCCAGCAGAGTCTGTCGCGTTGACGAAGCTTCACAAGTGTGCCAGGTCGCTTCCCTCGCGTGCGTCTTGTGAAAATGTTGCAAGGTCATATTTGAACTCATATCTCCATCATTAGCACCACAGCCCAATCTGTTGGAGCTTGTATGCTAACTAGGAAGTCATGGCTCCAACAACATTGAATTTTATGTGTAGCAAAAAATTTGCAATGGATAGCAGGCAGTGAGATTTGTGTTTTCATTGTGCATGTGTGCTTGTGTTGTATGTTTACCTGATATAGAATCCTCTTTTTGGGTTACTACGTAAGGTTGTGGTTCCAGAGCCCATACTGCTGTTCATTAACTGCTCTCTCAGGTCATGAATCTTTGCCTCAAATCGACTGTACTCTTCACAAACAAACACAAACATTATCAAACAGAGAACAAGTGCTACATCATCTAAATATAATAATTTGAACTGGTTTAGACAGTAATGTGTTATGTGAACAGTAACTCCAAAATTAACTTTTAGTTACACCTACAAATGAATTGAGAAATTTTACAAACCTTAAATATGAAGATAAAAAACTCTTTCAACTGAATTGCTTGGCTGTTTCTGTATATTTATAATACTGTAAGAATAGAGCATGCCATTGTCTCATTTGTAGTGGTCGACTGATATGGGTTTTTTAATGGCCGATGCCAATTTCAAGAGAGCAGGGTAGCCGATAGGCCAATACAATGTCGATATATCACACAATTTAATATAGTATAACATAAATGTAAAATTGCTAAACAATAAATAAACTTTTATTTAGCTCTATATTTGCAAAATTTCACACAAAACTTTAACTTTGTAAAAAAAAAAAATAAAGAATCTTTAAGAAATAAGATTGTATTTGAAATGGTAGATAGCAGTGTCTTCTGATTTCTGTGTCATCAAATTTTTGTACTTAATTTGCAAATGAAGAAACTAATAATATATTAAGAAGAAGGATATAACAGTACATACAGTAGTCCAGAAACCATGGATGGCATGTGCGTATTAGTAATAGCATTTTCTCACAAAAGACCTAATCAAACCAATTGTACACACAGTGCATAGTGAATATGACATTTACTTATAGTGCAGGTGAAGCGCTTTTACTTTGATGTTGCACTCGCATGCTCGTGCGGATCCATTGCAAGCTGCAATCTGCTGACAGTTTAAATCGGCTGAACCACCTGCTTGGATTGTCACAAACTGACCATCATTAATTGTGAATTAGAGGAACATTTGATCCTGATACTAAAGTTTTGATTCTGGTTGATTGGATATGTACTTCAGAGGAAGATATTAAAAGAGCGCTCGATGGGAACGGCTGGATTTTCATGAGGTTCGTGAATTACATCTGTTTAAAGGAGACATCTGCATATTTGTAGATGGTATATGATAGAAGTATGATATTTTCCTTTTTATCATTAGACAAGAAAGTTAACAGGGAAATGTTGAGGAAAGGCTGACAGAAAATGTGCTTTAGAGGAAGATGAGCACTCACAGGATGCTGGATTTGCTCAAGTTTTGTGAGGTTTGTTAATTATATCTGTTTAAATGAAATATTCGAATATTTGCAGACTGTATATGATATTAGTTTAATTGATATTTGCCTTTTTATCATTAGACAAGACAGTTAAAAGTCAAAGGAAAAGTTTGAGGAGAAAGAGGTAGAGTGAACCAAGCAATTTAACTTTATGAGCTCAGTCGCATCTAAGCGGCTCTAATATGCAGACCGGTGCACGTGTGTTGCACACCGGTCTATTATTGTAGTAATGTGATGACACGTAAAAGAGAAAAAAAAACTGTGATTGGCTGTGTACATGTCTCAGATGTTTAATATGCAAGCAGGCAACTCTCAGCGCCCTCGTAGCTCTAAGAAAAAAAAATCGTCCAAACATGAAAATTTATCAGCCGAAGTCGATATATCGGTTGAACACTACTCATTCGCTGAATCATATTCAAGCCTGTCTCACAGTGAAACACCACCTGTCACACAAACATTGAGACTCAAATTTCTGTTTTGAAAGCTTAGCTGTATAATGTGTCTCCACATGGAGTTCTTGAGTTGCGACATAAAATAAAAATAAAACAAAAAGAAAAACTCCTTGCTAAACTTCTGTGCAAAAAAGTGTTGAAAGATGTGTGACAGTTACTCTGCTTTCTTAAGCAGATCCTTCACAACAGATACATAAAAAAAACTACTAGCTAACTGTTTTAAAGGAATAGTTCACCAAAAAATGAAAATTCTCTCATCATTTACTCAGCTCTGTAGGTCCATACAATGCAAGTGAATGGTGACCACATCTTTGAAGCTCCAAAAAAACATATAAAGGCAGCATAAGTGTAATCTATACAACTCCAGTGGTTTAATCAATGTCTTCTGAGGTGATCCAAAAGATTTTGGGTGAGAACAGACCAAAAAATAACTCTCTTTTCAATATAAACCTTGACATCAGCAGTCTCCTTGGCGATCATGATTTCCGACTACATTACACTTCCTATAGCGTCATCTAGTGCTCTACCCATGCGTCAAACACTAGGAAGTGTAATCAAAGCGCACGACAAATGGAGTTATTGACTCCCATAAGAAATAACCGATTCTGAACACCTAAAACGAGTCTGTGGTAATTCCAGACTTACTTCCTGTACTAACCTACGTAATTTGGTAACAAAAAACCCACCTTTCTGTATACGTGTACAGCCAGTGCACGCTGTTAGCCTGTTAGCAGTTAGCCTCTGCTAACCGGCTAACTCATGTTATTGTCAAACTACATATAAACATACCACTGAGAAACGTCCTGTTCATGTCGTACTTGCGATGGTGGTTTGGGTTGATCTTCCGATGTATCACTATCGGACTCAGGCTCAAGTATGGTAAGGTAAATCTAAAAAAATTTCAGACAGAAACTCGGATATGGTAGTGGGCATTTCCTTTCTGACATGTGCTATAAGCGGAAGACCAATCACAACAGACTGGGACATCTGACCAATCACAGCAGAGTAGGCTCTCTGAAAGGAGGAGTTTAGAATGAATCCTTTACAACGGATCATTGAACGAGTCGTTTTTGACACTGGGAAAAAAGGTAATGCTGCAGTTTAAATTATGAGCAAATTAAAGTGTTTTTTGACCTTGGATGCATGTAAATCTATTGTACGAGACCTTTAAAACAATTAGGCACAAAAGTTGTACACATATGGATGGTATGAGGGTGAGTAAATGATGACAGAATTTTCATTTTTGGGTGAACTATCCCTTTAACTACTCTCCAAAGCTAATCTTTACTCAAATTTGGTGCTTGACTGTTCATTTTTACCCTGTGTGTGGGTTGTCCAGCCAAATGTGTGAGTGTTTGTTGTTACCTTCTGGTCTATACTGGGCGATGATGGTGACCGTTTGTCCAGCATTCTTTAAAGCAGCCGCTGCTTGTTCATGCGTAGCTGCTCGCAGATCCACACCATTCACCTGACAAACACATGCACTTCATTATAATTACATAACTACAGCATTATCATAACAGCAAATCTGCTGCATTGGCTCCTACCAAATTTCATTTTCTCCCCAACATGCCATTACTGTAATGTGAAAAAAATGTCATCATCTTTATTGTAACACAGCAGACAAATTAATATTTTTAATAAAACAATTGCATACATTTAACTCTACAAATACCCATATTTAATTAACAAATACTAACATCATATTTGGAATCACCATGATATTTTTATGTTTTTGAAAGAAAATAATTTTCTTCAACAAAAATGCTTTAAATTGATCAAGAATACAAGTAAAGACATTTATAATGTTAAAAATGACTATTCCTATTTAAATAAATGCTATATACTTCAAACTTTCTGTTCATCCAAGAATCCTCCACTTCCAAATTATGCAGTCTAGCTGTCAATTAATAAAGACGTTCAGATGAAATTGCATCCTTTGCATTCTATAGCACTTCCTAAAGACGTAATTAATTTGTAGGAAACTTTTGTCAGATCTTAAGATCAGAATTTTCTAACAGCTGCTCAACACTTCAAATTTAGACTCATCCATCCACAATACTCATTTCTAATCATTCACTATCCAGTCTTTAAGTTATTTTGCCTGTTCTACCGTTTTCTTCTTATTTGCCAGTGTCAGATGTGGCTTTTTCTTTAAACCTCTGTCTAAATGGCCAGCATCACAGAGTCTTCTCTTCACTGTTGCATTCTGCATGTACTGGTCATTGAAGCCACCAGTTTAGGACCTGTGAGTGGTCTGTTTCTCAAACTAGAGACTCTGATGTACTAGTCCTCTTGTTGTTGTGTTGTTATCCGCTTCTCTCTTTGTCCTGGTCAGATCCAGTTACATTGTTTTTCTTTCACTTCAGGGCTGAAAGGTTGCTGTCATCATGCGCAAAAATTGAATTAAAAAAAATAATGGCTATAAAATTGCAAGTTCAAACCGTTATAATAATATTAAATATTGTAATGTTTTTGACAGTAATGTTTTTACAATTTAAAGCATCCTTGGAGAACAGAACAGAAGCATCAATTTCCTTTAAGAGCACAAATCCAAACGTTTGAATGGCAGTGTATTTTTAAAGTGGTTCTTTACATTTAAATGCTAATAAATATTTTCTTAAATATTTACATAAATGTACATCATGGTAGTAGTATTTAAATAATTAAATTATACAATTATATTTACAGCAATGAGAATAATTGTCAATAGGGATGCACCAAAACCACCTTTTCTCTTCCGATCCGATTCCGAAATCAGAAATCTCAGCATCGGCCGATACCGATCCCGATCCGATACCAGTGTTGTTTTTTTGCATAATCGGTTTAGAATATCTTTACATTATTTTGTGGAACTAATTGGCTCTTTAATATGTAAAGAAACCTCTAACTACACATTATTTCAATATAAATATCTATTATTAAGAAAAACTTTATTATTAACTAGTATACTGGATAATGGAGCAGCAAAACTGACAGTAATTCCAGTATAAGTCATCAGTAGAAAAGAAGCAGATTTGTTTGCAAATTTTTTTCAACTTGGACTTTAAAGGATTCAGATCTCTATTTTTGTTCAATTTAGTTGTAAAATATCAGCTCACTTTTCATTCACACAGTTATTTTTTAAAACCCATTCAACTTAAATATTATTATCATATGTAAACAAATAATAATATAATAGTAATACTGTATATAGTAATATATTCACTGATCTATATATATATATATATATATATATATATATATATATATATATATATATATATATATATATATATATATATAGAGAGAGAGAGAGAGAGAGAGAGAGAGAGAGAGAGAGAGAGAGAGAGAGAGAGAGAGAGAGATCAGTGAATATATCTCAATCATGCTTTTATTTTGACATTCTGAAATCCAGGAAGACCTGTAAGTGTGTCTGTTTGTTGGCAGGTTCCTTCTTATTGAAATTCTGTAAAAAGCACCTCCAGTGCCATTCTAAATGCATATTATAAGTGAACTGAACTACTGAGTATCTACATCTGAGATGTTGTTTGTGAGTAACGCTCAAATATTGCACACCGCTGTGAAGGATAAAAATAGCCACGAGTGAGTGTGTGTAAACAGAGCAGCTCCATTCACTGATGCGCTGGAGCTGCATGTGCATTTTTTATATTTACTTATTAAACACAGCCTTTTGTGATTCACAGAGCTATTACATGTCGTCAATTGGCTTTGAATAAAATGCACGAGTCATATGAACTGCTTTAATTGTGTTTTTATGGTTCTTTTAAGTAATTTTTGGAGCTTGACAGTAACGAACATGACTAACACACAGTATCGGATTTGATCGGGCTCATCGGACCGATATCCGATCCCTCTAAAAGCTTCAGTATCAGAGTCACATTTATTTATAAATTTGTCTTAAAATCATGTTTGATCTTCATCTAAATTAAAATAATGAACAAACACAATCTGTTTTAACTAATAACACACAAATTTGATACTGTTATACATACTGAATACCTAATTCAAACGTCCACAATGTAGGTTGGAAAAAGTATGTGAAACCCTAGGCTAATGATGTTAAAAGCTAATTAGAGACAAGAGTTGGCAAAACTGGCATCCAATTAATGAAACGAGATTGTAGGTGTGGGTTAGATCTATAATTTGACTTATAAAAAGCACTCAAATATTTTGAGTTTGCTATTCACAAGAAGCATCTGCTTACAAAAAAGAGATCTCAAAAGACCTACAATCAAGAATTGTTGCTTTGCATAAAGCTGGAAAGGGTTACAAAGTTATCTTTGAAGAGCTTCGATATTCATCTGTCCACAGTTAGACAAACTGTCTGTAAATGAGATGATTTAGTACTATGGCTACTCTCCCTAGAAGTGGCCGTCCAGCCAAGATGACTTAAAGGGCACACCACAGAATGCTCAATGAGGTAAAAAAAGAACCCTGGAGTGACAGCTAAAGACTTGAAGGAATCATCATAAATGGTTAACATCTCTGTTCATGAGTCTACTATTACAGAAAACATTAAACAGCCATGGTGTCCTGCTGCTGCTTCCCAACAAAAACATTGCTGCACATCTGAAGTTTGCCAAAGACTGCCTTAACACTCCACAATGCTACTAAAATGTTTTGTGGAGTGATGAAACTAAGGTTGAAATGTCTGGGAAGAACACGCAGCACTACGTATGGCATTAAAAGGGCACCGCATACAACATGAAAATATCATCCCAACGGTGAATTTTGGTGGAGGGAGCATCATGATTTGGGGCTGCTTTGGGGCCTTGATCAATTAAGATGAGATGAGATCCATTAATGCAGAAAACCAGCTATTTCCAAAGGGTTCACATACTTTTTCTTGCAACTGTACATAACATCAACAATGTGAATTTGAAACAATGGATTGATCTCTCCTTTTATCTTGGTATAATTCAGCAGCTGGGTGTTTGAATATTCTTGAAATGTATACTCATGAATGAATCTGTTCTGCATATATCTGCACAAGATTTCTCACAGGTCCAGTTTCATACTGAAAATCAGTGTTGTTTATACATGTATACATGTGTGTATTTGTTTGCATGCTCTCACACTCAGAATCTGATCTCCCTTGCGGAGTTCTCCGCTCAGATCCGCAGGGCCTCCTGCCAGGATGAAAGAGATGAAGATTCCCTCACCATCCTCCCCTCCAACTATATTAAAGCCCAAACCCGTTGATCCTCTGTGGATCACAACACGCCTCGGGTCCCTGAGAACAAAGAAAGAGAAACAAAATAACAGAAAATGAAGATACACCATAAAATATTACCAGGATTTTACAAGCCTTGAGGCTCTATTTTCATACCTGTGTTAGGCGCAGGGCTGTACATGATGACCGTGCTTTAGGTCTTATTTAATTTGCATGAGAATGCTAATCCGAAGTAAAATTTTAGTGCCTGGAAAACATTTAACTAAGCATGCATTTGCAAAAATATATGCTATTATTTGCTATTTTTGTGAGAAATTGGTCTTTGCTCTTAAGATGTCTGAGAACCATGTCTATTCTCAGTCCAGTCTGTACTCAGTCGGTGCATTTGCTGTTTGGTGATTCCACCAGCAGATGCTTTCAGTTCAAGTCAAATGCCTACATTCAATTAGTCCTGACTAGCACCACCTTTTCCATGCTTTTCCACTGCTTGTGTGACATATCGCATGGCACTTTGCTTAACCTCTTCAACTCTGTAGACCCGCCAGCAGGTCCAAAAGGGGGTGCTATATAGCGATAAAAGTTTACGCTTAAAATGTTTCCGAATACATAAGTTAGATATATGGAGTATTGTTTGAAAACTTATAATCTGAACTTTTCATAGATAACCATCACTTCTGCATTTATGTTACATAAAAATAATTAAATAAAGCCTGAAATAATTTGTGTGGCAAATGAGCGCTACCTAGAAGTTAAGTCTCTCAGATAGTACTAAAAAAAGACAAATCTTTTATCAAATGAAAGCTCTCATTCTCAGGAATGTGACAGCACAGTTTATTTTGTTGCCCTAATACCACAGTTTAAAAGATTTTCAAAATAATCACAAAGTGAAATGTGATTTCTGTAAGACATCAAATAAAAAACATCTCTTTTATACACCGAACACAGCTGCTGTAAGCCCAAAATAGCCAAAAACTTTATATATTTTATTACCTAAGGCAGTTAAAAAAAAGAAAAATGCTAGTTTTTACTTCTTTGTGAGCTTGCTTTTGTGAATAATCAAATGTTATATCTTAGATGTCCAAAACAAAATATGCAATCCAACAGGAAAGCACACTTAACAAATAATCAGAAATATATGTTATCGACTGTTGATGATAAAATGTTATACATCATCAAAGGGGAAACTTTCAGCTTTCTAATGACACTGAGAATGAGCTTCTAGTCCACTCAGAGGCCGATATTCGATGAAACTATGGAGGTGGTGCATGAACTGAAGATTAGACTGAATGTCTATGGACGAACACATCTGTGAGGGCGAAAATGTGATAGAGCACCACCTACATCTCAGACTGCCATTTTGTAAAGGAAGGTGATAGAGGAAAAAAACAATTCTAGTACTTGCTGCCATCTAGTGGAATAAATTTAGACTTTTTAGAGAGAGATGGAGTGAAAGAACCAGAATAATAAAATAAAAAAATCTATTCATCATAAGATTGCAAACATCTACAATATTATTTATGAATAATTGTAGTCTCTTTTCTTTTTATTTGGGGAGGGTATGAAAAAATTAGACCCTATAAGCAATTGCAGGTGCAGCCCAAAAATGATCCAGAGTTGAAAAGGTTAAGAGCACCTACACACCTGAGCTTACGCTGCATCATAGAATGATGGAAATGTATTGATTTCAATGGGGATGGTGCCTTGAAAGTACAGAGAGGGAAAATGCAAGGGTTTGCGATAATTAAGCTCCAACATGTGAACAAAAGTTGAGAGAATTTCACCTTTTGCTGCAATGCACTCTGACATAGGCATGCATTGAGTAATGAGAATCTCGGAAAAGCGGAACTATCTGCGCTATAAAATCAATGGCGGACAAACTTAAGCCTGCTGTGTATTTATTCCCAATCCTTTATTATTTTTCTCTACCAGGCTAAAATTTTGTAATTGTAGAGAGAGAGCCTGGTAAAGTGGTTCAATGTTTACTGGTATATTGTTGAAAATATTTATGTTAAATAGCCATCTCTATCCGTGATCACCACAGCAGGATTGCTGCTTGTTTACAAACTGAACTGAATTTCCACCACGACTAACTAGCTAACTAAAGGAGTTTTTATCTTAACTTTTTATCCCGTTCCCTAAAGACAAAGGAAAATTGTGTAAAAAATGAAGCCCAGCCAACAGATCTGCTTTGTTGTTATTTGTGGCGAAAAGGCCAGGGAATGTATTTTTCCAATGCACTCAAATTAAATTATTTTTTTTAAGCAAACGATACAATGACTAAATCCTTTGAGTCATAAATATGAACACTATTGGTGTAACGATATATCTTCAAGTCAAACATCAATCAAGGATTATGGCAGACTGATTTTTTGAAGATTTGAATACGTGGGCTAATAATAGCTAACCTAGCATCACAGGAGGTAACGTCACAAAATGATTCCAGAGATCTAAACATTCTCCTGAGAAAATATTTCTTCTTGTTTACCTTCTGACTTGCGTTAGAGTCTTTAATCAAGTCCGAGTTTCCATCTCTGCTGCCAATGAATTGTTTTATTTTTCCAAGGTGATGGAACGCTGTTTTGAACCCTCTGTCATTGAGTGCTTTACCTGGGTAAGTCATCATCTCCCAGCATGCCATGCAGCACAGGAGAAAAGCGGCTTGGTGAGGTGGGAGTGAGGGCTTGTGGGTAATCTGAACCAAGGAAGTTTGGATGTCCAAGATCCATGTCCAGCTGCGGAGAGTACGCTGGAGTGTAAACACACAAAATCATCATGACCAAAGATCCATCAGTTCATATTGGCCGGCTTCTAAGTGACTTCTGGAAGGCAGGTACAGGTTTGTATCTGTTTGCCAGGAAACACTGCTTTGTTTGCAGTGTTATGGCGATTTATTACTTTGGAAGGAAACTCTGACCCCAGTCTATGCGAATCTTCCACAAATCACCTTGGTGATGTTTATTCTGCCTTTGGCGAAGAATTGTATTATATGAACAAGCTATTGCTTTGCTGCATGCTTGTAGCTCATTGCAGTATGATAGTTTTTTGACTTTTTGAGAGACTTAATTTCATGCCATCACTGTACAGACTATTTGTAGAAATAGTTTGTTATACCATATCACATAACTTAGATGTACAGTTTTATATACTTACTACTTGTGAGGTCTGGTGGGTTGTAGTTGTTGGTAAGGTACAGGTTATTTGGCTTTGCCACTCTGAGATAGACTACCTCTGCTGTGTTCTTCAGGGCCCCCACTGCATCCTCATGCATCACATCTTCTAAACACACATTATTCACCTGCAATTTACATTACAGGCAGATTCTTGGGATTAAAATAATATAATTAAACTTCTATTAAAGGTGAACTTTGAACTTGGACCTACACTGACATCTAGCTGCTTGGATGCAGCATCATTCAAATGCAACAGTTTTCAGTTTCAGATGACTTTGTAGAGATTCACTATTCACAATTAGCCATGAATGTGAGCGCAGCGTAGTTCTAGCGGGAAGACTAGCAGCTGTACATCATCACACTATTAGCTGGGTAATTCCTAGCCAATCGCAGGTAAGCCATTGCTTTATAAGTCTGCTCACAATCTATCACATTGCTGTTTCAGTGTGCTAACATGGCAACCTCCACCACCCCACCACCACCAGTTGAGCCCCGTCCCGCACGGGGGTAGGCTCCTCACCCCTGCCTCCTATCTCCGGCAGGATATGATGTTCCGAGTACAACTCCCTCGGACCACCAGACGGGGCATACGCCAAAGAGAGGCATTACTTTTCTGTTCTACATTCATCAAATAAATGGCATCTTAAACCTCACTCAAGCCTGCGTGTCTTCCCAATAGAATTAAATTTAGTCCATGAGTGAAAGTTAACAGCACAGTTACTGAGATTAAGCGAGTAGTATCCGGCTGGTCATGTGATTATAACATGGCAGTCCCCATGTGCGGACCCTCTCCATGTAGAATAAAACAGCTTTTATAATGTTACTGATATGACTGGAGTCTTCAATTTAATCATGAATGTATGCATATGTTTAAATTATTATTATTATTTTTAAATGAGTGTCTTTGAGTAAAAAATTTTTTAATAAGGAAAAAAATACTAAGTGCACATTTTAGAATAAAGGAATTTGAATTCCAGTTTAAATAGCCCATAAAATAAATAATTAAGTTGTGTGCCTTTTAGTCCATGTCTATAGATTTGACCCCACTATATGTTAATGTACTCGATATACGTTAGATATACACTCTTATAGTGAACAGTTTTTCTCATCTGGGAAAATGAACCAACATTATTGATGAGTCATCCTGCACGCAGGGGCGTGTACAAATTTGTGTCCAATCAAATACTCTCTAGAACGAGAATGTTATGGTTTACATAAATCATGGTTTACGTTTAAAAAGAAAGGCTATTGCCTATTTTAAAAAGGGACAACCACTTTGATATTCTGTTTCAACAGAATTGAAAGGCATAAACTAAGCATTTAATGTTTTGTTTTTTTAAAGGAATATACCAGGTTAAATACAGCTTAAACATGTACAGCAATATAAATCTTGGGATTCAATTGGGTATGTGTACCATGGGTTTAAAAGCATAAATGCAAAGCTTGTAATAACAAATGTTGTAATAAAATTTCTAAATTGTCATTTTCTAGGTGGATATACTTCTGCTTATGCGTAACCAACATACCATAATTCTTTACAGTTCATTACATCCATTTCTCGGTATCCTTGTGCGAAAACCATGTGCAAGTTACCGGGTTAAGCGGATTTACATGTCCATGATATGAGTTGAAAGCACACTTGCCCCATAGACTTTTATTATGTGTATTACTGTACACGTGTTTCCTTTGTTTTAACAAACTGAGGGCAAGTCGAAATAATTTTCTTTAGTAAATGACAATATACTTCAGTTGAAGTAAGAAGAAGATTAAAACATTACAACATTCATAGAGTGCCTGCAGTCCCTCCACTAAACAGCAGGTGTCACTGAAGTGACATTACAACAATGGCTTGGTGATGTTTTTTCAGCTCTAGTACAGCAGTCAAAATCCATAAAATACAAATAAAAAAGTATAGGCAATATATATTTACTTGTTTATATACAGCATTTTTTGTGCTGATTTTGGGGAATTCATTTAAATAAGATCATATGTGTTTTTAATCGTAGAGCTGGAATTAAAACTCAATGGAAGGTAAGAGCAAAATTAAATTACCAAACATATTTAATTAACAAACCACATCTGTTGAACATGAACAACAGGTGTTACAATTCTACAGAAATCTGCCAAACTTACCGCCAGTATCTTGTCACCAATCTGTAGTCGTCCGTCCTTATGCGCAGCCCCTCCTTCTATAATCTTTGTGACATAAATGCTGTTGTCTCCGGGAATGTGCTGGTTACCGACACCGCCCGCTATACTAAACCCTAGCCCTGAGAGACAAACACACAAGATAACTCTTTACAAAGATATAGAAGCAAGTAAGAACACTGAAACTTTTCAAATTTTCATTGATATTTCAGTCTAAATATGCACTCTTTCCACTTTAAAAACACTTTAGCCACTAAAGAAAATAAATAGTACCTTTGGAAAATCTGTTGGTTTCAAAAGTCTGAGAACTGGTAAATGGTCTGCACCTATATATAGCGCCTTTTTAAACTTAGCTGTGTTTAAAGCACTTTACAATTGTGTCTCATTCACCCATTCACACACCAACGACGGCAGAGCTGCCATGCAAGGCGCTAGCCTGCTATTGGGAGCAACTTGGGGTTCAGTGTCTTGCCCAAGGACACTTCGGCATGTGGAGTCCTGTGGGCAGGGAATCGACCCACCAACCCTGCGATTAGTGGACAACCCGCTCTACCACCTGAGCCACAGCCGCCCACATAGGAAATCTTTCATTCAAAATCTAATTTAAACCTGTAAATTAATTTAAAAATTACATAAACATGAATGAAAAATATGCCTGTGCCAGGGTATTTCTAAAAGCTTTTGCTTTATGCTGCATCCACACCACTAGGTGTCAGTATAAAATACTTGACCACTTTTTTAATGGCCAATGAAACAAACCAAAACTATAACTATAACTAAAAACTATACAAACACAAATTCATACCTTTTGGCCCTTTGATGAGCTTCATTTCAGTGACTTTCTCAGCCACAGGTTTTCTGCGTAATACATAAAGTCTGACGATAGCGCCCGCCTCCTTAAGGGCCTCCACCGCCTGACTGTGGGTCACTTCCCGAACATCAACGTCATTCACAAACAGAATACTATCATTTACTCTGAGAAAGAGAAAGCGAGAGAGAGAGAAAGCGAGAGAGAGAGAGAGAGAGAGAGAGAGAGAGAGAGAGAGAGAGAGAGAGAGGGGAAAGAAATAAGCAAGCAGTTACTACGGCAGTTTTAGCTTCAGTATTGACGATTGACACCTGTCAGAATCAGGGTAACTCAGTCTAAAATTTACCACTTGTGACAGTTGTCACTCACAATTACAATTACAAATCACAATGTTTTATTATAGATTATGTGAATTTTAACCCTCAGATACCCAAGCATTGATATTGACAATCTTTATTTTCCTCATTGACAGTGTTTTTTAGGGAGCCACTGATTATAAAAGAATCTATATTTTTAAGCATATATTGTTTTTTCTTGTTTACCAAAAGAAGAGAATATCCTTAAAACAAGATACTTTTATTTGAAATGCAAAATTCTGATCAATCAGAAAATGTATCTTGAATCAAATTGCCCATCTTAACCCCTTTACATTGGTGCCGAAACCTGGGAGGGAGGAGGGATGCCCATCGTAGAGTCCTCGACACTGCCATCCACCCAGGGAAGTGCCGCTGCCATCTGCCGGGGGACTGAGTAGCCCAACTGCCCGGAAGCGGGGCATCCGCAAGGCGAGGAGGAACTGGACTCCCCAACCACCTGGAGTGATGGAGCCGCTGCCAAGGGCGGAGGAATGCCCCACCGGCCACCAGAAAACGTGGATGGGTCATGTGAATACTGCCGTCCACGAGGGGAATAGCGTGTCGACTTCCTGACCACCAGGAGCGGTAGGGCTGCTGCCAGGGGCGGAGGAGTGTCCCCACGGGCCACCAGGACCACGTGATAGCGCATCAGAGAACCAGTGAGTGAGTTTCGTCTCTCTCTCGCTACATGTTGGCCTTTCCCTCTCCTGTTTTTTTGTTGTTGTTGTTGTTTTTCCCCTCCTGTCTCCGTCCAGGTCGAAGAAGGCAGGAATGACCCACCGGCAGGCGGGGCACAAGGCACTTTGTATATATGGCACTTTTTGTACCAAGGTCTCCTTAAGATGAATCGGTTATGTGTTCCTCTTTTGTAAGTCGCTTTTGATAAAAGCGTCTGCCAAATTAATAAATGTAAATGTAAGATATTCAGCTGGAATCCACTAGATGGTTGGTCAGAAGCAAGATAGAAAGTCGATTTAAAAATCGATGTATAATTATTATAATTATTTTAAGTGGTATTATTATATAAAATGTGTTAAAAATTGTCTTAGTTTTTCCTTACTGTGATGGTGCGGATGGTGAGGCTACAGGAGTCCAAATTGAATGAAATCCTAGATGCAGTTTATTGTGCTACCAAAATCAGATTAAAAAAATAAAATAAAAATTGGCATATAATGTGTGACTGTTTAGAAACAAGCGCAAAATACACCTGAGACTCTTATTTTGAAATGTCTGTGCTCTCAGTTGTGAACTTACTGACAGCTGAGGTCAGGCAAGTCAGGCAAGGCCAAGGATGAACTGTTCGTCAGTATCAACGAATATTAGGTCTCATGGCATCTGCGTCCTCGATGATCCCTTTGGGCCTTCTGCATATGAGACCGTTTCAGTTGTGGCTAAAAGCCAGGGGATTTCATCCAAGGGACTGTACCCTAAGGCTACGCGCTGCGCGCTTCGTACCCTTTCTATGTGGTTCAGACCCCGGTTCCTCACTTTGGGTCCCACTCTAGGTGCGTCTTGCAGTCGCAAATTGCTAACGACAGACACCTCCCTGACGGGCTGGGGTGTGGTCTTAAGTGGTCGTCCAGCTCAAGGGGAATGGGGGGGGGGTCATCAGCTCGATTGGCACATCAACTGCCTCGAGTTGATGGCGGTATTTCTGGCTCTGAAATACTTCCTCCAGTATTTGAGAGGCTGCCATGTCCTGGAGCGGGTGGACAACACAGCAGTAGTCTCTTACATAAACCATCAAGGAGGTATATGTTTACGCCAGCTCAACAGACTGGCACAACAGATTCTCCTTTGGGCCCAGGGCAAGCTCCTGTCAATCAGAGCAGTTTATATCCCTGGACGCCTGAATGTGGGAGCAGATTTTCTGGCCAGACAGAAAATGCCGATGGGGGAATAGAAACTCCACCCCGAGGTAGTTGAACAAACCTGGGTGAGATTTTACAGGGCAGAAATGGACCTCTTCGCCCCTCAACAGACAATGACCCCTCTACTTCTCTCAGTCACCCAGTCCCCCTGGGTCTGGACGCGATGGCGCATACATGGTCCAGAATGCGCCTGTATACGTTTCCACCGGTATCTCTGCTCCCGGGAGTCTTGGCCAGAGTTTGCCAGCAAGGGTCCTGCCTCTTACCGATAGCGCTGCGCTGGCCGAACAGGGTATGGTTCTCGGAGATCATGTCTCTCCTCGACGGCTCGCCTTGGGCGATTCCGGACAGGAGGGACCTTCTGTCTCAGGCACAGGGGACAATATTTCATCCCTGGCCTGAGCTGTGGAACCTTCATGTTTGGCCCCTGAAGGGTACCAACTGAGGGACACTGGGCATTCACCTGAAGTTATCGAGACCATTCTAAGTGCTAGGGCTCCCTCTACTAGGAGAAGTTACGCCAATAAATAGGGTGTCTTTGAAAGATGGTGCAGTGCAAATAATGCAGATACAGTTAACCGCCAGATTGCTTCAGTTCTGGATTTTCTGCTGGAAAAATTGTTGGCAGGCATATGCCCCGCCACTCTCAGGGTTTACGTGGCCACTCTATCGGCTTGCCACGCCTTGACTGACGGAGTGCCGTTGGGGAGACATCCTCTGCTCCCTCGCTTCATTCGTGGAGCCATGCGACTGAGACCTCCTGCTAGGACCAGGATACTTCATGGGACTTAGCAATAGTCCTTGAGGGTCTGGTTGAGACTCCCTTCGAACCTCTAGATTCAGCGTCTGATAAACTTCTGACTCTCAATGATGGTTTTTCTTATGGCAATTACTTCTCTAAAAAGAATTGGGGATCTACAGGCTCTGTCTGTCCTGCCAGCCTGCTTAGATTTTGCCCCAGGAATGGCTAAAGCAATTTTGCACCCTCATCCTGACAACCTGCCTAAGGTTCCTTTCTCGACTGTACATCCGGTCACTCTCGAAGCCTTCTGCTCCCTGCTGTTTACAACGCCGGAGCAGGAAAGACTTCACAGACTTTGTCCAGTCCGTGCGCTTCAGACTTATGTCCACCGCACTAGCCAGTGGTGTAAGTTGTGGCAACTATTCGTTTGCCATGGGGGCTGCAACAGGGGGGTGGTAGCCACCAAGCAGACTATGTCGTATTGGGCAAGGGACGCTATTGCCCTGGCCTATGAGGTGCGTGGTCAGTCTTCGCCAGTAGGTATCAGGGCTCACTCTACCAGAGGGGTCACCTTCTCTAAAGATTTGGCTAGAGCTGTCCCTCTGCAGCAAGTTTGTGATGCGGCAGGCTGGTCCTCTCCGCACACATTCATAAGATTTTATAGTTTAGATGTTCATGCCCTCCGGGCTCTTATGTCCTTGAGTCAACATCACAAGCTCATGTCTGAGACCTCTCGCACTCTTGTGAACACACTACACAACCGTAAGGGGTCCGGACATCCACAGTGCGGCGGCGTGGATATTCTCGTTCCCAAAACGCTAAGTCAGCGCAGCATCAAAGTGTAGCTTTTTGAACAGGGAACATTTCGGGTTACTTAACTGTAACCCCTGTTCCCTGATAAAATGAGATGCTGCAATGGGATGCCCCAGGACTGCTCTTCAGACAAAATACCTGACGATGCACCTGAGACGCATCTATTTATAGCCCTGCTACAGGTGCATCCAATGATGTCACCAACAGAGGCTATAAATCCTGGTCAATTTCATTGACGTGTTGCACACATATTCACAGTTGGTCACACCTAAAGTTGTTCCCAAAGTGCTAAGTCAGTGCAGCACCTCGTTCCGCTTTTATCAGGGAACAGGGGTTACAGTTAAGTAACCCGAGACGTTCTGATTCAAACTGCTTACCTGAGCTCCTCAGTTTAAAACCGTTTTGTGAATCTTTTTGGATGATTCTTTTGAAGACCCAGTTCAAAAGATTCATTTGATCGTGAATCAAACATCACAGCTTGCGCTGTGTTTTGCGCGCAGCTGAATAATGGTATCAGATGATAAAAACATGCCAATTTGGTGTGTGTGTATACTGTGTATCCCATGGCACTGTATGATTAGCATTTTCATATACCATGGTATTTAAGTGATTGCAATGTCCAAAACCAAAGTAAAACGTGTTGTGATAATGGTGAGACAGTAATAAAAAGGAACGTGATCCAAAGGTCAAAAACTGAATTCTATATCTTTTTAAGCACAACTTTAACTCAATGACGAACAAAGCTCAACACCATCTGACAAAAGACATCTCACTGGAACTGACAACTCCACAAAACACCAAAAACAGTCATTAACTTGCAGAAGTGTGTATGCAGCATTGGCTGTGCACTCATCCAAAATCATAAGACAATGATTTCACTTTAGTGGGAGTTTAAGTGCCATCATGATGACTGACGGTAGAGCTTTCTGGAAATAACCGCTCATAATTATTTGTGATCCAGCCCTCTGATTACATTGACCACAAAGGAAGAAACAGAGTGAGAGAAGTAAGTTTTTTAAGTAAGGTAAGGCTTTATTGTTTATCCGTTCTGTCGGCTCAAGTCCATCTTTCACTTTATATGGACTACAACAACATCTGAAAATTCATCATCTATTCCTACTGTATACTTTGAGCTAAACAATGTCGATTCGTTTTCAGTGGAACAAAACGTATTTAGCAGTTTTTTTTATTTTTGCAACGCAACTGGAGACAGATAAACAGTCTGTGCGTTTGAAGTTTGTGGTAGGCCTACATCTAACTGGGCAAATTCTGCAATAACACAATCAAGCAACAGCAGTAAACAGCTCTGTACTCAAGGTGGAACTACTGTTAATGAACTCGTATTTTGATATGTCTTTTATTTTGAAAGTTTGTGCTCTCACATCTTTGATGATGAGTCATATCTTTTCATTCATACAGATAGTCTGTGTACTGTATATATACCCTGTTTTCATTGTGTCAGCCATTGATTTGTGTTAGCAACAGGAGAAGCGAAACTTTCAGAACAGTTTATGCCAACCACTTTCGTAAGCCAGGCCAAACCTCCTTAACTCAAAGAATAGTTCACCCCAAAATGACAAATCATTCATCATTTACTCACCTTCATGTCGTTCAAAACCCGTATTACTTTCTTTTTTCTGTGAAACACAATAGGAGAATTGTTTCCATGCAATTACAAAGAATGAGGACTGGGCTTTTAAGCGTCAAAAGGGACACAAAAGCACCAAAAATATAATGAAAGTAGTCCGTTCAACTAGCGTGCTACACATAAATCTTCTTAAACCAACCAACAGACCAAAATATAAGCTGTTATTTCCTAAAAATCTTGACATCTGCCTTATCTCTCATTGGTGCGGTCTTTAGGGTTCAAGAGAGAAGTAACAATGTCTGATTTATGAAGGAATTGTTCTTTTGAGTCGGATCTTTTCAATGGCTCCATGATCTGGTGATTTGTTCATGAATCAGGCTGATCGAGTTGTCAAGTTCAACTCACCGACTCAATGATCCAGTTGTAGCAGTTCTAGAGTTCACTGCTCATTAGGTATGAAGATTATCAGAACTTAATTTTCAGAACAGGCCATTTAAAAAAAAACTTTTTGACTTTTCTGAATGTTCAATTCAGTTCAGTTTTCGCCCATATAAGCTGAGGGTAAACATTTTAACATTATATTCATTCTTAAAGAACAAATTGACCATTTTTTATTTTGGTTTATGAATGAAGTGTGGGTTGACAAATTCTCTTAAAAGATGAATTTTATTAGATGGTTTTAATAGCTTTACAAATCATTCACTACTGATCAGAATAAAATCAATAAATCATACCATTAAATATATATAATAATGAATGATTATAAATAATGACAGAATAACATTTTGGGGTGAAGTAATTCTTTATATATCACTACACTATCAGTGTCTCATTCTCCTAACTCTCCTTCATGAAAAACCCAAATATTTTGGAGGAAGCACAGCTCAGGTGATTGGCAAGAAGCCTTAAACCACTGACTGCCGATCAGAACAAACCACTTTAAAGCAGTGACATATATATGCAATGATTTGGCCCCAAATATTACAATGTGAAAAGAGACCAGTAGTGGGAGGTAGTGGAATCAAAGTTGTTTTCAGATAAAGCAATTAAGCAAATCAAAGTGTTAAAATGGCCTTAAAACCAGGTTCCAGTTGGCTCCAGCACAACAACCTTGATTAAAAACATTTTTCACAAGTAATAAAATAAAACTCCATTGGTTAGCAGAAGGGAAGAGAGGACAACCTATGATAGCTAACTGTAGAATAGCTTTGATAGTGTGTGTATATGTATGTGTTTTGGTTCTGAAAGTCCAGAGATGAGGTGTGTTATATCTACAGTTACTGCACTCAAGCTGCCATTCAAGTGCAGTATCTCACAAAAGTGAGTTCACCCCTCACATTTTTGTAAATATTTGATTATAACTATTCATGTGACAACACTGAAGACATAGTGAGTGTACAGCTTGTATAACAGTGTAAATTTGCTGTCCCCTCAAAATAACTCAACACACAGCCATTAATATCTAAACCGCTGGCAACAAAAGTGAGTACACCCCTAAGTGAAAATGTCCAAATTGGGCCCAAAGTGTCTATATTTTGTGTGGCCACCATTATTTTCCAGCACTGCTTTAACCCTCTTGGGCATGGAGTTCACCAGAGCTTCACAGGTTGCCACTGGAGTCCTCTTCCACTCCTCCATGACGACATATCGGAGCTGGTGGATGTTAGAGACATTGTGTTCCTCCACCTTCCGTTTGAGCCCCACAGATGCTCAATAGGGTTTAGGTCTGGAGACATGCTTGGCCAGTCCATCACCTTCACCCTCAGCTTCTTTAGCAAGGCAGTGGTCGTCTTGGAGGTGTGTTTGGGGTCGTTATCATGCTGGAATACTGCCCTGCGGCCCAGTCTCCGAAGCGAAGGGATCATCCTCTGCTTCAGTATGTCACAGTACATGTTGGCATTCATAGTTCCCTCAATGAACTGTAGCTCCCCAGTGCCGGCAGCACTCATGCAGCCCCAGACCATGACACTCCCACCACCATGCTTGACTGTAGGCAAGACACACTTGTCTTTGTACTCCTCACCTGGTTTCTGCCACACATGCTTGACATCTGAACCAAATAAGTTTATCTTGTACTCATCAGACCACAGAACATGGTTCCAGTAATCCATGTCCTTAGTCTGCTTGTCTTCCGCAAACTGTTTGGACATTAATGGCTGTGTGTTGAGGGGACAGCAAATTTACACTGTTATACAAGCTGTACACTCACTTTACATTGTAGCAAAGTGTAATTTCTTCAGTGTTGTCACATGAAAATATATAATCAAGTATTTACAAAAATGTGAGGGTTGTACTCACTTTTGTGAGATACTGTATGTCTCTCTGCCCTCTTTGAATTTCTTTCTTGCTATTTCTGTCTGCTAAATTTATCCTACATTGTCAGTTTGTGAGTTTCACTGGCATGCTCTGGGGTAAAACGGCATTTGTTAGCAGGAACCCCAGCTGGTCACACTATAAAATAGTACTAAAACTGGAGGTGTCCAAATACTTTTGGGGGCTAAAGGATGGATGGGTGTATGAAGGAATGTGGTTGATGGATGAGTGGATGGATGGCAAAAGAGGATGCTTACAGAAGTGGGGATAAAATCTTGTATAATCAGGCCAAAAACACACTGACAAAAGAGATTAGAGCAGCTAAAAGGAGCTACTCTGAAAGGCTGAAAAACAAGTTTTCATCTAAT
Source organism: Moxostoma hubbsi (assembly GCA_032164185.1). Classification (NCBI taxonomy): domain Eukaryota; kingdom Metazoa; phylum Chordata; class Actinopteri; order Cypriniformes; family Catostomidae; genus Moxostoma; species Moxostoma hubbsi. The sequence continues at coordinate 19,065,886 of JAVLUX010000044.1, read as the reverse complement.
GTCTCACTACAAGACAGTCCCAACACTTTAGGGAATCAACAACTGGCTGATGACCTGAATGTGTTTTACAGTAGATTTGAAAAGCCCATTCTCACACCCCACACCCACTCTGACCATCACTTCACACAAACACCAACACCTCCAGCAACCACCTTCCTTCCCCCTCCTGCTACTCAACCTTCACTTAAGATCCGTGAAGGGGATGTGTGCAGGGTCTTCTGGAAACAGAAGACAAGGAAAGCACAGGGTCCAGACAGTGTTTCACCCACTTGTCTAAAAGCCTGTGCTGACCAACTGGCCCCCATCTTCACACAGATCTTCAACAAATCACCGGAGCACTGTAAAGTTCCCAGCTGCTTCGATTGTTACACCATCATCCCTGTCCCAAAGACACCCAAGATTGCAGGACTTAATGACTACAGACCTGTCACCCTGACATCTGTTGTGTTTCACCTTCCTGTTCCTGTGTGGTCCGGTTGTTTCTGTTTCCTTCTGCCACTCTTTGGATTACTTTGTCTCCTGTTTTTTTTTTCTACCTTCTGGGAGTTTGTTTTATTAATAAAGTGTTTATGGTTTTGAACTCTGCGTTTGGGTCCTTACCTCTCCCCAATCCTGTGACATTATGAACTGGCCAGCTAGGACCCAGCAGAGTTCCTGTGCAATTTTCTCAAAGACATTTTGGGGCCTGGGAGATGGAAGGGCTGGGGCCCCTTCTCCTTCTGGTATTTTGTGAAGGTGTAGATAACACAGGCAGCTCTCCAAAACTGGCCATTCCACCATTCCAGCCGGTGAATGTCAAGCCCCCAGCCATTCCCAAACCCATACTAGGAGAAGGAGGAAGTGGGAACCTTCTTCTCAGTCGCTGCCAGTGCCTCCAGCCATGAAGGCTGCTCCCAGCACCCATGCCTGCCATGGCCAACGAGCCAGCACCCACTCTTGCCATGGCTAACGAGCCAGCACCCACACCTACCACGGTCAATGAGCCAGTGCCCACATCTACCATGGCTAACGAGCCAGTGCCCATGCCTACCACGGCCAACAAGCCAGTGCCCACACCTGCCATGGTCAACGAGCCAGTGCCCACACCTGCCATGGCCAACGAGCCAGCACCCATGCCTGACACAACCAACGAGTCAGAGCCTAATTCTACCACGGTCAACGAGCCTGTTCCACTCCCCAGTTGCTGCCAGTGCTCCCGGCCATGGAGGCTCCTCCCCAGTCACTGCCAGTGCTCCCGGGCATGGTGGCCACTCCCCAGTCGTTGCCAGTGCTCCTGGCCATGGTGGCTGCTCCACAGTTTCTGCCAGCTCTTACAGCCATGAAGCCTGTTCCCCAATCACTGCCAGTGTCCACGCCTTCCACGGCTTCACCCCCTAAGACTTTCATAGCTCTGCCCTCTGAGCTGCTCCCTCCTAAGCCTTGTCCAGCGGCCACAGCCCAGAACTCTGTCCCTTCTGCTCTGAGGCCGCCTTCCAGGCCTCCAGGCCTCCAGACCCTGTCTCTGTTCTGGGGCTGCCTCCCAGGCCTCCAGACCCAGTCTCTGCCCTGTGGCCACCTCCCAGGCCACCTGACCCCTTTTCTGCCAGGTGGCTGGCTCCCAGGCCTCCTGAACCTATCCCTGTCTTTGTGGTCATCCCCAGGCATCCAGACCACTGGATGCCAGCCCTTTCTTTAAGTTTCCTTCCTGGTTTCCCTCCCTTTCCTCCCTCTTTGTTGTGCTTTCTGTTCTGTGTTAGATTATTTGATGTTCCCGTTTAGGTATGCCAGGGGTGCACTGTCACACCCTGTCAGACCAAAACCCAGACTGACAGAGAGAAAGGACCATGGCATTATCTGCCCATGTCTGTCTTCGTGTGAGCATGCGGTCCCTGTTATATTCCCAGCCATGCAATCATCTGTCTGTCACATAACTGTATATCTGTATATAACATTGAGTAACATTATTATTGCCCTACCGCAGTTTCCTCTATATATTTACCTGTTGTATCTTATTTTTATTCATATTTCACTGTTTACATATATGATTTTATGTATATTTCAAATATTTGTATGTATATGTTGTACAGTACTGTGCAAAAGTTTTAGGCACTTGTGAAAACTTTCAAAGTGAGAATTTCCTAACAAAATAATGACATAAATAGTTTTCATTAAACAATTAACATCATATAAAATCCAGTAAATAGAAAAAGAGATAAATCAATATTTGCTGTGAACACGTTTGCCTTACACCTTACACTTACACCTGGACACAGTTTTTCTTGATTGTTGGCAAATAGGATGTCTTAACCATCTTAAGACAATGTTTATGTGAAACATCTTATGTGTTTATAACAGTACTGTATATGTATATTTTTGTTTTCTCTTTGCACTGGAAGCTTTTGTCACCAAGATAAATTACTTGTGTGTCTAAGCATACTTAGCAATAAAGCTCATTCTGATGGATGTATGGGTGTATCGGCACAGCCATTGACCAGGAAAATAAAAAATGGCACTCCATGTCAAAAAGGTTGCCGATCAGCAGTTACAAAAATACTCAAACCAGCCCGTCTGGCACCAACAATCATGCCACGGCCAAAATCAATGAGATCCCATTTTTTCCCCATTCTGATGATGTGAAGATTAACTGAAGCTTCTGACCCATATCTGCATGATTTTATGCACTGCACTGCTGCCGCACGATTGGTTGATTAGATATCCGCATTAATATGTAGGTATACAGGTGTACCTAATAAAGTGCTCATTGAGCGTATGTGTGTGTTGTGTATTACCTGAGTCTCCCGTCCTGTGCTGCAGCTCCTCCTGGAATGATCTTGGTTATGAATATGCTCGGATCATCTCCTACATGTGGATTATCAGTACCTCCAGCAATACTGAAGCCCAGACCAGAGTTACCCTACACACAAACACACATTAACTTGTTAATGTTACCAAAATTGGCCTATACAATTCTTCTATAAGAATACATAAGCATTATCTTACCCTTTCCAAAGTAATCTCTTCATATTCAATCTCTCCTTCTGCTCCATTCACCTATAAGACAAACAAACACACACACACACACAGAGAGACACACAACATGCAGTACAATCGACACACCAACTGTCCTACAGCTATTAATTCTGTATTGAAAATGCTGTGTTCATGTTAGGGCAAATTCCAATCAATAGTGACCATCCCTTTGCCCTATTTCCTTCAGAGGACAGAGCTCTTGATGTGGGCACTACCTTTCTTACCTACGTTTGGAATGACCCTTCGAGTGGCGTGCCCTTCCTGCAGTGCCCTTAGACTCTAGTAGGCATTCCTAATAGTTGTCACACAAACTTTTCTAAAGAAAATGTGAGTGGTGCTAAACCAAGTCACTACCACGCTGCTAGGGTGTTCTGGGTGGTTGCCAGGGCATTGCTATGAGGTTGCTATGGTTTTCGAAGTGGTTCTTAGTGCACTGCTAAGCAAACACTAGGCTGTTCTGGGTAGTGGCTAGGGCATTGGTAGATGTTTGTCAGGGCATTGTTATATAGTTGCTATGGTCTTCTGAGTGGTAGTTAGCATGCTGTTGGGTGGTAGCTAGGGCTCCATGATATTCTGTTACCTAGATATGGCTTTGATCTCCTTCAGTGTAATTCTATGGGATTTTTTCCCCATTTTATTGTCTGCCAGGTAGAAATCGTCGTCAGATCACTTAGAAAAGTAATATATTTCAGCTTACAGATTTGTTCAACTCCAATGAGCAACAAAAGTGCTACTTGCCTGAACAATATAAAATAGACTGAATATCTGCCTTCTGGTTCTAATACTTACATAAGGTGAGCCATCCAATGTATCTGTATTTACCACTACAGGTGGAGAGTTCGCCTAAAGGAGAAAGAAAGAGATCATTTTTAAAACAGTGCTTATTAGGGAGCAGAGAGACAGGCTACTTTGGAAATACTATACTACTTTACTAACCACACTGTTTCTGCAATATACAGTGTGAATAAAGTGCACAGTATGCACATTTTTCAGACACAGCATACTTCTGGCTTGACCTTTCATTGACAGTGTGACAAATGAACTGAAAATGATTTGAACCATGACTTTTGCACGTTGCATAATGCATTCTGTTTCACATGCTATTTATAAAAAAATGGGGAGCATACAGTATTTACCGCACAGTATGCAGTAAGCAGTATGCTTGCCAAGGTCTTTAATAGCCTGAACACAGTTTACAGCTACATCCTATCGAAATCAAGCTACTCATACCAGCAAACAGCACATACAGTACATCAATTGATGAGCTGTTTTCCAAAGTGCACTACCCTCTATTAGTACAAATCACAGGCACACTACAAACAATTTACAGCGACAACATCTGCCAGCGTCTCTATTGCTTTGCAATAAATGCAATTAGGGACACACAATACACAAGCAGTTATTCCTTCGAGCTCTGTTCCAAACTACTGCCTTTTATTACACTCACTGCAGCCGCCCACATCATCACATTAGGGCACACTCAAGTACACAAGCCGTCAGAAACTCATTCAAGTGCTCACTGCCCCGGGGGTTACATCGCCACCGGAGAGAAAGTAAGACACATCTTAGCGAGCTGAACATTTCTCTGCAGCCACAGGGAGGAACGCGCGTCTGCGTGCTGTGGGCGAGCGCGCTTTGACCCTCTACAATATACATACACACCGAGAAACCATTTTTATGGTTGTCTAATCCAGTACATCACTTGTATAGCTGGCTACTTCAAAAGACAGTGTGTTAATAGTGTGTGTGTGTGTGTGTGTGTGTGTGTGTGTGTGTGTGTGTGTGTGTGTGTGTGTGTGTGTGTATATATATATATATATATATTAGGGCTGTCAATTTATTAAAATTTGTAGTCAAATTAAGTACATGGTGTCCCAAATAATTAATAGCAATGAATCATTATGTATATATATATATAGATATATATATATAGATAGATATATAGACAATACAAAAACTGGCTTTAGAATACAGTGTATTGTTTATAACCATATTATTGTACAAAAGTCAATCATTAGCATACAGTTTACAGCAGTCCATTTTGCAAGTGAATTTATAAACTGCGCGTTGCCCATATAGCTGAATTTTCGCTTACTGCCCACTGGAGTAAACAGGTGGTACTACAAGCTTGCGTTTCTCAGGAAACTTCCTTATTACGGTCATTGTGATTAATTGCGTAAATTTTTTAAACACATTATTTTGAATAAAATTAATTGCAATGAATTAACATGTTAAATCGACAGCCCTAATATATATATATATATATATATATATATATATATATATATATATATATATATATATATATATATATATATATATATATATATATATAACCCAACAGTCGGGTTCCGGTAGTAAAAATCCCATTTATTTTCTCCATGGGCTAACTGATTTTTAACTATAATTATAAACCTTTAAAGACAGACCTGCAATTAGCACCAAGACTGTTAATCAATGGTATGCTTTTGTTGGAGCAGTCTGCATTATTTCATTTTTTATTTATTTTTTTAAATCGTGTTTATCAATGGAAATCATGGCAAAGAACTACACTACCAGTGAATGAGAATCGTAAAGTAATTGAATGATTCCGGTTTCCAATTCCAATGATTCCGATTCTCTTAACAATTCCGGATCAGGTGTTTTATAGTCTCATTTGTCTGGGAATCGGAATTCACTCAGTAGATTGAAAAGAACCAGCTCATTAGAGTCATTCGAATTACAATACAGTGTTCGGCATGTATCGGCGGAATACTGCATGTGCGAGAATCATTAACGGAACGTTAAAAAGTAATGAAACATTAAAAGTAATGAAAATAATACGGTTCTGGTAATTAAAAAAAAAAACAACAAACCCCACAGCGACCACCTACTTCCATGACACACAATCGAACTAGTCTACTTACACTTTCAAAATAGTAGTATATATTTGCATATATCTGAATATTCTGCAATAGAATTTAAATGTATTTTTTTACTTATAATCAACAACTTCAAATATATAGTTTTATATTTTTCCGTTGTTTTAAAAAAAAGACATTAAGTACATAGTCTAGTACCTTCGAATTTGCCTGATTTCCACATACTTTTTTGCAAAGTTTCAAATCAAAATTTGTCATAGTGTGATTCACATCAGAGCTTGCTGGTTGGGTACATGGTTTAGAGCTCTTTTATTAAGGACTTTATGAAATCCCTATAGAAAAAATGAATGAGAAATATATTTCCGGAAGCAAGACAGCTGAAAAAGTGAGCATGTACTGTTGTGCTCTATATATCTATATGCTATGCTAGTGTATTCCTAAAAGATATAAATATTTTTTACTAGACATATTTAAAATTTTCAGTATTTCTCTTGTGGGAAAACTGACCAAATATCTTGAACCATCTTGTGCTAATGGGTGTCTGTTGCATATCCAATAAAATGCTCTCTGGAATGAGTCCCTCCCCCTTATACCACCTGCATCTGACTAGCAATAGCAAGGAGCAAATCATTGTTCATGGCTGATGTAAACAAAAGCCTAATGGCTGTTTAGAAAAAAAAACTAAATAAAAAGTAACATGCCCTTCGATATGTCCCACCCCAACATCATGTTTCAACACAGGAAAGAGAACAGCACATGTCAAATGATTTCATTTTTTATTTATTTTTTAAACTGTATTATAAGGTACCTCAAAGAATCCCATGCATTACCATGGTATTCCATCGCATTTCATAACAAACCATAATATTTCCATATTCCATATTCCAAATGTGTGTCTGTTCACCTCGAACTGCTATGGTAACTTAATAAAGAATTCTTCTTAATTATGATAATTAAAACCTGAGAGAATATTTAAAACTAATTTTAATCTCAAGACAACATTCTATAAAGAAGAGCCTATTTATTAGTGAATATATACTTTACGCTTAATGTATCCAACAATGTTTCTATCATAAAAGGTCAGTAATCATGTTGGAAGTGGAGTGATGAGTGCATTTGTGCATTAGCATGAGATGAAATGAGTTATAACTGGGTCAAAGCTTTTGATAAAAAAAGAGTAGATTAAGAAAATAGAATAGAAAGTGTGTCTGTGTGTGTAGCTGTGTCATGACGCACACTACACACTACACTCCACTTGGCCATTTAGTGTTTGAATTTTCTTTGCAGTATCCACACAAATGGAACTCTTGTTACTTTACTGCACAAGAAGCATTCGCTGTTTTTCAGCTTATGGAAGTGAAGTTTAAAACAATCTGTTGCTGCTAGCTATAGTGCTTTTGCCAACCTCAGCCCAACACTTATATCTAAGAAAAGTAAATATATTTACACAATGTGAGCTGATGGTAAAGCATTCAAATCACTTTTGTTTTGCCACATTTATCATTAATTACAACTGTTTTGTCAGGCCAGCATTTTTAGGCCTCGCCCTAATGTGGAGTACTCTGTGTACTCTTCTCATAGCTAGCGCCAGCCCTGGCAACAAGCTTTTCACAACTTTAAGTAGTTAAATTACATTCAAGCTACTCTTTAAAAAAGTAACACTACAAGCTAACTAAGTAGCTAACTACATTTAAGCTATATTTAAAGATATAGCTTTACATCAGGGGGTCAGGAATTGACTGGTTAGCCGGTCCATGTTAGCACCTGCTGGTATATGCTGGAACTACACCCCATGATGGCAACATTTCTACATTTAAAAGTAGCTGTTTTCTAATGGTAAATGGTCTGCACTTATATAGCGCTTTTTTTTTTTTTTTTAACTTAGCAGTTTTCAAAGCGCTTTACACTGTGACTCATTCACCCATGCATACACACACATTCACAAACCAATGACGGCAGAGCTGCCATGCAAGGTGTTAGCCTGCCATTGGGAGCAACTTGGGGTTCAGTGACTTGCCCAAGGACACTTCGGTATGTGGAGTCCTGTGGGCCAGGAATCGAATCGCCAACCCTGCAATTAGTGGCCAACCTGCAGCCCTTTTGAGATTTAAAAAAATAATAATTATGAAATTGTGTTAAACTATTATTATCATTATGTTTATATTTACAATTGTATATATGATCTAATATATTTTGGTATTTTTCCTCCCCTTGACATTGATTTTTAAGTCACCGCTGAAGAAGCCAGTGGAAGAAGTTGGACACGGTAAAATGTTTGGATTTGGTATGATTTTTGACCGCTTCTTTATTTTGATATTTTTTCGTTTGACGTGTATTTTTAATTTAGAAATATATTTGGTTAAATTTTTTTGTGTTTCAATAAATTAATTTATTTAATCAAAATCGACCTGTAGAAGTGAAGTACGTGCAGAGACAATCACTGTTAATACTAGCCATGATTTGTGTGTCAGTATATGAAAATTATCAATACTTACATTCTCTATAATTTAAAGGAGAATACATCCAAATTCTGACGAGAATCAAATTTTCTATGCGTTTTAAAGAAACATGTCACTGTCACAGAAATATGCCTGACATTAATCAAGGACGCAGTTGATGCGCAAAAGAACGTAAGTTCATATTTCAATTATTTTAATTAACTGCATTCAGTCCATATACATTCACAACTTCTTATGAATGTGCTGTCTTTGTTTAAATCATTGGTGCTTGAGGGAATGGACTATACAGTATGACGCAGATGAAGCAATAACCGGAGAAGAACCTCAGAATTATATTGCACTTGGTCCAGCCTTTTTGCGCGTTGCGTGATTTTGTCAAACTCACTTGCGCCTAGACCCCAAGAAACATTGAAATTGCAATTATTTCATCATAGTGCATTTTGCTTTTTCCAGTGACAGAATATTTTTGAAGGGCTCTAAAAGCATGAAATAGAGTAATATTTTTTCATCATCTGTGTCCATTGATGGATGATTGTTCACGTGACAATTGATACCATGTCCGAGCTCCCATGAGCCAAGATAACAGCCTCCGTTTAAATAGATATGAATGCTAATGGAAAACCTTCTCCATGCTGTCACCTTCTGTGACAGCATGTCAAAGATGCACCAGTCTGTTGATGTAATCAAAGCGTGAAACAACAGCATGAAAGCTGCCTCCTACATTCACACCAGATTTCTCATCTCCTCATTTAATTTCTCTTTCTCTATCCATTCCTCCACCAAGGTTCATTTCCCAGCTCTCTGTTCAACACAGTGTAACCAGCCTTATAATGAAGATGATGATAATGTAAAGAAAGATTTCCACATTTGTGCTGTGTTACATAACCAGAGCATTTCTATCTTGCTACGGGGAAAAACAGTGTTTATTCACTCAGTATTCCACACACTAACACACTGTTACACTAACAAAACACAGCCTTATGTAGGAGTCACATTTGTCGCTCATGACACATAACTCACCACAGAAATCATTATGTATAATTATAATTATTAATAGTGTTTTCAAATATTTCAAAAGCATAAGCAAACTATTTGTAATGAAAATGTAATTTTTAGTTGTTAAAGGTACTGTAAGAGATGTTAACTGTTTTGGAATCTCCGCCAGATGTACCCCACATCCAAGTATGCACACTCTCCTACTATATAGTATGCCAAAAGCATACCATAAACATACGAACCATGATCCTCATTTGATCTCGATATCAATTCTTAAATCCCAAGATTAATCTTTGATTTGCTGAACACATACACAGTACTGTCTCTTTAACAAAACCGCCATTTTGTAAAGAGTGTCTGTAGATTAACGCATGTTAACAAGACAGGACTTGAATGGATTTATCTTACTGTGCCATGCATGATTAGAAAGAAAACGGTTTTTGATCAACAACTGTCTGCAGAGAACAGAAAGGGTATTAAAAGAGACAAATTGGTTGCGTGGATCTCGTATTTGGTCACGCATTACACGGAACAACTTTACTATCAAAACGCAGTTAAAGGATCTTGCTGCTTAATACTCCACCACTAAACTACACAACTACTGGAGAGTGACACGTAAACATTTACAAGTCAGTTGCCAAATATATATATATATACATTTTAGTCGCATAGCTAAAAATTTGGTTGCAAATGCAAGTGATTTCCTCTTATTAAACGATTTTGGGATTGAAGAATCGATATCGATATCGTTCAAATGAAGGTCGCAATGCATCGGAAAATCAGTATGTTTACCCACCCCTACTAGCTGCTACATTTTCTGATTTAACTTACCAATGATTGAGAAGTATAGTGGCATTCAACACCAATATCTGTGAAATGTATCCAAAGACAAGATCCACGCATGTCTCTTTTGTTAACCTTTTTCTTCAAAGTCTTAGACAGTGAGACAAAAACTAATGATAACACAAAATGTATAAAATGAATATAACTTATAAACAGCCGAGAAGTACATTCTTCATCAAATTTAGTACATTGAAAATACATCGGATGCAGCTTAAGTTGCTAAATTAAACACAAGCCCTCGCACAAAAAACTAACAACTTGCAAATGCTTAAAAGCCAAATATGGAGTTTAACATGAAATATCTGCTTCAATTAGCACGCTCTCAGCTTCCTGGTTCCCATATGTGGGCTGTCCTGTGAACATGTAAAGTTATTGACAGTCAGAGAGCACCTCAATGTCTTCTGATAAGCTAAACAAAGAAATTAACCGCAGTCCGCAATCTGAAGTAACTGTGTTCACAAAAACAATGGTGAGTGTTACATTACAATTACATTTTTACTCCACTCATGGTTAGGGTTAGGGTTGGGGTTTGGGTTAGAGAGTAAGGGTAATAAAATATGCATTACTGTTGACTGTATTACATAATTTACAACTAAAAATATAACTCACTTTTGGCGGCACCCTGTGGAACTTTTAACCTGAAAATAGGTTAACAACACATCTAGCTTTGGCCAATGGGGGCAGTGGTTAAAATTTTGGTAAGCACAGACCGATTTCAGCAGCAAAACTTTCTGCTTAGTGTCGCTGAATTCACAGTGTGATCAAGCTGGAATTTTTCTGATGGTAGGAACATTTTTTATTTTGGAATTTACAATTTACAATGGAGATGAGAACGTTGGTGGAGGGGAGGTTATCAGTGAGTAAAAACTTTTGGCCTGTTCATCACTCAAAGCTATATTATGGCTTTAGAAGTCTTGCTATATGTCGTGAATACTTTTATGATACTTTTGTAGTTTTTTTCCCCTTTAAATTGATCAGAAATCAGCTGATGTAATGGACCTGATGTACAAGACAAGAGGAACTTAAGGTAAATTATTTTGTTGCTTGAAAAAGTCTGTTTGTGGGAGGGACAAAACAGCTGTCCTCATCCTCTAATTATACAAGAACATCTGTCCATTTTTCCATACTCTTCATCCCTCTCTCTCAGTCTCTCATTCCTTATTAAGACAGACTGTAAAGGCTCTAATGTATCCTTGTCAAGAAATAAGTACGAGAGAAAAATCTAATTTCTAGAACTATGTGAACACATCATTGGACAGACATGATGTAATGCAAGTCCATAAAAGGAAGCTCTGAGAGCTAAAATTAGAGCACACACTGTGTTCACTGTGTGCGTGCATTGTAGTTTCTATGTGCCTATAATGTCTAAACATCAAGTCATGGTGTCTTCATTTTGTCCTGTGGTAGAGCGCTCAGTCTAGAGTACTGTAAGTGAACCTGAACCCTTGAAGTGCATAGGTCGAAAACTATGTAATATTTTTTTAGTCATTTCAGGATATTTGATATACTATAGTATTTCAATATTTAGGTATTTTCTCTAAAATGGCTTAAAATAGTGAGTCAGTGGAACCATCATTTCAAACTAAAAGTTAACAAAACTGCTAATTAGATTCAAGAAATGTAAGCGCAGCATTGTTCTAGCGGGAAGACTTGCAGCTGTACATCATCGCACCATTAGCTGGGTAATTCCCAGCCAATCACATATAAGCCGTTGCTTTATAAGTCTGTCCACAATTTATCACATTGCTGTTTCAGTGTGCTAACACGGCAACCTCCACCACCCCACCACCACCAGTTGAGTCCCGTCCTGCACGGGGGTAGGCTCCCCTGATCTGGGGATCAAATTTTTGAATTGATTAACGGAAACAGTTTAAACTGATTCATGAAAATTTATAATAAATGGTTAATTTTCTTAAGTGTTGAACAAATATTAATAAACAAATAAACAACATTAAATGTAACAAAGATTACTTTTATATAACTAAATCAAAATCTAGTGATAAACAGCAGCAAATAACAAAATATTTGGCTTCCCTTTAAGGCTGCGTGAGGCTCAAATGAATCAGTGTATAATTTATTTAACATAGTTCATTTACATTAATTGTCCGAAAGAATCGACTCACTAAAATGAATCGGAATTCTCAAAGCTAAAAAAGGAATAGATTATTTTAACCACAAGCCATAAAAAATAGCAATAACAGATTATAATCAATACGATCAATACTATAACCTTATTATTATTAAGATAAATCTTATTCATGGCTCTACCATCATCGATAGCCATTATTAAAAATACAAAAATATTATAGTCTATTAAGCCTAACATCTCATGACTTATGACTAATTTTTATCAATATCTAAAATATTCAGTGAATTTTTGGTACTATGCCATAGGGATTCTTGGGAAATATTACTAAGTTGGTGTTGTAATGGCGTCATAATTATTCAAGTAATTATTCATATTTAAGGGGGCCCAATGAAAGATCTGTAACAATAGGAACACTGCTCAGTGTATATTTATATTTATCTCTCGTAGGCAATACAATGTGTCAGATGTAGAGTTTTATTATGACACAGTGCTACTCGTCTGAAAATGTAGCTCATTACTGAAGAAGCTACACAATTGTGAAACTAGATGAGCTACTGCCACGCTACTGAAAAATGTAGTTAAATTAGTAGCATTGCTCCTTTTAGTTAAATACTCCCCAACACCGATAAAAATCATCTCAAGATTCAGTGTCGCTTCATTTTATATTGCAAATTCAGTGCAATGCAATCAATGCCCTAATAGACAGATACTGTAGAAAGATGACATGGCATCACAAGTTCAAGTGATGAAATAAGAAGAAATAAGAAGAAATAAGTCTAAAAAAAACTTAAACCATTTTAGGTTGTTCAAAGAATTTGATGATTAAACTCCAAAATACATTGAAGTAAATTGTACACTAAATCTTTTAAAATAGAACAGTTGCATAATGCCACTTTGTTTTGCTAGATTGCTTTCTTCAACAGTTGAGCAATAAAGACATCAAGTAAATGTATTTGCAGCCAGTTGGTTTCACACCAGTCTTTGCCTGCCACAATATTCTCAATTGTACTTTGCCTTTGGGCAAATGCGTATGGCTGAAGGAAGCAGGCCAAGGCATCCGGAGATAATTTTGTAATTGAAAACAATAAAGGCTCACCACACAGCCCTTACGTTTGCTATCTGTTGCAGCTGTGATGTTTAATAAAAGCACTTTGCAAGCTCAACAATACGCCAAATGTGGTAAAATCACTAATGCACGGCCTCTCAAAGCTTATTGCGGAAACTTTCATCTGAAACTATAAACTTGAACGTTTTAAATTTAAAAATCACACTAATGTAATTACAATTTAATTCCACATTGAATTTCTAAACTTCAAAGTTTTAACAATTTTAATTGATAATAAAACTCACTATAACCAGTTAAGATGTAGACCAGACAACTGACTTTGTCTTTTAAATAGTGACATTTCGATATTCCAGCGTTCTTGCGGATCCTTAATAACTCTTAAAATGTCTTAAATACAGTTTAGCAAAATTAAGGTCATAAAAAGTCTTCATTTGTTTTTAAAGAGGTGTTAAATTTGGGGGCGGAAAGACAGGAATCATAATATGACCTAATGCGATTATCAAACTTCACAAGACTATGATTTAATTAAATAAATGCATCTGGAATTCAATTATATTTAGACTCTTGTAGCCTCTCTCTGGCCCTCCCCATCACAGGAATGAAAGATGAATTAAATTAAAAAAGGCTACCAATTAAAAAAAAAATATTGCAGAATAACTGCTTTCTTTCAACACAACATCGAATCAGCACAATCCACTTTCAGTCAACCTCTAATTTGTATTTATTTCTATAATGGTACATAAAGCAATTTTAATGTGAGGTGGAAAACTTGTCTTGAGTATTTTAATCTTGCATATAGCCTACCCTGTTTTACTGCTAAGCAATGTTAAGGCCATGAGTTAAGAGTCTGTGATACACGATTTTCTTTGAGATTGTGTGGGTTTGTTTTGGTACACGGATACAGTATTATTTTTTTTTTCAGGTCTTGAAAAAGGTCTTAAAAAGTCTTTAAGGGGACATATTATGCTAAATTCACTTTTACATGGTGTTTGAACATAAATGTGTGTTGGCAGTGTGTGTACACAACCACTTGACTCCGGCTCAAACATATAGGGCTGAACACCACTATTTTCGCTGTCTGTCATATTGCTTATGATGTCAAAACTCTGCCCTATTCTGCATACGGGGCAGGGAGCACCAGCTCATTTGCATTTAAAGACACACACAAAAACAGCTAATTTTGGCACCCACCCAAAAATTGCCATTTTCAACATGGTATAATAAATGATCTGTAGGGTATTTTGAGCTGAAACTTCACAGACATATTCTGGGGACACCAAAAGTTTTAAATTACATATTGTGAAAAGGGGCATAATAGGTGCCCTTTAAGTCTGATTTTAAAAACCCTGCAGCAACTCTGTACTCTAATATAAAAATCCAAGATAGGCACATACTGGGATTGATAACTAAGATTTGTTCTAAGGCATGCACCTGAGTAATGTAACTGCTTTCAAGTGTAGCCAAAAAATCCAAACATTGATTCCTCATAGTTAATCTACTACCAGACCCTCATTATTACCATTAACATCAGCTTCCTGGAGGATGTTCATATGTAACCTCCTGTGACCGCATGCCGCATCATCCGTGTTAGCAAATTAATAAAAAAAGAAGACTTTGAAAGGTTCTCTGTCCCTGTCTTTTGAATAAAAGATTTGCATGGTAACAAGGTACTTCTACACTCAAGTGGATTACATAGTGCCATTCTGCAAGTGTCTCTCCACCTCATGGACCACACTAAAGTTAATGGTCTATGAAACAGCTTATTTACAGCATTTAAGTTTGCAATTTTTAACCTTTAATACATGCCCATAGCCTACTTCTGGTCTGAGAGCGGCCAGGAAGATTGAATTTACTCATTCAAGTTTCAACAGGGGCATGTAACCCCCTATAAGTCTGCCCGGGAAGTTCCAACTTAGGAATTCGGAAGTCATAATTACGTGATTCAATGTGATTAAAGTGTTCAATGTGCTGGAGTTTTGTCACAAAACTTTCTATCATTGTTCAGGACTCAATACACACTCTCTCAGTTTAAGTTCGGACTAAAGACTCATATCTTCAGCCAGATATACACCTAATCTATCCTTCAACTCAAGAGTTATAATGCATTAGTCAGGTCCATCGGAACCTCTAATATTTTATAACTCTGCATTAAAGTGAATGGCTTATCTATTCTATTACTCTGATATTATTCTGTCTCAACTTCGGGACACATATTGTGAGTTTACCAGAGCCTGCCAGTTCCAGCTCCAGTCCTGCCCGATATCCTACTCCCACTGCTATGTGTCGCTGAGAGATGACTACTAACTGCAGTCTGTGCCAGCCAGACATCACTTCAGTCAACTACAATGGACCTCACAGAGGCTGAACAGCTGCCAACTCCAACCGTAAAACATGGGATACATTACTGGCCACTGCCTGAACCTTCGACTTAGGATAGACTTCACCGGAAATTAACAGTCACAAGCTTCCAGCCGAACTGCGATGCACCCCACTGACCTCTGGCTGCATCATTTTGGTCAAAGGATGGACTAGACTCTCTTAAAATGAAATACATAGACAATAAATTAATTGCCAACTAAAGCTTTCAAAAAATATTTTCAAATTACAAAGGACAATGCATTTGTGTGCACTTGTGTAGTTAATTCGGGATGGACTTTTTGTCATTAATCTTTCAGTTCATACAAAATCTTTTTTTTTTTAAAACACTGGCCACCAACATTTACTCAGTCAATTAATTTAACTAATGACTTTACTATACATAGATCAATAATATTCATATTATATTCATGCTGTTTAGCCAGAGTGGAACTGGCCTGGTTTCCCCCAAAGTTATTTTTCTCCATTAACCAAAATCTTATGGAATTTTGTGTTCCTTGCGCTGTCACATTTGGCTTGCACACTGGGCGTCTAAATACAAATAATATATTTTCTAAGGCTTAATATACAGTAACATCATTCATTTCAACCACACAATGAGGACTTAAGACATTATAGACATTACAGCTTTTCTGTAAATCTGCTTTGAAAAACTGTGTTGTGAAAAGCGCTAAATAAATAAAAACAACTTGACCCAAAAAAGTAATCCAAAAATTACTTCTCTAAAATTGTAATTAAATTTTTGACTGTGGGGATGGAGGTGTGGCCATGTGTCTGTTTGCGGGAGAGAGGGTGTGGTGTGGGTCATCCAGCTGGTTTCCGAAATTTCTAATAGCTGATTCTTGTTACAATGATAGTGGGGAGAGACCTCAAAAAGCAGCCAAGAGACACCTTAGAGGAGAGAGAGTGACACTTCCATTCCCTTAGACTGGCACTTAAATTCCCTTAAACTGGGAAGGCAGAGCAATCCGTTCACATTCGTGCAGCAGCTCCGAGATGCCTGCCGGAAGTGGTTGCTGACTGAGGGGACGAGGACATCGTAGAACTGATGTCATTGGAGGATGCGGTCCACATGGCAGAGGAATACATGACGTCGTTTCCAACGAAACAGAGTCTCTCTCTCTCTTTTTCCTTCCCCCAAAGCCCACCCCCGCCCAACCTCTATCTGTCCCATCCCCACCCCCAGGAGACAGCATGGTACCATGCCCAAATCTCCTCCCCTGCTAACCCTGTCTTTTCCCACTATCCCTCCCATGGATAGGTATGTCAAGTTTACCACCTCAATCTACTAAAAGTTTGGAAGGTGGTGGGCTCTGTGGCCTTGGCGACGGTAGTCCCAGAGAGAGCAGAGCTCGGGCCGGAGGTGACTCTCCAACTTAATCAGTTCACCCCGGTCCCATGTGGAGACGACCTCTCACTGTCGCAGCTCACAGAGGTAGCCAAGTTGCAAGTGGAATTCACAGACGTGTTCTCACCTCTAGAGGACCACATCAAGACCATCCCAGGGTAGTGGTTCTTAGCCACCCATATAGCCTTCCTGAACACAAAAAAGGTAGTTCAGCAAGAATTAGAGGCAATGCTTGAGATGGGCATAATAGAAGAGTTACACAGCGATTGGGCCAGCCCAGTGGTTCTGGAAACTAAGAGAGGCAGGATGGTACGATTCTGTGTGGACAGTGAACGCGTTGTCTAAATTTAACATGTACCCAGTGCCCCGGATTGACAAAGTACTCGATTGGTTGGATGTGGCTCAATTTTATTCAAAACTGGATTTAACAAAGGGTTATTGGCAGGTCCCCTTAACTCCAATCTCCTGAGAAAAAAGCTGCTTTTTCCACACCGTTCGGTTTTAAACCAATTTGGTTTGTTTGGGGGCCCCTGCCACATTCCAGAATTTCATGGACAAAATTCTCAGGCCACATACGCCATATGCCGCACATGCAACATCTGAGAGCCGTCCTGAGGTCGCTGCGATGGGGCCAGCCTGAAGAAGTGTGCAGTTGGTTGGGTTGGTATCTGGGGTTCCACTTGGGCCATGGGCAGGTACATCCCCATATTAACAAAACCGCAGTGATCGTGACCTGCCCAACGCCCTTGACCAAAAAGGAAGTGAGACAGTTTCTGGGGCTGGCTGGCTATCACTGAAGGTTTGTGCCTAGTTACTCTGATGTCACCAGCCTGCTGATTGATCTCACTAGAACAGGGGCTCCCGATCCAGTTCAGTGTAGTCATGCCAACAGGCATTTCTAAAAGAAAAACCTGCACTTTCTGGGGGACCGCTCTACATACTCAAAATTTCTCTCTCCCCTTTATTTTGAGACAGATGCATCTGACAAAGGGCTGGGGGCAGTACTGTCGCAAGAGGTGTGGCAGGGAGCAGTGGGTGCTGTATATTAGCTGTAAACTCACTCTGGGGGAAACTAAGTAGAGCACCATTGAGAAGAAGTGTCTGGCGATCAAGTGGGCCATCCTCACCCTATGCTACTACCTGCTAGATGCATCTGACAAAGGGCTGGTGGCAGTACTGTCGCAAGAGGTGTGGCAGGGAGCAGTGGGTGCTGTATAATAGCCGTAAACTCACTCTGGGGGAAACTAAGTAGAGCACCATTGAGAAGAAGTGTATGGCGATCAAGTGGGCCATCCTCACCCTCTGCTACTACCTGCTGGGGCGGGCCTTCACCCTCTGTTCAGATCATACCCCACTCCAGTGTCTCCACCACATGAATGATACCAATGCGTGGATCACTTGTTGGTACCTGGCACTTCAGCCTTTCAAATTTGAGGTGATCCAAAGACAGGGGGCGCAGATATCTGTGGCTGACTTTCTCTCCAGAATTGGGGGGACGTTGGCAGGCCGGATGTTGCCCTGGCCTGAGTTTGCTGG
Organism: Moxostoma hubbsi; assembly: GCA_032164185.1. Taxonomy (NCBI): domain Eukaryota; kingdom Metazoa; phylum Chordata; class Actinopteri; order Cypriniformes; family Catostomidae; genus Moxostoma; species Moxostoma hubbsi. The sequence continues at coordinate 19,047,303 of JAVLUX010000044.1, read as the reverse complement.
TGGGGGTATGTGGGTGTGGTCGTGTGTCTGTTTGCGGGGGGAGAGGGAGTGGTGTGGCTTGTCAAGCTGGTTGGTATAATTTTTAACAGCTGTTTCTTGTTACAGTGATATTGGGGAGAGACCTCAAAAAGCAACCAATAGATGCCAGAGAGGAGAGAGGGCGACACGAGAGAGCAAAATGACGTGTTCTAAGAGTGTTTGAAGACTTTGTTATTAAGAGCTTATTTGATCATTTATGTTCAGAGAGTGTTTTTTGTTTGAGTGACCAAGAGTGTGCAGTGTGAAAAGGAGACTGTAAATAAAGTCTTACTTGAACTGCTTTGTTGTTTACCAACTCCTCCTGTGTCCGAACGTACAAAAGTATCACACTGACTTTACTGGTTATTTCCTCTACAAAAGCAATCACATTACTAATTACATTTAAGCTACTTTCTAAAAACACTTCTCATAGAAAGGTTTTTTCTTTTCCACTTATCATGTATTCTACATTAATAATTGTAGAGCGGAGGAGGGTGGGTCCAGGCTGGAACGACACAGGCCCGGCCACCAATCAGCCTGATGGGGCGTGCGAGGGATAACGACAGTTAGAGAGAGAGAGAGAGAGAGAGAGAGAGAGAGAGAGAGAGAGAGAGAGAATTATGGGCAGCTGCCCTGTGTGTGGTTATGTTTTTGTGTTTTTGTTTAAGTTTATCATTAAACATTATTTATATTGTTAAGCCAGTTCTTGCCTCCTCCTTTCCCTTTAACCCCCCTTACAATAATATTTTAAATATAATAACATTTAAATGTATTATATGTATTATATTAGAAATGTGTAAACTGAATAAAAGTAATTAAATTAATTGAAATTCAGTAACTACAATCTGATTACAAGAATTTACATGTAATGATTTACACTACTTTTTGTACAAAAAAGTAATTAATTACTTTGTAATTAGATTCAAACCACACTGTCTAATTATATACTGTAGACCCTGTTCACTAAAAATCATTACTGCCATCTATCATAAACAATTTTTATAAATGTGTCGACCGCAAGTATTTTCTAGTATGCTTTATAGCTATGGTTCATTTAAAGTACATTAAGTGCATACAAAAAAGACTGTACGATCAACTTTCCTGATAAAAACATAACTATGACTAGTATCAAAGAAAATGTATTTTCCCATTGGCATTTAGGTCATTGTGGTGACGTTCATGTGCACTCATCATCTAAATAGCATATATAATCATTGTTATGTTTTGATTAAGCTGAAAAGGCATCTAAACCAACTTGCTCATTACGTACAAATATAATGATTTAACCTCACAGTCTAGAGATGCTAACAAACCTATAGGGAGAAAGTGTAATGAACTACTCTAGTTAGCGAGGGAAGGTGGTATTATACAAACGAGCACAGCAGGGAAGAATGCTGAGTGTGGATTAACCGAAGAGTGTTCGAGGGAACGTTACCCAGTTATTACATAACATAGACAGAGATAGAATGAGAGAGGGGTAGGTGGTACATCAATGTCAGGGTGCTATTCAACACATATCAGTGTGGGCATTTATGTTTGCCAGAGACAAAATAATGTATATGCATGTGAGTGCTTGTGATGTGCAGTTTCTAAAAACCAAGTCAGTCAAAAAACTTGATTTAGGTCTGTCCTTTGGAATGGTTAAGCACAGGTCACGGACTGACAAATACATTCAGATAAACTGCTTTCGCACCAAACAAATGAACTGAACACTGATGATGAACAGAATCAAAGATTAAGTGTGAAAGCGCATTAAATGTTTTAGACATCACTCAGGTTTAGCCAAGGCTAATATCTGAATATACACATAAAAATGCAGGTCACAAAATTGCCGACCACACACACTATCAAAAATTGCTGACCATCAGCCTTTATTCAGCAGGCGTTTGCAAGAGCCCTCGGAGGGATTTGAAGGTTGGAGGGAGGTGGAGTATATATTAGTGAAATGAATAGAGAGAGAACCATGGAAATGACAGAAGCAGGCAAAGGAGAGGATGTGCAAAGAAAAAGGGAAAATGAAAGAGTGAAAGCATGGGAGTGTGTGAGGCTCAACGGTGTTGACAAACGAAGTAAAAGTAGGGACGCTACAAATTTAAAGGAATAGATGACACAAAAGTGAAAATTCTGTCACTATTTACTAACCCCAATATCATTTAAAACCTGTATGCTGTCATTTTTTCGGTTGTCAAGCCCTAAAATGGACAAAAAAGCACTATAAAAGCACAATAAATATAGTCCATATGACACTGTTGTGTGGAAGAGGAAGAGGCAGAGACGCACAAATTTGAATCTTTCAAACTTTTAATTACAATCACAGGAGTGGAACAAACGCTGGACCAGAACAAACACTGGAGTAGAACTCACTAATAAACTTAGCAAAACATAACACTTCTAACATTACACTTCAAGGACTGACAAATAATGAACAAAACTAGAGGGAATATATACACAGGGAAACTGATGGATTGGCATACAGTTGGTATGATAACAAAGAAGTGATTAGGGAGGTGGATTCTGGGAAACGTAGTGCAGGAGAAAACTTCAAAATAAGAGTCCTTGAATATGGTGGAGACAAACTGTGCCACTTGTGCGGTACTTCTTCTGAAGCCATACGATAGTTTTGCATGAGGAACAGAACGAAATTGAAGTCATTATTCCATCAAAGTTTTGTCCTCCACTTCAGCTCCAAAATCTCATTCTCCATTCTGTATTTTCAATGAGAAAACCAATGCTGTTTTGACTTCAATGACATCAAACATAGCAGGATGCAATTACGTGCCATTATTGAATCAGTACACATAAATTATTGGGATTTGAATGAATGACTCTAAATTGGTTCTTTTGAATCTAAAGCACAAAACACATCTTGCGACCAGTGTAGTACAATTCCCGAACAAATTGCTCTTAAGAGTCAATTTTTTTTTTAATTTACAGCGTGACCGGTGTAGTCCAATTTCTGAACAAATTATTCTTACGAGTCAGTTCTTTTGAAACTACAGAGCAAACCACATAGCAAAACCAGTGTAGTCCGATTCCTGAACAAATTACTCTAAAGAGTCAATTTCTTTTCTTTTTTTTATCTACACTGTGACCAGTGTAGTCTGATCCCCAAACAAATTACTCTTACAAGTCAGTTATGTTTAATCTACAAAGCAAACCACACATTGCAACCAGTGTAGTCTGATTCCAGAACAAATGACTCCTATGAGACAGTTCTTTTGAATCTACAGTGCAACCGGTGTAGTTCGATTTCTGAATGAATGACTCTAATTATTATTATTTTATTTTTATTTTTTATTTTTTATCTAAAGCACAAAACACATATTGCGACCAGCGTAGTCCGATTCCTGAATAAATGACTCTAGAATCGATTTTTAATTTTTTTTTATTTTATCTCCAGTGCAACCAGTGTAGTCTGATTCCCAAACAAATTACTCTTACAAGATGTTTTTTTTTATCTACAATGCAAAACATACAGCCAACCAGTGTAGTCCAATTTCCAAACAAATTACTCTTAATAGTTGATTCTTTTGAATCTACACCACAAACAGTGTAGTCTGATTCCCGAACAAATGACTCTTAAGAGTCGATTCTTTTGAATCAACACTGCAAAACGTGCAGTGCAACCTCCCAAAAAAATGACTCTTATCTGCCAGTTCTTTAGTGAATGAAAAACTTAATGAACTGCAAGTCCTATCATAATGTCGGACTCGAAATGAACCAAGAGCTGTTACTAAGTTATGTATACTTTATACTTACATTTAAATCTGAGTAACTACTGGATGCTGGTTGATATGACAATTTGTAGTTTAAGAGAAACAATATGACTTTTGATTTGAGCAAATAATCCGATTGTTCCAAAGGCACAGAGACCACAACAAAAAATATTTACTGTATAATATACATCACAGTTCTTCTGTTTTGGGGGGATTTAGAGGGTTAGTTGTCGATCTCTGTGGATTTTTGCTCCAACATTTTGAATGTTTTTGTCAGCTCAGTGGTTTTTCAGAGCAGACAAGCATGGGTGGCGACAGATTTGAGCTTGATGGTAGTTAACAATAAAATTCACATTTAATAAGCATTAATTCAACAAATTAATCCAAAGTGAGAGAGCAACTAATCCAAAAAATGAGATGCACAAAATTAATTAAACTATAATCAGTCTAAAAGCCAGCTCTTTTATATTCACTAATCGAAAAAGAAAACAGGACACCCATACACAAATTGCACAGCTGCACACACCTTATACAGCACACATACATTTGTTGGCATTGTATGTGCTCCAAGGGTACTACACAGAGCATGTCATTATTAGTGTTGTGCATGATTATTTGCTGTTTTGGGTTCCCCTGAATGACACGCTTGATTTGAAGGTTAAGACTGGCAAGGGGGGGGGCAAACTACGCACAAACACATAAAAACACTCATTTGCATAAAAGCTACTTATATAAACTCCCACTCATGAGCTCTGTGCATGTGTATGTGCATGTGTGCGTGTGTGAGTGAGTGAGTGTGGGAGAATAAAGAATGAAATCCCCACCCACATCCCACACAAGCACCTGAAACCGTCAGCACATTCAAACTATCAAAACAGCACTCTATATAGCCATAAAGCCAATGCATTTTTTCATAACAACTGCTTAACAGTAATAACAGTAATAACAATATTCATTCAAGAGCCCATCATGCTCGGTCCAGAATGTCAAGAGGAGAGATAATATTTGTATTTTAGGCATTCATTGGATCTTTCTGAATCTTTTCTTCAAGATGAAACCTAAAATCTGGCATAAAATAAGACTTTAAAGACATCATATCATGCTTTTTTTTTATTCCAATCTTTCCTGGACCCTTTATTCCTGCTGTACCTTTAAGCCAGTGAAATGGCCTCTTTGCATGTGAAATGAGCTGTGGGTTTGCTGTCAGTGGCAATATAGTTAGCGCTGCATCATCCTTCAATAAAAGCCTCCTTGCAAAGCATGCATTACATTTTGACAAGTTCACAAAACAATCCAAACTGAAATGTATTATTTCCTCTGGGGCCGTTGCAGCGGTTGAGTCCAGGTTTATAGAAGCAATACGAAATGATGTGGTTGCTTCAAAAACTGTGCTTTTACATTTCACTTCAGCATTTTAAACACTAATGTTTAGGTTTAGGCACTGATAAGGTAAACGTCTCATTTATATTTTAAAACACTATTGGTTAGGCTCAGGCAAAAGTTTTAGTTTAGGGAGGTATGTTTTAAAAAGAAAATCTAAAATTCACCTTAAAACCGCTTCTGAATACGACACCATTTTACTTGCTTTTGGCGCCCCCAGCTGGACATTCCACTAGAAACCTGCAGCCAAACGTGTTATACAGCAAAGCACATCATGAAACTGTTCTGTTTAAGAGCCGCTAAGACGTCAGGTTTTAACATAACATTCTCTCGTAACGTAAATGGTTGTAAATGTCAACATTATCATACAGTATATGTTTAAAAGTCTGAAGTCTGTCATGCAAAACATGATCTCTTTGGTGTCATTCAATCAGTTTGCCTTTTTTCCCCAACCGTTGCTCCTGGTCGGAGGCTTCCTTAAATATTTAGATTACACTTATAAGGTTACGTTTCCTCTAATTTAAATGGTGTAACCCTAAAATATTTCCAGCCTGGTCACATGAAATGTACGTGAACATGACACAATTTTATGATGTGCTTTGCTGTATAACACATTTGGCTGCAGGTTTCTAGTGGAATGTCCAGCTGGGGGCGCCAAAAGCAAGTAAAATGGTGTCGTATATATATATATATATATATATATATATATATATATATATATATATATATGTGTATGTATAATAGCAGGTGCTGACAAATTAAGTCTTGACATAATTACAAATAACTAGTAGTTGCTAAGCCCTTAGTTTGAACTTCTGAATGTCCAAACTTAAGCGAAACCTTCAAAGCTGTGGCAAACCTACCTTGATTTTTAGAAATAATTGCATCTATCCTATCTATCATGATTGGGTGATGTTTATGACCAACAGATTGGATCACTTCTGAAGACATGGATTAAACAAACTGAGTCATATGTATTACTTTTATGCAGCCTTTATGTGCTTTTTGGAGATCCAAAGTTCTGGTCAACATTCACTTGCATTGTGTGGACCTACAGAGATCAGATATTCTTCTAAAAATCTCTGTTTGTGTTCAAGAGAAGACAGAAAGTCATAGACATCTGGGATGTCATGTGGGGTAAATTATAAGAAAATTTGCATTTTTGGGTGAAATATTCCTTTAACCCTTAAACACATACCTCGGAGAGACTCGGGACCTCATTACAACCCCTGTACCTCATTATCAAAAGTGTATAGGGTCTCTAAAGACCCGAGGTATGTTAGAGTGACGTTTTTTTTTTCTTCTTTTTTTCTTTACTTACATAAATTCTATTTTTTTTAAGTTTACAATCACAGGATATCTATTCTTTGTGTATTACAAGAGAAATTAGCACTATATTCATACAAATACACTATATCACATTGATTTTCTAGGCAACAATGAACTGTCAACAATGCTGAATTATAAGTATTGTATATGCATATACACATAAAAAAGTATGATATGACTATTGTCATTTGGATGTACAACTGAATTAATGTAAGTCGGGCATCTATTTAGACTCAATAAGTGCCTATGAAAATACACACAAGATACACATTAGCTACACATAAGTTACACATACATTTCACATGTGTGTATTAAGTGTTATATGTTTGACAGCCAGTTACATTTCATGACATTTCAGTGTGAGAATAATGAATTCTGTTCTGATGTCAGAAATTTGAGGAAGTTCAGGAGCTTTTTTAAGCTTAGTCTTTTCAGACTACGGAGAAATTGTGATTTTTCAAAGCTGCAGTGTGTTATTAACAGAACCATGAATTTGTTTATTTTGAAAGGAAAGATTTTTTTTTATGACATGGCCCTTTCAACAAAATCTTTATGTTGCCATCTTTCATGTTGACACGTAACTATGGCAGTAAATTCTCTCTCTCTCTCTCTAAAAGTGTTTCTCTGACTGTGTGTTTCTTGTAGATAAATGAACGTTTCTCAGAAACAATCAGACAGAAATGACACCCACAATTTATGATACCAACCAATGAGCAGAGAAAACACATCCACACACCCACTCACACACTCCAGGGCAGGAACACAAGAGATCTGTTCTTGGCAGATATTATTATAATTTTCTCTCTTTTTTCTTCACTGAGAGAGTACTATAAGTTTTGCTTTATTGAGGCAGTCTCTTTCTCTCGTCTGAAATAATCTGATCTTGGACATTTCTGCCTGGAATTGCTTTTTCCCAATCATTAGAAGTAATACAAATCCAGGTAACACTTTATAGTAATTTTCATTAATAATAATATTAACAAACATTATTATATTATATAGTTATTATTAATATGCATACATCTTAAATTAATCAGTATAAGTGTGATGATTTACATCTTTTTTTATTAGTATTTCACATTAAAAATGTTAAAAACATTCTGCTAATTCTTTTATACCATAATTATTATGCATGCAGATTTTATAACCTCATATTAATTAGAGATATTTGTACTTTTAAAAATGTATTTGTCGATCTGCAGAGAACGAATGAAATGAAAATAAAAACTGCAGAAACACATAATGCACGTGACAAGTTTTATATGCATTCATACTTTGAAATGTCACGAAGATTTATTTAAATATTTTAGAAAGTAAATAAACTACTGATCTGTTAAACATGATAATGTTCATGTTTTATAGTTTAATACTGTTTAGTTTAGTTTAATAGTAATGATGACTTGATAATAAAAGTTATCTTAAACTATTTCCCAATCCAAAATGTGACCCTACATCCACAAAAGTGCTTCCAGGTGCCCCATTAATATATTTTATTTAATCATCCCAGTTTCATTAATCACCTCATCTATTATTTAAGGTGCTGGGCCATTAATCTGAAGCACCATTTCACACGAACAGACACCCTAATTTTAACTTTCCACATTTTGCAACATCTGACGCACTAAGCGCCTTTGAGCACTTTCTGTCTGTTATGAAGACACCAATCTGTAGGCACAGTGGCACTCTTTTATATTAATATAAGTTAGCCTTTTATTCACATTATATATGCATATCATATATTTTTACATTATATATTCTATTTATACTAAAAAAGTATCATATTGGAATTTCAATTATCATTTGGAACCAGTTCTTAAGGATCCTAATGTCTTATAGGATTCCAGCACAGTGCGAAATAAACACTAAATCTTTTAGAACACCTTGTTTCCAACAGGACTATTCACATTCCAAATGGAATACAATGCCGCTGTATGACACCAAGAGGAATTTAAAGACAATCCAGTCCAGTAGCAAGACATCATTCCAATACAATACAAGATAAAGATGACAAAATATCCCATAGGAATCAGATAAGGAAGACAGTTCTGTAGAACTTCAGTATGATCTTATTAATGATCCCCATTAGGATGTGTTCCACATTATAGACATTCCAAAAGGAATCATTCAGTTTCTTTAAGGGATGAACAGCCAGCAAAACCAGAAAAACGTGTCAATTCCTACCATGATGCAGTGTCGTTGTTTTTTAGCTTTCCGGACGTTGTTGATGAAACGCCGGCCCATTTTCTTAGCGTACCACACGGACACAAACATCCTGCCCGAGCGCTGAACACCAACGAGCGTTCAGACCGACAGCACCGAGCGCACGAGAGGAGGAGGAGAGACACGCGTGCGCTTTAAATGTGCGGGGGCGTTCACACAAGACACATCCTCGCGTTCAAAAACTTTAATTACAAGCATCGGACAGTTGAACTGGTTTTATCTCAACACGCCGGTCTTTAAAAAAAACGCAACGCCAGACATAACGCATACAGACCAACCATTACAGCGCGGACGGAAATGCTGTATATTAGTGAAACTGGGTGAATGTGCAAGTATATGTTGGTCAGGTCCACAGAAATGACATGTTTTTTTGTTTTTTTATGAATTGTTTCTGATTTCATTGACGCCTCAGTCACTACCCGAAAGTCTTCTCTTTCCTCAGGTCGATTTTTCACGAGAGCGAGCGACTCGTCAACACAGGAACGCGCTCGTTTTAATAACTGAAGCTCGCACTCCCTCGAGAAACAAGAGGGGAGAATGAGGGTTCATGGAAACACGCACACCACACACACACACACACACACACACAGAGAGAGAGAGAGAGAGAGAGAGAGAGAGAGAGAGAGAGAGAGAGAGAGAGAGAGAGAGATTTTATCACTGCACAGAAAAACAGCACATTATACCACGATATTCAAGTACCATGTAAATAAAAAAATACAATGGTATGTGAATATTGGGGATGGCTCTTGTGGTATAGTGCTGTTTTATTAGAGATAAATATGATATATCACGTTTTTGGACGTCCATGGTATGTCGATGGTATTATCTGAAGTATCTTGGAGTATCATGGAAATACCATGGTACATGAATATGGTAATCATTAGCCGCTTTTCCACTTTCGGGCCAGTGCGAGCCTGGGCTATCAACTGGCCAGCCGGGGCCAATAGCCTCGGACCTCAGGACCAAAATCGATCTGCATTCCCACCATCAGGCCAATAGTCTCACAGCGTTGCCCTAAAACCCGCCCTCAATACACTGGTGCCAACGTCACACACCCTGCCCATTTCACAAATAAGGTATCATGTAATCTATGTAGAATATTGAGTTTATATCGTTTGTAAACTTTAGCTAGCTCTCAAGATAAGTTAGGATTGACAACTCACCGACGATAACTGCTGATAGTGTCCCAAGTAGTCATCGTCCGACAGGACACTGTCCATGATCTCGAATGACCATTGTGTGTTTTAACGAATTTGTACTGTACCAGCAAATTTCTTTATATTTCCTGAACCTGTACCTGTAACCTGGCAAATCTCTGCCTTTGACATTAACCCTGCTTCAATCCTCATTTGGCCTTGTTTGGCCCAAGGGTAATTGGCGGGCCAAAGGCCATTGGCCCTGAGAAAGCTCCGGAAGTGACACAGGGAATGCAACTGGCCCTGACATGCTCTAACACACCCTCATTTGACCCAATAGTGGAAATGCGGCTATTCAGTACTGGTAAAAATGCTTTACCATTTCATACCACCATACTACCATATGGGTGTCTACAGCCATATTTTATTGGGGCTAAAACACACTGCACTTCAGAATATTGTAAGTTACTTCATAACCTGGCAATTGCCTCATTCACTATCCTTGAAAACACACAGCATTCCAAGAGAACATTGAATTATCCTGCTCAGCCTGGCACTGCACAATAGGATACTCATTTGGGAAATAAGGCCTATGATAATGACCTGTCTTTAACTCCATTCCCTTATACATTAATGTTGCACAAAGTGTGGAAGGTTATGCTGAAAAAGATGCATGGGAGTATTAGCAGAACACATCACAATTCATGCATCATGTTTTCAGTGCTGGTTATTAAAGGAATCTGTAGGAATCTGGAATATGTAATTAAATTACAAAAATCAAATACTTGTAATCACATCACATTTAAAATACTTGTAATCAGATTACAGTTTCTTTTGTGTGGATTAAGTGATTACAAATTAATCAGACAACGGTTGTAAATTGTACATAGTTTATTGATTTCCCTAAATGTTTATTTTTAAATCAGCCTACTGCTGATATACATTTGGTAAGTTGTTGAGTGTTTTCAGAAGAGAGGGGAATGGGTGGGGGAGGGATGTGAAATTGCACACACAGATCTGATACTTGCCAGGTGGCTATAATTACACTGAAAACGGAGCAGTCTCACTCAGCATTTGATCACTGAATTTATAAAAATCTGTAACACGGGGTTATGATGGGCAAGGATGAGGCAAGAACCGGCTTGTCAATATAAATAATATTTTAATGAAAACTTAAACAAAAGCACAAACAAACACACAACAGACATGTCGAGGATTGAGCTCTCTCTCTCGAACCGCCGTCACCGGCCGCCTTTATCCCTCGCACGCCCCATCAGGCCGATTGGGGACCGGGCATGCAATATTCCAGCCCGCCCCCACCCCCCTCCACTCCACACTCCTCCCGGCGTTACCTCAGGCCGGGGGCCACCCGCATGACATACACCCCCCCCCCGGGAGGGGCGAGCTTTACGATCTGTCTGCCGGCTGGTTATCCCCGCCTTCCTCGACCTGGGAGGAGACAGGAGGGGAAAACAACAACAACAACAAAAAAAATAGGCGAGGGAAAAGGCCAACACAGCACGAAAGAGCGAGAGAGAGAGGAGAGAGAAAAGGCTCACTCACCGGTTCTCTTATGAACCATCGCGTGGTCCTCGAACACTCCTCCGTACTCTCCGGCGGACGACAGCCGCTCCTCTCCAGGCGAACCGGAGTCAAACTCCGACCCCCAGCGGACAGAACGCCCCTCCGCTTTCCTGGCGACGAGTGGAGATATTCCTCCGCCCCTGGCAGCGGCCCTACCGCTCCGGGCGATCGTGGAGTTTCTTCCCTCCTCCTCTCGCGGACGACGGTCTTCCCTCGACCCCTTCATGTCTCTGGGGACGGCAGGGCACTCCTCCGCCCCCAGCAGCGGTTCCTTCGCTCCAGGCAGTCGGGGAATCCAGTCCCCACTCACCCCGCGGACGGCGGCCGTTTCCCACATCCGGGCGGTCAGGCTACTCCGTCAGAAGGCAGCGGCGTTCCCCGGGGTGGACGGCAGTGTCGAGGACTCTGCGATGGGCATCCCTCCTCCTTCCCGGGTTTCGGCACCAATGTAACACGGGGTTATGATGGACAAGGAGGAGGCGAGAACCGGCTTGTCAATATAAATAATATTTTAATCAAAACTTAAACAAAAGCACAAACAAACACACAACGGACATGTCCGGGATTGAGCTCTCTCTCTCTAACCGTCGTCACCGGCAGCCTTTATCCCTCGCGTGCCCCATCAGTCCGATTGGAGACCAGGCGTGCAACATTCCAGCCCGGCCCCGCCCCCCTCCACTCCACAAAATCATTACACATTTAAGGAAGCACAGGGTAAAAACGAATTATGCAATGTGAACTCTGCCTTCCAAAATGTAATTATGACATAATTACACACATATTAGGAAGGTTCAAAGTGTTGTGCATTCTGAAATGCTATTCTGCTCACTACAATTGTACAGAGGGGGTATCTGAGTTACCGTAGCCTTTCTGTCAGCTCGAACCAGTCTGGCCATTCTCTGTTAACCTCTCTCATCAACAATGTTTTTGGCATCATTCTGAGTAAACCTACTTCAGTGGCTCTGTACTTCGGAGCGAGCAGGGTATAAACATGATCACTTTCAAATTGGAATTAGCCCCAATCTGCTGTAGCGCACGCTGTTAAATGCACCTCCGCCTAATTTTCTTTAATACTTCCATAATTTACTAGGAAATCTCACACTGACACATTATTACTGTTATTGTGATATTATTGAGAGATCTAAATTAGTTTTATTTAATCATTTTATGTATATTATTAAAATTTCCCCCCTTTTTCTGCATGACCAGAGAGCTATCTTTAGGCCATTTGTGAACAAAGCGGGTGCCCCTGCTGCCCTATTTCTGTGCACACCACTGTGTCACACAAGTCCCAAAGGGGTTAGCCCCTATTGTATCCTTTAGTATTATTATTATTATTATTCTGGCAGGGAGTCTATGGCAGCCCTAGTATTCAAATTTACAATAAAAACCACTTGACTTGAAAATGATGAAATTTGGCACATATACTAAATTTGGGGTATGTAGTTCATACTCTATAGTGCCACCACCATTTCAAAAATGCACTTTTCTTTTGCGTTTATCTTTTGAACAGTTTGTCCTAGAGACCCAATTATTTTTTTGTCTGATTACTTTCCTGCTGATGATTCACATTAAAACTCTGCCCATTACAGTGACCGTCATCTTGGATAATGACGTTTACAGATTAAACTTTTCTCGTCTTTCAAACTTTGTCTGATTTGTCCTAAAGATGGCTCAAAATAATCTCCAGACCAGCAGCACAGAGCTGACCAGAAATAATTTGAATACGTGCTACCATTCAGAAATTATGCCAGCATGAATTTAACAAGTTCGACTTGAAAATTGATTTGAGGTTGTATCTCGGCAATGCTTTGTCCAATCAAAACTAAATTTGGTATGCTTCATCAGGACCATGATCCAAGGCAACATGCAAAGTTTAGTGACAGTGCTGCTTATGGGTCAAGAAATGTCAAAATTGGCTATTTTTACTCATAACTTTTTAACCATCCATCCATCCATCCATCCATCCATCGTCAACCGCTTATCCTGTGTACAGGGTCGCGGAGGCTGGAGCCTATCCCAGCTAACATTGGGCGAAAGGCGGGGTACACCCTGGACAGGTCGCCAGTCCATCGCAGGGCCACACATAGACAGACACACACTCATACTCACATCCACACCTAGGGCAATTTTTTTTTTTTTTGGAGACACCAATTAACCTAGCCTGCATGTCTTTGGATGGGGAGGAAGCCGGAGCACCTGGAGAGAACCCACGCAGACACGGGGAGAACATGCAAACTCCACACAGAAAGGCCGGGGCCACTACCCGTTTGAACCCACGACCTTCTTGCTGTGAGGCGACAGTGCTAACCGCTGCACCACCGTGCCACCCAACTTTTTAACCATTTGTCCTAAAATTAGAATTTAGTGTCATTGGATACCTTGGGTCATGAGGATTTAAACTATATACATTTTCCAAGATCAGCCATATAACCTCTCTGCTCTTTAGAATTTTCGGAAAAAGTAATAGATGTTTAAAATGCTTTGTTCGCTTTGATTGAAAATTAGAAGGGGTTTTCGACATCATGTCCTGAGGGTACTTAAGCAGTTTGGAGAGAGCACCAAATATTGGTCAAAATGCTTATTCAATCTGAACAAAACTTTTAATGTATCATTGCTTCCTTATTCTTAGTCTTCTGAAACTGGCAGAGATACATTTCTAAATGTAATTTTTATATTATTTTTTTATTTAAAACCTGCTCTTAGCTTGGAATGTCTCTTTGGCACTTTTGGACTGTGTCAACTGAATGGCCCAGTAGTTAAACTATTTGACCAGTGTTCCAATGTGTTGAGTAAGGAGTGGTTTTAAAATGTTTACTATTATTGATCTCTGAATCTTCATTTTGTGCTTACTACTGTACAATGCAGACTGTAATTTATTTTGTCATTCCAGCTTGTTAAAAAAGCTTTCTCAGAAATAGTTGTGTACTCATAACCAAGAATGTCTCTTTGGCATTCTAACAAAGATTCAGATTGGGCAGGTAAAGGAGGAAGCAGGAACCAGTTTCAACATTTCACGTAAGTACGTTTGATTCACAAATAACCAGCAATCACTGTACAGTTTCACTCAAAACACAAGACGGCTTTTCAGCATCACTCAAATAAACAGGCCGCTTTTCAACTTCACACAACACAAAATTCTCCACCAGGGAACAGACATAATGGTCTCTCTCCTCTCTCTGGTACTGGTCGTCTTTTTTTATCTCCACTGACTCTCAATGTGAACATAGAGATGGTTATTAGTCATCTCTAAGACTTCTCTTATCACAAAACATTTAAAAGATTAAGTGATTACAAATGAATCAGGCAACGGTGGAAAGTTGTACATAATTTATTGATATCCCTAATTTTTTTATTTTAAACCAGCCTACTATTTGGTAAATCGTTGAGTGTTTTCAGAAGAGAGGGGAATGGGTGGGGGAGGGATGTGAAATTGCACACACAGACCTGATACTTGCCAGGTGGTTATAATTACACTGAAAACGGAGCAGTCTCACTCAGCATTTGATCACTGAATTTATAAAAATCTGTAACACTTTTAAGGAAGCACAGGGCAAAAACATGTCTATGCAATGTGAACTCTGCCTTCCAAAATGTAATTATTATTTGAATCATCACTCTGTGTGTCACATAACCATGTGTAACTACAGTGAAGTGTGCAGACCATAGCAGAGGCGGAAGGATAAAAAAGGGCACTGATTTATTTACTGAGTAGTACTTACGTATATATACTTATTTATTTGCTTTAACAGGTTTTAAGCATTTTCTTGCATTATTCTTTCATTTATTATATTGTATACATATCCTAATTTTAACCTATACTGTTACCATATAATAACCTATTCTGTTATCTTTCTCATAAAAAGCACAATCATAGTACAATGTTTTTTAGACATGGTCTGTGGTAATGCCCATGATATTTTTTAAATACCTTGGAGTGCCATATACATAGTATATATACACTCACTGATCACTTTCGAATTGGAATTAGCCCCGATCTGCTGTAGCACTCACTGTTAAAGGCACCTCCGCCTAATTTTCTTTAATACTTCCATAATTTACTAGGAAATCTCACACTGACACATTATTACTGTTATTGTGATACTATTGGGATATCTAAAAACATTTTATTTTTATTATTATAATTTCCCCCCTTTTCTGCATGACCAGAGAGCTATCTTTAGGCCATTCGTGAACAAAGCGGGTGCCCCTGTTGCCCTCCTTCTGTGCACACCACTGTGTCACTATGTCTTAGGAAGGGTTTTGTCCATTTTTGCATTAGCATGGTAAAGTTATTTTATTGTTTCGCAAATTGCTTTTGTACTTGGCTTCAAAAATTTACATGAATGAGTTTTTGTAATAACTTTTGAGACATTGATTCAAAAATATAACTATTCTGATCTGTTACCAAACATTGATGCCATTTGTACTGTAGTACCAAAATTGCTGGAGTAAGATCACAATTGTTAACCAAGCCCTGGATAACCTGTCCATAATTCTAGAAAATCTCTCATAAGAAATGCAAGTTAATCTTCTTCTAAACAGGTATGTTGATATTTAGGGGCTAAGTCCCAAACGGGTTAGCCCCTATTGTACCCTTTTGTATTATTAGATTCCTCCGATAGGAGGGAATCTATTGTTATTATTATTATTATTATTATTATTATTATTATTATTATTATTATTATTATGGCTGGGCATCTGTGGCTGCCCTATGAACCGTACATATGAAAATGATGAAATTTGGCACACTGATAGGGGTGGGCATGAATAGCCCCTATACCAAATTTAGGGTATCTAGGTCATACTCTATAGTGCCACCACCATTTACAAAATGCACTTTTCTTTTGCATTTATCTTTGAACAGTTTGCCCTAGAGACCCAATTATTTTTGTCTGATTACTTTCCTGCTGAGGATTTGCATTTAAACTCTGCCCATTACATTGACCGTCATCTTAGATAATGACGTTTACAGTTTAAACTTTTCATGTCCTTCAAAATTTGTCCGATATGTAATCTCCAGAACGAGCAGCACAGACCTGACCAGAAGTAATTTTAATATGTGCTACCATTCAGAAATGATGCCAGCACGAATTTAACAAGTTTGACTTAAAAATTGATTTGAGGATGTATCTCGGCAATGCTTTCTCAAATCAAAACAAAATTTGCTTCATCAGGACCATGATCCAAGGCAACATGCAAAGTTTGGTGACAGCGCTGCTTATGGGTCAAGAAATGTCAAAATTGGCTATTTTTGCTCGTATCTTTTAAACCGTTTGTCCTAAAATTAAGAATTTGGTGTATTTGGATTTCTTGGGTCATGAGGATTTAAACTATATACATTTTCCAAGATCAGCCATATAACCTCTCTGCTATTTTGAATTTTCAGAAAAAGTAATAGATGTTTAAAATGCTTTGTCCGCTTTGATTGAAAATTAGAAGGGGTTTTCGACATCATGTCCTGAGGGTACCTAAGCAGTTTGGAGAGAGCACCAAATATTGGTCAAAATGCTTATTCAATCTGAACAAAACTTTGAATGTATCATTGCTTCCTTATTCTAAGTGTTGTGTTCTGAAACTGGCAGAGATACATTTCTAAATTTGTTTTTATATAATTATTTTTTATTTAAAACCTGCTCTTAGCTTGTCTCTTTGGCACTTTTGGACTGTGTCAACTGAATGGCCCAGTGGTTAAACTTTTTGACCAGTGTTCCAATGCGTTGAGTAAAACCAGGAAATAGTGGTTTTAAAATGAGTCTTCATTTTGTGCTTACTACAATGCAGGCTGTACTTTATTGTGTAATTCCTGCTTCAATTTTTTTTAAAAACTAAGCTGTAAATATTTTCTCAGAAATAGTTGTGTACTCTTAACCAAGAATGTTTTTGGCATTGTAACAAAGATTCAGATTGGGCAGGTAAAGGAGGAAGCGGGAACCATTTTCCACAGTTCACGTGAGTCCGTTTTATTCACAAATAACCAGCAATCACTGTACAGTTTCACTTAAAACATAAGACGGCTTTTTAGCATCACTAAAATAAACAGTGCACTTTTCAGCGTCTCTCAAATAAACAGTCCACTTTTCAACTTCCCGCAACACAAGATTCTCCACCAGGGAATAGACACAATGGTCTCTCTCCTATCTCTGTGAACTTTTTATCTCCACTGACTGTCACTGTGAACTTTGAGATGGTATTAGTCACAATTAATTTCAGGTAGATGTCCTTAGCGCTTTCTCTCCAGATGGTCGCTCAACCACGCAGTCACCTCCACATACCCCCACAACCTGACTCCAGTGGAACTGTCCGGACAGCTCACTCCCTACCCTTTTTGGAGAGGAAATCCGCGACAGCCATCTGTGCCCCCGGTCTGTGGACCACCTCGAATTTAAATGGCTGGAGTGCCAGATACCAACGAGTGATCCAAGCTTTGACATCCTTCATGCGGTGGAGCCATTGGAGCGGGGCGTGGTCCAAAATGAAGGGGAATGCTCGTCCCAACAAATAGTAGCAGATAGTGAGAACCACCCACTTGATGGCCAAACACTCCTTCTCTATATTGCTGTACTTAGTCTCTCTAGTCTTTGACTATTGTACAGCACCGGGTGCTCCTCCACCTCCACCACTTGGGACAGAACAGGACCCAACCCCCTGTCTGATGCATCCGTTTGTAAATCAAATTGGGGAGAGAAATCAGGGGAATGCAGAAGCGGCCCGCCACAAAGTGCAGCTTTTACCGGAGTGAAGGCTTGTTGGCTTGTTGGTCTGGGGATTCTATTTTTTAGAGAGATCAGACAACGGGCTGGTGACTTCAGAAAAATTAGGCACAAAACTTCGATAGTAGCTGGCCAGCCCCAGAAACCTTCTCACCTCCTTTTTGGTCTTGGGTCTAGGGCAGGTCATGAGCGCTACGGTTTTATCAATTTGAGGTCGCACCTTCCAGTGACCAAAGTGGAACCCCAGATACTGTACCTCCACCCATCCAACTGCACAATTATTTGGGTTTGCTGTCAGAACCACCCCCAGATGCTGCATATGCCTCTGCCAATCATTACTGTAAATAATGATATCATCAAAATAAGCAGCAGCATACACAGCATGTGGTCTGAAGATTCGCTGAAATGTAGCAGGGGCACCAAACAAACCGAATGGAAGGGTCACAAATTGGTGTAATCCAAATGGTGTGGAGAAGACAATTTTTTCACAGGACATTGGCGTTAAGGGTATCTACCAATAACCCTTTGTCAAATCCAGTGTCAAATAAAGCTAGCCGAGCCCCACCGATTCAGCAGTTCGTCAATATGAGACATACAGTAGGATACACGTCAAATCTAGACACCTCATTGACCTTTCAATAATCCACACAGAGCCATCGCTCTTAGGGGACGCTCTCACCGTAGGATTATTCTATTACACCCATATCAAGCATGGCCTTTAATTCTTCCCATACTACTTGTTTTTTGTGTTCAGATAAGGAGCAGGGACGACTACGTACCACTACCCCGGGGGTTGTCTCGATGTGGTGTTTTATGATATTAGTGCAGCTGAAGAGAGGCGAGAACACGTCAAAGAAATGTTTTGCAGTCTGGCAACCTAGACTCTGGGCCGAGCTACTACCTCTCCGGAATTACACCAAGGTCACGGGGACCAGGTTGAGGTGGTAAATTTGACAAGCCCCGCCCCTATCTGTACGCACTACCTCATAATCGACCCAACTCGCTGTGTGACCTCAAAGGGCCCTTGCCACTTTGCAAGTAATTTAGAGCTCGATGTGGACAGTATTACAAGTAATTTATCTATCGGTGCAAATTCCTGTAGCCGAGCTCCCCTGTTATACAGCCGGGACTGTTGTTCTTGTGCCTGTAGCAAATTCTACTGTGATAGTCGCCCCTGTGTGTGGAGTTTGGCTCTCAAGAACATTTTTGCCCTGTGAAGGTCAATCCTCCCAATTTTCCTTCATGACATCTAACACACCACGGGGCTTACACCCATATAATAATTAAAATGGGGAAAACCCCGTGGAGGCTTGACCTCTTGTACTGCAAATAACAAGGGTTCGAGCCACCTATCCCAAATCCAAGCACCTTCGTGCATGAATTTACGAATCATATTTTTTAAGGTCCTATTAAATAGTTTGACCAAGCCGTCCATTTGTGGATGATACTTGCTTGTTCGAATCGATTTAATACCTAATAATTCATAAAGCTTGCGTAGTGTATGTGGCATGAATGTAGTGCCCTGGTCAGTGAGGAATTCTTTTGGAATCCCCACTTGTGAGATGTTGCGAAGTGTCACTTCTTCCGGGTATCAAGTTGCGTAATCCACCAGAACCAACACAAAGTGATGCCTGTGTGCTGACTGTACTAATGGCTCAATGAGGTCCATGCCAACTCTGTCAAAGGGAACCTCGATCAACGGAAGAGTGTGCAATAGTGCTTTTGGAGTGGGTGGCGGATTCACCAGCTGACATTCACGGCATGTCGCACACCACCGGCTAACATCCCCGCGAATGCCTGGGCAATAGAAATGAGCCATGAAATGGCTTAGTATTTTCTGCTGTCCCAAGTGACCAGCCATCGGGCTATGATGAGCTGCTTGGAACAACATTTCCTGACTAACAACTGGGCTGTATCTTCTTTTTGTCTGAGCATCCTGCTTCACATGATACAACTGATCATTTATAATTGAGAAATACGGTGTAATTGTAAAATGTGAGTGCATTGCGTGGATAAAGGCGCTGACCATCAATTACCTGCTTAAGAGTTCATCTTGCATCTGCTGCAGAGGGAAATCCCCAGCGAGAATTACTCTAAGGGCTGGGGAAGCCGAGGCTTCCCCATCCCTTACATCATCCTGACGTGGAGCTGATGTAGACGGCCCCAGCTCCGCCTCCCCTTTCAGTGCATTGCACAATCCACATCGTCCCACTGTATTACAGGACCCATCCACATACAACCCCTTTAAAATTTGGGAAAAGCTGGCAAAATAATACCCAATATTATTGGATGGGTGAGGCGGGAACTAACCACGGCATCAATGTTATGCTTTTGACCCCAAAATAGAATAGTGACGGTCACTGCAGGATAATATTAAATATCCCTGTGCACACACCTCACCTTCACCCGATTATTTTAATCCAATTCCCCATTGTGAATCAAGCATTGATGAATAGAGGTTTGGTTACAACCTGAATCCACCAAGGCTTGGCCCCTACCACCCTCAAAATACACACAGGTATTTGGTACGTCCTGGCTCGATCAGGGACGGCCTGTTGAGTGTCAGGGAACTGGATCACCATCCCCACCTCCATCACCTGGCACTGTTCATGGACGTGTCCCGCTCCCCTCAACTCCAACAAACCAGCACAAACCTCATGCCCACACCAGTGGGGGCAACTTCCCCCACCAGAGAGAAAGAATGGGTAGAGCCAGGGGAAAGAGAGACAGGAGTGTTATCACACCCCCGAGGCTGGAGAACTGGTCTCAGGGGATTGTTCCACCCTTTCCGGGGGAACGGGATAGGTCGGATAGAAGGAGGGGAGGGGGAAGGATGACAGGTAGAGAGCGAGAGAGAGAGAGAGAGAGAGAGAGAGAGAGGGAGAGAGTCTTGCCAGCCCCCGGGTACACCGCTAAATTGACCTCAGCCAACTGCACTGCTTCATCCAGCGATGCCGGTCAGTGGCACTGGACCAACTCTGCAGTTCCTTTCGCAACTTGGCCAGCACCCACCGCCAGCAGATGTTGCGGAGCTGTTGAACAAAGGCAAACAGGCGGCCGACTTTGCTCAGCGTCAGGGTTCGAAACTGCCAGCATTGCTATTAAGGACTGCCACCGACCCACTGCGGGATGGCTTTCTTCAGCTCAGGGTACCTCAGGAGGTTGTCGACGAGGAGTAGTTGAGCTGCAAGTTGGGCCTCCCCGTTCAGCAGCAGTTGGCATCTGCGGCCATTCCAGAGCTTGGGCCAATCGCTCAAAGAGCTCCAGAAAGGCCTCTGGCTCATCTTGCAGCCCCATCTTTGCCAGTGTCTCATGGGTTTTCACTACTTCTACAAATAAACTGTCCGCTTTTCAACTTCACACAACACAAAACTCTCCCCCAGGGAACAGACACAAAGACTCTGGTCTGCCGGTCTCTCTCCTCTCACTGTAAACTGGCCATCTTTATATCTCCCCCATCTCTCGCTGTGAAAATAGAGTTGGTAATTAGTCACAATTCATCTCAGGTGGATATCCTTAGCGCTTTCTCTCTCACCAGACGGGCACTCGACCACACCCTCACCTCAACAGGCATCAATCAGATGGACTGATTTTCAGTTGTGTGGCGCAGTGGTTAGAGCTCTGGGATTCAGTTCAAAGGACTGGGTGAACCCTGGTTCGATACCTGCTTCAGATGGTTAAAACATTGCGACTCTGTTGTGCCAGAACTCTGTGCATTGTGGCTTATGGTCTTGGCCCCAGTCATGTCTGCTTGCAGCTATATTGTAAATTTTTCACACATGAACAGACAAATAGTGAGTAAAATGCAAACAATTTAATGTCAAGTTCCATTGTAACAACATACCCATATAGTATATAAGCTTATAAGCTTTTCAGCAAAATGTATAAAGTATAACAATTCTGAGGCTAAAAATTATTAATGAAACAACAGTAACAAACCAACATGCTTACATCTATGAAACTTGCCAATCTAACTTCAGCAGCAGCTCTCTCGCTTTCAACCTTTAAATCTATAGAATGCATTTATAATATTATTATGCATTCATATTAGAACTAAAAAGACAATTTTAATTTAAAATTACTGAAACAATCATACAAATGTTGTGGTAATAATTAAGTGTATTGACTAACACAGAAACACTTATAACCGGGGCACCCAATCAATAAAAGTGAGCAAAAAAATTGCTTCATCTTACAGAGGTATAAAAAAATATACTGGTAGTTGTAAAAATGTCATTAAATCATTAAATCCATTGTCTTAATTTCAGCAACAGTTGCGGTAATGAGAATGCATAGTGTTGTAAAAAGAGCATATAGACACAGTTACAAAATTTTTATTGAAAAAAAAAAATGAGGAGACAGTTATTTAGGTATTTACGTCTCATAGCAGAATAAGTCTTCACAAATATTTTTTGAAAATACAAATATTGTTTTGATAAAAAGAAATGTCTAAATGGACATCAGTTTTTTTTCATTGTTTTGCCCAGATAGTGATGTTTGAAAAGTCAAAATATTATTTTTTTTATTTATTAT
The DNA here is from genome assembly GCA_032164185.1 of Moxostoma hubbsi. NCBI lineage: Eukaryota > Metazoa > Chordata > Actinopteri > Cypriniformes > Catostomidae > Moxostoma > Moxostoma hubbsi. The sequence continues at coordinate 19,024,674 of JAVLUX010000044.1, read as the reverse complement.
TGGGTCTTGGATACAACATTATTTAAAACTTTTTATAAAAATGGTATTGTTTATACTACATTTAATAGTCCTAATTTTGAAGTATTTTTTTTCTATAAATTCTCCTTCCTGTTCAGTAGGTGGCAATATGCACACAGGCCAAAACAAAAAGAATGTGAAAGTGGAGATTTAGAGTAAAAAAGGACTTAAATATCGATCTGTTTCTCACCACACCTATTATATCACTTCTGAAGATATGGATTTAACCACTGGATTCATATGGATTACTTTTATGCTGCCTTTATGTGCTTTTTGGACCTTAAGAGTTCTGGCCACCATTCACTTGCATTGTATGGACCTATAGAGCTAAGGTATGTTTCTATAAAACTTTGTTTGTGTTCGGCAGAAGAAGAAAAGTCTTACACATCTGGGATAGCATTAGGGTGAGTAAATGATGAGATCATTTTCAAAATATGATTTGTCATTTTGATCTCTTTAGCCAATCAAGTTAGAGTGGCTTACAAATGATGTTCCAACTGCCTTTTTATTGGGCATAATCATTGTAAATTCCATTCCAAATGAACTGCTTTAACCTAAAGATATGAGCTGGATTTAGTTGGATATGCAAACACAAATGCATCACAATGCTTTGCACAGCACTCTTTTCCAACACGTGCACATATGTATTACGTAAGAAACTCCAAGTTGACAGATTCACCCATATGAGAAATCACATGGTCTCTCCTTTACTCTCCCTCCCCCTTTCATTCTTTCTGTCTTCATTTCATCTCTACCACCCACTTCATCTCTCTATCTCTGTATTGCGTTGGATCCCCCAGACCATTTGTCTCAGCAAAAGTCTGTTCAGTAATTACCTCAGAGCTGCAGGGACAACTTTAAACATTCATTAGTGAGCAAGAACCTCTGAATAGAGATACAAGCCTTATACATACACACACACTAACAGCAAGAGGTTAAAAAAGGAGAGGGAATGCTGAGTGTAGTGCCTAAAGGAGAGCACTGTAGCAAAAGGTAATCAAATCACTTCCAAACAAACATACAAACACACACACACACACACACACACACACACACAATCACACACATAAACAGAATGAGTGGTGTTTGGCTGTGCGTACAACAAACTGTGCATTAAAATCTTTTTAAAAATGTATTTGTCTATTTTACAAAATGCATAATGCTAGAGTGTTCTGTGGTTGCCAGAGCATTATTATGCAATTGCTGAAGTGTTCTGAGAGGTATTTACTACATTGCTGTGTGTTTCTGTCACTAATCCTACTTGACCCACCCGAGTGGGATTCGAACCGACAAACCCCTGCATGGGAGTCGAATGTGCTAGCAAGGAGGCTATAAAGGCTAAGGCCTTTGTGATGTTACGGCCCTGTCCCTAGTGTGTCTCTTAAGGCCTGGAAAGTGAGGTTTACACACCGCACAGCTATCATGTACCAGCTGGCTACCATTACGTTTGCAAGGGTTTTCTGGGTTGTTGCTAGTGTTTTTCTTGATAGTTACAAGGGTATTTTTAGTGGTTGCTAGGTGGTAGCTTACTGACACCAAGTCTCTATGATATTCTCGTTCATAAATATGGCTTGGGTTCCTATTTCAATGTAAGTCTTTGGGAATTTTTCACCTGTTTTATTGTCCACCTAGTGAAAATCCTACATCCAATTGCTGACAAAAAGTAATATCAAATCAAATCAAATCCCTTTATTGTTACTCAACCATATATAAAAGTGCAACAGTGGGTGAAAGTCTTGGATGCAGTTCCAAGCAACATAGCAGTATGACAATTACAATAACATCTTATTTACACATAACACAATATACAATATACACCTAATAATATACAATATACAGTATACACAAAATAAGAAGACTGTATACAATAAAAATACACTTATTGTAAATAAGCTCACATAAATATGAAGTATTGTGTTGACATTCATCTATAATAGTACACCTATCCTTATCATTTCAGGTATCATTCAAGAATCATTTGATTTCACATGAGTTTTGCATAGAAATTGTATTCTCGGGATTAGGGGTTTGTTAGGGATTGTGCTTTTTCACTATCTTCGACCTCCAGATACAACTGTCTAACGAACTTTCAATTTGCTCGCAATGGAATGTATTTGTTGCAAGAGACAAGGCATTCGCAAATCTCAATGTCGGGGCACAGAGTCCCTTGATACATATAGAAAGATTAAAAAAAAAATTTGAACGAGGCTCTGAAGAAAGTTAGTAATGTTGTTGGTTTTGTGAGTTTGCTACCAAACCTCAGAATGACAATACTATGTGTGATATTGTTGTGAAAATTAATGAATTCAATTGAATTCATGACAAATATTTACTCAGTATTTAGGAGCCAAGAACCAAAGGTGCTGTGGCACCTATTGTATCGTTAGTATTATTATTATTATTCCTCCCCAATGGCGGCCTATGGCAGCCCATAGAACCGTACATAGGAAAATTTTGAAATTTGCCATTGGGCATGAATAGTCCCCATAGAAAATGTGGGACCTCTAAAACAAACTCTATAGCAAAATTTTCAGTTCCTTATCTGTCACTCATTCAACGTTGTGTCGATGTAGTGACACTAGGGGTCACCCTTGGGAGCCCCAAAGACCTCTGATCTTTGAGGAAAGGCCAATGGGAATTGGCGAGTGGAATCTGCATGCCACTCCCCCGGACATATGGATATAAAAGGAGCTGGCTCGCAACCACTCATTCAGATTTTTTCTTCAGAGCCGAGTGGTTGTGTTCAGCAAGCTGAATTCCTCCGCCGATCCATTCACCTCTACAAAAAGCTGTAGGATTTAGAGCACAATACAGCAGCTTCTCCCCCCTCATGCACCGGTGGAGTGCAGAGAACCCCCCTGTGTGCTCAGCAGTCTATAAGAGTATATTCTTCCTCTAAAAGAGTATATTTCCTTCTAAATAAGTGGCACTCATGTAGAGCGTCTTTTTTAAAGAAAAAGACCTCAGCCACGATCACTGCCTCACGTGCTTGCGTGCTTCCCACACGGAGACAGTGTTTGTGGTGTGTCATGTTCTCACTGCGAGAGTATGACCATAGCAACGTTGCAGTCACGGCTTTCCTTCCTCAGAGGGAAAGCAACACCAGCGGCTCCCCGCCGCAATCCTTCTACCTATGTGTTTGAGGACGCGTCAGTTAGCACTGGGACCTCCCATTCCCCAGCACACCTCGATCGTCAAGCTCTGGGATGAGAATGTCGGCTCATCTCAAGGTGAGTTTGCGGTCTCAATCGAGACTTGCAAAGTGGATGAGCTCTCAATTGCAGCATCAGAGAGCGGGCTGGTTCAGTCTAACACTGAGGACTCGACAGGGCTCCCACCATCAGGTGCGGCACATGGATTAGACAAATTTTATGCTGATTTATGTGATTTGTGGAGCTTCAATATTTTAGCATCGATTCACTTTCATTGTATGGACCAAAAGAGCTGAGATATTCTTCTAAAAATCTTAATTTGTGTTCTGCAGAAGAAAGAAAGTCATACACATCCAGGATGGCATGAAGGAGAGTAAATGATGAGAGAATTAAAATTTTTGGGTGAATTATTCCTTTTTAAGCATGATGTAGCCCCTGTACCAAACAACTTTTCCCATGCCTGCTCTACCTCCTCTATTGTGCAGGTCATGATGTGCCAAGTGATCCTTCTTAACTAGCATTTCTTTGCATTCCTTGCACTGTTTGAACATGTTTTATGCACAACAATAATGCTCTGTCAGCATTAAGGTATATTTAGGCCCAACACATATACTGATTTTAATGTATTTCTTTCATACATTATGATTTAAAATGGAAAACAGTGTATAGAAAATAAATGTAAAATATTTTCTTTTCTGTTATCATGTCTCCCTTTTATTTTTTGGAATCAGATTCATGTAGTGGTTATCATAGATAAGTGATGTTTTTTAAAAGTTGGCATACAGTGTTAATTTTAATGGGGCATAGGCTGTACAACTCAGTACTCAATACACACTACTCATGAGTACTTTTAAATGAGCTACTCTTTTACTCTTACTTGAGTAGTTTTTAGGACAGCTACTTTTACTCACACTACATTTTTTTGGGAAGCGACAGTACTTCTACTCGAGTATGATTTTTCAGTACTCTTTCCACCCCTGGTGATAGCTTAGCATGCTAATCGGTTAGCATGCTAACTGTGAGGTATTCTATATTTTAAGTACATTTGATCATGATGTTATTCATAGGAAACATTAGTTTAGCATACTAATTGGTTAGCATGCTTTCCAATGCTTTTGTGTGCTCACTCTAAACATGTCATGTTTTGTCATGCCCCGTAATTGCTGTTATAACTGATATTTTTAACCCTTGCTAATTATATTTTCTGTTTTAGCTATTATGAAAATATTGTTGTGGTTATTCAGTGAAAACAAAGTACAATTTTATAGATAGGTTTTGCAAGTGCAGAAATAAATGGCTCATGCACATATTCAGTTATAAAAGCCTTTTGTGATAAATTTGCAACGTAAATGATTAGACATCTATATTCATAACCGTCAATCTACTGAAGTAGCAGGCATTTTGAATAATGTTTAGGACATAAGCTGCTGATTTTTGTCATAGTTTTGAATGAATATATCATATCCGTTCGTGTGGTTGCATTCGATATAGTTGCACAAGTTCAAATATTTCAAATCTCACATTCAAAGCTCAAATTAGATCAGCAGATGGCCCCCAAGCATCTCTCCAATGGAAATGAATGACTTCCGGTCTATCATCTGTCGTTTGTTGGCAATAGTAATAGTGATGCTTGCCTGTGAAGCAAACACCATTCATTATTATCTACAGCATCACTAACCACCCAAGACACCCTAGCAACTGCATAGCAACACATAAAAAACTAGTTTTACTCATATGTTCTTCAGAAGATGTAAAAATGTAGTTAATTAAATGTAGCATATTAATTTTGATCCCTTAAACATGCACATTGACAATTACATAACAGCAATTTGTGAATAATTTCATGCACTGATTTTTTTTTACAGCACAGCATTGTTTAAACATTAATTTGCTTTAAAAACTTAATGATCAGCGTTTGTACAGTCATGAAACCATGAAGACAAAAAAGTACTACAGTACTTTCTCTCTCTCTCTCTCTCTCTCTCTCTCTCTCTCTGCAGTATGTCCTGAGGCATTGGTGATGCCCATGCAAGCATTAAGGAAAGCAGTGTCCTTTCAGTGCCCCCCACTGGCACACAGATGGGCATGCTGGCATACACATATACACTAATGCCCAGACGCAAGCGTTTAACCACCTGGGCACTCCATTTGTGACTTGTAGAGGAACAGGCTTTATCAAAGCCAGTTTTAATGGCAGTTTTTTCTAGTTTTAAACCGCAGTTCAATGTGCAATAAGTGTATTTGCAACTTCAGCGTTTAAAGGAATAGTTGAAAATTGAAATTCTCTCATTATTACTTACACTCATGCCATCCCAAATGTGTCTGACTTTCATCTGTTAAGATTTTTTGAAACATATTTCAGCTCTGTATGTACATACAATGCAAGTGAATAGTGACCAGACATTTCAAGCTCCAAAAATCACATTAAGGCAGCATAAAAGTAATCCAAAAGTCTGTAATCCATGTCTTCAGAAGTAATATGATAGGTGTGGGTGAGAAACAGCTCTTTGGAGATTTAAAGTGCTGATCACCATTCACTTGCATTGTATTGACCTACAGATCTGAGATATTTTTCTATAAATTGTGTGCTGCAGAAAAAATAAAGATTTACACATTTGGGATGGCATGAAAGTAAGTAAATAATGAGAGAATTACACTTATGTGTGAACTATCCCTTTAAAGAAAACATTTAAATATGTGCAGCATTGAATGAGCCATGTTTGGGTAGCGTGTAGGAGATGTGCTGTAGGCGTGTTCGCGGTATGCTCCTAAAGGAGACATTTTTATTGGCAAATAAACCACTTTTTCTTTACTAATTTCACCAAATAAGCTACTTTATTATTGTTTCTAACTTTGCTAATGCCCGTAATGGTAAATGGTGAGGACAGTCAAGTCGACCAATTAAGCAATCACACGGGCCACGGACTCAGCCAGCTCAACTGATCCATGTGGTAATAGCAATAAACTCACTGTGGATATGTTTATATGTGGATATGTTTAAACGGACTCTAAAATCATTAAATGGACACAGTCCCCACAACTGAAGCAACAGAGATTGGTTTGCAGGCTGATGTTGCCTCTGTAAAAGAGGAGCTGACAACGACAGAAGCAACTTTGCAACGATCTCTAAACTCTGACAGGCTGACAGCAGTCAAGGTCTCCACGACGAAGACAGACGATGCCCTGACCTAGCTGGAAGGCACAGTGTCACAACTTCAAGCTAAGATAGAAGGACTGCAATCAAAATGAAACGACTTGGAAAAACAGGCCGATGAGGAACAACCTGAGGCTGGTGGGCATAAAAGAAGGTAAAAAGGGAAACAATACAAATGAGTTCATCTCCACACTTCTTCGGGATATTTTTAAGACTTGAAGAGGTACCTCTACTGGATTGAGCTTATCAGCAGAGGTGTCAAGTAACGAAGTACAAATACTTCGTTACCTTACTTAAGTAGAAATTTTGGGTATCTATACTTTACTGGAGTAATTATTTTTCAGCCTACTTTTTACTTCTACTCCTTACATTTTCACGCAATTATCTGTACTTTCTACTCCTTACATTTTAAAAATAGCCTCGTTACTCCTATTTAATTTCGGCTGGTTTTCATTCCGGCTTGTCATCATTAAAAAAAAAAAAAAAAAAAAAAAAAAAAACCTAGATAAATCGCGCCATCTGGATAGACTGAATTTGATTGTGGTTGGATGAGAAGTATAAACATATACCATTCAGGCACCCTATTGGTTTGTACGCGATCCATCGCACCTGCACATGACACACACAAATCACTTTATGAACACATAGCAGACGTATGTAGCCAAGTACGAAGATTTCCGTGGCAAAGAATCAAGAAGAGAACTCGAGCGAAATGTCCCAACCAAGCACCAGCGAGGAGGTTGGTAGACAGGAAGACCAGCCAACCCTTATACATCCCTGGCCGTACATGGAAGAATTTTTCGAAATGGTTGGATGCAAAAACAATTCCTTTTGAATGCGCTGCAAGCTCTGCGCACCCAAATACCACGAGCTAATGGCTTTCAAAAACTCGCCGTCTAATTTGAAAAAGCATATTGAGGTAAGCTGAAAGTTTTTTATCAGTCGATTATTGACAAAATATTGTAGTAACCTAGTAATGTAGTAATGGTAAATTTGCAATGTTTGCTATGGCTAGGTAACGTTACATGCCAAGACATACCATGGTTTGCTTGCTAGCTAGGCCATGATTCAACGTTCAAGTTCGTTTGGTGGGCTCTGTGTGAGATTTGAAATTCGACTTTAGCCAAATGTTATCTGAGCTTATGATCACAAAACCAGTCACCAGTCACAAGTCGCATGGGTATAATTGTGGCAATAGCCAAACAATACATTGCATGGGTCAAAATAATAGATTTTTATTTTATGCCAAAAATCATTAGGATAAAAATCATGTTCCTTAGGCGCGGCCTAAGCTTTTGTCATTAATGGAATTTTTTTTCCTTACATTACTTTTACTTTTATACTTTAAGTAGTTTTGAAAGCAGTACTTTTATACTTTTACTTGAGTAAAAAGCTTGAGTTGATACTTCAACTTCTACAAAAGTCTTTTTAAACCCTAGTATCTATACTTCTACTTGAGTAATGAATGTGAATACTTTTGACACCTCTGCTTATCAGACATTGCAGCCTAAACCCAAACCTGGTCAAACACCCAAGGTATTAATCATCAGGTCTATTTTTTCCATATCTGGCAGCAAATCCTTTGTCATGCCTGTGAGAAAGATACTGTACAAGAGTTTTCCCAGGCACTCGGTTTGGCTTTCTGTATCTCTTGATGTTTCGAGTTTCGTTACGCAGTGGAACTGAGCAACGTTTAACGGATCCCCAAACAGCGATGGACTTCACTAAGCCTACGAGTTATGTGACTGAATAGGCACAACAGATGGTGTTAAACTAGACTGATTTTTTTTTTTTTACTCTTATGGCCTACTTAATATACACTCATCAACCACTTTATTAGGTACACCTGTACATCTACATATTCATGCGATTATCAAATCAACCAATCAAGTGGCAGCAGTGCAATGCATAAAGTCATGTGGATACTGGTCAGGAGCTTCAGTTAATGTTCACATCCACCATCAGAAAAGGGAAAAATTTGATCTCAGTGTTTTGGACCATGGCATGATTGTTGGTGCCAGATGGGCTGGTTTGAGTATTTCTGTAACTGCTGATCTCCAGGGATTTTTACACACAACAGTCTCTAGAGTTTACTCAGAATGGTGGCAAAAACAAAAAAACATCCAGTGAGTGGCAGTTCTGTAGACGGAAACATAGATAACCTTTTTGATAACAAAGAATTGTCAGACTGTTTTGAGCTTACAGAAAGGCTACGCTAACTCAGATAACACCTCTGTACAATTGCAGTGAGCAGAATAGCATCTCATAATGCACACTCGTTGAACCTTGAAGTGGATGGGCTACACCAGTATAAGACCACATCGGTTTCCACTTCTGTCAGCCAAAAACCGAAAGCTGAGGATTCAGTGGGCACAGGCTCACCAAAACTTAACAGTTAAAGTCTGGAAAAACAGGTCTGATGAATCTCGATTTTTGCTGAGGTATACAGATGGTAGGCCCACTGCTTTCTGTTCTTGGCTGACAGAAGTGGAACCTGACGAGGTCTTCTGCAGTATTTGTAGCCCATAGTTTTCTCTCCAGACTGATCTATTTTTTAGTGTTAAAGGAATAGTTCACCCTAAAATGAAAATTCTCTCATCATTTACTTATGAAACAAATTTGATGAGAGAATTAAAATTTTTGGGTGAACTATTCCTTTAATACCAACTCCTTTTGGGAATTTTATAAGGCCTTAATAAGGGGTCAAATGTTATTTTATATCCAATATTTTAGATCTTGATAGAGAGTTTCCGAGTGCCCCCTCATCTGATCTGTTCAAAAGCGTCTTAACCCCTATGGTTTTCTGTTGTCATTGAGCCTATGGCACGTGTGTTATGTCAAATAACTAAACTAACTGGTATCTTACAAGTGGAGCATATATATATTGTTTCTATATAACCACTTTGTTTCTTTTCCCAGTGACCTTCAAATTAGAGACCTTTGGCAAGCTGACTGGCTACAAAATTAATTAACAGAAAGTGAGTTATGCCCCATTAATATACAGAGGCAGAAAAAGTATGTGAACCCTTTGGAATTAGCTGATTTGATTAATTAATTGGTCATAAAATGTGATCTCATCTTCGTCAAAGTCACAAGTATACACAAACGCAATGTGCATAAGCTAACAACACACAAACAACTATAATCTTCCATGTCTTTATTGAACATATCCCATTAAACATTCACAGTGCAGTGACACATATAAGCAAAGTTTAGGATTTAATAACGTGTCAATCCTCCTTTCGCATCAATAACCTCAACCAAGCATTTCTGGTAGCTGCGGATTAGACCTGTACAGCATTCAGAAGGAAGTTTGGATGATTCTTCCTATGGAACTGCTTCAGCTCAGCCATAATTTTACGATGTCTTGTGTGAATGGCTCTTTTGATGTCATTCCACAGTATCTGTATTGGGTAAAGGTCTAGGCTCTGAATGGGCCACTCCAAAAGTTGGATTTTTTTTTAAAAGTCATTCTGTAGTGGATTTAAATCAATGTATGGGTCATTGTCCTGCTCCATCCCCCAACCTCTACTGAGCTTCAGCTGGCGCACAGCCGCCCTGACATTACTATATATCTTGATAAACTTGGAAATCATTTTTTTCTCGATGATGATGGCATGTGGTCCAGGCCCGGAAGCAGCAAAGCAGCCCAAAATCATGATGCTCCCTACACCACACTTCACCATTGGGATGTTTCCATGCTGGTATGTGGTGCCACATGCCATACGTAGTGCTGCATGTTCTTCGCAAACAATTCAACCTTAGATTAATCAGTCCAAAAAATATTTATGAGTAGCACTGTGGACTGTAAAGGTGGTCTTTGGCAAACTTCAGGTGCGCAGCAATGTTTTTGTTGGTAGGCAGCAGCATCCTTCGTGGTGTCCTGCCATGGACATCATGCCTGTTTAATGGTTTCTGTATCGTAGACTTATGAACAGAGATGTTAACCAGTTTCAATGATTCCTTCAAGTCTTTAGCGGTCACTCTAGGGTCACTTTTTTTTTTTTACCTCATTGAGCATTCTGTGGTGTGGTCTTTGAGTTATCTTGGCTGGATGGCCACTTCTAGGGAGAGTAGCCACAGTACTAAATCGTCTCCATTTATAGACAATTTCTTAATAGTAAGGCAAGGCAAGGCAAGTTTATTTATATAGCACATTTCATACACAATGGTAATTCAAAGTGCTTTACATAGTAGAAATTAAAAAGAAAAAAACAAGAATAATAAAATAAGAATAATTAAAACAGTTTAGAATAATAAAAAAAAAAAAATCTAATAAAACACAGTACAAACAGTCGGACACACAGTGGCACAGTGCTCATTCAGTAAATGCACAGCTAAACAGATGTGTTTTGAGTCTGGATTTGAATGTGACTACTGTAGGAGCACATCTGATATCTTCTGGAACCTGGTTCCAGCTGCGGCTGGCATAATAGCTAAAAGCAGACTCTCCTTGCTTAGAGTGAACCCTTGGTATTTCTAGCTGATGTGATTCTAATGATCTGAGTGATCTGTTGGGTTTATATTCAGTGAGCATGTCTGTAACAGTAGGTCTTCTGAGATCTCTTTTTTAGTCCATGTGAGCAGATGCTTCTTGTGAATAGCAAACTCAAAATCTTTGTGTATTTTATAAGTCACAGTGGCTCTAGCCCACACCTCCAATCTTGTTTCATTATTTGGATGCCAGTTTTGCCAACTCCTGACTATAATTAGCTTTTGTTGATGTCAGTAGCCTAGGGATTCACATACTTTTTCCAACCTACACTGTGAATGTTCGAATGATGTATTTAATATGGACAAGAACAATACAATAAAAGAATGTGTTTGTTCATTATTGCAATTTACATGAAGCTCAAACCAGATTTTAAGACAAATTATTTATTTATACATAATATGCAGGTCATTCCAAGGGTTCATATACTTTTACTTGCCACTGTACCGGCACATACTTTTTTAGCTTGTTCCCTTTAAAGTAACCCATAATTCTAAGCATCTTGATGTTTGTAATACAGATAAGTATTGAGCAAAGTATTTCAAGCATTGGTCCTCACTTCCACTCTCTGCTGCGGGTCATATTAATTCAATTAAAATTAAATTAAAAAATATTAAATCTTTATACTTATTCCAAAGCATCCCATCATTTATTTCCTAATGAGGGGTTCTTTCCTCATTTATATAGAGTATAAACCTGCTAAACATCAGAAGAGGCTCTTACAAAAGCCCAAAATCTTAGGTGGCATGGCTCTGCCTGACTTTCAGTGTTACTATAGGGCTGCAAACATTCATTCTATACTACACTAGTGCTCCAGGTGCTGATGCCCCTTCACAGAACTTTTGAGTCTGCCTTGTGTAAACCAACACCTCTAGCTGCTCTCGTCTTTGCCCCTCTTTCCTCCCTCTATATTGAGTACACAAATAATCTGATAGTAAGATCCACATCACTGCTTCAAGATGGCGCCGAGTATGGCTGCTGCGTCGCGAGCTCTGTCAAAACACTGCAGTTTATTGTTTGTTTTGTTTACAGTTCTGTGTTTTTTTGTCTTGGATGTTGTCTGCCTTATTGTGTACGACAGACAAACGCTTTTGGACATTGGTTTGGCAATCACACACCGAAAACCGGACTTCACATTCCTCAATGCCGACCCGCGGTCTACAAACACACCAGCGGATCCCTTTGTTTGGGCTGCCCGGCCGCGGAAACGCAGACGGAAAAGGGGAAAAAGAGCCGGCGTTCTCATCAGATTAAGACGTCGTGCAAATCTCCCCCCGCTACCCAGTATACTACTGGCAAATGTTCAGTCTCTGGACAACAAGCTCTGCGAGCTGAGAGCGCGGATCTCTTTCCAACGAGAGACGAGAGAATGCTGTGTTATCTGTCTTACGGAAACCTGGATGTCCGCGGAGATTCCAGACTCGGCCATCGAACCCACGGGTTTCTCCGTGCACCGAGCGGACAGAGCGAAAGACCTCTCAGGTAAAAGCAGAGGTGGAGGTGTATGTTTTATGATCAACAAATCATGGTGTGATCAGAGGAATGTACATTTTATCAGGTCTTTCTGCTCTCCTGATCTGGAATTTCTCATGCTTCTGTGTCGACCATTCTGGCTACCGAGGGAATTCACAGCGGTCATTATCACTGCTGTGTACATCCCCCCACAAGCCGACACAGACCGGGCACTTAGGGAACTGTATGAGTGTATAAGTCAGCAGGAAACCGTGCACCCTGAGGCCGCGTTCATTGTTGCCGGGGACTTCAACAAAGCCTACTTTAAAACAATAGCACCAAAATACCACCAACACATCAGCTTTAACACACGAGGGGACCGGGTTTTGGATCATTGCTATTCTCCTTTCCGGGATGGCTACAAATCCCTCCCCCGCCCACCATTTGGCAAATCCGACCACTCTTCCGTTCTGCTTCTGCCCGCTTACAGGCAGAAACTGAAACGGGAAGCACCCGCCCTCAGAATGATCCAGTGCTGGTCGTACCAATCAGACTCTGCGCTACAGGACTGTTTTGATCACGCGGACTGGGAGATGTTCCGGTCTGCCTCCGATGACGACATCGAGGTTTACGCTGATAGCGTAACGTGTTTCATCAGGAAGTGCGTAGAGGACGTTGTTCCGACAAAAAATATACGGATCTACCCCAACCAGAAACCATGGGTTAACGGCAATGTTCGCGCGGCACTTACTACGCGGACCACCGCTTTTAATTCCGGGAACGCGGAGGAGCGTAAACAAGCCAGTTATGCCCTCCGTAACTCCATCGGTGCAGCCAAACGCCAGTACAGGCACAAAATTGAAGAACAGTTCAACACCACTGACTCCAGAAGTATGTGGCAGGGAATTAACACCATCACGGACTATAAACGGAATAAAAACTCCGCCATGAACACCGCTGCCTCTCTCCCGGACGAGCTTAATACATTTTATGCTCGTTTCGAGGACAACAACACCGCCCTCACAGAGAGAGCACTCGCGGCCGATACTACAGAGGCTGGTTCACTCTCCGTCTCTGTTGCGGATGTAACCCGATCCTTCCGACGGGTGAACATCCGTAAAGCCGCGGGTCCAGATGGCATTCTGGGCCGCGTCATCAGAGCATGCGCGAACCAACTGGCTGGTGTTTTTACGGACATTTTCAACTTGTCCCTATCCCTGTCTGTAGTCCCCACATGCTTCAAAACATCAACCATTGTGCCTGTACCGAAGCAATCAAAAATCACTTGCTTAAATGACTGGCGTCCTGTTGCTCTCACCCCCATCATCAGCAAATGCTTTGAGAGGTTGATCAGAGATCACATCTGCTCTGTTCTGCCCACCTCTTTGGACCCATTGCAGTTTGCCTACCGCAACAACCGCTCCACTGATGATGCTATTGCATCTACAATACACACTGCTCTTTCCCACCTGGAAAAAAGGAACACATATGTGAGAATGCTGTTTGTAGACTACAGCTCAGCATTCGACACCATAGTGCCCTCCAAGCTTGATGAGAAACTCCGGGCTCTGGGCTTAAACAGCTCGCTGTGCAGCTGGATCCTGGATTTCCTGTCAGGCAGACGTCAGGTGGTTAGAATGGGCAGCAACATCTCCTCATCACTGACCCTCAACACTGGAGCACCACAGGGCTGTGTTCTCAGCCCACTCCTGTATTCCCTTTACACACATGACTGTGTGGCGACACATAGCTCCAATGCCATCATTAAGTTTGCTGACGATACGACGGTTGTAGGTCTGATCACTGACAATGATGAAACAGCCTACAGAGAGGAGGTGCACACTCTGACACGCTGGTGTCAGGAGCACAACCTCTCCCTCAACGTCAGTAAAACCAAGGAGCTTGTGGTGGACTTCAGGAAGAAAGACAGAGAACACAGCCCCATCACCATTAATGGAGCACCGGTGGAGAGAGTCAGCAGCTTCAAGTTCCTCGCTGTCCACATTACTGAGGAACTCACATGGTCCGTCCACACTGAGGCCATTGTGAAGAAGGCTCACCAGTGCCTCTTCTTCCTGAGACGGCTGAGGAAGTTTGGAATGAACCACCACATCCTCACACGGTTCTACACCAGCACCGTAGAGAGCATCCTGACTGGCTGCATCACCGCCTGGTACGGCAATAGCACCGCCCACAACCGCAAAGACCTGCAAAGGGTGGTGCGAACGGCCAGAAACATCATCGGAGGTGAGCTTCCCTCCCTCCAGGATATATATAACAGACGGTGTGTGAATAAAGCTCGGAGGATCATCAGAGACTCCAGCCACCCGAGTCATGGGCTGCTTTCACTGCTTCCATCAGGCAGGTGGTATCACAGCATCAGGACCCGCACCACCCGACTACATGACAGCTTCTTCCCACAAGCAATAAGACTTTTGAACACATGATCTCTCACGATCATCAATCAGCACTGCACTTTATTAATCATCACTCTGTCAATATATTCTCCCAATTCAATTAGTGTTTATATATATTTATACCCGTATCTAGTGTATGTGTATTCTACATTGTGTGTATTGTGTACATTTGTTATGTAAATTGTTGTGTAAGTACGTGTACATTTGTTATGTAAATTGTTTTGTGTAAATATGTTGTTTATTGTAAAGTGGTTTATGTCTCGTCACTGTCATTACTGCTATGTTACTCGGAACTGCACACAAGAATTTCACCTACTGTTGCACTCGTGTACACAGTAGTGTGACAATAAAGTGATTTGATTTGATTTGATTTGATTTGACATTGAAGATTTGGTTCCAATTGAGGAAAGATTTTGAATGGCAGTCTTTTTCATTTAGAGCTCCTGTCTATGCCAAACATCTCCTTAAGACACTTTAAGCCAAAACAAATAAGGTCAACTTGCATATTTTCTCTTTGTCTAACATTCAAATTGCATTAGTTATTTGCAGGTAAGACTGTTATCTTGTAGTGCACTTTGAGTTTTCTCTCTGAAACCCTCCTCCTCCCCTGCACCAACTGTCTAGAAATTCTTCAAATAGATTAATGTATGCATGTCTAAAATACTTAGATCAAAGTCCATAAATGAAATAGGTTATTGAATGATTTTCACCCAAAGCAATTGTACTGCTTCAGAAGACATGGATTAAGCCACTCAAATCATATGGATTAGATTTATGCCACCTGTAAGGGGTGATCACACTAGGCTTTGAGAGCACATGTTTTTTATGGACAATGCTATGAACCAGAATATCATGTCACACGGGAGGGCTTCTGGTATAAGTAAATAATGAATCACAAAGAACAAATCATATTTTATTAAAAATGTTAAAATATATTGTCAACTCACTTTCCTGCAACAATAAATATCACAGATTTTAAATGTTTATCCTTTGAATTGAGCCAAGAGGTCAGCGTTTGACGTGTCTCCTATTGGTCGCACATTGTATGAATTCATGGTTCAGAGTTCACCAAGCTTGAACTTTGGTACGTAATGTAGTAAAAAATGTTTTTGCATGAGCTTACATTTCCGCTCTACTGCATTTTGACGCGTTTGAATGGAGTGCGAAGTGTAGTGTGACTGCCCCTTTAATGTATGTCCTTTTTGCAGCTTTAAACATTTGGACTCCATTGACTTACATTGCATGGACAAAAACAACTCTTCAAATGATCTTTGTTTGTGTTACGCAGCAGAAAGAAAGTCATATCAGTTTGGGATGGCATGAAGGTTTCATTTTTGGCTGAACTATTGTAAAATCTCTTGTGGTTTAGTGTTTTATTTAATCCTTTTCTATACTACTTAACTTCTCTTAGATCAAACTGACCAGACCAACAGAGTAAGACATTTTTCCCAGCTAAGATTTTAAAACAACAGACAAATTTAAGTACTAGCACACCTCTCATCAAACAGTACAAGCTAAAGTTTAACAATTATGGCCAGGGGCTTGTTCAAATTCCTAACTAGAAGTCAACCGATTATTCGTTTTGCTGATTAATCAGCAATAATAATCAGCAATAAACAATCTTTTGGAACTATCAGTTATCTGTGAAAATCAATGACAACAGTAAACCAATAGTTTTTCACCATGGATGGCGCTGAGTTTCCAGAGTACGACCCTAGCATGGGCAGACTGCCTTTTCAATAATCTATTTCTTTACAGCCACAACACATAGAAACCTTTTCAGGTGTGCACACCAGTTCAATGTGCATTTTCTGTAACTCTTGAGCTGGCAAAAACTCTCGCAAGATTCACCCTATCTATACTACAAGTAGCAAATGCACTCTCGTGAGATTTTAGGGGCCTTGGTTACAGACCTTGGTGGGGTTAGTTTAGTTGTTGATTGGTTTTTGAGCAGGGGATCACCAAAATACATCACACAACCCTAAAACCCAGGGCCCCCCTGGGCAGTCAAGGGCCCCTGGGCACTGGCTCCATTGGCCTGGTCGGTAATCCATCCCTCGCAGCAAGTGTCGCCATATTTCCAATGTAAACCTTAACAACTGTTTTTAACCCTAATGAGATGCTGGTGACTGACATGAGGGCTCTTGTGTAATGCGCATATTGTATGTTTAAAACCTTAAACGCCCAAACATACTTGACGCAAGTAATCACACTGTAAAGAGAAAATGGAAACAACTATGGGTCATAATTGTCCAAGCCAGGAAGAATTGGAAAAGAGTCTGTAGCGGAGATGCCGCAACTAGCTATGGATATCCAGTCATTGTGGACATGTCTGAATGGCTTTTTGACTCCACAGAGTCAAGTTTTCATGATTCGGTTTCATGGTGCCTAAAAAAATTATATCGATCCATTGTGGTGTGAGGTTTGTAACCGCCAGAGCAAAGCAAGAGCGCACATAAAGTATGTACAACGGGACCATGCGCAGGCCATGCATTGGACTCGCGTCTACATTCACGTACTGTGTGAAGTATGTTTCGGCCTTAAGAGAGGGGGAGCGCGAGGGTTTCCAACAGATATTTCAGATAATATAGAATCTGTTGTATTGATTAAGTGTATCTAGCTTTGATACAGCTCAAGCCTTCGTTGCTAGTTCAAAAATGTCAAGTTAGAACTAATGGAGGATGCACTGATTTTTGGCATTGGAGTAACAAGGTAATGCGTGTGTGTGAGCGAAACAGAGGGGGAGGGGTAGAGCAGTACTTTTCATGTGAGGTTGATTAGGGCGAAATACATTGAAACAAAAAGTTTCACATATTAAAAGTTATTTCAGATAATTGAAACTAGTCTCAATGTGTGAGTTTGAGTGTGTGTGTGTTTGTGTGCATGCATATGTGTGTGTGTGTGTGAACGTGGGGGAATTACTTCATAGCTGTGCATTTACTTGAAAAATAATTGCACACCTTAGAACATCTGTCAACCAATCAGAATCATGGCTACCTACCTATCTACATACAGTACCTACCTTCTTCTATTTTCCCACCCATGTTCTCCATGGATGACTATTAAATGTTTGCTGGTTCCTGTTGTGACTCAATAGATGTCTATGTGTGTGTGTGTGTGTTTGTGCTCTCCTCATCTCAATACCTCTCATCCCACAGCCTTTCCTTTAGCATTGGAAAAAGAGAGAGCATAGAGGATTCCACTCGATCAATCACCTCTTTGGAACTCGTCAAATGTGTTAATATCAGTAGAAGCAGTCACGTTGCTATGGAGGCCAGAGTCTCAATGTCCTGTTTAGAGTGTTTGTGTGTGTCTGTGTGCCCACCCATAGGAAAGAAAAATCGCAAAAGAAGATCTCTTTAATATCCTAGGCAGCAAAAAAATGTAATAGAGGGTAAATTAAGACAGTTGCACAGGACTCTTCCTTTTACTCCTAAGAAAAAGACTGCTAAGATACCAAGCTCTGCAGTCAAAAGTCAGATATTTGCTTTTGAAATCAAATATTTCTCATCAAATTCTTCCAAAAACAAATGATCTGAGCTTTGTTATCCTCATTAATTGTATAACTCTATACTGCTAATTTTCATTTCTTGTCTATTTTAATTTGAGAAAAATCTGGTTAATGAGCAAGTTAATACTAAAATGAAACATACGCAGTAAAACAACACATTTTTCAGCAAATTCTATATAAAGCTTATCCACAAATAATGTCATGCCAAACATGTTGAAGATCAGCAGCAAGACAATCAATTTAGGGACTCTGACTGTGTGTGAGAGATGGTTTCATGCCATTGGCTTTTCTTTTTCTGTAGACCTCAGTGCATTTGGCAGTAGAACTCCACACTGTCCTCTACTGGATCCGTTGAGGCATTGCATTAACATAATAATTGCAAAAAACCTGTGTGTGTGTGTGTCTGTGTGTGTGTGTAAGCATGTATTTATCACTTTGTGGTGAACAAATGTCCCCATAAGGATAGTAAAACCTGAAATTTTTGTCCTTGTGGGGACATTTTGTCAGTCCCCATAAGGAAAACAGCTTATAAATCATACTAAATTATGTTTTTTGAAAATGTAAAAATGCAGAAAGTTTTCTGTGAGGGTTAGGTTTAGGGGACATAATATAAAGTTTGTACAGTATAAAAACCATTATGTCTATGGAAAGTCCCCATAAACATGGAAACCCAACATGTGTGTGTGTGTGTGTGTGTCTGTGTGGTTTAAAGTTGATACTTTGGATATGACAGTACAGAGAAAATGATGACTTCAGGCGACAGATAAATACCATGGAGAAATGTGACAGAAGGCGCTGTAAAAAAACAACCTGACATTTATGCAATAGAGACAAAAACAGAATATCGCAACAGGAGGTGAGTAAAAAAATGAGTCGCAATCATGATAATGTCATCGGGACCACCATCACATGAAATTCATGGATAATTATGAAGATAATGACAAGCAGAATTATGGTGTCATGAAGATGTCACTGTTAAAGCTGAAGTATGTCACTTTCAGTGTTAAAATAATTCTATTCGAAATTAAAATGCAGAGACAACTATAAGTAAGCCATTTGTAGGTACATTCTCGAAAACTGTAAACACTGTTTAGCTGTGGCCTTATAAAAACTCCTGGTTTGTGTTTAGTTTTTTGGAGCGTCCAGTCTCAATAGAGACATTGACATTGACTCAACCAATGGTGTGAGTTGGGGGGTGAGACTCTCTCTTTGTTTGACCAATGGCAGGAAATCCAATCGATGGTGCTAGTGGAGTAGAAATGACATTGTCAGCTTTAAGGACATCTTCATTAAAGAAAGTATCATTCATACTTTCTTAAAAGGCTATATTTACATTTATGCATTTGGAAAAAGTGTTACTCAATGCGACGTGCATTCAAGGTATAAATTGTATAAGCGTATAACAGTACCAACATATTCTGACATAAATGATGTTCTAGCTAAGATGTCGGCACGATCGCCGTTACGGCGTGTAGGCGTTACGGTTTCCCTCCCCTTGTCCCCTCCTTAGGTAGGTTTGGTTGATTTAAAACTCGACAGAGCTTGTTTCACAGTGGACATTTCACTTCAGAACTGCAGCGAAACGTGTAATAAACCACATAATATCATTGAGCAAGAATCAGTTTTAAACTCTGTATCACTCTTTAGCTCTATAGTTTTAATCAGTGGAATAACACACTCACTCACTGAATTGGTCAGATCGGTTCTTGACTTGTCTTCACTGAAAAATGTGTATTGCATTAAGTATACAGTATAGTTAGGACTAATTATTCTTACTAACTAAACAAATCATTCATATATTTATTAAGGAACTAGAACCATTATGTGGAATCGAAAACATGATGGGGATGACAAAAAATGAATAAAAATGTTTGATTTCTAATAATGATGTCATATGGCAGTCATTGATGAAATGCCACGAAGAGTACAATGAAAATGGTCACATCCACAACCAATTAGTGAGTACAGCGCACAGATAAAGTAAAAGTGTTCTTACCAGTGTGGAGACTGCAGAGGTGTACAGAGGGGTTTGACCAGAGGATAGCAACACTGGCTGTTGAAAAAGAAAAAAACAATAGGAGAGGAAGGAGGATAACTCAAAACCATAGGATAAAACCAAGCATTAAAACAGTGCCTTTAATATACACTCACCTAAAGGATTATTAGGAACACCATACTAATACTGTGTTTGACCCCCTTTCGCCTTCAGAACTGCCTTAATTCTACGTGGCATTGATTCAACAAGGTGCTGAAAGCATTCTTTAGAAATGTTGGCCCATATTGATAGGATAGCATCTTGCAGTTGATGGAGATTTGTGGGATGCACATCCAGGGCACAAAGCTCCCGTTCCACCACATCCCAAAGATGCTCTATTGGGTTGAGATCTGGTGACTGTGAGGGCCATTTTAGTACAGTGAACTCATTGTCATGTTCAAGAAACCAATTTGAAATGATTCGAGCTTTGTGACATGGTGCATTATCCTGCTGGAAGTAGCGATCAGAGGATGGGTACATGGTGGCCATAAAGGGATGGACATGGTCAGATACAATGCTCAGGTAGGCCGTGGCATTTAAATGATGCCCAATTGGCACTAAGGGGCCTAAAGTGTGCCAAGAAAACATCCCCCACATCATTACACCACCACCACCAGCCTGCACAGTGGTAACAAGGCATGATGGATCCATGTTCTCATTCTGTTTACGCCAAATTCTGACTCTACCATCTGAATGTCTCAACAGAAATCGAGACTCATCAGACCGGCAACATTTTTCCAGTCTTCAACTGTCCAATTTTGGTGAGCTCTTGCAAATTGTAGCCTCTTTTTCCTATTTGTAGTGGAGATGAGTGGTACCCGGTGGGGTCTTCTGCTGTTGTAGCCCATCCGCCTCAAGGTTGTGCATGTTGTGGCTTCACAAATGCTTTGCTGCATACCTCGGTTGTAACGAGTGGTTATTTCAGTCAAAGTTGCTCTTCTATCAGCTTGAATCAGTCGGCCCATTCTCCTCTGACCTCTAGCATCAACAAGGCATTTTCGCCCACAGGACTGCCGCATACTGAATGTTTTTCCCTTTTCACACCATTCTTTGTAAACCCTAGAAATGGTTGTGCATGAAAATCCCAGTAACTGAGCAGATTGTGAAATACTCAGACCGGCCCGTCTGGCACCAACAACCATGCCACGCTCAAAATTGCTTAAATCAGCTTTCTTTCCCATTCTGACATTCAGTTTGGAGTTCAGGAGATTGTCTTGACCAGGACCACACCCCTAAATGCATTGAAGCAACTGCCATGTGATTGGTTGATTAGATAATTGCATTAATGAGAAATTGAACAGGTGTTCCTAATAATCCTTTAGGTGAGTGTATATTCACAGGGGTGTACATTGCCTTGATGCATCACAATGCAGTATGAAGCATCAGTGCATTCCATCTTGTATCTGACCATGAAAAACCAATGCATTGATTGAGGATTTTTTAAACAAAATCCATTAAACTGTGAATGTTTAGCATATAGATTTTCATGATATAAGAATATTTCCTACAAATCTGTAAACAAAATGAATTGAGAATTTACAGTAATGTCCCATTAGTGTTTAGGAACTATTCTAAGCTCAATAAAAATAGAATTGTTTCATTTCATCAGAGGCTCTGTATAGGGCAGGACAAACAGAAATGGAAGAGATGTGTATATATAGAGTCCACCAGGTATTAAAGGAATATTCGAGTTCAATACAAGATAAGCTCAATCGACAGCATTTGTGGCACAATATTGATAACCACAATTTTAATGTTTTATTTTACTTCCCTCTCCTTTTCTTTAAAAAAGCTCAATCTCAGTTACAATGATGCAGTTACAATGGAAGTAAATGGGGCCAATCCGTAAACGTTAAAATACTCACTGCTTCAAAAGAATAGCCACAAGACATAAACAATGTGCATGTTAACATGATTTTAGTGCGATGAATTCGCTTTCTAACATTTTCTGTGTAAAATGATTTTGATGTAATGTCAATAAACCCTAAAATGACTGTAAAAATGATGATTTAAACAACTTTACAGCTCAAATAATGCATCATTTTAACGTGAGAATGAATGTACGTGCTTTTATAAAATGATAAGCTTCATATTTCTGCCTTTAAACCCTCTAAAAATTGGCCCCATTGACTTCCATTGTAACCTTGATTTCTTGCTTCTTTTGTTTTATGTTTTTGTTTTTTTAAGAAATGGAGGTACGAGATGAAATAATGTTTGTGGTAATCAACATTATGCCACAAATGCTTGATTGAGCTTAACTTGTATTGAACCCGGAATATTCCTTTAATGAAATAATTATTTATCTAATTCTTAAAATGGTTGTAAATTGAATTAGGAAAGGTAGCAGAGGTCTTAGATTCATACGAATAAGGTTAAATAATGCCCAAGAGCTGAAGCTGATTTTTCTTTAGGTAGATTATTTTAGGGCTTGTAATTACAGTAAAAAGGGGGTTGCAGGTTAAAGTCAACATGAAATCAAAACTTGACCAATTTACTTCTTATAGTGCACATTCCCAGTCATATGTTTGTCTTCGTAATCTTTTACCAAACTGTAAAAACTTCCTCCACCTCTAAAACGACTTTACTTTTCATCTGACATCACTAAAGTCCTCTAATTTTTCAACCCCTCCCCTCCAAACTCCTGGCTCATTATAGAATGCAACACCCACTTTTGAAAATCCAATCAATTCCTGATGCATAAAATCAAGTCCCACTCTATACTGAATATCCCGAAAATCTAAAATGCAAGAGCACAGACTGTATCATTTGTGTGTGTGTTCGCCTGAGGAACACAAGCCCCTTTAGAGTGAAACCACAAACTATTTCTCTAACCTGTAGCTGTTCTTGCTCCTGTGACACAAGCACGGTTCTATGTTTGAACAGCAGATGGCAATGTTTTTCAGTCGAACTTTTCATCGATTAAATCACCTCAGGTATTTCTCCTCAGCGTGACAAATCCATTACATGTATGACATGGTGTGGTTTCCAAAAATAAAAAGGAAAATGTGAAGATAAGCTCACTCACACTACATGTTCCCTGAAGCTGTAGGACAGTAGCTCGTCATCTTGAGCTCCTTTTAAACCCATGACCCAAATCCATATTGAGAATTTGATGATTCCTGAAGGAATGTCTCATATTCCCTAGCCTTCTCTGCTCCTTTACTCACAAATGCATAAATACAATAAAAAGCCCTTGAGATTTGATGTACTACAATAGAATATTACTAATTACATTGTACCACATCTTGACAGAACCCTCTGCATGGCAGTAAAAAGTAGAAAGAAAATCATGATGGATGGATGGATTGATTTTGATAGATAGATAGATAGATAGATAGATAGATAGATAGATAGATAGATAGATAGACAGACAGACAGACAGACAGACAGACAGACAGACAGACAGATAGATAGACAGACAGACAGACAGACAGACAGACAGACAGACAGATAGATACATAGATAGATAGATAGATAGATAGATAGATAGATAGATAGATAGATAGATAGATAGATAGATAGTGGGTTACTTGTTTGCTGCCTTTAAATGCTTATTGAACCTTCAAAGTTCGTTGACCTTGACATTATGATTCCAAAAATTCCAGATATTTGTGGCTGTATAAGTTACCGTCCAAAGTAAATGGCAAGCAGTGACATTGGGACTGCAGGTGAATTGTCATGTGTAATAATTCAGAACAGTCTCATAAATGGTGATTGAACAAGAAGTTGCCACCATGGCAAAAAAGTAAATTTCATACCCTGATTTCCAGTAATATTATATGGGGCTTAAAGAGGTTCTGAGTTATTTAGTGTATCTGAGCAGGTTGAAGACTAACAGGATGTAGGAGCTCATAAGACCACATATGAATCTGATTCATACATGTCATGCAAAGTGCACAGTATGTAGTGTATATAATGCCACATACAGTATGTCCAGTGAGGACATGTGACGAACAGGAGGAAAATTACATATACATATTATTATTATTATTATTCTTTATTAGCGTTTTGTCCCGCGTGGGTGCAGGGAAATCTATCTATTCACTTTCTATGAAGCTCATATTTATAATGCATTGCAAAGTCTTACATGCATTATACTGCATTCATAATGTCTCATAATACACCTTATAATGCATTATAATTTCTCATAAATAATTATAACTAGTTATTATACATTGTAATACGTACCTATTCATAGTTATACTTTAGAGTATAATGCATCAACACAAGCAACATCCAATTTTATCTTCAGAAGTTCATTAGGTTAATGGCATAAGTGCTGTATAGTGTAAACAGTCAAAAGGCTTTATGACGTGATCATATTATAAGTGGTTTTGCCTGCTTTAAATAAAGTTACAAAAGCAATATCTTCTTATAAACAGCCATAACATAAACTTGTAACATACAATACATTACAACTTATAAGATGCACAAACATTAAAGTTTTTATTCTTGGTGTGTTTACAACCAAGAAGATTGGCTACATGTGTGAACATATATATTGTTTCTCAAGAGAGAGTTTCTGATACATGTTAACCTTGTAGCTTTACAAGTGCTTTTCATAATATCTCAAAAGTTATTTTGTATTTTGTGTTTGTGTAATGTATATATTTTCCAGCATGACTTGTAATGTCTCATAACCACTTCAAAATATCTTATCGATGTTTATAAGAAGACATTGCTTTTATCAATTTCGTTAAAACATACCTATTATATATATTACACACACATATATATATATATATAATACATTATAACTTCTGCATATAAAATTGGATGTTGCTTGTGTTATAATGCATTATACTCTAAAGAATAGCTACGAATATGTAAGTAATATAATGTATTATTATTGTTGTTACAATTATTTAAGAGAAGGTATAACATATTATAAGGTGAATTATGAGACATTACTAATGCATTATGATGCCTTTACAATGCATTATAAATATGGGCTTTATAGAAAGTGTTACCAAATTATTTATATTATATAAAGAATCTTAATCAAATTGTTGCCTGAGCAAATACTTACACCCATATATGTTATAATGTAGATTATGAGATCATGAGATTAGTGACAGCCAAATGAGATACATTATCAAAGCCGTACAGTAAAGATAACCACAAGGAATCAGGGAGAGGTGTGTACTGTATGTTTGTGTGTTGTGTTCCACAGACATGAAGACAGATGGTACCAGAGAGAGAGAGAGAGAGAATCTGGGAGGAGGAGGAGGAGGAAGAAGAGGAGGAGGAGGAGGCGGCATTTGGTTACTGACCTTCACATGCAGGAAAATGCCCTTGACACACTGAACACAGCAAACGCTTGCATGTTAATGAGGTTCATGCTATAGTGCTTTTACAGCATACATACTACATGAGTGAACTGAATACTGCAGCCTCTGTTCCAAAACCAAGTGAGCTGCATACATAGATAGCATTTTATTTTATCATAAGCTCCTGACACAAAAGCTGTTTGAAAAGGTTTAACATGCTAAGACACCTTCTTCTTTAAGTCAAATTTTAAGGCACCATTCCATGTATCCGTTATGGTGAAGGTAATCCCAGAATGCACGGCGATGAGCTCAGTGGGAAAAAAATCATACATGGTCGTGGATAAAGTGGGACAAATGTTGATTATAGATAGGGGACATAGGGGCTTGTTGTCACACGGGTAACCTGGTCACATAGAATCATGTTACTATACCTACATTTTTGCAAAACGATTATTAATGTGGCTCGTTGTGCTAATTGCTGCAATTTCCTGGTGAAATAATCACTAGAGGCAGCTAAAAAACAAATTTTATTCCCTTTTAAACAAATCGCGAGTAAAACCGCAGATTATCAATTCATAAACACTTACTTTTCGTTCTTTTTTCTCACCTAATGCTGTTTTGCAACATCTAAACACTTTTACTCAGGGGCTAAACAAAGTTTTATATTTCAATGCGTTCTGAGCAGAAACAGTACTGTTACATTCTGGTTTCGGCGTTCTGCAGCCTGCTTTTCAAATGTTAACCGGATAGAACAAAATAAAAACATTGACTGGGTAAAAACATTGTTTTTAACAAGATAGGTCTCTGTGCTAAGGGTGATATACCAGTTGTAGTGTTGCCAGATCTCACAAGAGAAACAAGGGACCCGGGCCTGATCTCAAACGTTACATAAGCACATAAAGTTATGACAAAATAAACCCAGAGTGATCAGGACATTGATGTGAAGCGGAGGGCTCTTGTATCAACTTGAAGGGTTTTATTTTGCGATAACAACTAGCTGACTGTACATTATCCAGCTTATTGCACAGCTGTTAACCAAATAATTACTGTAAATCAATGAACATTCAACATTTTTCCATTTATTAACTGCATTGAAGTTACGTAATTATATGAGAAGATCCAAAATCTTCAGTACCTCTGGTTTGAGTCTGATTTCGATTGGTGTTTATTTTGTAAATAATGACAGTCTGACTGCTCATTATACAGCCTTTTGCAAGACTACTTGCCAAATAAGTAAATAAATGGACATGAAACATTGATTTGAGTTGAAATAATTGTATTATCTTGTATAGATTGTACAGTGATACAAGAAACAGAAAAGATGACCCGCAATAGCCAGGTGACTGAAAACTCTTAATCCTCAGATATGCAGTTGTTACTCTGAGATATCAAACCACTAGATGGTGCCATTGACCAATCATAATTGAGTATTCCAGAGAGCTGTGTAATAAAATTTGATAGAGCAATAACTTTAAATAATCTGTTTGGGAGAACATGTACTGTACCTTGCTTTTAGCACCACAGAGTGGAGATTTCACCTGGGAGCTCAAACAATATGTGTGAAGGCTTAGGTATACTTTTTGTAATGTTCCAAATCGGATTGCACCCGGTCGACCATATTGTCTTTCAAAGTATACTCTTTTGTACACAGGCAAATAAGGACGCGGTCACTGGCGATGGGCACAGACGAGGACTGTCCACGTATCAAGTAAAATTGGGCTGCTAATGGACAGTTCGCACGGATTGTGATGATGACAAAATTTGCGTCACGAATACTATGCATGGAGCAAACCATAATGTGGTCATCGGAAGTATAATTTAGCCTTAAGGATCCACGCAATATCAATTTGCAAACATTTTGCCACAGTCACATAATTATAAGATTTGGACTCCAAAGTCCAATTATGCAAATGTGAAATCGATTAATAAACAGTAAACTTACCCTAAGAAATATTCATTGGAGAAGAATGTGACAAGAAGCCCAGATCTCTCCTATATTTAAAAATTATTTTATAATGAAAAGCACTTTCGATCAGATTTGAATTCATACATTTTCTTATGTGTTTTTTTATTAATTAATTGTAATTCTAAATTACATTTTGGAGTAAGTATAAGTAGTATACCATTTTGAACAGACTATAAGCATATGTAAGTTTGTGTTGAGAGATTATGCAAGACTGGACTGAGGTGTGTTTGTGTGAGTCAATTTGTCCACAGGAGTCGTGCACACCACTGCTGTGTGTAGGCAGATCAAACCCTTCCAAACACTCTACACTATTCCTGCAGCTGACACACACACATACTGACACCATCAGAGGATATGAGGAAACTGGGCAGGAAATGAACATAGAGGTCAGACAGACAGACAGTGAAATGGAAAAAGGAAAAGTAGAGAAATGTATAAAGGCCTTTGCACACAAACGTGAATTTTCGGTGCCATTTCTCGCTGCAATCAACATTTTGAATTGAAAAAATAGATTCCTAACCATCCATTCTCCCCTAACGCATACATTCGAGCTGGATCATGCGGTAACAAAGCGAACCTTTTTTTTACGGTGAGTGTGTCCATTTTTTTCCTTCAGAGGGCCTGACCAATAATATATAAGCTCAGAAGCCGTTGCAGTTACCAGAACCAGAGCAACTGGTGACGCTACAGCACAGAAATCTTTTTTGACCAATAATATCAAACTCTGAAGTAACTCGAGCAGCGAGGATGTGTAGCTCATTTGCATCAAATGACTTAAAAACTGAAACCATTATTTTTCTCATATGGGTTCTATTAACATGTAAATGATACTGCTGCACCACTGCCTTGCATCCCCTTTAAAAATGATCTGATCTTATGTGGATTGTCTTCATAATTTATTCCATATTGCTGCATTATTTGGCAATTGCATTAAATCTTATGTGAGTTTTCTTATATGCATAATATAATATATATCTTACCATCTTTCCCTTTGTATCACATTTGTAATAAAAAAACATTACGGATACAATAAGATACAGTCAAACATTTGTTTTAACAGTCATTATGAGTGTGCATTACTTCAGTGATTTTAAACAAATGTACTTAACACAAGTATATACAGTATGCGTGGCAGTGGCGTATAATCAGTGTTGTTCCAAATTATAACATGTTTGTAACAAGGAGGAGGGCGGGGCCAGGCCATGAAGACATACGGTCGGCCCTGAATCAGACTAATCAGCCAGGAGGGGGATAAAGACGAGCTGGAGACACCAGTTTGAGAGAGAGAGAGACGCACACGGCCGTGTTGCATGTGTGTCTGCGTTTGTTTATGTTTGTTTTTTGTTGAGTTTTATCATTTAATTTTACGTTGACTGTTTAGCCGGTTCCCGCCTCCTCCTTGCCCATCCCTTAACCCGTTACATTGGTGCCAAAACCCAGGATAGAGGAGGGAGTCCTCTATCCACCAGGGGAGCAGCCGTGGCCATCTGTCTGGGGACAAAGGGGTCGCTGCCGGCTGTTGAGAGCTGAAGGAACTGTTGCCGGGTGCTGAAGAAGGGGAGGAGTGGTTCTGTCCACTGGGGGAGGAGCGAGCTGGCATCTGCCAGAGTTGGACGAGCAGTTTAGGACTGGGCGACAGCATGTCCGGGAACCGGCGAGTACGTATTTCTCTCTCTCTCTCTCTCTCTCCCCTCTCTCTGTCGCTCTTCCTCACTCTTTCCCTCTCCCCAGAAAGGGAGGGGAGTGTGTCATGCCGGGGCCTGAGTTGGGCAATGGAGGAGTGAGGAGGAGGGCGGGGCTGGGCTGCGAGGACACACAGCCGGCTCTGAATAGGGCTAATCAGCCAGGAGAGGAATAAAGATGAGCCACAGGTACCAGTTTGAGAGAAAGAGAGAGAGACGCATGTGGACACATTGCATGTGGGGGTGGCCGCGTTGTGTTTGATCATCAAACTTTACGTTGACTGTTTAGCCGGTTCTCGCCTCCTCCTTTCGCTTCTGAAATCGCTTTACACTGGTGTCAAAACCCAGGAAGGAGGAGGGATGCCCGCCAGTCCTCGACACTGCCGTCCACCGGGGGAGGGAGTAGACCGACCGCCCGGACATGGTGAACGGCCGCAGTCTGCTAGGCGAGTGGGGACTGGGCTCCCCGACCGCCTGGAGCAATGGACCAGCTGCCAGGGACGGAGGAGAGCCCTGCCATCCCCAAGAAACGTGGAGGGGTCGAAGGAAGAACGCCATTCATGAGGGGAGGAGGGAAGTGTCTCCCCAACCACCTGGAGTGGTAGGGCTGCTGCCAGGGGCGGAGGAGTGTCCCCATGAGACCCTGAGAACGCGGAGGGGCGTTCTGACCACCGGGGGTCGTGAGTCTGACTCCGGTCTGCCCGGGGAGAAGCGGCTGTTGTCCGCTTGAGAGGGTGGAGAAGTGATAGAAGACCATGCGACGGTGTATCAGAGAACCGGCGAGTAGGGGTTTTTTTCATCTCTCTCTCCTCTCTCTCTCTCACTGCCACTCTGCACTGGCCTTTTCCCTCTCGTTTCCGTTTCGTGTTTTTTTGGGAGGTACTACACTGTTACAGGAAGTACCCCCCCATTTGAATTATTTCTGTTTCCCTCCCCTTGTCCCCTCCATCGTCCAGGTAGATGGGGATGACCTGCCGGCAGACCGGCTTAAAGCACGCCCTCCCCCAGTGAAAGAGGGGGGAGCTCCCCAGCATGAGAGGACGAGCCGGTCCCTTATCAGACTATTTAAGCCTCCGAGAGGGATAAAGGCCGATGGCAGACAGTGGTGCGAGGAGAGATTGTTTACAGACATGTTCTTCATGTGTTTGTGTCCTTTTCTTAACTTTTTCATTAAAATATTATTTATATTGTCAAGCCGGTTCTCGCCTCCTCCTTTCCCTTCTTAAATCGCTTTACACTCGTCACAGCCGCCCCTTTCATTTGCTTCGCTTTCTATGGGAAAGGGTCATTTGTCTGTGATTCGCCTCTCATAATCGCGTCACTTTTGGTGTGAAAAGGCCATACGATTGGCATAGAAAAATATTGTAGACCTGAGTGAGAGAGTGTTTAAACAAACATTCAAACAGATCAGAGGCAAAACCAACGAAAAAATGATTGCATGGAAAACATTTGGAAAACTTAAACTCTGACAACAGTGAAAACGTCTCGGTTACGTATGTAACCTCCGTTCCCTGATGGAGGGAACGAGACGTCGTGTCGAAGAAGCGACACTAGGGGTCTCTCTTGAGTGCCGAAAGATACCTCTGATCTATGAAAAAAGGCCAATGAGAGTTGGTGAACAGTATTTGCATACTCCGCCTCCGGATACGGATATAAAGGCGAGAGAAATACGCTCGTTCATTAAGGATTTTTCTGAGGAGCCGGGAGTGTTCCGGGCATCTCAGCGGCTCGGCTTAGCGACGTGGCCGGGAAGACACGACATCTCATTCCCTCCATCAGGGAACGGAGGTTACATACGTAACCGAGACGTTCCCCGTCTGTCGCTCACTTCGACGTCGTGTCGAAGAAGCGACACTAGGGGTCCACTTCAAAACTCGCCATGCACTGAGCCGTGTACGTGTACTGCTGACACAGAAGCGGGCAGGTATTTGCACGTGCACAAGCGACCAACTGTGTTCAGGCTGCATGTACTCTTCCCTAATGCCCCGAAAAAGCGTCAGCATCCTTTTGGTTACCCTAGGGGGGAACAAGGTGATGCTCCCAACTAGGGAACGGGCCAAGCCTGGCTGGGCCTCTTTTCTCTCTATGTTTTCTCGGCATAGAGCAAGAGCAGCCGGGGCCCTTACCGCATCGAGGGAAGGGGGTCTTATTCCTGAATTCCTATTCTTTTAGGGGGGAAAGACCCTGCGGAGGCCACACCCGCCCAGCAGGGGAGGTAAAGATGGCAAAATACATCACATGGCCACTTGGGGCATGTGGGAGGAAATGGCGCGGTGGTAGATCCAACCTCAAGGAGGGGGGAGTTGCTACAACAGGGCGACCGGAGGGCAACGAAGGACTGCCTAAGGGAGACGCGGGTCAGCTCGTAAGGTGACCGTGCCGCGGAAATACACACAGGAGGAGTCCCGTAGGAGGCCTGATCTGTGGAGCACCTATTCCAGTAGGGGTAGCCGGAGGTACCCGTAGTGGACTGGACCAGCACGTTCCTCCGTTGAACTGCTGCGGGCCCGAAGTGCTAGGGAGGAATCAACCAGGGACCTGGGTCCTCTGGGACAAAAGCGCACTGTTTTGCCTTGGCCGAGGGAAACGGCGCTGGAACAAGCGGTTCACCCGGTCAGATCGTCGACGTGTACCGAGTTCTACGGGCTCGGACCTGAGAGAACACAGGACGAGACTGACTCAACCCTGAGATTGTAGAATCTCGTAAAGGTGTTAGGTGCTGCCCAGCCCGCAGCTCTGCAAATGTCTGCTAGGGAGGTGCCCCTTGCCAGTGCCCATGAGGATGCCACGCTCCTAGTGGAGTGGGCCCGCACCCGTAAGGGGGGTGGCACGGCCTGGGTGTGGTAGGCCAACTGAATGGCCTCCACCACCCAGTGAGACAACCTCTGTTTGGAGACAGTGTTCCCTTTCTGCTGTCCTCCAAAGCAGACAAAGAGCTGCTCAGAGCGCCTAAAGCTCTGGGTGCGTTCCAGGTAGGCACGCAAGGCACGTACCGGACACAATAGTGAGAGGGCTGGGTCTGCCTCCTCCCGGGGCAGCGCTTGTAGGTTCGCTACCTGATCTCTAAAGGGCGTGGTAGGAACCTTGGGCACATAGCCCGGTCGAGGTCTTAGGATCACATGAGTGTCTGCCGGACCGAACTCCAGGCAAGTGTCGTTAGTAGAGAACGCTTGCAGGTCCCCGACCCTCTTGATGGAGGCGAGCGCGATCAGCAGGGCCGTCTTTAGAGAGAGGGCCCTGAGTCTAGCTGATTCTAGCGGCTCGAAAGGGGATCTCTGAAGACCGGCGAGGACCACCGAGAGATCCCAGGGGGGGAACAGTTTTGGCCGGGAGGGGTTTAACCTCCGGGCACCTCTTAGGAACCTGACGATTAAGTCGTGCTTGCCCAGAGACTTGCCGTCTACTGGGTCGTGGTGAGCTGCGATAGCAGCAACATACACCTTTAAGGTGGACGGGGACAGCCTCCCCTCCAACCTCTCCTGTAGAAACAGGAGCACCGACCTAACTGCGCACCTCTGTGGGTCTTCTGCCCGGGAAGAACACCAATTGACGAACAGGCGCCACTTCAGGGCGTAGAGTTGCCTGGTAGAAGGGGCTCTGGCTTGGTTGATCGTGGCTACGACCGTGGGTGGTAGACCAGCTAGATCTTCCGCGTCCCGTTCAGGGACCAGACATGGAGGTTCCAGAGGTCTGGGTGCGGATGCCAGAGCGTGCCCCGTCCCTGAGAAAGAAGGTCCTTCCTCAGAGGAATTCGCCAGGGAGGGGCTGTCGCGAGGAGTACGGGGTCCGAGAACCAGGCCCGGGTGGGCCAGTAAGGAGCCACGAGAGTGACTTGCTCCTCGTCCTCCCTGACCTTGCACAGCACCTGTGCAAGAAGGCTCACTGGGGGGAATGCGTACTTGCGCAGCCCCACCGGCCAGCTGTGCGCCAGTGCATCTGCCCCGAGGGGAGCCTCTGAACGGGCGTACCAGAGCGGGCAGTGGGAGGTCTCTCGGGAGGCAAACAGGTCTACCTGGGCCTTGCCGAACCGTTCCCAAATCAGCTGAACCGAGTGGGGGTGAAGCCTCCACAGGCAAGCGTTGTCGTGACAGCACGTCCGCTACCACATTGAGGTTGCCGGGGATGTGAGTGGCGCGCAGCGACTTGAGTCGGTGCTGGCTCCAAAGGAGGAGACGACGGGCGAGTTGTGACATGTGACGGGAGCGTATGCCGCCTTGGCGATTTATGTACGCGACCGCAGTGGTGCTGTCCGACCTGTCTAGGACATGGTCATCCCGAATTAACGGGAGAAACTTCCGCAGGGCAAAGAGGACGGTCAACAACTCGAGGCAGTTGATGTGCCAACGCAGCTGGGCCCCTTTCCAACGGCCTGAGGCTGCGTGCCCATTGCAAACGGCGCCCCAACCCAATCTGGAGGCGTCGGTCGTGACCAAGACGCGTCTGGACACATGCTGTAGGGGTACTCCAGCCCGTAAGAAACAGAGGTCTGTCCAGGGGTTGAATGTTTGTCAGCAGGTGGGGGTGATTGTTACCCGGTGCGTGCCGCGGCACCATGCTCGTCTCGGGACTCGGGTCCGAAGCCAGTGTTGGAGCGGTCTCATATGCATCAAGCCCAGCGGTGCGACCGCCGCGGAGGATGCCATATGCCCCAGGAGCCTCTGGAAAAGTTTTAAGGGGACCGCTGTGCCCGGCCTGAGGGCGGCGAGGCAGTTCAACACTGACTGAGCACGCTCCTTTGTGAGACGTGCGGACATTGAGACCGAGTCTAACTCCATCCCGAGAAAAGAGATGCTCTGAACTGGAGTGAGCTTGCTCTTTTCCCAGTTGATCTGAAGCCCCAGACGGCTGAGGTGCCTGAGCACCTGGTCTCTGTGGGCGCATAGTAACTCTCGCGAGTGGGCCAGGATGAGCCAGTCGTTGAGGTAGTTGAGTATGCGGATGCCGGCTTCTCGGAGCGGGGCAAGAGCTGCCTCTGCGACTTTCGTGAAGACGCGAGGGGACAGAGACAGGCCGAAGGGGAGGACTTTGTACTGATACACCTGGCCCTCGAACGCAAACCGCAGGTAGGGGCGGTGTCGGGGCAGGATGGAGACGTGGGGGCAAAGTGCCGTGAGAACGGCATTTGCGGGCCAGGTGACCCAGAGACATAGGAAATAGCTCTTTTACTGAGAATGTGGGTACCGCAACCCCATCTAAGGGGGGGCGGCAAATTAAATTGTTTGAAAACAAAAGATTCTCCTCCCGGCCCTCCACCGGGGGATGGAGTGGTCTTACCACCTCCGGAGCTAACATCTGTGTCGCTGGGTCGTCCATCTCAGGACTGCCTGGGAGCCTTCCGGGTCCTCGAGGGAGTCCGGGAGACGGGGGGCTGAGAGCTGGGCCCGGGTTGAGGCGGAGCAGATTTCTTAGCCGCAGGGGGACGCCCTCGGCGAGCAGACGGGGCAGCGGCCTTGGCGGCAGGTTTGCGGCGAGGCAGGATGTGAGAGATGGCCTCCGTCTGTCTTTTCACCGCGGAGAACTGCTGGGCAAAGTCCTCGACGGTGTCGCCGAAGAGGCCAAGCTGGGAGACAGGGGCGTCGAGGAAGCAAACTTTGTCGACCTCACGCATCTCGACCAGGTTGAGCCAAAGATGACGTTCCTGGACCACAAGGGTGGCCATCGCCTGCCCAAGTGCCTGCGCGGTGACCTTCGTGGCCCTGAGGGCGAGGTCGGTCGCTGAGCGCAGTTCCTGCAACACATCGGGATCAGGGCTACCCTCGTGCAGATCTCTGAGCGCCTTGGCCTGGTGGACTTGCAGGAGGGCCATGGCGTGCAAGGCGGAGGCGGCCTGTCCCGCGGCGCTGTAGGCTTTGTTGTTTAAGGAGGATGAAGTCCTACAGGCCTTGGAAGGGGGTACAGGGCGCCCGCGCCAGGTGGTAGGGTCACCGGGACAAAGATGGAGCGCAACTGCCCTATCCACCTGGGGAATCGCCGTGTACCCGTGGGCCTCTCCGCCGTCGAGGGTAGCGAGAGCGGACGAGCAGGGCTTTTGACGAATGGAGAGCGGCGCTCTCCATGAAGACGTCAGCTCATCATGCACCTCCGGGAAAAACAGGACCGGGGGGGGGCGTGGCTGTGAGCGGCGCCCAGACCCCAGGAACCAGTCATCCAACCGTGACGGGTGTGGGGAGGGTGGAGGTTTCCAGTCCAACCCCACCCCGACGGCGGCCCGGGCAAGCATGTTGGACATCTGCGCATCCGCCTCAACCTGGGCCTGCTGGCCCGAAGGCGTCAGTCCAGGGGAGGAGTCAGCGTCAGATGCCGCGCTCTCCGATGGAGTGGCGAGCTCATCGGCTTCAAGCTCCAGAGGATAGGCAGACCAGCCGGAGGCGAGTCGCCGTTACCTCGAGACTGGACGGAGGTAAACGAGCGTGCCGGGGGGCGGGTGGTCCGAGGGGACGTGCCCGGCGGAAGCGCACCCGCTGCCCTCCCCAAATCGCCTCCAGCGCCAACCGCATCGTCCTCAATCCCGTGGGAAGAAGGAGCGATACGGGGGGCGGCTGGAGTGGCGTGCTTTCTATTGAAAGCAAGCCGCGACCGCAACGTTACCATGGTCATGTTCTCGCAGTGAGAACATGAGCCATCCACAAACGCTGCCTCGGTGTGATCGGCGCCCAGACACACGAGACAGCACCTGTGGCCGTCAGAAGCGGAGAGCACTCTACCGCATCCAGGAACTACACAGGGGTTGAATGGCATCTTTATAAAGACGCGCCCTGAAAAGGGCGTTCAACACCACTATGTATTGCTCTTTTAGAGAAATAAACTCTTTATGAGAAATATAACTCTTTATAAAGTGAACTCTTTCAACTCTGCGCTGTCGAAGCGCCCAGGGGCAAACTGCACGCCGGCAGAGAAGAGAAAACAGCCGCTGTAGTGCGCCGTAAATCCAACAGCAGCAGAGCGTCAGAGGATCAGAAGCAGGATCAGCAGTGTTACACGCAGCAATCAGCATAAACACGACCATCGGCTCCGAAGAAAATTACTGAATGAACGAGCGTATTTCTCTCGCCTTTATATCCGTATCCGGAGGCGGAGTATGCAAATACTGTTCTCCAACTCTCATTGGCCTTTTTTCATAGATCAGAGGTATCTTTCGGCGCTCAAGAGAGACCCCTAGTGTCGCTTCTTCGACACGACGTCGAAGTGAGCGACAGACGGGGAACACATATTCAACATGCAGAAAATAAAGAATGTACTGTGCTATAGTGAATTGTAGATACTGTAACAATAATTGTTACTGTATTATGAAGTGGATTATCTTTGCAAATAAAACCCCATTGAAATAAGTGTCAGTACCGCTGTATAATTCAGTACTGTGGAAAAAGCACTATACCAGAGCATCACAAAGGACACATTCTTTTGTTTAGTCTGCACTATTTTTAAATTGTTGATTTATCTAAACATGCATCAGTTGGATGATTCTAGCCATGCCAAAGTGCTCAGTGTTTTTCAAAGGTATATATAGTAACAAATTAATTCAACAAGGTTGCCATGGGTATAATTAGTTCTGCCAAAATTTATGTCATTCACCTGTACTGTACATTTGTAATATTATTTACTTTAATACTTTTCCGTACGTATTTTTCCCTACATTATCTTTTACTTGAGTCAATTTCCACAAAGGTATTTCTAATGTTAAGTATGGCAGTTGGGTACTTTATGCATTATTCGCCATGCATGCTGCATTTACAAGACAAGTTAAAGATACAGTACTTTTAAACATTTAAATATGTTTCTTGAGACCCTTGCATTCTGTTCCTTTCTGTTGCACTCCAGCTGTTTTGGTACACATTAATAAATCTTTTGTTTATGTCTCTTAAGGGTTCTGATAAAGACTGCCTCAGACGAAACTCCCATGGACCACCGGTGCGTTCAGTGACTGTCTGGAGCATATTACGCACACAAATGAAAAGAGCTGACCGATATGGCCGACATCTGACTGGCTAACAAAATCTTGTTCATAAATCATTGCTAATGTTATGTTAAACCAATCAAACTGTGGTTTGGCTCTTCACGTGCCTGTCAGACGATCTTTTCCTAAGTGATCAGTTTTCGGCCAGAATAGGCTGAAAAGTGGACCAGACTTTACGCCAATAGTCTGGCTACACAGGATTCGTTTTTTTCAACATGAGCTCACACTGACCTCACTGCAAACACTGGTTTTAGAAAAATTTTAGGAAAGCGAGTTGAATTCACAACATACCGCTGTGTTAACATCTATTCTGTGTGTGTGCAAGTATCCATACCTTTATTGGTGAGATGTGTGTGTGGGGGGCGTAACTGTGCATGGAATCCATGGCAGCCAGATTCTTATCACTCATGTGAAGCATCTCAGCACTTTTACTGTGAGCCAGATGAGCGGGGCTATGCTCCAAGGGCGGAGTCTCTTCATCCTGATATCGATATTTCTACGAGAGAGAAAGAGAATGCACTCATAAACAAATTCTGCAGCACTGCATATTTAAAGTTGTAAAGTTCACAAAAAATGATATCTCTCTGTGAATGACCTGATTCTATAAACACAAACAAATGAAGACTGATTTGGCACTAGATACAACACAAGAAGACAGCAGAAGATCAATCAAAAGACTTCCTACAATTAAAGCCCTCAGAAAGTATTAAAAGTGCTGGAATGAAACATTTTGACACTTATTATCACAAGTTAATTTTTTTAAAGTAACTGAATATACAGTAGCTGCAAGATGAGGTAAAGCACAACCATTGCATTAAGCAAAATGCAAAGAGTCTAGGAAATCAGAGTGCGGCTTTATGATCACCCCATGCAGGATTCCAGCCCACAACCTTTGGGTTTTCACCACAGAGCTTTACCAAATTGTCTTTCAAGGAAGAAAGACAGTTTACTCTGCAATAGGGCTGAAAAATTTAATGTAATTTAATTTAAATGTAATTGAGCTGCGATATGCAAATTTACACAAAAAAAATGTTTTAGGCCAAAATTAAGTCATCAGTAAAGATGCTCTACTGCAAATAGAAATACTTTTCAAGAAAGGGTATTCTAACTTGAGTCCTCTTAAAAAGAACCAGACTACATAATTAAAAAAATATAGAAAATCATATGTTTTGATTTTGTGATAAGTTCTCAGCCCACATTTCATCATAATTTTTTTGAACACAATAATAAATTATTATGAAGTTCAGAACTTATTATGGAAATATATGTTGTACAATACTATTATTACAATTATAAAACAGTACCATATTTATGCAATATCCTGTATGTGGCATTGTTATGTGGGCCTTTATTTTGGTGAAAGCTTTTATTTTGGAGGTACATTAAAGAAACATAAAAAGGAAGACAAATGCTGACATCCACTCTTCCACTATTTGAGCAGTGAACCTTTATTTATTTATACCATTATTGTCAAATTGTATTGGTAATTTGCTTACTGTTTACACCTTTACAACTACGTAACTCACATCTTAACCACTATAGTATGATGCATCGTTGGAGAAATAACCTAGCTAGTGACAACTGTTTAACAATATAGAGTTGTCTTTAATGACGTTACGCAGAGGGTGGAATAATATTTTCTGCAGATATTAAATCATAATAACTCATTTACACTATTACCCCAGAAAGCTGTTTAACGCGCGAAAGCTGCCGAAGACATGAAAGCTGCGTGCACTGTGTAAATGCGACAGATCCATTTGCTGCAATAGTGGGATTGCCCTTTACATCAGACTTTGGGGTTCCCCCGACACACTTGAGCACATACACACATGTTCACTCTTTAAAAACATACACGACCTTCACTTATGCATTAACAAAGACACATATGCCAACTTCTCAGAGCTTCTAAAAGCCTCAGAGTAGTGAAATGATGGTGGGCATTCACATGCATTTGTTTATCAGCATACTTGGTCGTAATTGGTTAATATATCAAAGTAATTTTCAAGGCAAGCCAGTCCAATTGGTGGTCATCTTTGGAATGCTTTCGGGCAGGCTGGGCAGCTAGTTTCTTTGTAAACAAGCTACATAAAAGTACAGCTCCTATCTACTTGAATGGGGAAAGACTTTCATTTCCAAAAAGGTTGGTCAAGATTCAGACGTATAAATTATAGTGCATAGCTGGTTTGGTGTAAATATTGTTTATTTGTTTTTGTGTCTTTTCTAAAATCTCCTCTTAATTTTAGTTTTCTACTGCACCCAGAGATGCTGAGTTCAGCGTGCGCCAAACGATAAAAATAGGGTCTTGCCGAAACTATCCACTCACTGTCACGTCTGGGACGCAGGACTCACGCTTGCAATGTAAAGGGCGTAATCTGTTAATATGGGCGTTGATAGGAAAACGCGCTGTTCACACCTTGCTCACGAAGGATATGTGAAACCAGCGTAAGAAGGACTTGTATCTAGATCAGATAGAAGCCATCCTTCAATGCATTTAGGAAAGAGGAGAGTGAAGGGAGGAAGTGGGGGGAGTTAACAGTCAGCAAGCTCACATTACCATGAGCCAGCAATACCACAGAGACTGAGAGCGAGAGAAAGCAAGAGGAGACAATAGCAAAAAGCAAAGATGTGTCCATGCAGTGTGTAAATATATGAACCTGAACCCAAACCCTAAACTGTTACACTGGCACAACAATTTTTCAGTTAGCCTAACAATGCCAAACATTCTGCAGTTTATGATAAATAGTGTTTATGATAAATCATAAGCAGCATTTGAAAAGTAAAATTAAGTAATGTTCGTTCAAGTAATGTAATCTGCTTTTAAGTCACTAGGGCTGGGCGATATGTAACATATTTTAACAATATTTTATAGAACAAATATAGTGATATCTGTTTACATCGTCAACCCACCTTCAGAGGGGGTGGTGAATATTTTTGATTTTGCACTAAAAATGTAATTCATTTACTGAAACATAAAAAACTTAAAATATATTTCTATTTCTACAAAAAAAGCAATTAAAATTGCAATGTGTGATCAAAATATTTTATATAACCACCTTCCCAAATTCAAACATTTACCGTCTCCAATGGCCCCATTTGCCATCACGCAAGTATCCTTATACAACAACAGGTGGAAAATTAATAATAGCCTACAAATTAAGAACTACATACAATTAAAAATGGAAAGATAATAATGATAATAATAATAACTGAAATATAAATAAACCATTATCTATAGATCGTTCAACACAACCCACATACTTTCTACTTTTTATAAAATGGCTAAAAAAGTTTGTTATCTCACTTACTCTGTGCTTAAATGAATAGAAAACACTAGTTTTCATATTATGTGAATTTGTGTTTGTATTGTTTTTCGTTAATGCAGTTAACGCAGCCAAAATAAAATAAAATTTGTATCATTTTATTTTAGGCTCAAGGTGAATGTGATCATCTTTGTTTCTTTAATACAAAGCTAACCTGCAGAGCTGCGTTCACAATGCATGTTAAGTGTGAACTGCTCCGTGGAAATAAAGCAAACTAAACTTCGAGCACCTACCAAGATGAGAGCTCTGTTACATGTGTGTGTTCCACAAGACATGCTCCCGCTGCATGCCTCTGAACATAAAAAGAGCATCAAAGATATCATTGATGGCTTTTATTTTTTTCTGTTCTTAAAAATATTTGTAAGTGTGTTTATTCAAGGGTGTCTTTGTGTCTAACACATTATTATGTGTCATTCCGAGAATCTTACAGTTAGCCTGCCTCATTGGTGGATAGATGAGCAAAATTACCCAAATACAGTATGAAATACCTGCTTTTGGATGAGGAGCATGCAAATAAGGAGCAGGATTACATCCGATTACATCGTCCTATCAACCAGCCCTATTAAACACATCACCCATAGAGCCCCACTGAAGCCATACTGTACTTTAATCAGAGTCACCTGTACAAACACCTGTACATTAGATTATAATGGTGCAAACATTGATGTTCACTGGACAAAAGGCTCTAAATACGCCATTTTGGGTGTTGCCCATATGATGCGCTTCACTAAATGTCTACGGGAGCATTATGAGCGCTATTTTGTGTATTATGAGTGGAGTGGTTGTGGCGTAGTGGGCTAAAGCACTACACTGTTAAGTAGAAGGTTGTCGGTTTGATTCCCACAGCCACCACCATTGTGTCCTTGAGCAAGGCACTTAACTCCAGGTTGCTCCAGGGGGATTGTCCCTGTAATAAGTGCACTG
Source organism: Moxostoma hubbsi (assembly GCA_032164185.1). Classification (NCBI taxonomy): domain Eukaryota; kingdom Metazoa; phylum Chordata; class Actinopteri; order Cypriniformes; family Catostomidae; genus Moxostoma; species Moxostoma hubbsi. Next base: position 18,983,327 of record JAVLUX010000044.1, on the reverse strand, counting down.
TAAGTTGCTTTGGATAAAAGCGTCTGCCAAATGCATAAATGTAAATTTATTTGTATTGGAAAAATCATCGGATTGTTTACTGGACATTGGCCTTTCAATAAATAATTTTTGTCCTGCCACTCTTTTAGACATATAGTTTGCTAAACATGAACACACACAGAAAATAAAGAAGCGAATATACTGTACATATTGTCTGATTACCTCATAAAGATTAAAGTACAGTTGGTCCCTATAGAGGCTTGTGTGTTGGCATACCATTTGATTTTAAAGTAGGAAACCAGCCCTCATGCACTACTGAGCCTGCACACACACACACACACACACACACACACACACACACGCATGTATGACACACACACACACACACACACACACACACACACACACACACACACACACACTACCGCCTTAGAAGGCAAAAAATGCTCATGCAGAGGCTTGGTGCATAACAAGTATTGATTAGCTGATTGTTCTGAAGCAATGGATGACAGCTACAACTTGGTTTATGCAAATAGAGGCACCCAACCTTACCACTGAGCAGAGATCTTTGGTAGAGCCAGAGCTTGTTTACACTACCCCAACAGCATCTAAAACACCACGATTTCTATGGAAAACACAACTTTCAAAACTTGTTGTTTTGAAATCACTTTCACATCCATGTAAAATTACAACATCTAACCCTGTATACTATATCTCAGAATTTTATTTTTGGACCTTACCGTGCCACGTGATTTCATTTACAATCCCAAACATGACATTGACTAACTGTTTAAAACATTTTAACCAGAAAACTGGTAAACAACCTCTTTTTGAAGATTTATAAGATAACATACAATATTCACAAGCTGATTATGTTGTTATTAACGTACTTGTAATACGGTAAGTTAGGCAAGGAGGAGGCAGGAACTGGCTGAACAGTAGGAGCTGGGTCTGCCTCCTACCAGGGCAGCGCTTGCAGGTTCACTACTTGGTCTCTGAAGGGCGTGGTAGAAACCTTTGGCACGTAGCCCGGTCGCGGTCTTAGGATGACATATGTGTCTGCCGGACCAAACTACAGGCATGTGTCACTGACAGAGAACGCTTGCAGGTCCCCAACCCTCTTGATGGAAGCGAGCACGATCAGCAGGGCCATCTTTAGAGAGAGGGTCCTGAGTCCAACTGATTCTAGAGGCTCGAAGGGGGGTCTCTGAAGGCCCGAGAGGACAACTGAGAGATCCCGGGGGGGAACAGGCTTGGCCGGGAGGGATTGAACCTCCGAGCGCCTCTTAGGAACCTGATAATCAAGTCGTACATCAAAGACTTGCTGTCTACTGCATCATGGTGGGCTGCAATAGCAGCTACATACACCTTCAAGGCCCCAACCCAATTTGGAGGCATCGGTCATGACCAAGACGCATCGGGCCACCTGCTGCAAGGGGACTCCTGCCCGCAGAAAGCAGAGGTCTGTCCAGGGTTTGAATGTTTGGGGACAGGCGGGGATGATCATCACATGGTGCGCCATGTTCGTCTCGGGACTCGAGTCTAGAGCCAGGGCTGAAGTGGACACATATGCATCAACCCAAGCGGTGTGACCGCCGCGGAGGATGCCATATGCCCCAGGAGCCTCTGGAAAAGTTTTAAGGGGACAGCAGTGCCTGGCCTGAAGGTGGCGAGGCACTCCAGCACTGACTGCGCACGCTTGTTGGAGAGGCGCGCTGACATTTAGACTGAGTCTAACTCCATGCCGAGAAAAGAGATGCTCTGGGTGAGCGTGCTCTTTTCCCAGTTGACCTGAAGCCCCAAACAGTTGAGGTGCCTGAGCACCTGGTCCCTGTGGGCGCATAGTAACTCTTGGGAGTGGGCCAGGATGAGCCAGTCATCGAGGTAGTTGAGTATGCGGATGCTGGTTTCTCGGAGCGAGGCAAGGGCTGCCTCTGCGACCTTCGTAAAGACGCGAGGGGACAGGGACATGCCGAAGGGGAGGACCATGTACTGATACACCTGGCTGTCGAACACGAACCGTAGAAAGGGTCGATGTCGAGGCAATATTGAGACATGGAAGTACGCAGCCTTCAGGTCTACCTCTGCGGACAAATCTAGATGCCGGACGCAAGTTAAGATGTGTCTTTGCATGAGTATTTTGGACGGGAGTTTGTGCAAAGCCCGGTTGAAAACTCGCTAGTCCAAGATCGGTCGTAAGCCACCACCTATCTTGGGTATGATGAAGTAAGAAACCCTTCTTCATCTCGGTTGGAGGGCCAGGCTCTATCGCATCTCTGTTTTCAGCAAGAGGGCCACGATTTCCGCTCACAGGGAATTTTCATGTTTGCCGTGTACTGTGGTAATGGGGGAGGGGGGGGTGCTGGCAATCTGAATTGCATAACCGAGTCGGATGGTCCTGGTCAGCCAGCATGACGGTTTGGGAAGTGAAAGCCACACATCCAAGCTCTGTGCTAGGGGCACTAACGGGACGATTATTTTTTACGTACTCGGTGGGCTTCGCAGCGGGGCGGGGCAGGTAATACGGCGTCGGGAGGTAAAAGTGCGTCCCGAGGCTCTGGTACTGAGAAAAGACTTAAAGCACTTACCTTGCTCCGCACACCCGGCAGGGGGCGGGTTATTGACTGAGGAGGCGGTCCGGTGGAGGCGTCCTCTAGACTCGTCAGAACCGGCCGGCCAGGGAACAGTCGTAGGGCTGAAGGTGGAGGGTCCACGTACAGCACGTCGGGACTGTTGAGGTGTGGTGGCAGAGTGCCGTGAGAATGGCATTTGCGGACCGTGAAGCAAACCGCACTCATCCCGAGCTCGGACAGAAGCAAGAAGCATGCCGGGGAGGCGGGTGGTTCGCGGGAATTTACCCGGCGAAACCAAGCCCGTCATTATCCCCAAACCGCCTTCACTACCTGCGGCACCTGCCCCAATCCCGTAGGAAGGAGGCGAGGTGCGGTGGGCGGCTAAAGTGGCTTTCTCTTGTGACAAAAGAAAGCCGCGACCGCAATGCTGCCATGGCTATGTTCTCGCACGGAGAACATCAACCATTCATAAAACGCTGCCTGCGTGTGATCATCATTTTATGACCATCAGAAGTGGAGAGAAATCGTCCGCATCCAGAAACTACACAGAGGAGGAAATACGTCTTTAAAAAGACGCATCCTGAAAAGGACGTTCAACGCCAGATGTGTATTTGCTCTTTTAGAGAAACTAACTCTTTTAGAGAAAATCACTCTTTTACAAACACTCTTTTAGTTCGCGCTGTCGAAGCGCCAAGGGGCAAACTGCACTGCCACGCAGAGAAGGAGAAAGCCGCTGAAGTGCGCCGTAGATCCAACAGCAAATCAACAGGAACAGGTGTGTGCTCGCTGCATACACGACCATTGGCTCCGAAGAAAATTTCTGAATGAACAGACGTATTTACCTGCCTTTATACCCGTATGTCCATATATGTAATATGTTGTTGGTCCTCCAAGTGCTTCCAAAACAGCGCAGAGACCCCTGAAGGTATGCTGTGGTATCTGGCACCAAGAAATTAACAGCAGGTCCTTCAAGTCTGGTAAGTTGCGAGATGGAGCCACCATGAATCGGATTGATCCAATTCCCGAAAAATTTGTGCAGTGTGGCAGGGCACATTATCCTACTGAATGAGGCCACTGCCATCTGGGAATACCACTGCCATGAAGGGGTATATCTGGTCTACAACGATATTTAGGTAGGTCTCAGGTGTCATATCATGTCCACATTAATGGCCGTACCCAGGGTTTCCCAGCAGAACATTGCCCAGAGCATCACACTCCCTCCACTGGCTCGTTGTCTTCCCACAGTACATCATGGTGACATCACCTCCCCAGGTTAACGGTGAACACATCCACGTGATGTCAAAGGAAATGCAGCCCCATGCGCAGCAGGGTTCAATGTACTGTGTGTTGTGACACATTTCTCCCATAACAATCATTAAAAAGTTCAGTGAGGTGTGCTACAGCAGATCTTCTGTTGGTTCGGAAAAGATGGAATAACCTACAGTATGTTGCCCTGTCACAACGATGAGCCTTGGGTGCCCAACACTCTGTTGCCAGTTTGTGGTTTGTCCCTTCTCTGACCACTGTCAGAGGGTACTCATCACTCCTCACCAGGAGCACATTAAAGGCCTTGCCGTTTCAGAGATTCTCTGACCCAGTCATCTGGCGATAACAATTTGGCCCTTGTCAAAGTTGCTCAGGTCTTTTCTCCTGCACATTTCTCCTGCATTCAACACATTAACTACGAGAACTGAATGTTTGCTTACCATCATGACAAATTTGTGCTAGAAATGCCTGCTTGAATTTAAAATAAAATGCAAATTCAAATGCAAAAACTGTGCATTTGAATTTTATATTAATAAAAGAAAATCAACTTTTAAAAGTGCGTCTCGAGATACCTGCGTTATATGCTTTGTTCGGCATCTAGCTTTTTTAGCACAAGAACAGTCTGAACGGCACATAAGCAGTGTTGTGAAAAACGCTGTGATAATTTGAAAGGAGTTCAATATTGAAAGTGCATCCCTGCATCCTGTTTGTGTTGCACTCTGTCAGGTGTCCTATTTAAACACCCCCTATTATAGCAATGGGCTCAAATACATGCCATTACTGCAGTGACGCAGTTAAACCTCAAATGCCACTTCACAACTGAGTTTAAAACAGTACCACTACTACCTGGAAATCTGGAAAGCTTGAGTACCGTGGCAGTGGTGTACTGTGCAACACTAATTTAACAGAACTGTTTAAATTTAATTTGAGAATATTGACTGGCTAAAAATCTTTTATTTTCATAATTTTATGCACTTCAGTTTAAAAGTGCATGTAATGCATTTTTATTAGGTATGTTCTTTGCAATAACTGCAGTACTGTTTGGAAGATGTATTTATCCCTCCCTCTTGTTAGCTAAGGAGAAAAAAAATCTGGTGAACATTGCCATCTTGTAGCTTTTTCCCTAATTGAAATAATGTCTTTAAAATTTGAATGTAATTCAACTGTAATTCATATTTTGGTAATATTTAAGTGAAATTTCTAATTTACTTTCTCAGCCCATTTGACAGCCCAAGTCAAAAGTTTTTTTCTTGATCCTGTGACAAGGCATGACCTACTTTAAAACTGTACAATTGATCTTTGTGTATAATTGCATACTCTCCAATCTCTTAGATATTTGTACAATATCTTGTAATCAATGTTTAAAACTGTAAGAGGTCTCCAATTTTTTTAAAAGTGCTAAGTCACCCTTCTTGGGTTGCAGAGTCAGAATTGCATGTTGGCAACTCTCAAATCCCACCAGAATTTCAGCAATACATCTACATTATTTTGCACCAATGACATTCCAGAATTATAGAACTCACTGAGGCACAGCCTTGGGAAAGTTGCTTAGTACCTTTTCTGTCACCTCCTGAAGGGTGTGCTCAGTTTCTAGAGTCTTTCGGTGTGACGGTTTCTCTGTTTTTGCCTTGTGAAAGGTTTTTTTGTTCTGGGAGTCTCTCAGGAGTTCCCAATTGCATATAAATTAGAGTAGAAGTCCACAGTAAGCTTTAAACTGAAGCCATTACTTGTACAGTCCTCTGCACTGCCTGTGTTAACCTCACTGCTAAATGATAGGCATACTGCTGAAAAAGACATTCATTTGCACACTGTCCACCCCTGGATGCATCTGTTATGCTAGCTGTTTTCAACTTTCCATGTTTTCTAGAAATATTTAAAAGGACAGGTTTAAGATTTCAACACACTTCCAATAACACTTTCAATTAAAATTATCTAGTGCTTCGGGAGTTACATAGATTAAGTAGTCAGACCACTCGTAAATCCATTATGTGTAACTTTAATGGATATTTCTCTCCGATCTTTCAGTTTATTAGGGATTAATGCATCTTGATCATTAGAAAGTCATTATACACTGTTTACGAGAATTTAAATAAAGTGTGGTAAAACAAATCACAAACTCTGCAGTCGGTTCATGCCAAGTGAAAAGGCCTGAATTTACATTAAAGATGATATGGAATAATAAATAAATATTGGGTTTTGTTTTGCTTCAACTGGACCACCAGCACTATTAACAACAGAAAATACATAATAGGAAGAATAGATTAATTTCAATGTCTAATCCTCAATCAATAAGTGGGATGGAGGCGGCTGAGGTTAGCTACCATTAACACCACTCCCTATTTGCATATTACACAGCCTGCGTAGGGCACCAACTCCCTAAGGGGGTCACCATTTTAGCCGAGGGGGTTACCAGAAACCCGAAAGCATTCACGGAACACAGGCAATCGCCTCGTGCTCGCACCACATTTTGGACGGGTGCCAATTCATAACGGACGGGGTTACAGGGCGCAATGTCAAATATAGAAACCAAGTGACCTGTTACTCTTTGCAGCTGCTTAGGACAAAACTCAGATTAACACTGAAAAGATAACATTAATTGTCTGTCGTTTGGTGTCTGGGTATGACATGGTGTGACTTTAGATACCTTGGGCCCAATCTCTGTTTGATGGAGGACAAATAAATCTGGACATTGTAATACATCTTTTCTTCCACAACAGACTCTTCGGATATGTTTGTAAGTTCTGTTCTCTGGTTTATGTGCAGTGTTGCATGTTGTGTTTTCTGTTGTTAATATCACTGGTGGTCCTGTTGAAGTGAAACAAAGCGGGTTTTCGCTTGAATGCCCCGCTTGCTGCATAACTAATTTTGCTCTCGTGTAAAGAGCTGAAATGCTCACTGTAACACACTTTGTTCGGGCAATGGAGGAGTCAGGAGACAGTGAAGCAGGTTCAAGGTCAGTTTTATTCTCTTGATCCTTTTTCTTACACAATCGACGGTAACCTTCGATAACTCACAATAACATACATATAAACAATGTCAGCTTATAGGTTGTTCTCTCTCTCCCGCACCATCTTCCGCAGTTGGCCTTTATCCCTCTCGGAGGCTTGATTAGCCTGATACGGGACCGGGTGTGTATAATCACGACCCGGCCCCGCCCTCTGCCCCACACTCACGTGCAGAATCATGAATGCCCACAGGAGAATAACGGTTTAACATTTTTACTAAATAATACATTCAATTTTGGATTGTTTCACACCAAATCTTATCGTATAATTTCATAACAATCATGAGTCTCATGGAATAACTTTTCAGACTTCTGAATTATACGTTTGTTTCCTGATAACAAATTACAAAAAAGAGAGTTGGTATCGTAATCTCGTGGATTATTTTATTTTGGATTACTTTTAGATTACTTCTGATCTAATTATTGTTTACTTGATGTCACATGCATTTATGTAGAATAAACTTGAACCATTTTGACAATATTGCCGCGGGCGGGCCGTCGAGGGAGTGGCTATACTTTTATTACCTTTTTTAAGCTTTGTTTTATAACAAATATTCAACTGACTATCATAAACTATGCATCATTTGAAAGGTAAAACACTCAAGAATCATGTTCTAAACTTGTTTTTGCAATCAATACACCAGAGAGGAAAGGGTTAAATTAAATGCAAAAGGACTTCTCATTTGAAAATGAGCAAAATGAACCGCTATACTCATCTTTCATCTCGTATGGTTCAGATCAGTTCGGACGAATCCAAGAAACAACAGCATAATATTATATAACGTTACATAAAGAGAAAATATTTATATTACACACATTATATTTATGATGTATTGAATATAACAATAATGGAAGGAAAGGATTATAATAAGTCAGGAGAAGATGTGTTGATTATAAAATAACAGTGGAGATGACTAGCAAGATATGAGATTACAGTGATCTGTTTATATGAATGAATGGTGTATTGAATATAACAATAATGGAAGGAAAGGATTATAAGAAGTCAGGTGGAGATGAGTTGATTATAAAATAACAGTGGAGATGACTAGCAAGATAAGAGATTACAGTGATACGTTTATATGAATGAATGGTGCATTGAATATAAATATAATGGAAGGAAAGGATTACAAGATGTCAGGTGAAGATATAATAAATATATATATATATAATTATATACATAGAAAAATAATAATTACAAAGCATTTTTAATGTTGAGCATTATAATGATAGTTTGATGGGCAGAATAGTTCTGAATGGATAAACATGTATGTAGTATGTAGTGTTTACTCCTTATGTCATTTGGTAACCAGGTGTCCATTTGGAGTCTCCAAGTGGCCTTTTGGAAAGGACGCCTATACTTTTCTTGAATAAAAGCTTACAGGAACTACATTTTTGGGAGTATCATCCTCAAATTTGAATCAAAACTTGGTCAGACATTCAGTTTTACCTTTATGGTGTTTTCAGGCCCTTAACATAAAATTCTGATACATTTTTCCCTAAATGAAGTTTATTCAAAGAAATCGTGAGTCAATTTCATGTATATTTTACCTTGTTTTACTCTGTTCCTATGCTACTTTGAGTTATAATGACTCTTGGGTAACAAAGTTTCAAGTGTCTAGTTTAAAAAAATATCAGAGTTATGAATGTGGACCATAGGGTTCAAGAGCTACAGAGATTTGTATTTGGGTATGTCGTTTTCAGAAAATTCTCAAAAATAGGGGCGCTGGTTATGCATTTAAGCAATATTGTCAAAATGGTTCAAGTTTATTCTACATAAATGCATGTGACATCAAATAAACAATAATTAGATCAGAATTAATCCAAAAGTAATGGATCAAAATATGAGAATTTATATGATTTTTTGTATGTGTTTTATTTGCCATTTGTCTGTTTCTGAGTAAAATAAAAATGGCACTAAAAAATGTTATTGCTCCAGAAATTTTGGCATTTCAAACACCATCCATATGTCATAACAAAAATAAAAAATATCTGATTGTGGGGACCTGGGTAGCTCAGTGGTAAAAGGCGCTGGCTACCACCCCTGGAGTTCGCTGGTTCGAATCCCAGGGCGTGCTGAATTCTGACTCCAAACCAAATTTGCCTGGTTGCTAGGGAGGGAGTAACCTCCTTCTGATTGCTGTAAGGTGGAGTGCACAGCGAGCCACATGATAAGATGCCAAAGTAGATGGTCTCAGACACGGAGGCAGCTAGGATCCATCCTCTGCCACCCGGACTGAGGTGAACCACTGTGCTCTCACAAGGACTTAGTTTGTACATTGGGTATTGGACATTATAACTGATCATGGATGCCACTTGTCATTAATTCAGCAGAATGGGGTTGATTTCAGGGTACAAGAACATTTGGAAGCAGTATGTCCATTTACAGTGTGACCATGTTGTTATTATAACCCACAATATTGCATGCAATCACAATAAATTCCTTTAACTTTCATTTATCTCTATAAAGTATAGCATCAATATTTCTAAAATCATTTCTTACCAAAGCCATCATTATTTATTTTATTAAATTCAGAAATGTATATTAACATTAAATTTTGGGCCTTAGTTCACCAATTTTGGTCCTGACAGCCCCTGTAAGATGCAAGTAAGTTCTACATAATAATGAGCGATTTACATGCTGGTTTGTGAAACAGGCAGTATTCCATTTTAAAACGATGTATGACATTAGTTAAAGAGATAGTTTATCCATCAATGAAAATGCATCCTTCATTTAAAACTCTAATTTTGTTCCAAACCTGCGTGACTTACAACAACAACATAAGACAATAACACAAAATTTTGAAAATTATGACAGAATTTCCTTTTTTGGCTAAACTATTCCTTTAAGAGCACAAGTTACCACATTATTGGGAAATCCAGGCCAGATGACCGCTAGGAACACAACAGAAGCGCCCACCACTGGCACACACCCACACTCGTCATGGAGCGATAGTAGCAGTATTCTCCCTACAGGGACAGATGCTATGACAGGATCTAACTACTTTGGGGGGCACAGTGTTGTACACAACAACAAAATCCTTTTGGGTACTAAATAACTGAAGAGGGAAAAACAGAATCAAAAGAATACATTACAGCATTAAGAGTGACACCAAACACTCTCTGACACACATATACACACACTCCCAGCATTCACCAGAGAGAGCTTATTTTAGGAGTCCTCTATCTCAAGAGAATTATAAAAAGCACAACAAACACATATAAGATTTTATCAAAATGTTTGATAATTTCACCAGGGGCCAGATTCATGAAATGTTCTAAAGAAGAAAATTCGACATAACTTGTAACTTCTTAAGAAAGTTCTTATCTTTTTTCTTAAGATAGTTCTTAAGAAATCATTTAAGACGAATTTACATTCTCGATTAACTTTTTCTTAAAAATAATATTTAGGGATGCACCAATCCGATACCTGGATTAGTATCGGCTCCAATACTGAAGCTGTTAAACGGATTGGGTATCGGTCCAAACGAGCTCTATCCAAATCCGATACTGTGTGTTATTCATGTTCGTTACTCTCAAGCTCCAAAATTACATAAAAGAACCACAAAACACCATTAAAGCAGTTCATATGACTCGTGCAATTGATTCACAGCCACTTGAAGACATACGATAGCTCTGTGAATCACACAAGTCTGTGTTTAATAAGTAAATATATAGAATGTGCAGCGCCAGCGTGTTTGTGTGTGACACAAACTCACGCATAGGCTGGTGATGCACTCGCGGCTATTTTTGGCCTTCAAAGCGGTGCGCAATATTTGAGTGCTACTCAAGAACAGCATCTCAGATGTAGATACTCAATAGTTCGGTTCACTTATAATGTGCATTTAGAACAGCACTGGTGGAGCATTTTACCAGAATTTGAATAAAAAGCGAATTAAACTACTGTGATATTGCCTACAAACAGGCACATACAGAACTTCCTGGAGAGTTTAGAATGTCAAAATAAAAGTGTGAGGGTTTAAAAATTGCACAATTTAAATATATTACTGTTGTATTTAAAATTAAAATTGTATTATTGTATTATTATTATTTTCATCATTAGTATTTGTTTACAAATGATAATAATATTTAAGTTGAATGGGTTCCAAAAAATAAATGTGTGAATGAAAAGTGGACTGATGTCTTATAACTAAATTGTACAAAAATAGAGATCTGAATCCTTTAAAGTCCAGATGCAAGTTGAAATATTTTTGGAGAAAAAAAAGAAAAGAAAAAAAAAGACACTGATTTCTTTTCTACTGAAGACTTGAATACTGGAATTACTGTTAATTTTGCTGTTCCATTATCCAGTATACTAGTTAATAATAAAGTGTTTCTTAATAAGCAATACAATTTTATTGAAATAATGGGTAATTAGAAATTTGTGTTTTTTTACATATTAAAGATTACTCCCAATTATTTCCACACAATAATGTAAAGATATTCTAAACTGATTATGCTAAAAACAACACTGATATCGGCTTGGGATCGGTATCGGCCGATGCTGTGATTTCCGATATCAGAATCAGATCAGAAGAGAAAAAGTGGTATCGGTGCATCCCTAATAATAACATCTTAAAAGTTAGGATAACTTCACAGTAGTCTTAAACCCCAAAAAGTGAGATGTTTAATGAAAATACTCGGTTTCAAATGTGACACGTTCTATCATGTTGGCACGGAAATCGCAATGGGCTCTTTATGTAGAAATGTGATTTTAGACCAAAACATTATTATAAATACACAATAGTAGTATTTGTAGTATTACTGTAATAAAATCATAACTTAACAGGGCATTGTTATGTGGTTCAGTTTAATCAATGAGTTCTAAAACATTAAGCTTTTATTTTGGCAACATCTGCATGAAGAGTTTGTATGTAGCTGTTAGTGATGGGAAGTCCAATTCCTTTTTTGGATGGTTCGTTGGACGGTTCGTTTCAATTAACTGTTTAAAAAAACTATTCACCAGTTTTACACCATCGAGTAATGACGTCACTGAACATAATGCTAAAATGCATAATCCTCAATAGTAAAATTAATTTACATTTCTTGACTGAAACATTTCGCCCCCTCATTCAAGTCTTTGGTACATGCATGCTCATCAGCAGCTCACTCATCAGTTCTCAGTATGTCCGAAAGAGCCGATTCTCAGTTCAGTGTACTGGTGACTCGAGAACTGCTGTGATCGACTCAATGTACTGTGAATCGAGAGTTGTCCATGGATCAGTGTACTATTGAATGTTGACTCAAGAACTGCTGTAACCAGATCACCATCATACACTGGTCAAACGGTAATACAATTAAGTCATAAACATATTTTTTGTTATATTTTCTAAAAGAAGAGTTAGGAAAAGCAGATATCACCAGTTCTAGGATCATATTACTCCTGGTTATCGGAGTGTCAGTCATGTCCGAAAGTCAGATTAAGATAGAGTAACTTGTGTGTCAGTGTTGATTCAAGATGCAAACTGTTTCAAATGATTCAGTCCGATTTGGTGAACTGGTTCAACTCGTTCACTGAAAAGAACCTGTTCCCTTTCGAATTACCTTCTATGTTGCGTAATGATGCAATTGTGAACATGTCAGTGAGCCCCTAACAATCACACCAATTCACTGGCTGATGGCACTTATGTGATAGTTTTGATGCAATTTCCGAAGAATTTCTGTTCATCAGTGCACAAATTTTCTCAGTCCGTGTTTGTTACTAGCGACACACTTCGAAGTGAGGATTATTTTTCTGTATGGAGGTGTCGTCGTTGGACTGTAAGAAAACAAAATGGCTTTGTCCCTTTTGTCTTTTTCTGTGTCGTTCTGGGTGAATGCAAATGAATAAGGCAATGGAGGCACGGCCTTGGCAACTCTCTCTCTCTCTCCCCTCCCTGTCGGAGTGCTGCTCACGGTGGAGGGGATCCTGCATGGACAATGAACCCCGGCTGTAGAACGAGGAGCCTGGAATAAGAGGATATTCCCCAATTGATTGATGGTTAAACATGTGAGTGCTTGATCAGTGCCATTTTGCTCGAGGATTTTCTATCAGGGAAAGAGATATTTTAACTAGTTTTTCTTATGCCATTTCACAGAATACACGAGTTTATGCTCAGTTTTTCGGTGGCGGCATGGATTTGGCTACAATGACTGTTTGATTTGCACACAACGTTTTTGCAGTCCAACCAAGTGTTAAGGAGTATTTGTTAATAAAAACAGTTATTAAATTGAAAGCTCCACTTGTTTTTTTTTCCTCGATCTCTCGCCATGGCTCACGCTGGAGAATGATTGAGTCAAGACGATGCTTTTGCTTTTTCCTCCTTCTATGATTTGAGGTTTGCAAACATTTTCCCTGCACAATTGCAACACTGCATACGCAAAAAAATGATGTTTGGACCAGCACCATTCATTTGGCCAGCCGAAGCCCCATTTAGTAGATGTAAAAGACTCTTCATACGCTTTCATACGCTGCTGTCGCTCCCTGGTCTGCTCTAAGGACATTATCGAGTGATGTCGAGCCACTCATCACACCTCGAATGCTCGAAACTGTGTCTCAATCATGCTTTTCCTGTTTGCAAGAGCACTTTGTTTCAAGCAGACAACAAACGTTATTCCAATCCAAATTTAAGGGCATGCTTAACAGAATTCAATGTGCAACAAGCACAAGTGTACACATAACACACTGTCAAAACCACACCCAATGTCCCCCCATAATAGTGCTGGGGCCATTGTGACTAACCTGCTTGCTCCCAATTTCCCCCATGTTCACACATTCTTCCTTGTTCAGATGTTAGGGAAGATGGTTTATCTACGTGTCCCTGCTGTAAATACATTCAGAGTGACCCTTTTTTATACTTGACTGGTCGAATTTGGACTCTGTCCACATGACCAAGGGTCTCGGGACAGGCATAACAGAATTTGATGTACAGTAAGTACAAGTGTTCACAATTCCCCAATTATTAGATCTTCTTGTATTTGGCTGAACCAATATCAGATGGCTCACCAATGCATCAGAGTTCTTCTAATATATAAAGAAGAGTAAGCCAAACCAAGTGCTCCTGGGGAAGTGAGTTTATTGTTGTTGATCAGGTAGCAAAGCTCTTCTGGACCTTAACTCAAAGTTCTGCCTGTGTGACAGAACTTTATTCCTAAAGAACAATAGTGTTAAGTCCTACCTGAAATGCCCCAGATGCAACTGATACAATATTTCTCCTCTGATCAATTGTTTGTTTCCCTGAGTTTAGGGACCCTTTGTTTCACACTTTTACATACAGAGATGCAACTGTTACAATGGAACTCCTATGATTAATTGTTGGATGCTCTAAGTTTATGGCTCCTTTGTTTCACAAAGATTCAACCGTTAAAATGTAGAAATTATTACATAATTAAAATACACATAATTCTACACCATAGAGGATCTTGCATGGGTTCTACCAGACTCTGTTGCCATGGAAATGCAGCTGCTTTCTGCGGTCAACGTTAAATGGGACAGATGTGTTGCAGCAAAGTGATAAAGACAGATGCCTCCTCCGTGTGTTGGAGCGCTGTGTATGAAGGTCGTCTAGCTTATGGAGTGTGGATGGGTCAGCAGCTGGATTGGCACATAAAATGTCTGAACATGTCAGCGGTGCTGTTGGCATTGAGGCTTTCCCTTCCAGAGTTTTGGGACAGTCATATCCTTATCAGGTTGGACAACAGAACGGTGGTGGTTTATTTCAACCATCAGGAAGGATTGTGCTCTCGTGCCATGCTGAGGCTGGCACATCACATACTTCTGTGGGCACAGAACAAAGTACTGTCTCTGTGAGCCGTACATGTTCTGGGCCAATTGAATTTTGGGGCGGATCTCTTGTCCAGACAGGGTCTGATACCCAGATAATGGAAATGACATCCTCAGATTGTGCTGGACTTTATGGGTTGGAAGTTATGGGTTTGATACCATTCTAAATGCTAGAGCTTCATCAAAGAGGAGATTATATACATTCAAGTGGTATATGTTTGCCTCTTGGTGTGCAGTGCAAAGTGAGGGTCCTGCTCACTGCCTATTGGTTCAATGCTGGAGTTTTTACAGAAATGATTTGGGTCCAGGGTGCCCTGGCAAAGCTTTAAGTTTATGTTGCCACTATAGTGGCTGAATGCACGCTTGTGAATGGAGTTTCTATTGGTAGACATTCTCTTGTCTCGTGTTTTATGCATGGAGTAGGCAGGCTGGGACACATTCGTTCTGTATGCGTCCCTTTATTGGATTTATCTGTGATGTTAATCACTCTCGGCTGCCCTATTTTAGCTCTTAACGTCAGTTGCTGATGAGTTTTTGACTCTTAAAATGACCTTGCTATGGGCATTGGCATCGTTTAAGAGGATTGGTGACTTACATACTTTGTCGATTAAAGCCTTGTGAAACTTGCAATTTTGAGTGCTTATGAGGCTCGTGGTTTGCCTTCACCTCTAGGTATTTTGGCCCTGCTTCCCAGGTTCTTTCTGTTGGAACAGGAGTGAATTCGTAATTTTTTTTAATACTTCAGCTCACTTGTGCACCGCTGTAGGCCTGCCACACAGGCTTATATAGTTGGCAGCTACTGTTCACATGGTGTTAGTCCAAAGTTTGCAAGGTACAAGGTTTTGATCATTTCTGATTTCAAAGGATTGGACACAAATAGTTTTTCAGTATTTTCTATATAAACCTACCATAAAACAGCACATATAAAAAAACAAGAGCTGTGTTTGCTTTTTTCCTGTCTATGTGGGTGGATCTTTGACAATATAAATTGTAAAGTGGACCAGACCATTATGCCAGTGGTCAAAAGTCTATCTTAAACATCCCTTCAAATGAGTTTCAACACACAAGTTTCCTTGCTGTTGACTCAACTCTTTATTCATAAGCCCAGGTTAAGTCATGCAAACTAACAATTTAACATTCTAATACTAGCCATCTATCAGTAAATTGTGAGCTGTACACATGTAAATTTGCCAGAGGGGAACTGGCTCCCCCAGTGAGCCTGGTTTCTCCCAAGGGTTTTTTTCTTTCTCCTTTAACCAACATCTTATGGAGTTTTAGGTTCCTTAACTCCGCTCGAATTTGGCTTGCTCACTGGGGACCTTAAGATAATCAAATCTAAGGCATTTAAACCACACAATGAGAACTTCCAGACATTACAGATATTACAGCATCATTTTCTGTAAAGCTGCATTGAAATCATGTGTGTTGTGAAAAGAGCTAAACAAATAAAAAAGACTTGACCTGGAAAGAGAAAAGAGACAGTGTCACACCCAATATAAAACCACACACGTGGTTTACATTGGTTATCCTCAACTGGTTTTGCCTCAGGACAATTGGACATAAAGTGGTGAACCAACATAGTTCCATTGTTTATCTTACATCATGTTAAAATACAATGGTTTTATGTTCTTGGGAGGCAAATAATTCACAGCAAAAAATCACATTGTTTGTCCTCGTGAAACCGTATTCAATTTACTATGGTCTGGGTCATATTTGTTTACATTGTGTAGATTTGTTCATGGTTTCCAAGGATGAGGGGGTGCCATGTAACCCGTCCAGTTGGCATTTGCCAAAATTAATAGTTTGGTTGGATGCAAGGCTTTTCAAGTCAACAACAAAAGATATGGGTAGTGTCTTTGCCTCCCATTTAAAAATGTATATGCCTGTTTATTTTGCTATCCTAAGTATGCACAATTATTAGTTGCATTTTATTATTCACATTTAGCATGTTTTTTTCCCTACTGTTGATAACCCAAATAGAAAAAATTTTAACAACATTACAAATCATCTCCTGTACTCTTTAAAAAAAGATAAACAGATCAGAGGTACAGAAATCAGTAAATGTCACCAGATATGATACAAATACAAGCCATTCCATCATTTAAAGATTTTCTGTCTTACACTATGCATTTCATAACACTATATTAGCATCATTCTGCTAAATGTCATATCCTCTGGGAAAAAGAACACAACACAGATTCAAAACAGCCGCACATGGTATCACCATTGTACCATGTCCAAACAACCATATTGTAAGAGTTGACCAGGAAAAAGTAATGGGTTTATAAACTGTCTATAGCTTTCCATATGTTTGCAAAGGCTAAAAACAGACCATTTTTGCTTTACCATGTGGAGTTACAGCATTGTAAGCAAAAAAGACAGCTAGCAGTCTCTCTCCTACTCTATTAACTCATATTAGGATGTCCTTGTCAATTTCTTAACAGACACATCTCTTTTAATACAAACAGTATGAGTAAATAGCCTTCATAACTGTTGCCTACTGTGTGGAATCTGAAGGCTGGCAGACAGAGAGATAGACATGGATATCACTTACTCATCCAACATCATTCATTATTCATTAAAAACCTGATTATGCTCTCTCGATTTGTGTGTAAGTGTTTTTGTGTGCATATGCATGTCTTTAGAGGGCATATTTGTTCTAAATGGCAATAGAGTTCAAAGATTGGATCAAACACACTGCATATAGTAAACTGCAGAAATGCAGAAATAAAAGAGAGATAATGAAAAAAATGGAATAGACATAGCCTTAAGAAAGATGAAAACATGAAGTGGAGTGGAAAAGGAGCAAAACATTTCACATTTTATGAAGAAAATGATCGGAGGTGTTTGCTCATACAAAACTCACTCCCATGATTCTCTAAAATCCATGATACCTACCTGCAGCTAAATGCAACATTGAGCAAAACTAATACTGACTAGTTCCTCTCTATTTTGTTTCCTTGTATTCATTCCTTGGCCATTTTTCTTCTCTGAATAACTATTTAAGCTGTATCCCAACATGCATGCATACTACAATATAGAATGCCAAAACAGTATGCAAATAGTGAAAGTATATGTGCAAATATAGAAATACCCAGATGACCTATTATTTCAGGCGAGATTCTGAAGTGCACAACGACAGGACACTTTACTATCCCATAATGCCTCTAGAGCTGAGGAGACAACAAATAGCACAGAACTGCGAGTCAGACGGTTCTTTGTCAACTGTAAGTGCTATACAAGTTGTTCCTTGTGCTTAAATGCTGCTTCCTCAACAAACACAAGAGTAGATTATTACTTACAATTTATACACACGTTCCTGGATGAAGTATGTCCAGAATGTATACATACTACTCACCTGCATACCTAAATTCAATCATTTTTATACCGGCCGAGAAGTGCACCCTTCGTCAAATACAGTTCAAACTCTAGCACGGCTCTCTGGAATACTTGATCATGATTGGTAAATTGCAGCATTCTGTGGTCAAATATTATTTGTATAATGACCACTAAACTGTATATTTGACTGTTTTCACTGGCAACAAATCTCCTACACTGAGCTAGAATGTCTTTTTCATGTCTGAAGAATCTAATTTCAACTTTTTAGCAAGTAAAGTCTGGCTTTGTTTTGCAATAATGACGGGCTGACAGTACATTATGACTTATCTGGCATCCATTTGTGGCTCCTGTGGGCCCTAATAAATCCTGAAGTCCCACTATTTCAAATTCTAGAGCTCTCACTGACCAAGAAATGTCCCTAAAAACATTGAGAGAATACTTATGACAAGGGATGTCATAAATATACAGATGAAACTATTATAGATCGGTAGATTATTTTATCGATATATTTTTGAGGCATCGATATATAGAAATCAGCTTAAATGAGTTAGAAGCCCAACTGGCATGCTTTCCAATTCACTCAGTTGGCCTCTGTTTAATAATCTGGTGTAATACAGTAGGGAGACCACAAGAGGGTGATGTACCATTTACTGAAGGCAATCGTGATCATGATCCCACACACTCAAACACACACACACAGGACAAGCTGAAGCAGTGCAGATGGCAGTCCAAAGTTACAAAGGTTTTTGTACTTCTTCAACAATGAACAAATTGACGTTGATGAGTTTGCATGTTAGTGAAACTGGCGTAACTGCGCAACATTTATTATGAATTTTCTCGGTATGTAGCCATGAATAGGTCTTTCAATCAAGCTGTCAAACCACAAAAATAGCATACTTGTTACTGAAAATACATTGTGTAGGCTCTATGAAAGATATTTATACACAATATATCATCCAGTTATAGTAGATTAAATAATCGTTCTCCTTTGGGTCGATTTTAATGGAAAACATTGCGACTTGTGCTCCATGGCACTTCAGAATGTTGACGCTGCGTGTTGGCTGTGTGTGCGTACCTTTGTAGAAACTAAATGATTTTTTTTAATTTTAGAATGCGCCATGTCGTCCGGCAGGTGCGTCCGATGTGCGACCCCTTTAATTAACCTTGCCACTCACAGTTTACCAAAGTTGAGAAATATGTCAGATATGAAAAGACAAAGACTATTGTGGAATGAGCAGCCCTATTTACATCTGGATAAATCTTCTGATTAAGTGCATGAAAAAGACATAGATCCCAAGCCTGCTTATGACACAAGTGTGTATTCGCAATTTTACCATAATCCCACCAAACAAGTCAAAAAACAAGTTTCCCGTAAAACGACGTCACTTACTGCGTAACCACAATAGTACAATGCATCGTTGTAGAAGTTAACAAGTTTGTCACAACTGTTTCCCAAAACCATAGTATTTATGTCGCACATCCATCGTTCAAACCACTTTGGTTGAGCTATTATTAATGACGTTGCTAAAGGGGTGGAGTAATAACATTTAATGCCGTTTAATGCAAGAAAGCTGCTGAAAACACGAAACCGGCAGGCACTTTGTAATGTGACAGATTTGCACTGCAATAGATGGGTTTCTCTCTTCAGTATATTAGACATCGTTGTTCCCCGATGCACTTGAGCACATACGTACATACGCACTCTTCAAAAACATATTAACCACTTATTCGTTAACATAAACACATAAAAGTCGTGTTCTCCGACAGAAGTTGTGTGTGATAAAGTGCTTTCTCTAAACAGCCTTTAATCCCTTAAAAGGCTGCACTTGCGTTTACGTGACATTTTATTCCGCAAAATCCCGGAATAAATCGTCTTCTTAAATACATGTAAACATGGTCAACGTCTTGACAAATGAAAGCTATATATATATATATAGAATGAAAGATATAGAAGCCTCAGAGAAGTAAAATTATGTCCACACAGCAAACTAACAAGAAACTATGCTTCTAAACACTGTTAAAGAGCTACGGTTTCAGGAAACACCAAATCGTTGAACATATTTGGCTAACGATGCTTTTGGGAAACGCACCCCTGCTCTCATGACAAGTTTGCAAGTACAAAAATTAACTAATTATACTCCTATAGAGAAAAATAAATAAGAAATTATATTGTTATGATTTCTATAAAGTTTTACCCCTAATGTGAACCCTAGACCTAAACCATGAATTTAACAGGAAATAACTTTTGTGTACCATGGAAAAAATAAAACTTTGGGGTTTGGAATGAGACAAGTGAAGTGTATTACAGGTTATTGACATAAATAAATATATAATAAGTAGCCAGATTTGTTCATAGACACTTCATTTCTAAAAATAAAGTGTTGGAAAGGAGGGTAACAAATTTGATGGCTGATTGGTTGGCCTCTATGGGATTAAAAGTTGTACCTTTCTCTACAAGCCAAGCTGTATGATATCTTACGATTTCACCATCTTGTACAAATTATTATGAGTTGTCATGAGAATATGTTGCAAAAAACACAACTGATTTAAATATGCTTTAGTGTCTGCAACATAACAGACTGAGAAAATACATGATGGGGGCATACTGTATGAGACAATGTATCAGATATCTATACTAAATCAAATTATAGTTTATAAGCAGGTGTTCAGTCTAACACTATATAATTGTCTTTAACATTCTTTCAGTTTATGCTTTCCTCTTCTCTTTCAATTGATTCTATTGTGTTCTTTGTCATTCTTCTGACTCCTCCTTTTCCTCAGAGTTGAGACACAATCAGGAAACACTTCATGAATAATTACTCAGCAATATGTTAGCACAGACGTTCAAAGATGTCAAATGTGTGGCTGTATTTGGCTAAACTGATGCCACATCCATCTGCCACAGAGATGAGCTCAATTAAAACTGTGGATAAAGACAAAATTAGTTTCTACAAAACATATTTCAGGCATTTAAGCATACACCTTTGGGGAAAAGGGTTTTAAGGTCAAGAGAGACATTTAAGTCAAGTGTGTTCAAACCTTTATAGTGTAGAATTAGCATCATTAAATGGCACCAAGATTTGGAAAAATCAGTGTGACAATAAACGTCTTATGAATAGGAAAAAGACATTATAAGATATATAGGCAACAGTCTGAGTATTAGAACGACTGCAGCACATTTAATATTTCAACTCCCTTTTTGTCAGTGCTTTTCAGTACAGTGGCCCTCTCCACACTCACAGTTTTCCAAGGTCATCATCTCAGCCACTGTCTGTGTCTCAATCTATTTCACACAGGAAGTATCGACCCTGCTCAAATCACAGTGCTCTGATACTGAACAAATCTGCAGCACCAGTCATCCTGATCAATCCAAACACATCCCAACTGTTACTGCTAGGGTGATGTTTTAATTTATCATTTATCTTGAACACACAGTAATGTTTGGCTTTTTATAATGGAGACACTCAAGAAAACTTGACTAATCCATGCTCAAATGTTCTTGACATAGAAAAAGTATGAGTTGGGGAATTGTCAAAGTTAGTGGATAAAAAAAAGTGGATAAAGTTAGTATTTACCCTGATTAGCCAAAACATTATGACCACTCACAGGTGAAGCTAATAATGTTGATCATATCCTAACAAGGCCACATGTCAAGGTCTGGGTAGATTAGATGGTAAGCGAACAATCAGTTCTCATAATCAAAGTGTTGAACGCAGGAGAAATGGGCAGGCGTAAATACCTGAGCGAATTTGACAAGGGTCAAATTGTTATGGCCAAACAACTGTGTGATTGTGGGGTCAGGACTGGTGAGTACCTACGACAGTGGTCCGAGTAGGGACAAACCACAAACCGGCATTGGGTGCCCAAGGCTCATCGTTATGCAAGGGCAAGGAAGGCTATACCGTCTGGTCCAAACCGACAGAAGGTCTACAGTGGCACAAGTCACAAAAAATTGCAATGATGATTACGAGAGGAATGTGCCACAACATACATCAACACAACATCGCACCCTGCTGCGTATGGGAATGTGCCACAACATACATCAACACAACATCGCACCCTGCTGCGTATGGGGCTGCGTAGCCATAGACAGATCAGAGTACCCATGATGAACCCTGTCCACCATCGAAAGTGCCTACAATGGTCACGCAAGCATCAGAACTGGACCTTGGAGTGGTGGAATAAGGTTGCCTGGTCCGACGAGTCTCAGTTTCTTCTACATCATGTGGATGGCCATGTACATGTGCGCCGTTTACCTGGGGAAGTTATGGAACCAGGATGCACTGTGGGAAGATAACAAGCCGGTGGAGGGAGCGTGATGCTCTGGGCAATGTTCTACTGGGAAGCAATGGGTCCGGCCATTCATGTGGATGTCAATTCGACACATGCCACCTACCTAAACATAGTTGCAGACCAGGTACACCCCTTCATGGCAATGGCACGCAGAGGACCAACAGCATATTAGGCATAATGTTTTGGCTCATCAGTGTATTTAAGGGAGTCCGGGGCTAGTCGTCACACAATAAAGTTGTCACAAAAGCTATATCTCAGTAATTAGAAGGTTTTGTGTCAAAGGTCCAAATGCACAAATGCTTGTTTTCTCCAGGAGTGGTTAAATACTTTAATCGATTGAACACAATAAAACAATACTGGGATATCCTAAGGAAAGATTCAACTATAAAATGAAGGCAGATTTTAACAGAAATTTCTCTCACTGAAAACCCTAATAAATACTTCACTCTGCTTGTGTTCGTCATCCTAAACTAAAGTGCAAATGCAGTGCATATGTGTATAGAGCTACTGTAGGCTATGTGTCTCTTTTTACATCTATTTTTTTTTTACATTACATATGTTAGCCAGCAGGCGGTGGCAAAAGATATTTTTTTGTGTGTAATATGAGCCAGGTGGTGAGGTGAAGTGAATCGTTAGTGATTGATTAAATAGAACAGCATTCTGTCATCGCTTGTATTACTATTACATTACTAAAGCTAGGAAATAGCTTTAAGCGGCTTTAAACGAACAACTTCATTAAGACTCATCGCAGCTGAGAGACACAACAGACTGAGTGAATACAGAACTCAAGGTGCTTACCTCTTTCCGGAGTTTCCACATTGGATACATACTGTTTAAAATGGCGGAGGACATTGCGGTTTCAATAGGGAAAGACTCTTGCGCACCGGCTACCATGAAATAGATAGGAAAACCCCCGCATGGACAGCTATTTTACCACTGAGAAAGCTGATCTTCAAAAAGCTGACAATATCTCTGCTTGGGTATGGCAACAGGTGATCGCACATGCTCTCTCTCGCTCGCGCGCTCTCTCTCTCTCTCTCTCTTACACACACACACACACACACACACACACACACACACACACACACATACACATCCATCATCCTTGTTTATCCAATAACTTGTTTGAAACAGCACAAGCCATGGTACTATTTCTGATGTGACATTTTTTAATTACTAACGAAGGCTTGGACGCATCATTTAGTTTGAACCATCCATGCACAAATGCGCTTTTATGACTGTACTCCGTTTTCCCTAAATTTATATAAGCACTCCAATCATGCTATATGACCTTAAATCAGCAATGCTGTGATTCGTCCACAGGCGAGTAATCACGTAATCATCGTAGGTGATGTAAGGCCATATCGCCCTAAATACTATGTATATATATATATATATATATATATATATATTCTTAATATCGACTAATTAAATGCCATATATGTTCCTTTTGACCAAGGAATCGTAATTAAATTATTTATGTGCAATGTATTATGGGTAAAATAAGTTCAAGGAACATTATCAGCACAAAACTTGACATTTCACATAATGTTTCATTAAGACAACTTGATTTTAATCCAGTAATGGAACATTTTACAGTGCAGGAAAAAAAAAAAAAAATATTTTTCTTTCATACAGTAAATATGAAATTGGGTGTTGTTGTCATATGTGGTTTATATGTTTTTGCAGTTTCATTGTATTGTGTTTCCTTAATGTTAAAATATTGCCGAAAAAAACATTAAATAGCTTATAATACATTTTTAATGCAGATATTCTGCAGAATGTGACCTTTTTTCTTTAGGTAATATGTCATATTTCATCACGTAATCTTCTCAAAAAACAGCAGGTCCTCTTTGTGACACTCACCCCATACAATATGACAGCATGCTCCGCTATAGGAGCAACTTTGTCTTGGGCAAAAACGGTTATGTCATAGTCACACTTAACCGTTCAGCTTGGCTTTTATGGATTTTCCAGCTGTGAGATGGGCACTTTATGTAGTATTGTAGACAAGAGAGCCATAATGCAATAGCATCGCCTAAGAGTGGCACTGACCGTCAAGCTGATCCGACAGATCACTGACCGACCTTCCGATTTCTCTGGCATTCATGCAGCTTCAGAGAGGCAAGTGTATTTTTATGACATACAACAAGCCTTTAATAGATTGCTCTTTTTTACAAACCTGCAGCATTGTATCAGTGTGGAATCGGGAAAAAACAACGACAACAACTTCAGTCAACCGGAACCAGTAATGTCAATTCGTTGTATTTTCATTTATTATTTCATGCGCGTGCACTCAAAAAACACACAACATACAATTTTTCATTCATCTTTTTTTTCTTCTTTTTCCAACCAAAACAGCGGGGTTGACACATGGTAAGAATTATGCCACCAAACATAATTGTAACGTGTTTCTATCATCAAATTTTCTCACGAAAACCCCCCAAAAATGGATGGGCGCGCGAGCGCGCGTTCCTAGCTTACCTTACAGCCAAACATAAGCGAAAGCGTCCGGTTGCTACATATAAGTTTGCACTGGCACATCACGGGAGAAAAGCACTTGAGGTTCCTCAGAGGAGGAGACATCACGTCAACACCCATAGACACGATACGCACCGATCACCGGCCGCCCGCGCTCCGCTCAGCGCATAGCCAAAGCACCGTGAATCTCGCAACGGTCTGCTTGGACCGCGATGCATTCAAAAAGCGGAAGAAGTCCTAAACTCTCTCATCCTCAGTGCTGCTGATGCTGAGTGGGAGGTTTAGACGGTGACGTAGACGAGCTTGTTTTGATAAAGGCCACTGACTGAGCTCACTAACTCAAGACTGACGACCGGTGGTGTGAAATCGATTGGATCTCCTTCATTTTCTCTTCAGATTAAAGAAGCTTTGTTGGCAGGATCAGAAACACGACACAAACACCCTTGTCAAAAATAAAACAATTGTAAAGGAGTGCTAATTTAATTTATCTCATGATTTGGTGCTAATCCTTAAGGGATCGCATATAAATCTTCTAAAAATCAAACAGGACCCTATACTGGTTAAACTGACATTTTGGAAAATATACTGGGATTTTAGTTCATCCAGTATCCTAGAGGACTCTTATTTGATCCCATTAAGTTCCTAAATTGGAAATTAGGCCTATAAAGGATTTTTGAAACAACATACACACAATAACATTGTTGAATATTGCTACAGTTACTTGCCAAATGTTTCTGTAACTTTCAGTTTAATAGATATGTTAGCATGCATGTTTGTAGGTTTTTTCTCTATAGTCCCCACCGATACACCATAGTTTGCCGACTGCAGTTATTGTTATTATCCTTCTGTAAAACTGTGGTAACTTGGTATTCGGCACCACTGTCGTCAGAACAGAAAGTAAACAATATGACATAGAGATTCGGAAAGTTTCTTACGCTGTTAGGAGATATGTGTGGTATTTTGGTGGAAACTATAGTTAACATGGTGATTTTTTTGTAAGGAGTGGTCTGGTATAGGGGATAGGATCTCTCTCTCTCATCCAGGCACACCTTTTCACCAAAGAATGCAGATTTAGAGGTCTGAGGCGACCACCAATTTGTGCCGTGCGTCTAGAGCGCCCTCTGCTGGTGCACATACGTTGTGAACTATCCGTGGTACTGAAAGACAAGACTGTTTAGCGAGCTTTAGCGTGACCGCGCATGACCTGCGCGCCCCCGTGCACACTCTATCTGTATCCTACACAGCTCTTGGTCTCTTCAAGACACGGAAACGCTGCAAAAACAGTGAGAGTAGAACCGAAACACGTCCCAGACTTAAACAAGTTGTTATTAAGTTTTAGCATTTAAGCATAGGGTTTGATGCATACTTTAACCACCGGACAAATTGTGGCTGCTTCAGGGTTGTTCATAAACAATTGCTTAGCACTACTTGAGCGAGTTGTAACAGTCTTTTTCGCTCGTTTGATGGCGCTCGAGAGCCAGGTGACAACAGTATTGTGCATTCATCTCAGGACCGACTGCGGCGTGAGACTTCTGCTCGTCGGTGACGTAAGTGCACAAAAGGCAGCTCATAAAACTGTTCCTTTACAACAACAAAAACATAACTGTTCCTTTACACCTATATCACATACACAAGCAGCACAATTATAAATAAGTGCTATTCTCATTAAAAAAAATAAAAAGTCATTGGACACATCAGCCAGACTTTTTAATGTATGACTTCCTCTGCATTGGTAAATATCAACACAAGTGGCATCTGCAAACAGAACTACTTCAACTTCACTTTTCTGAGCCATTTTTGTACATGTTTAACCTTAAAAAGTGTGCTCTTTCTTTACAACAATGCCACTTGGCTTGATATTTTGTTTGTCTGATGCAGCAACAGTCATACATTTTTAAGGATGGATGAAGTGTCCAAAATTAGGGTGTTATGTTTGTAAGTTAAATTATTTTAATGAGTGATTATGACTCATGTAATATTAAAAAAAAGCTGTAGCAGCTGTAGAAACAAGCAACCTACACTGTAGGTTTGTGCATGTGTTTGTTAATTGTGTGTATCTTTTCAAGGGAACGGTCAGTTTAATTAAATTAAATTAGGTCAATTAGGGCATTTCACGTTTTTGATTAATGTAAGTATAAATAGGTGTTATTAAGCATTTATAACATGTTAGTTAAAAGTATTATTTGGCAAGTATTGCATTAAAGTCGCCTTTTTATTCATGTTGTTACAACTTCATTTAAGGGATTTATAATGCATTTGTTAATGATTTATTAGTCATTAATGAACCACTTTATAAACCCAAAGGGAACATTAATGTGAAGCATTACATTTTTGTGTATTCACTGATCTATAGAGAAAACTGTGCAATCACATCATATGTGGTCATATATGTCATATAGGCCAACTTTATCTCACATTATTTATTAGACTAATGCCAAATAATGCCAGGGTTCCCACACTTTTTGACCATTAATTACCATGTCTTCCAGGCGTAAGCATTTTACTAATATTTTCATAGAGACTGCACTCCAAGGGCAATTTCTTGCTAATTAAATACAAGAGCAAAACTAGACATATTTGTATTCACTAGAGATTTCCATGACTTTCAATTATCTTTTAAGACCGCATGAAATCACATAAAAAGCAGTTTTCATCCTATGTTGGCGAATTGCCTACTGTAAAAGGAAGTTGGAGCAGGTCACATCGAATGGCTTGTGTCTTTTTTTTAAATAGCCCAAATCCTTTATTTTGCATCATAGAAATGAAGTATGATTTGCAACTTGCTATTGCTTGTCAGAAGATGGTATTAAGGGGAGAGATATTCTCATCCAGCTGAACATTTAATTGGACAAATATTTGGATATCCCCATGAGTGCAACATGAATCATCAATAAAGTGCAACAGAGCCCGCCAATTTTTCAGCTGTCTTGCTTCTGGAATTATTTTTTCCTATGCAATTCTTCCGTAGGGATTTCATAAAAGAGTTCTAAGCCAGGAATCAAACAAACCAGCTCAGAGGTTAATCACAACATTAAACATTTTGATTTGAAGCAAAAAAAAGTATTTGAAAATTGGACAAAAAGACAAAGGTACAAGGCTCTGTACTTATCGTCTTTCATAAGGGAATGAACTACAATCCCATGAGGCACTGCAAATAATGTAATATATATCTAATAACAATGGAGTGTATGAAACTACTGATTTTGAGTTGTTGATTATACGTTTAGAAACAATATATTTAAAGTTTATTACAAAATATTTAGATATTTGCAAATAGTTTTAGAGTGAAACTTGCATCGTTCACGGTGTGTCATGCGAGTAGGCGGTCGCAGCAGAGCTCTTTTGGTGCACTTTGTTGGCTGTGATTCTCTGATTGGTGATCTGGTGATTTTTAAGCAATGATGTTGAAATAATGCTGACTGATGACTTAAAAAGAAGCATGTACCATCGATTAACATACACAGAGCTCACTATAGATCTGTCTTTAAAGGTGTTTAAGTTATCGTTAAAAAATAGTTCGCCTATAGAAGAAAATTATTGGATTTTAACTTCAAGAACCAGACTGTTGCGCTCTATTTTTGGTCTGTTTTTCCAGAATACAAAGTCTGTAAATCTTCAAGGTATTTATCTGTTAAAAGTTTGTTTTGTCAACTTTTATGAGGACACTGAATGTTTGAGTTGGCCTCAAAGCTAACAGACACGGACTAAAAGCCACAAAACTCTCATTGAAAACTTTCATTGAATCTTTAAGATTTAATTATTAAATATTAAAGTCAAAGCTTAAAATTCCCTGATATTTTTGTGCTGTATGTAATGTATAGGTCTCATTTCTGTGCACAGCATCTGCTACAATATGTTGTAATCAGATTTAGATGAAATCACACAGTTGTTTTCAGCCTCTTACACTGCCATCATTTCTGATTTTGCTGTAAAGCAAAAGTTACAATTTCACATCTTTAAACCTACAACCCTATATATCTTAATGTTGAGCTCAGAGTTTCTGTAGAATATCCATATACATCCCATGCATTATCTTGCTTCCTGTCCAGTAATGCTTTGCAGCCATGCAGAGCACTCTACAGCTGGCAGTTAATATATTTCCGATTCAGCTGAAAGAGCAGAGAAAAGGGGGACTCCCTCCCTAGTCCAGAAAGCGTTGCCATAGTAACATCTGCAGGGGCGGGGATTCCCTAGCGGTTAGTGAGTTGGCAGGCTGTATGTTCATGTATATTCATGTATCTGTGTGTATATATGTGTATCTGTCATTATAAGAAGATATTTCACAGAATAGAATATATTCATTGTACAATCAAACACCCAAATCTAAGCTATCATAGTCTTATCCCATTTGAAAGAAACTACACACATACCCCCATACCAAGAGCTGCATTCCATATAAAAACGAACTGCTGAAATATTTATTAATGCCACATTCCTAGAAATATGCATCTTCCTACGATCTAGTACTGCTAATTCCACCAAAATGACATGAACTCTATTCAATATTTTAATGCAGACTGCATCTAAAGGAAATTAGCAACATGAAATGCCAAAATAGCAACATGAGTTTTGAAAGATGTTTAATATGCTTTAAAATTAAACTCTGAATCAAAGACCTATAAATGTTATGTGTACTCAAATAATTCACCCTATTCAAGTGTTAACCTGAGAAATACTATACTTTCAGTCACTCAAAGAATTCCTTGATTACAATTTAGTAATTTATTCTAATCCCTCCTGTCATTCTACACATGCATCTTCTTCCAGAATTTATGTAAATGTGCTGTCTTTACGAGCCTGATCTCACATAAAAATCGCCATGTGTGTGCCGATTTTTCTTTAGCCGAAATCGGTATATGTTGACCGAATTTGAAAACACTGCCTCCAGAGGCTAAAGTGGTAAGTGTTTCAGAGCATATAAACAATTGTGACATAAAGCTATATCAGGGAGGGGTCGCCAGAAGCCAGTTGTAAAAATAATCGTTTTCATCTGAACAGGGTGTAAAACAGTGAAAAGAAATTGTATTTAATCTATCCCCCAACCAAATCTCAAATATAACCATAACCATTAGTAGAGACAAAATACAATGTTAGGGATAAAAATACAACCGCTTTATCATGCTTGTGATTGTTTATACAAATGTGATTACTTCCTTATTTGAATGTGGATTGAACTGTGGTCTCACATGCAACTGACGCAATGCGCTACCAGTCAAGCCATGAGGGAAAGTAATCGTTGTTGAGCCATTCCAAATATGTCCAATGGGAGATAGGGCACGTCAGTGAGTCGGCATAATGTTGCCGATCCTAGGGTAACAAAACTTTCGGAAACAGCATTCTGACTTCCCATGTGATCATGCTGGCCTTTACACTGCAAAGTGGATGCTGCATTTAAAGAAAAAAAAACGAGGCAGAGCGCACATAAAAGTATTGACACAGGTCATGTTGAAAAATTACAACTGAATATATGAAATGACAAAATCTATACTGTTATGACAAGAACAAATTTAAGGCTGTATTGAGGCTGCTTTTCATTTACAAAGAACCAAAGCAGCATCAGAGCCGCCTTTGAGCACCAAGTCTTATTACTGAACATGTTAGCATCTTGCTGAAGTTATCACAATTTTCGGCACATTTTAGTTATTTCCAAACAAACATTTGTTCTTCCTTTAAATTGTTCCTCATTGATTGATAAAGTCTATTCAGATTTTAAATTATTGCTCCTTTAGGTAAACAGGGGTGGCTTTGGCAGTGTAAAAAGTTCTTTCACAGCATATTAGAATGATTTGTTCGAGAGGTCGACAGTAAATTATCTCACAGAGCAAATATCCTGTAATAAAGCTTTAACACATGCCTTGCTGATTGACTAATCTCATGAAAATTACGTGACTGTAGCGAAATTCTTGCAAAATGACATTATGTATTCATTACATGTATCACGGCAGTTCCAGGGAGGAATGTCCACTGCGTGACGCTAAAAGCAAATTAAACGTTCTCCCAGGCAGATTGTATGAAGTTTTGAATCAACAAAACCTACCTCTCTACCCATAACCTTAAACCTTAACCTAAACGATAGTGTCATACAAGCAAATGTGAGATGAAAAATGCGATTGCGAAAGCAGACACTCCATTTGTGCTTCCATGAGAGTTTCAACTCACAGTTCATAAGAAAGAGAAAAAATAAATAAAATCAAAGGTCCACTTGGTTACACTGTTAAAATTGGGCATTATTATGACATCAACTGGTAGGTGGACATGCCCCCCATAAATCAGAAGAAGCAAGTGCAACCCCCAACCCAGTTTTCTAGCCAAATCTACACCCTTGACAACCAGGGCCATTTCTGAAAATATGGGGGCCCCAAGCTAATTCCTACTTGGAGCCCTGCACACAGGCCCACCCAAGAATGACACTGTAATACAGTCTTCAAAAAATTGGAATATATTAACTTAAAATTTAAATATACACTACCAGTCAAAAGTTTTGAAATGCTTGATAGTTCCATTTATGTTATTCCATAGTTTTGATGACTTTACTATTTTCTAAAATATGAAAATAAAAATTAGAATAAAGAATGAGTTAGTGTTTCAAAACATTTGACCGGTAGTAATAAAATAAATAAATATAAAAAAAGCCACCGTGCTTTGCGGGGCTCCCTGGTGGCCGCTTCTACCATTTATAGCCAGAAACAGCCCTGTGTACTACTTTTAAATACTCACAAGCTCTCTCACACCCTCAGTTCCATCCTATGGGGCCCAGTCAGGGCCGACTAGTGACACAATCATTCTTTTAGAAATTTCCCCTCGCTCCTCTTTCCAGCTACTGTATTTCTTCATTTTTCCCTAAAATTATTAATATCGTTAAAAGGGCTTTTTTCAGTCTAGAACACTTTTCATACCCTGCCAAAAAGACTAGAATAGCTGGTCACCAGCATGCATTAGCTCTGTTTCTATTCCCTAGTGAGCTGCCTACCTATAGGCAGCATTTAAGGCAAAGGCGACTGGGAAGAAAAATAGGACCTGTAGAAAATTTGTCAGTGTGTTGGGAAGGAAATGTGTATCGCTGTCACTTTAATATCGCGGCCCCCTTCGGCATATCGCGGCACCATTTCTCGGCCCCCTTCATCATATTTCGGCCCACTATGGCGTCCAGCCCACCGGAAAAAGTCTTGGTTCTCCCGATGGCCAGTCCGCCTCTGATTTAAGGTATTATAAGTGTGCTCCTGATGTAAAAGCTTTTTTCTCGATATTGTGCTGCCTGATAAGATACCTTGCTTTGACCTATTCTAAGGCAGCATTGCATGTATCCTTTGAGATATCCTACAAAAATGTTCATCCAAGATGGCATACAGAATCAAGAGAAATGTATCAATATACTTGTATTTTATTCAATATATTCAATACATTTGATACTTATATTTCATTCAGTATTGTTAACATAGTTCAATCTAATTTCAAAATATCCCTCACAGCCTTGTTTTCTGTTGTGAAAATGTAAATACACTGTCTACCCTGACTTAGGTGTATACTGGTCCACTAGTTACACCTGAAACAAACCAGCATAGACCAGCCTGGATCAGAATGGAAATTCATTGCACATAAGGTACTTTAACACTTGGAGACACTTTAGAGAGTTTTAGAGTTTAATATGGTAGATATCAAATCAGCCAACATGCCAAACTCACTCTTTTTGCCCCACCCCCACCCCGCCGAGCTGTCTTGCAAACAGACTTCTCTCCGTTCAGCTACCTAACTTTGACATAACAACATATTCTGATCAATCCATTTATATTTACAGGCATATGGTCTCTTATATTTACAAGCATATGGTTTCTAGTCAGGCAAACCGTCCAGATATTGACTTAAACAGAGATACACAAAAACATCGCCCCACACACACACACACACACACACACATAAACATATTGCATAATAAACTCATCACATGTGGGCGGGTAGTTGAGATTAAATACTTTTGGAAAGTTAATATGCTAATATGCCATCTAAAATTATTATATAAACAGCATTTTGCTATTTTCTTAAAAATGTTTATTATATACATACAGTTGCATGACCTCGAGAGATTAAATTTAATAATTGTACTTTTAAATATATTTTGCATTTAAAATGAACTAGTGAAGGCAAAAGGTGATGAAAACAACAATCTTGATGTTCATAAAAATGTATATGTCATACAATGGACTTGTTAT
Organism: Moxostoma hubbsi; assembly: GCA_032164185.1. Taxonomy (NCBI): domain Eukaryota; kingdom Metazoa; phylum Chordata; class Actinopteri; order Cypriniformes; family Catostomidae; genus Moxostoma; species Moxostoma hubbsi. The sequence continues at coordinate 18,950,426 of JAVLUX010000044.1, read as the reverse complement.
GCATCAATTACACAAATACCATAAATAATGAATATGGTACTTTACGATATCACAATTTCAGTAGTGGGTACCAATACCAGTCAAATTTCAGAATTGTCTGTACCAATTTTTATACCACAGCTTATGATTGCCAGTATGCTATTGAACGCACTTTATTTATTTAAAGGTGCACTCAGTCATTTTTTCCTCATTAAAAAAGTTGAACTCCTAAAAACATGAATTGTAATTTTGCAATATATTCAGGAAATCATGAGCACTCACATTAAAATGAAGACTCCAGTCATATTCAGTAAGCTTATAAAAGCTGTTTTATTCTACATGAAGAGGGTCCGCACATGGGGGCTGCCATGTTAGAATCACATGACCAGCTGAATAATACTCGCTTAATCTCAGTGACCGTCCTGTTATTTGACACTTTCACTCATTGATTAAAGTAATCATGGCTGACAATGAAAAATACATTTCTACAATGGCATCTGAAACTGAAAACTAGTGATTTGAAATGATGCTGCATCCAAGCCACTAGGTGTCAGTGTACAAGATGACACAAAGACAAAATTACTGAGAGCACCTGTAATTTAATCGCATAATTTTGATGTTAATAGCCATACTAGGACCTTTCAAGATTTTTATTCTAATAATTGTGCATAATTTTTTTCCAAATAAGTCAAATTCATGTGTGAGTGTATGAAAGAAGTCTTGTGTAAGTCAGAATTACACGTATCGAATTGAATCGGTGCACGGTAGTACCAGTACTGCATAAACACTGGTTTTGTGATATCTTTTTTATTTTAGTATCGACTTGATGGTACTTTTGAGTTCCGTAGTGCCATGGTACAACCACAGTACTTTTCAGTAAGTGTTAGGGTAGCCTAGGCTGGTTGGCTGGTCTTAGCTGGTTGCCCAGCATGGTTAGGGGACCTCGTGTTTTGGGGGCATTTTTTTAGCTAGTCAGGCTGGGAGACCAGCTTAAACCAAACTGAGCTGCAAAAAATGGAAAGAAAAACAAAGAGACACCTTTAAAAGCAGACTGACCAGCTATGCCCTAAAACCAGCCAACCAAATTAAGCTGGTTTTAGCTGTGTTTTTATTGTTGTTGTTTTTTTTTTTTTACAGCAGGTCAACATCTAGTGTTATATACACCTAAAACATACACTTTACCTTATACATTCATACATTGTGCCTTAACCTAAGATGTTATATCTTAAAGATTTAAAGAAAATGGTAATGTGATGCGTCAGCTACCCACATGCACTTAGACTTCAGTTTACTGTGACAACAGAAAACATACTGTACGTGTTTACTGTGAGCACAATTTATGGACCCAGTCCACAGTTATTGTTACATGTATCCAGAGCATAACAAGAAAAATGGTGGTTCTGTTTCTTTTTTGACATATAAACACACACATGTACGCACACGTGTATATAGTCACACTCTTCCTGATACTCACACACTCACATGCATCACATCATAAATCAAGAGCAGCTAGTCAGACACAAACACACAAATCATAAATTCACTCAGTCAAGATATAAACAACACGAGCAACAGCAGCCCTGCACCATAAGACATTTTGAAGGAAAAATATACGTACCACACACGAGCACAGAAGAGGAAGCTTAGCACGAGCCCTCATCAGACAAACAACCGCCCAAAAAGCCCGCAATGAGGGGGAAAAGAGGGATGAAAAGTGAGGAAAAGAGACAAGAGGGGAGACAGTGGATGGACAAGTGGGTGAGGGAGGGGATGAGGGGATTTAGAGAGAGACCGTGTTGATGTAGGTCTAGCCTGGAAATCTGGCAGACTGCTCCACCTCTGAGTCACTGAACAGGTTTGTGACAGAGACAATAAAGCAAAGAGGGAGGGAGGGAGAGATGAGAGGAGGGATATGAGAGACGATCTCACCTACGCTATCTGGAAGATTTCCCCTTCGTACATGCTGTTCACATGCTCATAATAAAGGTTATTTGTTTAAATTTCCTTAGGTTCAACAAGGAACCCTCTTATGGAAAAACCATTTTTACTGTACGAGGTTCTTGAGTTGGATTGAGTTCTTAGAAGATTAACAGAGTTCTTGGTGTTGCGTTATAAAATAGATTTTTTTCAGTCCTGGATGCTGATTGGTCAATGCAGTGTTCCAGCTGTGCTAAAATACACGATGTAGTAACAAGGGATGCACCGACACCATTTTTTCCTCCCTCTCGATACCTAAACTTTTATGTATAAAGAAACACGAAACTCTAACTACACATTATTTCATTATAAATTAGATAAAATAAGAACAATTTCAGACCTCGTTTTTGTTCATTTTAGTTGTAATAGGATATCAGTCCACTTTTCAATCGCACAGTAATTGTTTGGAAACCAGTCAACTTATTTTTGACTGTACAAATATTATTGTAAGTTTTAAAATAATAATAATTATTCTTAATAATATATACATAAATAAATATGATGATTATTATTATTATTATTACTACAAAAAATGTTAATTATATTATACAATATTAATATATTTCACTTGTAATTTAATAACGTTAAAACCCTCTGGCTTTTATTTTGGTGGAACCCTCCAGGAAGACTTTTGGGTTTTTGTGTAGGCTAGTTCACAGTATTTTAATTCGCTTCTCATTCCAAATCTGGTGAAATGCTCCACATTTACATTAACATTTATTCTTTTAGCAGATGCTTTTATCCAAAGTGACTTACTAAAGAAGAATACAACAGAAACGATTCATCCAAAGAAGGCAGTAATAAGTGCTGTAAAACAAAGTTGCAAATTGCTTAGAGAAGCACAAGTAGAGAAGAAGAAAAAGAAGACATTTATCGCATTAATCAGCTGCTCAAGTGGGGTTTGGCAGGTCGTTCCACCAGCGAGGAACAGTTGAAGTGAATGTCCGGGAGAGTAATTTTTTTTTCTGTAAGCAAGCATTAATACCTTGAACTTGACGCAAGCGACCAATGGCAAACAGCATAGTTTGAAAAAGAGAGGCATGTCGTGCTTTCTTGGGCTCTTGGAGACTAATCATGCTGTTGCGTTCTGGTTCAATTGCAGTGGTTTGACTGTACATGCAGGAAGTCCTGCTAGAAGAGCATTACAGTAGTCCAGCCTAGATATAACAAAAGCCTGGACAAGAAGTTGTGTAGCTTGCTCAGACAGGGCCTGATCTTCCTAATGTTATACAGCGCAAATCTGCATGATCAAGCTTTTCTTGTGATGTTATCTGTGATGTTAAACTGATCGTCAAACTCAGCCCCCAAGATTATTGGCTGTCCTAGATGGTGTAATTGTTGATAAGTCTAGTTGAATGGAAAAGTTATGATAAACTTAATGTATCATTCTCAATGCATATTATGAGTTAACCAAACTATCAAGCATCTTCAACTGAGATGAAGTTCATGAAGAGCACTCACAAATATTGTGTCGCTCTGAGAGCGCTGAAAACAGCAGCACATCATTTACATTTACATTTATGCATTTTGCAGACGCTTTTATACAATCCCCCCGGAGCAACCTGGAGTTAAGTGCCTTGCTCAAGGGCACAATGGTGGTGGCCGTGGGGTTCGAACCAGCGACCTTCTGATTACGCCACCACCACCTCATACTGATCGTCAAACTCAGCCCCCAAGATGAGCCCAATGTGTGCTATGATTGTGTGAAACAACAGCAGACTGTATATTTAATTATTAAACAAAGCTTTTTGTGATTCACAAAACTATTGTATGTCTTCAAGAGAATTTGAATAAAATACATAATACATAAAATACATAATTTGGACTACAACATTTTCAAGATGGCTGCAGGCAAGTCACTGGCGCATAAGGTGAATAGAAAATTAAAACTTTGTTATCATGGTAGTCTTGTCCCTAGATAAGAGTCTCTCCTTGTAAGTGTATTTTTTTTTCAAACATTTTTACATAAATTCAAATGTATTTATCTTTTCCTGTGGTGCTACTGATAGCATGTTGCGCATGCAGACTTAGAGGCACAGGTAGTGGTCCCATGCTAGCCACGAAGTAACCACCTTCACATATTCAACGATGAGCGCGATTCAGTGATCAGTGATCTCTTAGATTACATGTTCACTACACTGACAGCTAAGTTTAGGGTTTAAGTTTGGGTTAGGGCGTACGGTCAATAAAATATGCATTCCTGTTGATTTCATTTACAACATTCTTTTGGTGCCAGTGTTTGAACATTTCACCCTGAAACTGGAGCTTATACAACACTTCCAGCTATTGATTATAAGACCGATTTCAGCTGAAGAACTTTTGGCCTACTATCATTGAATTTTCAGTGAGTTCAGTATGGGGTGTGTTTCCCTAAAGCAGTGTAAGCCAAATATGGTTGCAAGTTCCATAGTTACTAAAATAGTTGAACATTTGCAAACTGCATCACAAAGTTGTGTGGTTGGAGTTCTTCTCCTGTTGTTGGAAGCGTAGTTCCTTGTTAGTTTGCTGTTTGGACATCATTTGACTTTGCTGAGGCTTCTATACTTTTATTCCAAGTATATCTTTCATTCTATCAAGAACTTGACCATGTTGACATGCACTTAAGGAAACTGCTTATTCTGGGGGTTTTGCAGAAAGCAGCATTCTCTAACGTCATGTAAACACAAACACAGCTGTTTAAGGGATTAAAGGCTGTTAAGAGAAAGTTCTATATTCATAATAATCTAAGCAGCATATTAACGCATAGTTGAAGTTCTTACATGTAATCTTACATCAAGTTCTTACATTGAAGAGTGCGCATGTTCGTACGTGCTCAAGTGCGTGGGGGGAACCCCGGATTCTGATGTAAACGGCAACTCCACTATTGATGTGCAATGTACTTTTCGCAGTATATAGCGCATGCAGCTTTCGTGTCTTCAGCAGCATTCGTGCATTAAACAGCTTTCTGGAGTATGTGTAAATGAGCTATTATAATTTGATATCCACAGAAGTTAGTACTCCACCCCCTGCATTATGTCATTTATTATAGCCTTATACTGTTGAACTAATGTGGTTAGAGTGATGGATCTGCGACATAGTTACTACGGTTTCAGGAAACAGTCCTGACTAGCAAACAAAATAAAATTCCTGAAACTTGTGATACAGTAGTAAATGAACAACAGAACATCAAAGCTGTGGCCTATGAATCCAGCTAATTTCCAAATATCATTCCGCTCTCTTATTCCCATCATTTCCTGTTCTCTCTGTTCGGTACTACTGTGTAAATAAAATGATAACACAAGGCTAAAAATTGATAACTAAAAGTGACTCCACACTTATACAGTATGTTAAACAAAATGAGAAAACAGACTGGCTAAACATTTTGAAATCACAGAGCACTAGCTACTTTGAATGGACAGCTTAGCTCGAGACCATGTCAAACACAGATGGCTGAACTTTTCATTTGGACATATCCAATTATACATTCATTCTGGAAAGAGATGCAACTATTAGTCTACATATCTCCTAAGAAAATAAAGCCTCCTCTTTTTCATACTTATTGCAAAATCTGTATTTGTTCAAAAATAAGTATGAACATTGCAGGCAGCTTGTAAGATCACTATTACATGACAATATCCGAAACGACACCCTCCTACAAAGCCCAGTGGGATTCTGAAAATGAAGTTTGCATAATGATCAGACTTACATGTGATTGTTGTTATGTGTTGATATGTCCAAAAGGTGACCTTTGAATAAATACAACTCAGGGGAGCACGGATAGATATATACAGACTTAAACATTTCAAAAAATCATTTATCCCTCTTTTTTTATTTCATTCTGTGCATGTGTGTGCGTGTGTGCATTCGCTGGGGTCTAATGATGCAGAGTGACCTGTCAATGGGGGCGATAACTAATGACCACCACTGTAAACAAAATCAACCACATAAACAGTGTTAAACACTCACAGAAGGCACATTAAACAATTCAAAACCAACTAAACAGGATAAACAAACACTGAGCCAGGCCTAACACCCTGCGGCCCATGACTCTGCCTCCAGCCACAATGAGAAAACTACAGATACAGCAATGCTCAGCACTGAACAGCCCATGATGGGAAGGAATGGAATAGGATGGGATCATTGGACAGGACAAGATGGGATCTCAAGTTGGGACAGGGTACAACAGGACAGGATAGGAAAGCTTATTCTAATTTCCATATTTGCTTTCCATTAAATATTTAATTGAGAAGCAATTGAGATCTCATTTGGGATTTTTCAATCCCACTGACTGAGATGTGCTAGTATGTGTACAGTCATGTCAATTTGAAGCTCTGCTGTCTTTTGCTATTTTCTGTAACTCAAGCCATGCAATTCACTGCCATATGAGTATATGCCTTGCGTATGAATACGCCCCCTTATATGCGTTTTTGGTTATCTATGATTAGGTCATCTCCTTCTTGTCATTGTGTTTAATATAATGAATTCTCCTCTCGCTCTCTCACACTATTTATTTCTATACTGTATATGTTTCTATCCCATTCCTTGCTTGCTAATGCAAACATAATTGTAATCATATGAATTCACTCATACATACACATACATTTTTTTGCTCATTTTTATCTTTCTCATTTCTTCTCCCCCCTCTATTCTCTGCATGATACCCTGCCATGTTGTCATGGCAACAATCAGGACCCGAGGGCTTGGTTGCTATGCAACTCACATCATCCATAAAAGGAACATGAAGATAAAAAGTCAGAAACAAACAAACTACGTAAATCAAAGGATGTTTTTCTCATTTTGGGTATACTGTATATGTGTGTGGGTCAGGTTTTGCCAATATTGTGAGTACCGAATGTCCCCCACAAGGACAGTAAAACCTGAAATCTCCTACATTATGGGGACAAGCCAATGGTCCTACAAGGAAACTAGCATAATAAATACTGAGTAATATTTTAATGAAAATGTGAAATGCAGTAGTAGGATAGGGTTAGAGGATAGAAAATATAATTAGCTCATTAAAAACATGTTTTAACTAAATCAATGGAAAGTCCTCACCATGATACATTCAGTAATTTGCAAGTTAATGTAATCCCCTGCCAAGTAATTAGTTATTAGTAAATTACTAGGAGGAGAAAGGGGAAGTGTAGGGATGCCGGAAGATTGGACACCATGTAGAGGTAAGCAGCTGTTTATATATGCTTACTCTAGCAATGTGATTGGTCAGTTTAAATGTCGTGTTTAAATGACCTTGCTCCTCCCAAACCTTGTTTATAAAACTCCATTTCATTAGTTTGCAAGTTAATGTAATCCTGCTAAGAGGATAATGTAATAGTTTGTGGCTCCTGTGTGAAGGGCTTGAGGCTCGAGGCTTGACCTGAACAAAAATACCCCCCAAAGATTCCAGAAAATGTGACAGCAATCTGTTGTCTATGGAGTCTTGTATTTGAGATGAGACTAAATATTTTATGATATCTCTTGCATTTGAGACGAGACAAAGTATTTATGACACCCCCGCGTTAGGGCCGGGTTGCTCCAGACAGAGGCGAGAATCCTAGCCACCCAGACTGAACCTTAAGTCTCCCTCCAGGCTTGGTGTGTTCATCGGATGGTCCCGTGCAGTGATTGGGAGAACCCTGCGATTGAATGAGGGCTCTCACTGTATTCGACCGGGAGAGTCCTCCGAGCTTCGAACTGGAGAGCCCACGATACAATAAATGCGAATAGCGCACTCAGCGTTCGGAACGGGAGAACCCCAACTGTGGTTTGAATGGGAGAGCCCTTGTGGATTTCGCTGGGGGATCCAGACCCGCCGTGAATCCTAGCCACTAGGGCAGGTCACCCCAAGTATAGGAGTGGATCCTAGGCACTCAGAATTACCTCATCCTCTCCTCCTGGCAATGAGGGGCCCTCACGGCATTCGAATCGGGGAGTCCTTCCTGCGCTTTGAACGGGGGAGCCCATGATACAAATAAACGTGAACCCCCATGTGTGGGAGAACAACCACAGCGTTTTGAACAGGAGAGCCCTTGAGTGCTTTAGGTGGGCCAGTCCTGTGTTGTGGGATGGGGGGCTTCCGGCTGCGGTGGATAACATTGCCATGTAGAGGTGTATCTGGTTTGCAATGTTGTTTAGGTAGGTGGCACGTGTCAAATTGATGTAGCCGGACCCAGGGTTTCCCAGCAGATCATTGCCCAGAGCATCACACTCCCTCCACTGGCTTGTGATGCAAGTGATGGCTGCATCCTGGTGCCATCACTTCCCCAGGTAAACGGTGCACACCTACATGAAAGTCCATGTGATGTAGAGGAAAACAGGGCCAGGTGAACTTCTTCCACTGCTCCAAGATCCAGTTCCAACACTTGCATGCCAATTGTAGGTGCTTTCGACAGTGGACAGGGGTCATCATGGGTACTCTGACTAGTCTGCGTCTATGCAGCCCCATACACAGCAGGGTTCAATGCACTGTGTTTTGTGACTCATTCCTCCCATAACCATCATTAAAATTTTCTGTGACTTGTGCCACAGTAGACCCTCTAACGGTTCGGACCAGACAGGATACCCTTTGTTGCCCTCGTGCATCGATAAGCCTTGGCCGCCCAAAACCCTTTTGCCGGTTTGGACCATTGTCGGTAGGTACTCACCACTCCTGACCGGGAGCACCCCACAAGCCTTGCCGTTTCAGAGATTCTCTGACCCAGTCATCTGGCCAAAATAATTTGTCCCTTGTCAAAGTCGCTCAGGTCTTTACTCCTGCCCATTTCTCCTGCATTCAACACATTGACTACGAGAACTGATTGTTCACTTACCATCTAATCTGCAAAGACCTTGACATGTGGCCTTGTTAGGAGATGATCAACGCTATTCGCTTCACCTGTGAATAGTCATAATGTTTTGGCTCATCAGTGTATGTATCTTTACATAAAACCAATAAGTCTCGGGTATGTCCTCATTTAGATAGCTAAGTAAACATGTGTGTGTGTGTATGAGCAGAGTCTGAATAACTGTGTCATTCTATGGACACATTTGTCAAAGCCCTATTTAAGGGTGTGTTCACACTTGTAGTTCGGTTCTCTTGGCCCTCTTGGTCCGGACCAAAAATGAAAGTGATACATTTAGTCCTGGATAGTTTAGCGTTCACACTGGCATTTTTAACACCAAACCTAATGATACAAAACCAAAGGCATCAGGGAAAAGTCATGACCTGATTGGACAGCTTTTATGACGTATATTTTTTGACGGAACTTACCGAACATCCAAAACAACTCGTTGGATGTATATATGTATATATGGTGGTATTTTTACCAGCTGAGAACAAACAAAGAGTTAATAAATTTGTAAAGGAGTCAAAACAATGCCAGGAATTCCTCCGTTGTAAACACAAACGAAAATATGCTGCAAGGATCGGTGGTTCCGACGCCAGTACCAAACTGTAATGGGAAACATAGCTGCTATGATGAGAAGAACCAGGTATGCTTGAGGTCAGTATTAGGCAAATTACTTCCTGTTTTTGGTCTGTTTAGATGTCTTTTGTCCATGTTGTGTTCATATATCGATCAAACTGTACCAGAGTTCATTTGGAAGCGGACCGAGACCCACTTTCAGGCGGTCTCGGTTTGCTTGTTTAGTGCGCACCAGGGTTCGAGTGACAGCATTCACACTTGTTCAAATTAACCGCACTAACACAGCAATCGCACCAGAGTTCGTTTTAATCTAACCAAACCTCCCAAGTGTGAACACACCCTAAAACATTAAGCACCCAAACTGTTACATATGTTGGTTTTTACTTTCCTGAACACAAACAAAGATTTTTAGAAGAAAATCTCAGCTCACATAAATGAAATATAAAAGTAATACAAAAGACTACAGTGGTTAAATCCATATCTTCAAAAACTATATGATAGGTGTGGGTGAGAAACAGATCAATATTTAAGTCAGTTTTTACTATAAATCTCCACATTCACTTTCAAAATGTGAAAGAATGGGAAAGTGAATGTGGGAAAATGGGACTTGATCTGTTTCTCACCCACACCAATCATACAGCTTCTGAAGATATGGATTTAACCACTTAACCACAAGTCTTATGGTTTACTTTTATGCTGACCTGTGTGATATTTGGAGCTTCAAAGATTTGGTCACCATTCACTTGCATTGTATGGACCTTCAGAGCTGAAATATTGTTCTAAACATCTTCATTTGGTTTCTGCAGAAGAAAGAAAGCCATACACACATGGGATGGCATGATGGTGAGTAAATGATGAGACAATTTTCATTTTGGGGTGAACTGTCCATTTAACATTGATTCAGTCATATTCAATAATATTTTGACTTGACAAAACAGTTTTTACAATGCTGAATATCCCATAAGATTGGGAAAACAACACAGTTCAAGCTCAATTTTAATCAGTTCAATATTATTTAAAATATTATTTGAATATAATAATATTTATAAAAGATGCCTTTTTCTCTTGACCTTAGATGGCAGTAAATCATACCTCAACATATTTATTGAGTAGCTGTGCTCCTCATTTCATCTGAACATCATAATTTGTGAGTTGAATTCTATCAAGAGCAGTTTTTAGGTTAATTGATCTAATTTTGTATCATTTGAAAATCTGATGTGATCTGTCACATTATATTTGTATGTAGGATATTAAAAGATTCCACTTTATATTAGGTGTGTTTAACTACTATGCACTAACCTTACAATACATACAATACAATGTATTTATTGTGTAATTACATGTTGTTTTGCAAAATTCTCACAAGATTCACATTTTCTTCTACTAGAGGTTTAGTGTTACTGGTAACAGTTGAACTGCATATTGAATTATATTCAGTTACTCTATATGTAAGTACAATGCAACAATACATATGTATATAATAAGAATAGAGTATCAAATGCTTAAGGACATAGTAGTTAAAGACACCTTAATATAAAGTGGATCCAAAGTTTTTGTGGACAAAGTAATGTATTAAGATTTGAGGAATAAAAGTTAAAGAGGCAAAATACCCCAGTGGCATGTTGTTGCTGATGCTATTATTATTATTTAATATAGTAATTATTACAATTAATGATGTTTGTTTTAATTATTGAGGTTATTTTTAAATAATTCCATAAGTTAAATGTACATTTCAAACATCTTCACTATTCATTACAACCTAAAGGTTAATAGGGTGCAATTCAATCCTAATTCGTGGTATTGCTTTTATGAATTCCCTTCAATTAAAAATACAGGTATCTAAATATGTTTATATTCAATACAGTCTTTACTTCAGAATAAGTTTACCTGACTGGGGTTCTGTTATTGGATTTGTCTGTCATTATTCGTTTATTCAATATTCAACTAAATTGTGAAATTTATAATTACATGGAATATTTGATTTAGTATTTTACATTAAATGAACAAAATACACTATTAAGAATATCTAACTAAATTTGTGAACGTTTCTATTTATTTCCTGTGATAATATATTGTATGATGCATCATTATCCTATATATGCTAAACTTTTATCTAAATATGTTACAATTTAAAAGCAAATCAACATTGTTCTTAAGGAGGGCATCTTGCCCCATCTTCCCCTAAGTCTTTAAGAGCCAGCAATGTGTTGTTTGAATCCGAGGAGAGAGACTACTGATTGCAGGCAGCAGTATGCTGATGCTACACTTCTGAACTGAGCCACTGAGTGGCAGTGCATGAATCAGCAATCCAGCAGCATCCTCACAAACTCACCCCAGGAGCACACCAGCTCCTGATCTCTTAGTTATGGACTCGGAATGTGTGAGAGAGTGTGTGTGTGTGTGTGTGTGTGTGTGTGTGTGTGTGTGTGTGTGTGTGTGTGTGTGTGTGTGTAGTTAATTGCTGAGCGTTACACTATTCAGTTGTCAAATCCCAAGATAACCACAGAGCTTGAAATCTAGGCTTGTACAGACGGCACAGTTTCATATGGAGTCTTTGAAATGTTTTAAAGCACCCTAAAAATGGGGATTTCAAAAATTAAGACTAGGCTTTTACATTTTCTGAGGAAAATGTGAGTGGCACTTGCCCGTTCAAAAGTTGCCACCATGATGCTAGGGTGTTCTAGGTGGTTGCCAGGTCATAGCTTTGTGGTTGCTAAGGTGTTATGAATGGTTTTTAATGCATTGTTATACAGTTGCTAGTGCATTGCGTCAAAAGTTCTTCTGGACAGGTGTTCTGCTTTAAAGCGCATTTATATGCAGTTGCTATTGGCTGCTTGGTGTTTCTTAGGTTGTTCTGGATAATTGCTAGGTCAAAAGAGCCCAATCTGTATGATATTCTTATCCCTATATATGTCCCAGGTCACTTTAAAAGTTTATTCTGACTCTATATCTCACAACTCTGACAAAACAACTCGCAATTCTGAGATATAAAGTCACAATTTAGATGTATGTGGCATATAAAGTTTGTGAGAGATTAAAGGCCCTGATAGAGAAGTTCTTCTCCATTCTTCGTTCAGGGGTAAAAAGAAGTTCAAAACAGCCGAGCAATGGCATATTGTTTGCGAACATTCAGACACCGGCCGTACCACTATTGGAGGCGTTTAGAGGAGCATTCAAATATGAGTACTCTACTTGTAAAACCTACTAATGTGACCTTAAAATGTGTTATCAATGACTTTATGCCTCATTTGATGAGTAGAATTCCCATGATGTCAGTAAAAGAAGTTGTGTTAACCATTCGTTGATTAATTAAAGTAATATACTGTATATACAGTAGAAAATGTTTAAATTGTCTTGTTTTCATTCTGAATTCATGGCACAAATGCGCTAACATATTTTATGTGGCCATAATATGTGCCGGTTACACACTGTTATTGTAATTTATGATGACAATGATTCTGCTGCAAAGATTATTGTATAAAATTGTTAATGTGCAGAATAAAGGCAAAAGAATGATGATGCTTACTTTAGGCAGATGTGTAAATGGGTTTCACTGCAGATGGAACATGAGTGAATGGGCACTTGGGAGTATTTGAGTAGATTTGATTCAACAAAACAAAAACCGCATGACATGGTCTTGGTCTTGGGTCTCTACGCAAACGATTGTACAGATGTAGGTTCATTTGCACCAGCTTGCTAATAACTCAACACGCCGGTGTGTTTATGTTGACTGATCTTGACTGATTGAACAATGTAAACAAAGTAAAGCTTTAGGTAACACCTACCGTTGACGTGGACCAATGGCAGTAAGGTGATAAGCAGCTGGTAAGAAGTTTTCCTAAAAGTTTGCCCAAGCGAACTGTTACGAACCACTGAAATGAACTCAAAAACACTTTCTTTTTGGCCAAATTTTATTCTAAATGACGTCACACCCATTTGTTTTTCAGGGCCTTAAGTTGAAATTGTAAGAAATATAGTAGCAATTGCGAGACAAAAATTTTAAAATTGCAAGATATGCACTCACTGAGCACTTTATTACAAACACTAAGTGCCCGACTTGGTCTTCTGCTGTTGTTGTGAATCCGTCTCAAGGTTCGACATGTTGTGTATTCCGAGATGCTATTCTGCTCACTACAATTGTACAGAGTTTTCGTAGCCTTTCCGCCTGTTTGAACCAGTCTGGCCATTCTCCCTTGACCTCACACATGAACAGGAAGTTTCTATCCATACAACTGCCACTTAATGGATGTTTTTTGTTTTTGGGCACCATTTGGAGTAAACTCTAGAGACTGTTGTGTGTGAAAACCCCAGGAAATCAGCAGTTACATAAATACTCAAACCAGCCCATCACACAAACGATCATGCCACAGTCGAAATCACTGAGATTGCATTTTTCCCCATACTGATGGTTGATGTGAACCTTATCTGAAGCTCCTGACCCATATCTGCTTGATTTTATGCATTGCACTACTGCCACACATTTGGCTGATAAGATTAATTGCATGAATATGTACATGTACAGGTGTTCCAAATAAAGTGTTCAGTGAGTGTACAATTGCAATGTATAAATCCAGAATTCTAAATCCTAGAAGTACCAAATTGACTGCATCTCGCTATGCAACTGTATATCTCACAAATGCTAATATATCTTGCAAATGCAAGTATTTCATGCAATTGCAACTTTATATCAAATAGTAGCAACTTTGAGGTATCAATGCCATAGTACAAATGGTACGGGATAAGATATGCACAAAAGTTTGTTCGGTTGTTAAAATCACTAACTCTAAAGTATGATGATCCTGGCCTTAGGATACACCACTAATAACTGCCATGTGACCTTCAAAGGTAACAGGACAAAGTTTACCTAAGATTTTTTTTCCACTGTGATACAGTTCTAGTCTTCATCTCAGGAAAGTCCAGACTGGCACCTGGTGTGACAGTGGCAGCCTACGGTGTTAAAATGTGAGCCCTGTCCTGTTTCACCTTGATTAGACAGAATTTACACTGAAGCCTGTTGCGAGGAGAGAGTGACCCGCCAAATTATCACCCTGCCCCCAATTCATTTTGTGCAGTTATTTTGCCCTAAACCAATAAATTCAGATTACACTCTACACCAATACAGTTTACACAATACATTCACTCAGCTGTTTAGTGTAAATGTTGTGTTTAAACTTGAATTAAACAACTATTAAAGGTGCTATATGTAAGATTGTCAACAAGCGTTTGAAATGGGAACTGCAGTCCAAATGCAAAATATTGGAGAGTTGTCTGCCCCGCCCCAGACCCCAAGCTCATGCAGGTTGCCAGAACGTTGACACGCAAATTAGCCAACTCAGCATCCGTTTAAAAGGATTCTGGGCTTTAAGCTGTCTCCATCTTCCAAAGGCATCTCTAATATTTATCCTTGTTTTACTACGCCTCTGGTCATGGTGGTGGACAGATGGCAAGGCTTTTTAGGTCAGGTGGAATCTGTTATCTCTGATGCAGTTTGTTTGCTGGCTTCCATGGCTAAACTTGTTCAAATCTGGCAACCCGGCGGTGTTGAAACACTATTGGTGTGTGGGCAGTGGGCGGGATCACACAGGCCAAAACATAAACAGAAATTCCGGCGAGAATGGAAACTTAATAGTAGAATATACTGGAAGTAGCATTGTTATCGGAGAAGCCAGTATTTCAACTTAGCATGTTTCCTAACTATCTAATGACATATTATGGTCATTTTATGATTTGGTACAGTAAAAATATTACATATAGCGCCTTTAAACACATATGAATGACTTCAGGTTTGGTAATGTGTACGACAGAATGATACATAGATACAGTAGATAGTATAAGCTTAACATTTTCTTTAATTTGGAGGTAAAATATACCATATACAAAAAAAAAAAAAACACCATGTTGGTAAGTTGTACAGAACTGTAAAAGCACTAAAATGTATATATTCTTCTACCTTCACTACCTAGTACTGCCTTCAAATGTAGGTGTTTTATGCACATGTACAGAGGGACGATTGGAGTTTTGCCAGCTGATAATGGGCTATAGTCAAACCTATTATATAGAGTTCAACAGTAGGGTTGCAAAAATGAATATGGCATTCAAAAGACACATCTAAGACAAAAAAGCACACAAATTGATGTAGTATTTGCTTTGTGGTGAAGTTATGCACTATTCCCTTTCATCCTATTGCAGTTGTTTAGCTGGCACATGAACTCCTAAAAGTTCACAATTTGACAATGTGCTGTATTTGCTCATAGACGCTCAGTTCTGGGAACGGTTTGAACCAATCACATGAGCCATTAATGCCATGTGTCTAATTACTCCAGAACTTCAGGAAAATTATGTAATGACAGCACTGATTGGCTGGTGGTACCACAACAATGCTCACAATCCCTAGCCATTTGCTAGTGACTATCCAGAGCTGTGACATCAAAGGCAACAGACATGAAAACTGTATAAGTCCATTTCATGCTTTTAAGAACATTTAAAACAATAGTCACTGGTAAAACATCTAGTACAAGATAATGAAATATTTGTGATTTATAAGTTCCTTGCAACAACAACAACAACAACAAAAAAAGTTATTTTATAAAAACACATTTTGATAAAAAATACATTTGAATGGCCGTCAATAGAGCGCAACAGTGCACGGTCACTTTTTCAGCCATCTTGGATCCCGGAGTACAGTACTGTATTTTTTACCATAAATAATTTTCCATAGGGATTTCTTACAAATCCTTCATAAAAACAGTCCTAAGTCATTCACTAAACCAACAAGCTCCGAGGTGAATCACAACATTACAAACTTTGATTTAAAGAAAAAAAAAATTTAATCTGACAAAAAGACAAAGGTACAAGACTGTGTACTTAACATCTTTAATTGGGGAATGAACTACAATCCCATGAAGCATTGTGAATGATGTTAGCTAAATAAAAATAATGGAAAATATAAAACCTTTGATTTAAAGTTGTTGATTATAAGTATGGAATAAATGTATTTTAACTTTATTGCAAAATATTAAAATATATACAAATATGAAAGTATAATTGTCTGCCTCATGAGAGTGTGCGGTTGGTGCTGGGCTTGTTTGCCGCAACTCCCTGATTGGTGGACTTTCCCCCTCAGGATCATAGGTAGTGTAGTTCTTAACAAGAAATTCCAATTTTTTTTTTAAACGTAAGTTGCTATTACACAGGCTGATGTCTTCAATAAAAGCATATACCATCGATAATCAACCTCTGAGCTCACTGTAGGTCTGCCTTTAAAGGTTTTTAAATTAACATTACAAATAAATTCCCCTATGGGAAAAATGATTGGGATTTTTACTTCCAGAACCAGCCTGTTACACTCTATAGAGAACGATGCTTTTGGTCCCCAGAATGTTGTTATATCATCTACCAGCAGGGGCTAACTGGACAATGCTAAACAGTCAAACCTTGTTCATGATATTGTTATGAGTGTCCAGTATCTATTGCTTATCTTTACATTTAACATGATTTTTGTGTGTGAGTAATTCTAGGAGTGTATAACAAGGCATGCCATAATTCTGATTGTTTTAATGCGCTGTTGTTAGCGTGTCTTCGCATGTGTGATCAGACTTGCAGCAGAGAGTGTGAGGAAGACTGATCATGCATCTAAAGCGTGCGTGTGTGGTGTGTGAATATGGAGGATGCACCTCTGCAGTGAATGTGTGCACTGAAGGTTGATATATGCGTGTAGGAGAGTAGCAGAGAAGAAAGAAAGGATGGGTGGATGAGAATTGAGTGAAATAAACGAGGGAATAAAGGGCAGTTAGATAAGTGGGAGCTGCTCATTATTACACACGCAGCACAGCTGAGAACTGCCCAAGAAAGTTAAGTTGTGTGTGTTAGCATGTGTTTGGCAGGTAACCATGTGAATGTGGCACACTATGTTTAGAATAGTAAACTAGCATACAAGTCTTACAATTTCTGCAGTATGTATGCATGGAAATACAATGCAAAATACTTTTAAGTCATTTTGGAGCTCGGCAGCTAGAATGTTAGCATGTTAGCATATGTGTTGGCATGTGTTTGTGTTTGGCAGGTAACCATGTGTTTTATACATACTTTATGCTAGGCGACAGAACGTTTGCTGTATGCATCACTACCTTATGCAGCTGAGTGTGTGAACGTGTTTATACGTTCACACATTATATTATGTACGTGTAGGCTAGTGTGTGTAGGGTTGCCAACCGTCCCATATGATATGGAATCGTCCGTATTTGTGGGAACAAAATTGCGTTCAGTGTGAAACCCATACCAGATGCAGTTTGTCCCATATTTTAGCATTTCACACCCAAACTGCTGAGAATGTTTTGACCTTAAAAAAACAACTTTCACTTGAGTTGTGTGAGATATCGTCCATTAAAGGGATAGTTCACCCAAAAATGAAAATTCTCTGTTTATTTACTCACCCTCATGCCAACCCAGATGTGTATGAATTTTTTCACCAGTAGAACACAAACGAAGATTTTTAGAAGAATATCTCAGCTCTGTAGGTCTTTACAATGCAAGTGAATGTTGATCAGACCTTTGTAGTTCCAAATATAACATAAAGGAAGTATAAAAGTTATCCATATGACTTCAGTGGTTAAATCTATACGTTCAGAAGCACTATGAGAGGTGTAAGTAAAACAAATCAAAATGTCAGTTTTTTTTTAATTTATCTCTACTTTCACTTTTACATTTGAAAGCCGCATGTGGTGCCTGTTTAATTTTACTTTTACATGTGAAAGTGAAAGTTAAATATTGTTCTCTTTCTCACCCAAACATATTCCACACAAAGTACAATTCTGTACAGGTTTGCTTACAAATGCTTACTGTGATTGTCTTACATTTTCTATGTAATAAACACTATTTACTGCCTAAACAATGACACTGTAATCCAAGGAAAAATACACTATTTCACGTTAAGTGTTTTCTCATAAAAAGACATTATAATGTATGGTTACTTAAAACAGTACTAAGACTTGTGCTGACAGTGGCCCTGGAATGCCAAATGATTGTTTTAGTGATATATAGCCTACTATTTATAGCACATAATTCATATACTGTCTACAAACTGATGAGCCCAATTTTAAATAGAAAGCTGGTTCGTTTAGCTCTAAAGATGGCAAAGTCTTTTTTAATTATGGAGAAGAATATGCTCGATAGAAAAAATATTGTCTTTCCATTGAATGCAGCTTCCTTCTTTTGGCTGTTTTTATTCAAAGTGAAGACTGATAGAAATGTGATTCTTCCTGGTCGTTGCATGTAAGCATATTATATAATTATATATTATATTAGGGGGCATTCACACCGAATGTGCTTTTGAGTCCATCTTTTTCTATTGTTTTCCTATGTAAACATGTTCTATGTGGACCTCATTAAACATTGCTCAGTCTCACGCAGAGCCTCGCTGGAAAACAATTCCCGTATTGGGCTGGTCGAAAATTGGCAACCCAAAATGTGTGTCAAAGGGTGTATGTTAATGCTATAAATAAATAGAAAGACTATTTGTCAGGCTATAATATTTGTATAAAAATATTTTATGTGTACAATAAATTATTTTCAAAATGCCTTTAACCCAGAAACTGTGTTTACTTCACTGCTACATCAAATTTTCATTTTGCCTTCTCAATTCAGAAGCCCACACTACATTGGTGTATTTCACAAGTTCACCTCCTTACCTGATCCTAGGAGGAGAGGGTAGAGTAATCATTGGCGAAGGCTTGAATGAGAGAGACTGATTTTAGATTCCCAAATATTATTTACTAGAGGAAGTGAAGAATAGTTGGAGTTGGGGAGGTGAAGAGCTGGCAAAGGTGATGATGGATTGTCAATCCATTCAACTCGGAATTTCGGATTTGCTAACTTCCTCCTTGGAAAAATGCAATGGAATACCAACGGAAATAACTAATATTTCGCCGAGATGCAGGTGCATGACGTAACACAATCATGTTGGTAACCAGGGAGATTTGCAAAGTTTATGCAGATTTTAAGCACACTTTTAAGCAGATAAAAAGCATAATTGAGTTGAAGTTCCTGCAAGATAATAAAGATTGTTTAGCACACGTTGCAGAGACAGGAGTGTACAATACGGTAAATTATGCACTCTTAACATTGTATAACAAATGATAGCATTGCATAGTTTTATTTTATCGTTAAACACCTGCTAAGCTAACGGAAGTGATACAGTTTCCTTATACATCATCTTTCATGGTTGGAGATAGGAGATATTAAGTAGCAATCTCCCATATCTGACTTTGAATGGAACACAGCATAATGCACATCATTACTCTACTTTTTGTTGCAGTAGTGCAAAAAAAAACAAAAAAAAGCTTCTTTGTTGGTAAGAGAAAAAGAGAGGACATATACAATTGTCAAACACATCTGTGGTTTTCAGACCAACTTGAAATTCTTGAAATTCCATTATATCTTATAGTAATAATTACTTCCGAACTCATAAGTAGGAACCTCCCAGGTGGACTAGAAGGCTGCATTTCTTTGAGCCTGGACTCTCTGAGTTGTTAGCATATCAGCTGAAGAAATCATGGCTTAAGCTAAGTGGTATTGGTCATATTTATGTTGTAAATGTGAATGCTAAAGAATACAGTACATTACTGTATGCGGTATGAGAACAACAAAATACACATAATATAGCCAAAGGTAAGTGGACATCTGAACACCACAATCATATGTGCTTGTTGAACATTTAATTTATAATTAATGGCCTTTAATAGGGAGTTGGTTCTCCCTTTGTTGCTGTAACAATTTCCACTCTTCTGGGAAGACTTGCCACTAGATGTTGGAACACGGGTGCAATAATTTGCCTGATGTTGGGCGATGGGGTCTGAGTCACAGTCAGTGTTCTGATTCATCCCAAAGGTGTTCAGTAGGGTTCAGGTCTGGGCTTGTGCAGGCCAGTCAAGTTTTTTGACACCATTTCTTTATGGACCTCATTTTGTGTACTGGGGCATTGACATGCTGGAACAGAAAAGGGTATTTACAGAAATGGAAATATGAAATTGCTTTTGAGGGCATCTTAAGAGTTTTAATCACAGCTTAAATGCTTCTGTGTTATCTCTGTGAACTGCATGCACACCCAATCATACAATGGCAAGAAACAGTATGTGAACCCTTTGGAATTACCTGCATTTATGTATACATTTGTCTTAAAACCTGGTTTAATCTTCAATAATTTACAATAATTAAAAACACTATGTGTGTCTATTAACTAATAACACACACCATATATTGTATTGTTGTTGTACATATTGAATACATCATTCAAACATTCACAGTGTAGGTTGGAAAAAGTATGTAAACCCCTATGCTAATGACATCAACAAAAGCTAATTAGTGTTAGGAGTTGTCAAACCTGGCATTCAATTAATGAAACAAGATTGTAGGTGTAGGCTAGTGCTACTTTGACTAATAAAAAAAATTATATTCATAAGAAACATTTGCTGACGTGGACCATGCCTCACAAAAAAGATATCTCAGAAGACATATGATCAAGAGTTGTTACTTTGCATAAAGCTGTAAAGGGTTACAAAGTTATCTCAAAGAGTTTAGATATTAATCTGTCAAAGTTAGACAAATTGTCTATAAATTGAGATGATTTAGGACTCTGGCTACTCTCCCTAGAAGTGTCTGTCTAGCCAAGATGACTCAAAGGGCACACCGCAGAATGCTCAATGAGGTAAAAAGAGACCTAGAGTGACAGCTAAAGACTTGAAGGAATCATTGGAACTGGTTAACATCTCTGTTCATGAGTCTACTATATGGAAAACATTAAACATGCATGGTTTGCATGGCAGGACACCATGAAGGAAGCCACTGCTTTCCAACAAAAAAAATTGTAGTGCACCTGAAGTTTGCCAAAGGCCACCTTGACACTCCAAATGTTACTGAGAAAAGTTTTTGTGGAATGATAAAACTGTTTTGGAAGAACACTTAGCACTACATATGGCATAAAAAGGGCACTGTATAACAACATGGAAACATCATCACAACGGTGAAGTACGGTGGAGGGAACATCATGATTTGGGGCTACTTTGCTGCTTCGGGGCCTGGATCACTTGCCATCATCTAGTGAAAAATGAATTCTCAATTTATCAAAATATCCTACAGGATAATTTCAGGGTGACTGTGCATAAAATGAACCTCAGTAGAAGTAGAGTGATGCAGCAGGACAACGACCCTAAACATCGAACTAATTCCACTAAAGAATGGCTTCAAAAAAGAAAATCCACCTTTTGGAGTCGCCCAGTCAGAGCTCAGACCTTAACCCAATAGAGATGAGGTGTAATGATCTCAAGAGAGCCATTCAAACCAAACATAACAATATGGCTGAGTTGAGCAGTTCTGTAATGAAGAATGGTCCAGAATTCCTTCTGAACGTTGTGCAGGTCTAAGCAGCTACCAGAAACGCTTGTTTGAGGTTATTGCTGCCAAAGGAGGATCAACCAGTTATTAAATCCAACGGTTCACATACTTTTTCCACAGCACTGTGAATTTTTAATGGGATGTGTTCAGTAAAGACATGAAAGATTATAATTGTTTGTGTGTTGTTAGCTTAAGCACATTGTGTTTGTCTATACTTGTGACTTTGATGAAGATGAGATCACATTTTATGGCCAATTAATGCAGAAAACCTGCTCATTCCAAAGGGTTCACATGATTATTCTTGCCACTGTAAAAAAAAAATTAAGCGTGGGGTCCAGGCTTAGAGATGGCTCATCGTGGACACATACAGCACAGAGCCACGACTGGCAGGATGATTCTCAGATTTTGCCAGATAGAGAGAAAGAGAGAGAGAGAGAGAGAGAGAGAGAGAGAGAGACTGGTGTCCTTGAGTGGAGATCAAATATGACCCCTCTACTTTATCTGCTGACATCATAGACACATTATGGGTCTATTAAAAAACCTAGTGATCTGCCTCACTGCCTACATAGCCAGCTGCCTTCTAAGTCAATGTCCTAACAGAAACGGAATCTTAAAAGTTAATGATTTAAATGCGGATGTGAATGTTCGTGGCATGAACATTCACTGCATGGTGGCGCTTTTCTAGAATATGGCACATCAGGTTTGAGTATGAGTGGCAAAATATTCTGAACTTATATGCTGATTTTACATGTGATCGTGTTGCAGGCACAAAGAGGAATTCTGGAATTGGTGCAATATCCTAATAAGCATAAAAATACAAAACACACAAATTTGGATTTAAAGGACCTTTATTTAGTTATAATAAATATTTTTCTCCCTTTGTCTGCCATTTTGGAAACACGAAAACATATTTTTTCACCAAGCTTGTCACAGTGTGTTCTATGATTGCCTTCTACGTGAAGAATTCATGCGATACCTTTTTAGAATTTGGTCAAAACAAGGTATCTTAGAAGGCAGCATAATTAAGTTGCCTACCTTTTCAAACAGCATTTGTGTATAAAGTGCACCTTTGAAACCTTTAAAATGCCGTCTCCATTGGAAGCTTATAAGGTTTTGGAACAGAGATTTTAAGCATATGCTACATAAGGAGTTGCATAACAAAGTTCGAGAGGAGCATGTTCAATTAATCCAACCAATCACATTGAGAAACAGCTGCTTACATCCATGCTGCGACGATTCCTCCATTATTTGGCTCCACCCATTTACCCACGACAGATCCATGCGAGAGTTTTGGATGACACACTACTCTACGCAAAGCATTTGCCCTCATCAGATAAGCTCTTCCGTTGCAATCGTTACATTATTCACCAAGCTGCCGCAGCAGCCGCTATTCATATTTCTTGGCAACCCTGGTTCCCAATTTAACCGTTTAACTTTAACTGTTTTTGGTTTTGTCTCTTTTATTCTCATCTGTCCCCATCAAAGCAGACCTGGCGTCGAGTCTGTACACAGGTCGTCTCATCCTATTTTTCTGCCCATAGTGGTCTCTATATCGTGAGGTTGCCTCCGCAAATGGGCACTGCTCCGGCTTCATGCCACTTGAGCTCTATTACAGCTTTAATTTAATGTGAGGAAATCAAAAGATTAACAATATAACTCAAACATTATTCCAATGCACTCCAGTGTTTCAATCCAGTTCTCCCACACAGGTGATTCCTGTCAGTCTGATTACCTCGTCATGCAGCTCATTTAGGCCGAATTTGGCTCCGCAAGCAGCGGGTCACGCCCCACGTCACAACACACAAACGTGCCTCGCCTCCTCGCTGCTTTTGAGCTCACCTCGTCTATTCATCTCTAGACTATAACATGACTCTCTCCTTCCACCCAGGACAACATTTTCACACAGGTGAATCAATCCATAATTGAAATTTTAAATACAGGTTTCCTGTACTTTTGCCTGAATCATTGGATTACAAACTCTTAACAAGCTTGACCATAGAACCTAATTGCTGCATGACTTTAAAGTGTTTCAACAATCTGCCATAATCTTTCTCTCTACTCAAGCTTAAATTAACAGATTGAAATCAGCTCTGGATGATTCGGCTTTGCATTTTGCTTCATCCTCACAATATTTTTGTTTTTCTGCAGAATTTATTACAGGTTATCAATATAAATAAGTCATATTTATTCACCACACTACTGCTAAACAGTGCCCATATAGTATCTAAATCTCAAACTCCAAATAATTTTGTACATCCTGGTAAAAATGTGATGAGTCACCCCATGCCAATAATACAGAGGTAATTGAGAACCATCTACAATTGCATTACGTTGGAGAACCATCTACAAAGCTCCAAACCAAACACGTAAGTTAAATAAATATCAGAAAATGGTATTCATCTTTGTACTTAGTTTCAGATGCCATCTGATTTAATGACAAATCACAACTTTAAATGACGTGGTACCTGTGCACATGCAAGCATGTGTCCTGACATTGTTTCACAAATGTTCCAGATATTAAATCTAGCAAACAATTAAGTTTAAGGTGTCCGCAGATTCTATGTTTAATTATGTTTCCCTCAACAAGTGTTTGTACAAGTGTGTTTGCAGGTGTCTTGCAACACCTTATTGTGAAAAAAAACACACAAAAAAACTAAAAGTTCTAAATATCTTCCTAGCAGTGCTTTTACAGGTGATTCTTTTACGATCCTGGATCAACTATTTGTATGTTACCCCAATCGCCCGCGGCATTTAATGCTAGGCGTTTCTGCTAATTTCTTGTATTACGGTTTACATTATCCGTAAATGTTATATTATCTACAAACCCATCCCTCTAGGAAGCAGCAAGTAGTGGAAGCCCTTCTTCCAATGTTTCCAACGATGTACACCCACTATCAGAGTGCTGGGCTAGGCCGTTATCTCAACAGAATGCAGATGCCTGCCCAACCTTGAGCCCTGATGACTTTATGAAGTTCTTTTGCATCATTTTCTCTTATCAGCTCTTATCGGCCATTATAAACAGAACAAGTTTTGTGTCCATCTATGATGGTCTCGTTGAGTGCGCTAGTTTGTTTCAATTTGTGTTTACATGTTTCCTTGATTGATTCAGGTGTTACTGGCTCTACCTAACCTACGAACACACTACTCTTCAGAGGATTCCTTGTGGATCTATGCTCTACAGTTCCACTATGCACACAAGCCTACGAACACACTCTCCAACTCCATGCTGCAGTCAGTGCCAGGTACCTTTGTTGCTTCACCAGCTTAAGCTGTGTTAATGTAATAAACTGTTCCTTGCCTCTGCACTTGGATCTTTTGTCCCATAATTTCTGACAGAACAATCGAGCGAGAATGGATCCAGCGGAGGAGACCAACCTGCGATCCGCGCTCGCTCAGCAGGGAGTGTTTTTGGGTCACCAGCAGGGCCAGATCTCCGCCTACAACCTTGCAATTGAGATGATGCTGTCCCAGCTATCGGAGCTCACATGACTGGTCCAACGACTCCCACAAATCAATCAGCCTCCTGCTTCCAACTCCACTGTGGAAGTTCCTTCACCGGCCCCGGCGGTTCCCCTAGCACCGGTTCTGAGCTTCATGTCAATCTTCCACCTCCATACTCAGGTGAGGCGGGGTCCTGCCACAAATTTCTCATGCAGTGCTCACTCTGTTTCTCACTTCAGCCCTCCACATACTCCACAGAGGCAGTTAAGGTTGCCTTCATTATCACACTCCTGAGAGGGAGGGCTGGTCTGTGGGGGACAGCTATGTAGGAGAGTCACCACCCTGGCTGCTCATCATTCCAGGAGTTTTCGTTTAAGTGTTTGATGGATCTATCTATGGTCGTGAAGCTAATAGGATTCTATCCGGTTTGTCTAAGGGTAACTGCTCTGTTTTGGACTATGCTATTGATATCTGCACCCTTGCCACATCCAGCGACTGGAATGAGACTGCCCATTGGAGTCGGTTCCTGGATGGTTTGTCATTTGAAGTCAGAACCTCCATTGCCCCTCCGGATACCATCCTCCCCGCCTCCCAAGTGGTGGGCATGGTGTCCTGGGACATGGAGTCTAAAGTCCGTTCCACGCTGCATAACACCACCTCACCTGCCAGGTGCCCTACGGGTCTGCTATTCGTTCCTCGGTCAGACCGGTCTAAACCTCCAGCTTACATCTACGGGTAGAATATCTGGTTGTCTATTGAAGAAATTCATCTCTGACTCCCCTCTCGTAAGCTGTGGCCAACATTCATTGGGCCAGTTGTGTCTATTACCTTGATGCTTCCCCTGAGTTTCATTCAACAATTAACACACTGCACTTGATCTGCACCGCACACTACCATGATGCACCCAAACCAACGAACACACTACTCTTCAGAGGATTCCTTGCGGATCTACGCTCTAAACTTTCACTACACACACAAGCCTACTATCACACTCTCCTTCTCCACTCTGCAGCCGTTGTGAGGTACCTTTGACACTTCACCAGTTTAAACTGTGTTTATGTAATAAATTGTTCCTTGCCTCCACACTTGGATCTTTTGTCCCATAATTTCTGACATGTCTGCACTCTTTTCCAATAGTTTTTATATGTAAACATGTGCTAGACTGATGACTTTAACCATTGCACCACATCCAGCTGTTTTTTCAGCATCCTCCGCAGGAAAGCCAGCATTTTTAGACACTGTGAAAGGTAAAAAAGAATGGCAACTTTTAAAAGTGTGCCTCAAGACTCCTGCATTTGGTTATATGCTTTGTGCTGCATCTTTGTAATGTAACAAATAATAAAGTCTGAACAGCCACTAAACAGTGCGTTATGATGTCAAAAGCAAGTCATGACAGCCCAGCATTCTGTTTCTGTTGTGCTCCATCCAGAGTCAAGTTTGAAAAGCAACTATTGCAGCACTGGACTTAGACCACATCCACATTAATACTTTTTGTTTAAAAACTCATCTTATTCTCTACATTTTGGCCTTGTATCCACAATATGACAGTGTTTTTGACAACGAAAAGTGAGCAAGTGAAATGCCGTCTTCACGTATTGTGGACAGGGAGATATCTTGAAAACAATGACATTTTTCAAGTGACAAAGTCATGTGATCCATTCAACCAAAGTCCTGATGTGAATGCTCCCAGGCAGGCTGGGTAGCTATTTTTATGGATACCAGCTAATGCGCATGCAAGTTCTCGAGTAGATTGACAGGTGATGTCTGTATCTTAAAAGTAAATGGCTTGTCTACCTGTAAGGCGGGACTCCCTTTTCTAAATCTGTTGGCCGTTAGGCATTTAAATTTCTCCCATTCATTTTTATAACAGAAGTCAGTCTCTGGTAAATAGTCTCTGATTCATCCCAAAACAATGAAGATGGCGGCCTATGTTGTAACAGCATTGTTGTGCCAACAATTCACTTTGATAGCATTGTTAAAGATAAATGTTACTTTATATACCATTCACATTGTATTCCTTAAAAAGCAGGGAAGTTTACTCAGAATTGCTTTCCGGAAAAGGAGCACGAAAACCATTGTGTTTCAGACCATACATGGAATGTCTAGGTTACGTATGGAACCTCCATTCCCTGATGGAGGGAACGAGACGTTGTGTCATAGAAGTGACACTAAGGGTCTCTCTTGAGTGCCGAATATGCCTCTGATCTATGAAAAAAGGCCAATGAGAAGTTGGCAGACAGTATTTGCATACCCTGCCCTCGGACATACGGGTATAAAGGCAAGGAAATACGTCGAATTCATTCAGGATTTTTCTGAGGAGCCAGAAATGGTCCGGCCACAACAGTGGCTCGGCTTAGCGACATGGCTGGGAGGACACAACGTCTCATTCCCTCCATCAGGGAACAGTGGTTACATATGTAACCTAGACATTCCCCATCTGTCACTCACTTCGACGTTGTGTAGAAGAAGCGACACAAGGGGTCCAATTTAAATCACGCCATGGGCTGAGCCATGTACGTGTTCTGCTGACACGGGAGCGGGCAGGTATTTTACATGCAAAGGCGACCAGCTGTGTCAGACTGCACATACCCTTCCCCAAGTCTGCCCCGAGGGGAGCCTCTGTTCGGGCATACCAGAGCGGGCAGTGGGAGGTCTCTCGGGAGGCAAACAGGTCTACCTGGGCCTTGCCGAATCATTCCCAAATCAGCTGGATCGACTGGGGGTGAAGCCTCCACTCTCCACTGGGCAAGCGTTGTCGTGACAGCGCATCCGTTACACCATTGAGGTTGCCAGGGATGTGAGTAGCACGCAGCGACTTGACGGGCGAGTAGTGACATTTGGCGGTAGCATTCGCCACCTTGGCGATTTATGTACGCTACCGCGGTGGTGCTGTCTGACCTGACTAGGACATGTTTGTCTCGAACTAACAGGAGAAACTTCCGCAGGGCAAAGAAAACAGTCAGCAACTCTAGGCAATTTATGTGCCAGCACAGGGGGGCCCCTTTCCAATGGGCCGCGGCTGCGTGCTCATTGCACATGGCGCCCCAACCCAATCTGGAGGTGTCGGTCGTGACCAGGACACGTCGGGACACCTGCTGCAAGGGTACTCCTGCCCACAGAAAGCAGAAGTCTGTCCAGGGTTTCAATGTTTGGCGGCAGGTGGGGGTGATCATCACACTGTACATGCCGCGGCACCATGCTCATCTCGGGACTCGAGTCTGAAGCCAGTGCTGAAGTGGTCTCATATGCATCAACCCCAGTGGCGCGACCACCACGGAGGATGCCATATGCCCCAGGATCCTCTGGAAAATTTTTAAAGGGACCATTGTGCCTGGCCTGAAAGTGGCGAGGCATCTCAGCACCGACTGCGCACGCTCGTTGGTGAGACGTGCTGACATTGAGACTGAGTCTAAATCCATGCTGAGAAAAGAGAAGCTCTGTACCGTGGCGAGCTTGCTCTTTTCCCAGTTGACCTGAAGCCCCAGACGGCTGAGGTGTCTGAGCACCTGGTCTCTGTGAGTGCATAGTAACTCTCGGGAGTGGGTCAGAATGAGAAAAGAGAAGCTCTGTACCGGGGCGAGCTTGCTCTTTTCCCAGTTGACCTGAAGCCCCAGACGGCTGAGGTGTCTGAGCACCTGGTGTCTGTGAGCGCATAGTAACTCTCGGGAGTGGGTCAGAATGAGCAAGTCGTCGAGGTAATTGAGTATGTGAATGCCGGCTTCTGGGAGCGGGGCAAGGGCTGCCTCTGCAACTTTCGTGAAGACGCGAGGGGACAGAGACATGCCGAAGGGGAGGACTTTGTACTGATACACCTGGCCGTCAAACGTGAACCATAGAAAGGGTCGGTGTCGAGGCAGAATTGAGACGTGAAAGTACGCGTCCTTCAGGTCTACCACTGTGAACCAATCTAGATGTGGGACACATGTTAAGATGTGTTTTTTTGTGAGCATTTTGAACGGGAGTTTGAGCAGAGCCCAGTTGAAAACTCGTAAGTCCAAGATCGGTCGTAAGCCGCCGCATTTCTTCGGTACAATGAAGTAAGGGCTGTAGAAACCCTTCTTCATTTCGGTTGGAGGGACAGGCTCTATCGCATCTCTGAGTAAAAGAGTAGAAGAGAAAAGACTCAAAGCACTTATCTTGCTCCGCACACCCGGCAGGGGGCGGGTTACTGACTGAGGAGGAGGTCCGGTGTAGGCGTCCTCTAGACTCATCAGAACTGGCCAGCCGGGGAACAGTCGTGGGGCTGAAGGCGGGGGGTCCGCGTCCAGCATGTCGGGACTGTTGAAATCTGGCTGCAGAGTGCCGTGAGAACGGCATTTGCGGGCCAGGTGACCCAGAGACAAAGGAAATAGCTCTGTCATTGAGAATGTGGGTACCAGCAAATGAAATAACTTCAACAAAAGATTCTCCTCCCGGCCCTCCACCGGGGGATGGAGTGGTCTTCTTATCAGCTCCGGAGCTAACGTCTCGGTCTCTGGGTTGGACGTCTGAGGAGCACCTGGGAGCCTTCTGGGTCCTCAAGGGGGTCCGTGAGACGGGGGGCATCTGCTTCTTGTGGGGTGCTCGACACGGGGCCCAGGTTGAGGTGGAGCAGGGTGTTTCTTAGCCGCAGGAGGACACCCTCGGCGAGCAGACGGTGCATGGCCCATGGCGGCAGGCATGCGGCGGGGCAGGATGTGAGAGATGGCCTACGTCTGTTTCTTCACCACGGAGAACTGCTGGGCAATGTCCTCGACGGCATCGCCGAAGAGGCCGAACTGGGAGACAGGGGCATGAGAAAGCAAGCTTTATTGGTCTCACACATCTCGACCAAGTTTAGCCAAAGATGACGTTCCTGGGCCACGAGCGTGGCCATCGCCTGCCCGAGTGACTGCGCTGTGACTTCGTGGCTCTGAGGTCGGTTATTGAGTCACTGAGCGCAGTTCCTGTAGCACATCGGGATCAGGGCTACCCCCGTGCAGATCTTTAAGTGCCTCGGCCTGGTGGACTTGCAGGAGGGCCATGGCGTGCAGGGTGGAAGCGACATGTCCGGCGGCTCTGTATGCTTTGGTGGTCAATCGTAGTGTACCTGTGGGCCGCTCTGCCATCGAGGGTAGCAACAGCGGATGAGCAAGTGGCTTTGTGATGAGTGGAGAGGTGGCGCTCTCCACGAAGACGTCAGTTCATCTTGCACTTCTGGGAAAAACGGGACCGGGGGGGGGGCGAGGCTGTGAGCGGCGTCCAGACCCCAAGAACCAGTCAACCAACCGCAATGGCTGTGTGGAGGACGGAGGGTTCCAGTCGATACCACAATACCACGAGTTACCATGATAACCCCACGGTCATCTGAGCGTCAGCCTCAGCCTGTGCATGCTGGCCCGAAGGCGGCAGCCCAGGGGAGTCATCCATGTCAGACGCCGCGCTCTCCGATGCAGTGCAGAGCTCATCCACCTCGAGCTCTAGAGGATAAGCAGGCTGGCTGTGAGGCGAGCCGCTGTTGCCTCGAGCACGGACGGGAGTCAACGAGCGTGCTGGGGGGCGGGTGGTTCGAGGGGGCGTTCCCGGCGGAGCTGCACCCGCTGCCATCCCCAGATCGCCTCCATTGCCAGCCGTATCGTCCTCAATCCCATGGGAAGCAGGAGCAATGTGGGGGGTGGCTGGAGTGGCATGCTTTCTATTGAGCTCACTGCAGACACAACCATCGGCTCCGAAGAAATTTTCTGAATGAATTCGACATTTTTCTTTGCCCTTATGTCCGGGGGGGGGGTAATGCTGTCTGCCAACTCCTTTTTTCATAGATCAGAGGCATATTCGGCACTCAAGAGAGACCCCTAGTGTTGCTTCTTCGACACAACGTCGAAGTGAGCGACAGATGGGGAAACACAATTTTTCACATGTGCAGTAAGGGGATTTTTTCATACATTACAGTTAGAATGAGCAACTTTGGGAAAATGCTTGAAAATGGTAGTGTGGACAGAGAGCATTTTGAAAAGAAAACGGCTATTTTCAAATGTATCAGGATTAATATGGATGTAATCTCTGTTATATGCTATTACGGTGGTGAGGCATTGTCTGTGGCACAAATGCCGCTCCAACGGAATACCAATACCACCTGAAAATATTGCCACCATTTAAACATCTGAATGTAAAACGCTGTGGTACCACCGCTGTTTTGAAAATTGAGTACCGTGGTATTGAGTATACCATGCAACATTAAATTATAAACTGTCTTTTGAAGCATTTGTTTTTACTTAAGATTTGAGAATATATAGTGGCTAAAAATCCTTTGATTTTGTAATTTTATGCTATTCAGTTTAAAATGGAATGCATTTTTGTTAGGTACGTTCTTTGCAATAATACAATATAACATGGTGCTCTTTGGTGGGCTTTTTTGGCTTAAGGGGCATTCTCACTAGGCTTTGAACATGCTAAATTTTGTCTGAAAACTTAACGGAGCAGGAAATGATGTCACACAGGAGGGCTACTGGTTTTCGTAAATAGCATTTCCCAAATAACAAATAATATAATATTCAAAATGTTAGAATATACAGTCTTCTCATTTTCCTGCAACAATAAAAGCACACAGCAATATGTCAAATGTATACTTTGAACTGAACCAAGAGTTCACCTCTATTGGTCTTGTCACCCATTCGCATTTCAGAGTTCATGAAGCTTGAACTTTGGTACGCAGTGTTGTACGAAATTTCTTCACATGAGCTTGCGTTTCCGTATTCTGATTTGTTTCACAGGGAATGAGTGGAGCGCAAAGTGTACTGTGACCGCCCCTATGGGAGACAATGTTGATCCGTGATGTTCTGTAACTTTTCCCCTTACTGAAATAATGTCTTTAAAATATCATTTAAAAAAATATATATTTAAGTGTAAGATTCTAAATTAGTTTCTCAGCCCTTTTCACAGTCCTACTGTACCATGTTACGAGTTTATCAAATCTGAAAACATCTTGCACAAATAAAAGCCTTACCATCGCCCATGCAATCAAACACACACACACATACACACACACACAGTCTGACTCACAGCCATATCAAGTGTCCTGATACATGAGGTAGTGTTCGATCCTTTTTACAATAACATTTAGCCCTAAATGCAGCAGCAAGCCCAACTCAACATGTACACACTTTACACTGTGAATCAACACAATGCATACTTGACCATGTCGCCTACAAGTGCGCGCACACACACAAACATATTCACCCACACTAATTCTACTTAAACAAGCCCTGACATACACACACATGTGGAAAAACTGACACACTATTCCATGACACACTTGTCAACCTAAACTGAGCAGAGAACTCATGGCAAGTTGATGTGTGTGTGTGTGTGTGTGTGTGTGTGAATGGGTGGGTTTGGGTGGTTTACGAGACTTTTTTTAGGTTATAAACTGGTAATTACAAGAGTATCATGATATAAACGTGGTTTATGAGGACATTGTCCCCATAATTCAAATCACTTAAAAACATACTATAAAAATTTTTTTTGTGAAGGTTAGATTTAGCGGTAGGGTTGGGATAGTATCTATAGTTTGTACAGTATAAAAATCATTATGTCTATAGAGAGTCCTCATAAGGATAGCCACACCAACATGTATGTGATTGTGCTTGTGTGTGTGTGTGTGAATGAATTCAAAATGCAAAATAGGCAAATTTATTACTAAGATAATAACTGTGTGCTTATCACATAATGAAGTCATGTGACAACAGTGTAGCATAGTAATGTTAAAAATGTTTACCATTACATAATGCATTATTTGCTACCTTAATATAAAAATGTTGGCAGAAATGTGCATTTTTTTTCAAATGGTCAGCAAGTAGTATGCTAGCATTTTGAATATAGCAACACAGAAGCTCACATATTGGAGGTGGTAGCTAAATATACCATGCTATGCTTCCTAAGAGATAATTTTGCTTTAGTATATACCATACATTTTATTTTAACCAAACTGAAAGCCATTTTTCGGATAGCTATATACTGTAGTTTAGGTGTATATTGTAATTATATAATTTTGTGTGTGCTAGTTGGTTTGGTAGCTCTGCTGCCTCATATGGGAGTGAACCCTGGACACAGCACATATGTTGACATTCACCAACTTATATCTCTAACATGTATTATTCATCTAAACAGTCTATAATAACAGTCTATGCCGGGCAGGGTTGGGGAGTTTCAGAATACATGTAACGGGATTAACGGGAACGTATTAAAAATACAAAGTATGGGTACAATTTAAATTGTGGGTAATACAGTTACATTCAAAAAGTATTTTGATTACTGAAGAGATTACTTTACATTTTAATGTCATTTATTTCATTTTATATTTAGTTCATTCACTATTCAGTGTTACATTCATACGAACAGACAGTGAAATAAGTTTGATGTAAGTTTGGAGCAGCAGAAATAGAAATAAACCTTAGCTTTACGCTAAGCTAAAATGCGATTTCTAGCCATTTAACATGCACCTGTTACCAGACACAATCATATATTTTTTATCAAGAAAATCCTTGTTAGATCATAATTGTTTTCTCTGCTAGCACCTTTGATATTAAAGCAAAAATAGTATACTTGTTGAGAATGTTTGCATTGTTTCTATCTAAAAATCCATAAAACAACATCAGTTTGCTTTATCTTGTTTAAGAAGCAACACTGCATAAGATATTTAGGCTTTTCAAATAATGTATTTTTACATTTAACATATTTTTTGTCTTACTGTACTGGCAGATTTTTATAGTCTAAAGAAGTGAAAGAAAATCTACCAGTGCTGAAAAAGTTATCCAAATTATTAGATTACGTTACTGACCTTGAGTAATGTAACTAAATATGTTACAAATTACATTTTAGAGCATCTATTCTTTAATCTGTAATAGAATACATTTTAAACGTAACCCTCCCAACCCTGATGGTGGATGATGCAAGAGAAATTTTGATAATAAGATTGCTTAAAAAAATGTAACCAAGTTAAGCTGGTGTTAGCTAGTTTAAGCTGGTCTAGCTGGTCTCCCAGCCTGGTCAAGTTGGTGGTCAGCTGGTTTAGCTGATTGGCCAGCAGGTCTCAAAGCCTGGTAAAAGTGTCCAAATCCTCTAAAATCAACCCTGATCAGCAAGCCAGATTAGATTAGAATGGTTTATTATATATATGTACAGTATACAGTACATAAGGTCTGTCGATTTATATAAAATAATATAAATCGATGATATAAAAAATAACGCAAATCGTCATGTTCCTGGAATGTAATAAGGAATATTCCTACCATCTGAGCAATTCAAGCTTGAAGTACCATGTGTTTTCAGCAGGGGGCAGTAAGCTCCAGCTGTGTAAGCAACGTGCAGCTGTACAAAGAACGAACCACACTCAGACTTGCTTGACACTAGCAACAGCACAAGATGAGAACCCGTTCCTGTGTTTCAACACAGCTGGATGTAGTTCAATTCCGAATGCAGGGATTTTGAAGCCTGTTTTTCCTATTTTAACCTGATACAGAGAGCTAAAAACGCAGTGTTTATGATGCAAAGCAACAAAAGTGAGGCACTCCAAAAGCGTCTGTCTGACGCATGTGTACACTGGCATGTCCTTATAAAAACCCTTTGTGGAGTGGAGGGGGGCGGGGCCGGGCTGGAATGTCGCACGCCCGGCCCCCAATCGGCCTGATGGGGCGCGCGAGGGATAAAGGCGGCCGGTGACGACGGTTCGAGAGAGAGAGTTCAATCCCGGACATGTCCATTGTGTGTGTGTTTTTGTGCTTCTGTTTAAGTTTTCATTAAAATATTATTTATATTGACAAGCCGGTTCTCGCCTCCTCCTTGCCCACCCTAACCCCGTGTTACACCCTTTTAATAAATGTATCTTGGATAGATTTACAAAATGGATTGCTGTGGACTGTAGACCAGAGATAGTCTAATGTTCACTAATATGGGAAATAAACATTACGTTGCCTTCTAAGTTTAGGCATCTGTTTAGGGGATCTAAAATATCAATATGACTTTATAATGTAACTACACTTATATATTTATAATAAATATTATAAGTGTAATAAAACATATTGCGGTTAAACACACGATAATATAAGATAATTGACACCTCCATTGCCATTGTAGACAGCAAGGCAACTCAGCTTTTACAACGCAGCCATTGAGAGTGATTTCAAATAGAGGTTATCGTTGCAGGACTATGGGGAGGGATTGGATTAGAATGGATCAATTACAGGAACATTTTATTGTGCAGAGGTTGCTCTTTCGTATCTCTGAAGACTTAATTGAGTTCAAAGTTATTTTTCATTTAAATTACAATCTCATATCAGATAAATGTAAATAAAAATATAAACCTATAGAAAACAGGAAATAGGTGTTCTGAAACTCTAGATGAGACATGTGAGATTACTGGGGAATTTTTTTCCCAGAGAACATTTTGAGAAGCAGGAAACCTAATCAAAACCTAACCTAACCATTTGCTCTTCATCTGATCTCATTACTGTAAACAATTGAGAAGCAAAGTTTCAAACAAAAGAGAAGAAGTGTTGAGTGCCTACAGTGACCAAGAGAAAAAAGACAGATGGGTGGAGGGACACATGAACTCAAAGACCTCAGAGTAAAAAAAGACCAAATCAAAGACCATCCTTATGAGGACTCTCCATAGACATAATGATTTGTATACTGTACAAACTATAGATTCTATCCCATAACCCCAACCCTAAATCTAGCCCTCAGAAAAGAAAAAAATCAGCATTTTTTACATTTTCAAAAAAAAAACATAGTTTATTATGTTTTTAAGCTATTTGAATTATGGGGAAACTAGAAATGTCCTCATAAACCACATTTAGAGCATAATACCAATATATAACTACCAGTTTGTAACCCAAAAAATGTCCTTGTAAACCACCTAAACCTACACACACACACACACACACACACACACTCAACAGTATGTCAATGGGCAGAAGCAATGTGAAAGTTTATCTCTCATTTGTGGGTACATCATACCCAGGGCTTCACAGTGGGCAGAGATATGATCCTCTATCTCCCTCTGCTATTCCCTACAAATCTAGTTCTCTCTTCTCTCTCCAGTCCACCTCTTTTCTCTCTTTGTCTCTATTTCTGTCTCTTCTAGACATACAAACCCACATTTTATAAATGCAAATCGGTATTTGGCATTTTAACAGCGCGCATGAGATTATTTCCTCAGCTTACTTGGTTGTAAAACTGTGTACTTAATATAATGTAACATAAAACAGCAATGTTGCATTTTGTAATGCTACACCCATAATTATTGGAAAAAGTAGCTTGTTAAAGAAAAAAACGACACTCTTTTGAAACGGCTGAGATACTTTCACGCTACTGACACTTTTAGGTTTGTTTGTACTATTCACACAACTGGTACATATTATACAAATTTGTTAAATCTTAAACCTTTGTACAAGAATACAGGAAGCACAGTTAATAAATATGTGTCTAAATTAATATACAACTGTCTTTTGACACGTTTAATCAACATATTTAAAAACGAAATCAAATGTCTCATAATTTATTTTTATCCGTTAATAATTACATGTTTTTGAGCATCCTAAAAGACTTCAGTTCTTTAATTTAAAGTCACCTCAAGCATATCCCAGGACATTCAATTTAATACTTTCTGCAAATGAATTCCCAGGGCTTTGTTCTACTCTAAACTCAAATACATGTTCTCAGACCAATGATTTCATGTGTTGGTCAAAGCTCCGCATGACGCTTGCGTTGAGCAATGTGTTGAAGGTCTGAAGCCTGTGACGCGAGTGATGTGAAACGGCTTTTATGTTTGTGACGCACCGCTCGTGTCCGGTGTAGACTAGGTGTTCTAGACTTTTAATTAAGAAGTCTAAGAAAATCAAGTATGTGACATATTTAAGATTTAGAATGCAGAGTGGCCTGTGTAGCTCAGCGAGTAAAGATGCTGACTACCACTCCTGGAGTCGCGAGTTCAATTCCAAGGCATGCTGCCAAATTGGCCCGGTTGCTAGGGTGGGTAGAGTCACATGGGGAAACCTCCTCGTGGTTTGCTCTCGATGGGGCGCATGGTGAGTTGTGCGTGGATGCCGCAGAGAATAGCGTGAAGCCTCCACACGCACTATGTCTCCACAGTAAAGTGCTCAACAAGCAATGTGATAAGATACGCGAATTAACAGTCTCAGACATGGAGGCAACTGAGATTCCTCCTCCACCGCCCAGATTGAGGCATGTCACTATGAAACCATGAGGACTTAAAGCGCATTTGGAATTGGGCATACCAAATTGGGGAGAAAAAGGGACGAAAAAACATTTAGAATATAGAATTTCGACAAAAGGAGACATTTGAATCATTCAAAAATCTGAAAAAGTCAAAAACATATGCATTCAAGATCCAGTGGTTTTAACAGGTTAGCAAAGCCAAAGCTAATTAATCGTTACATCCAATAACAGTAATGTCATGTGAGCTGTTCCGTTCTTATTATGGAACAGCATCTTTGCATTTTCTAGTGTAAAGTTCTATTTTTATATATACAAAGATTGACACAAATCTTATTTCACCAAATCTCCAAATTGCCTGTGCTGAGAACCGCACACTCCTGAAGTTGATCCAAAACTAACAAAAGAACTAGTCTCCTTTTAAAATAGAATAGAAGCTTTTTAGAACAGAAAATGTTCATTGCAATGGGCATTAAATCTTTTAAACTCACATCCTCCACAATATTATTCAGACTGCAAACTGTAATGATTTCTGTAACAAAGTGGATAGCCAATCGCATCAGGGCATCAGCGTGAAGTGCCTCTTTGAACTCCACATGAAAAGTGCTTGAAGACAAAAATGTCTCATTCTGTGTTTTGGTGATAGTTCCGACTTGGGAGTGCTTCTGAAACCAGTCCTGCTTGACCCGCTCCGAGCGTGATTCAAACCAGCATCAGCTGGCATAGTAGGTGGGCACGCTACTGAGGTGGCTACAGCCCGTAGTGTCAGTCTCTAGTGGGCCTCTTGAGACCAGGGGATTGAGCTTTACACATACCGCACAGCTATCACGTACCAGCTGGCTCCTGTTGCACTTCTGTGGTAATTAAAATGCACCTTACTTAGGCTAAAAAATACTTGATTTCTGTCACAAGTTCCATCCAGGCTTGTTTTGTACAACAAATAACGTCAAGAGGTACTTTCTCCATCATTTAATCACTAACACTGAATCACTGCTGTTTGTGTGTGTGTGTGTGTGTGTGTGTGTGTGTGTCTATATGTCCGCCTAGACTCTGGGCGGACACATTACAAAGGTTACGTCCATCCAACCAGTGTTTATGTTGGTTTATGCTGTATTAACAGTAAATATGTTAATTCCGATTAACAAAAATGAACTATTTAATGAAAATTAAATGTAGTAAACAATGGATGTAAACTATATATCAAGTGTAGCACATGAACAATATGATTTGGCTATTAAAATTTGGGTGTACAACTAAAATTCTGTAAGCCTTACGTCAATTTAGACTCAATAAGTGCTTGAGAAAATACATATGTGTAGCTCAATATGTGTTTGAGATCCAGTTGCATCTTATAAAATTTCAACATGAAAGTAATGCATCCTGTTCTATCA
The DNA here is from genome assembly GCA_032164185.1 of Moxostoma hubbsi. Classification (NCBI taxonomy): domain Eukaryota; kingdom Metazoa; phylum Chordata; class Actinopteri; order Cypriniformes; family Catostomidae; genus Moxostoma; species Moxostoma hubbsi. Next base: position 18,911,683 of record JAVLUX010000044.1, on the reverse strand, counting down.
TTTGTTGCATCGTCTTGATATATATTTTGATATAAAACTTCAATATGTAACAGAATACTTTCTAGTATAAACATTTCTAATTGTCTCGAAAATGCTTTGAAAATTTGACACTATCTGGGCATTTTGTAGATTCTTTTATGATATACGCCGGGTCACTAAATTGTAAATGGTCAGAACTTATATAGCACCTTTTTTGGCGATGGCGGCAGAGCTGCCATGCAAGGCGCTAGCCTGCCATTGGGAGCAACTTGGGGTTCAGTGTCTTGCCCAAAGACACTTTGGCATATGAGTCGTATGGGCTGGGAATCAAGCCACCAACCCTGTGATTAGCGGCCGACCCGCTCCACCACCTGAGCCACAGCCGCCCTGGCTAAACACCAATGCAAGGTGTGAAAAATAATATAACTTATAGAAGTTTTCACGACTTTTAAGATTTTATTATTTAGAGGGCTAGAAAACACTATTTTAAATTCCTTGATGTTTCAGTTTTCCATGACCGTGGGAACCCAGCAAAGAGTTAATTTTAGTGTGTGAAATGTGATATGTTGGGTGATCTGGATCTGATGGGCTGATCTGAGAACATAATAATGGAGGGTGAACACCAGTTAACTTGGCCCGCCAGTGAAGCCTTCCCATTTTAAATAGGCCATCTGCCTCCTGTATGTTAGCCAAACTGGTCCTGTCACAGCCAGTATTCATACAAACACACACAGGTACACACTCATACACACACACATACACACACATATTTTTTATTTATGTAATCACACGCTGTGCCAATCTCCAGCTATTTCCCACTCTCACAGACGTGTGAACGGTTTAAAAAAAAGGCTCGTTAATATCCATGGAGACACACTTCAGTCTGTCTCAAATCACTTTCAAAGTTCTGTTACTGCAGCACATCACAGAACTGCACACATTCTCCTCTTCATAGCTGAGAACGTCAATGGGAACATCTGAAACAGAAGGCAGCTGCCTTGATACCTCACTGTGCTGTCAGTCATTGGCTTAACAGCAGGTATCTTTAAGTAAACTGCTTTCAGACCAGCTTTTCAATAATGCCACATCTGATGATCTAGAACAAATTCAAGAGAGCTTTAGAGCAATGCTTTTTACCTGGTTGGCTGCAACCTGAAAATGGGATGCAGGTCTGTTCTTATATGGTCACGGATAGCAGGGAGAAAACAATGCTAAATGTAAATTACAAAATGAAACTGACCATATAATCGAGCATATATAAGACAGCAAAATAGATAGGCATCTCAATTTTTAACAAGGAGGAAAAAATGCGTCCCATATCTTTTGATGACATCAAATGCTGTGCATCCAGTCAAACTCAGTTTTTTTTTGGCCACACTTTGGAAAATTTGAGATATCTAGGGGTCTTTGTCTCTGAAGGCGGGATAACATAAGCAGAAGTCTTCATTAGATTTCCATTTAATTTAATTTCTGTTTAGGAGAAACCATTGAGATATTAAAGAGGTCTCATTTGGGATTTTTCTTTCCAGTGGAAAGACGTTCTCGCCTTTATCTTGAACACACCCCGAGAGCTACATGAACTGTCCATTAAATTGTCTTTCACATGGTTAATCAAAATGAACCGATCGTTTAATTTCAAAACAAGAAAATCTCACTCACAGTCATTAGCATGAAATAAATCTGCCTTGTGACTGCTGAGAAAACAGGATTTAGCTGTTTGCACCAAATCAACTGTGGATGAGACACAGAGCCGCCCCGCCACCATCACAAGCAGCACTTGTTTAAACAATCTCAGTCATTACTGACAACAAAAGCTGTGAATAAATCACACTTATACTCCCCAAAAATCTCCACTATCGACTCTTTTACGCTCCTGTTGGCGAGTAAAAGGTCAAGTAAGAGTTGTAACTGAAATTTTAGTAGTTGTTAAACTGAAAGTTTAAAGGTGCTGATTAAAATGTGTTCTGCTGTGGTTTATTCAGGGGGGGGGGGGGGGGGGGGGACATTACGGATTTAACACACACCTACAACCTACAAGTATTAATTACAAAAAAAAAGTGTTTTATTTTCCTTTAAAGGGGTCATGCTGTATCAATCATTTTTTTTATATTTTTCACTGATGTCCTTTTATATGCTAGACAAGGTTTTTATTTATTTTCTATGACAAACAGCCATAATTTGGTTTTTCATTGCCATTTTCCACACTCTCACTAATTCCCTTACAATTAAATGCCTGTTTTTTTTGTTTGTTTTTAGCTGCTATGCCTGCATGTGAAATGAGAAACAGCACTGTGCTGCACTCGCACACAAGCTGCGGGTTTGCTGTCGGGACCAATATAAGATCATCGGTAACACTTTATAACAATGTTCCGTTTGTTAAAATTAATAAAAGCATTAGGTATCATTAACTAACAATTAACAATATATATATATATATATATATATAGCATTTATTAATCTTTGTTAATGTTAGTTTAAAAAATACAGATTATAAATATGTACGAATACAAAAATATTGTTAGTTCTTTTAGTTAATTTTTTAAGAACTATAAAATTATTGTTCATTGTGTGTTAACTAATGTTATCAAATGGAACCTTATTGTAAAGTGTTACCAGGTCATCCTGATCTGAGCAGAGTTGTAAAAAATAAAATAAAAAATGCTTTAGCCACTTTTTCCTAACATTAGGATTCTTCAAAATGATATGCAGAGCAGCAGGTGCTACACACTGCCAGAATCAGCATATAGGTCCCAGCACAGTCTTCGTTCTTCACTCAGAGCCAAAAAGAAGTTTGAAACAGCTAAGCAATGACATACTGTTTGCAGACATTTAGTGTTTAGAAGAGCATTTAAATATGAGGATGCTCAACGAAATACATTGGCATAAAGAAGTCTGTGAACCCTTTGGAATTACCTGCCTTTATGTATAAATCTGTCTTAAAATAACTAACACATTTTTTACTAATAACACATCACACAATTTATTGTATTTTTCTTGTAAATATTGAATACATCATTCAAACATTCACAGTGTAGGTTGGGAAAAGTATGTAAACCCCTAGGCTAATGACATCAACAAAAGCTAATTAGAGTCAGGAGTTGGCAAACCTGGCATCCAATTAATGAAACGAGATTGGAGGTGTGACCTTAGATATTCATCTGTCAACAGTTAGAACAATTGTCTAAATGGAGTTGATTTAGTACTGTGGCTACACTCGCTAGAAGTGGTCGTCCAGCCAAAATGACTCTAATATACTACAGGATAATGTTAGGTATGTTTGTGCACCAGCTGAAGCTCAGTAGAGGTTGGGTGATGCAGCGGGACAATGACCCTAAACATCGCCCAAGCAAATTCACTTCAAAATGGCTTAAAAATAAAAAATAAAATCCACCTTTTGGAGTCGCCCAGTCAGAGCCTAGACCTTAACCCAATAGAGATGAGGTGTAATGACCTCAAGAGAGCCATTCACACCAGACATAACAATATGGTTGAGTTGAGCAGTTCTGTAATGAAGAATGGTCCAGAATTCCTTCTGAACGTTGTGCAGCTACCAGAAACGCTTGTTTGAGGTTATTGCTGCCAAAGGAGGATCAACCAGTAATTAAATCCAAGGATTAACTTACTTTTTCCACAGCACTGTGAATGTTTAATGGGATGTGTTCAATAAACACATGAAATATAAAAAAAAATGTTGTGTGTTGTTACCTTAAGCATATTGTGTTTGTCTATACTTGTGACTTTGATGAAGATAAGATCACATTTTTTTCACCAATTAATGTAGAAAACCAGCTAATTCCAAAGGGTTCACCCACTTTCCTTGCCACCAGGGCTGAACTGGTAATCTGGCATACCGTGCATTTTTTCGGTGGACTGAGGCACTTTGGGGCCAATCAGGGGCAGACTGGCCATCGGAAGAACCGGGCTGGCCACGAAACGGGAAGAAAGGGCCACGATAGGTTGAAATGAGTTGCCACGTTTTGCAGTGCAGGCCACAAAACAGCACCGAAATATGTCGAAGGGGGCAGCGATATGCAGAAAAGGACAGCGACAACCCCCCAATTCCCAATATAACCATTTAAACCATTAGAATTTCTGTGAGGGATCCTTTAGTTTTTTTCAGCAGGGTAGCCTAAGCAAATTTGCACCAGTTCACTAATTACTGCACGCCAATGTGTTCATTTTGACTGATCTTGACTGACAGAATGCTGTGAATGGAAATTAGCTGCCAGCCTCAGGGTAAGTGGAGCTCTAGGTCACACCTACCGATGACATGGACCACTGGCAACAAGAAGGTGTTTAGCGGCCAGTAAAAGTTTTACTAAATGTTTTCCTGGCATGATGTTAAAAATCACTGAGACAAACTCAAAAACACCATCATTTTGGCCAAATGTTTTTATAAATGACATCTCATCCATTCGTTCTTAGAGTTTGTAGGAAGTATGCAGAGGCATTATGGGTTGAGGAACTTTCACACATTTGACTCTTTATGGTAGTTCTCATGTTTAGGAATAATACTATAAATCCTGCTTCCTCCTTATTAGGCTACTTCACTGAGACAGGGTGGACCAAGTGTTTGACACCGAACAGAGCGCAACAGTCAGGTTCTGGAAGTTAAAATCCCATTAATTTTCTCCATAGGTGAATTGATTTTTAACAATGACTTTTGTTAGGTTGTTAAACGACGGTACAGTATGTGCTTCTGTTGAAGCCAGAAGTTCATGTTATTTCAACTTCATTTTTTTAATCATGTCTAATAGCTTAATTCCTGGTGAAGAACTACATTGCCAATGATCCCGAAGAGAAAAGATTCAACAATCGGAGAATCACAGCAAACTAAAACAGCAAACATGCTCAGCAGTGGTTCACCTCTGTATTGGCTGGTTCGCGTCATGGCTTACAACATTTTTATGAAGTATTTTATGAGATGCTTATGGAAAAACTGAATGGGAAAAATACTTCCTGAACCAATATGGCTGCACATTGTTGATGTGTAAGCGTGGGCAGTCATGGGTGTCATGTGCAACTTTCTGACATCAATTTGGAATAAGCTGTTTTGCTTAGTTTCAATAAATGCTCTTTTTGGACCAGTGAGGAAGTTTTGACTTCTAAAGTATGTTTTTATAGTACATTCAATTTCTAGTACATTAAAAATGTACTTTTTAAAACCCAGCATTTACCTATTTTAGCATCAGGTTTTAGCATAAGGTTATATATAGTTTATAATCAGTAGGCTGGGTTAAAATATTCACCATGTTGGGTGCATTTACACCTGACTTATAATGTCACACATTTATGCCAGGTGAGTTTGAGTTCAGAGTTTTTGTTTTTTTACCATTCCCTTTTTGAGGTTGTGTGCATTTATGATGGCAGCGTTTTATGTGTTAAATTACGGAAAAGGTGTTGTTAAATGATTAACTGACGTTTATTTGTTCGCTATTAGTTTCCGCCATGAACAAAATTATTTCACTTTGCAGAGCCATAGACTTGTGATGCATCACAAGTGACTAATTATGAAATTCTGAATGTCATCATCATGTTTAAGGTGACTGAATCATAGCGTTTCTTAATGTCACAACACATATTGTTCATTAATAATATTATAATAATGCCATCTGTTTATTCTGCGCCTTGACTGTGACTGCAGTTTAATATATGAGACTGGCAGACATTGACATTGAAAAAATATGACATATTTGTTATATGTGATACAGTCATGTGAGCCATTCAGCCCAAAACAATCAAGATGGCGTCCCATGTTGTTGAGGCATTGTTGTGCTTGTTATCCACTTTGATATCATTGTAAAATATAAATGTTACTTTGTACAACCTTCAAATTGCATTCTTTGAAATGCGAAGGGAAGTTTACTTGAATTGCTGTACGCGAAGGAACATGTGGACATGGGTGTTTCAGACCATACATGGAACTAGGGGAAGCATTAAGCATTTGCATACGTTTTAGTGTGGACAAGAAACTTTTGGAAAGTGCTTGAAAACGGCTGGATGGAAAACATTTCGAAAACGAAAATGCTGTTTTCAAATGTATCCGGATTAATGCGGAAGTATCCAGATTAATGCCTTAGTCATTTAAAAATGCCTGAATGCCTGAAATACATTAGATACAAAGTATCAAACCAAGATCTGCAGACTAAAAATTCGAGATTTTTACTCAGACCTAACTTTACTTAGCATAATGTTTTTGTTTTTTTATAACTTTTAATCAACTGGTCTAAAAGTAGTTGTTTTAAATGATAATGTTATTTATTAAAGAAAAAGTTACCCAACACCTATATACAGTAGCCTATGTGAAAAACGAACTGCTCCCTTAAACGTAATAGCTGGTTGTGCCACCTTTAGCAGCAACAACTGCAACCAAACACTTCCGATAACAGGAGATCAGTCTTTCACAACGTTGTGGTGGAATTTTGGACAATTCTTCTTTGCAGAACTGCTTTAGTTCAGCCACTTTGGAAGGTTTTTGGAAGGTGAACTGCCCGTTTAAGGTCCTGCCGCATTATCTCAATCCGGATCATGTCAGGACTTTGACTAGGTCACTCCAAAACTTTAATTTAGCTTCTTTTGAGCCATTAAGAGGTGGACTTACTCCTATGCTTTGGATCATTGTCTTGCTGCATAATCCAGTTGTGCTTGAGCTTCAGCTCATGTACTGATGAACGGACGTTCTCCTTTAGGATTTTCTGGTAGAGAGCAGAATTCATGTTTCCCTCAATTGCAAGTCGCCCTGGCCCTGAAGCAGCAAAACTTCCCCACACTATCACACCACCACCTTGCTTTACCATAGGTATAATGTTCTTTTTATGGAATTCTGTGTTTGATTTACACTAGATGTAACAGGACCCCTGTCTTCCAAACAGTTCCACTTTCAACTCATCAGTCCACAGAAAATTCTCCCAAAAGGTTTGAGGATCATCAAGATATGTTTTGGCAAAATTCAGACGAGCCTTAATGTTCGTCTGGGTTAGTTGTGGTTTTCGCCTCACCGCTCTTCCACGGTTGCCATTCTTGCCCAGTGTCTTTCTGAAAGTAGACTCATGAACAGTATCCTATATTGATATGAGAGAGGCCTGCAGTTCCTTGGTTGTTGTTTGTAGCTTTTTTGTGACTTCCTGGATGAGTCGTCGCTGTGCTCTTGGAGGAATTTTGGAAGGTTGGCCACTTCTGGGAAGGTTCACTACTGTGCAAGTTTTCTCTATTTGGAGATAATGGCTCTCACTTTTTGGGTCCCAGAGCCTTTGAAATAGCTATATTTCAAAATATTCACCTTTGTCCTCATCATTTCTGGAATTTCTTTCGACCTTGAGTGCTATTGGGTAAGACCATTTAGCCAACTTCATGCTGCTGAAAACGTTCTGTTTAGGTGTTGATTTGATTGAACAGGGCTGGCAGTAATCAGGCCTGGATGTGTCTAGTCAAGCTGAACCCCATCATGAATGCAGTTTCATAGATTCTGGGATTTAGTAACTAAGGGGTCAAATACATTTTCAAACAGGCCCAGTTGGTATTGGATAACTTTTTTGCTTCAATAAATAACATTATCATTTAAAAACTGTATTTTATGTTTACTCAGTTTGCCTTTGTTTTATGTTAGATTTTAGTATGAGATACACAAAAAAACAGGATGGGGCAAATTCTTTATCACAGCACTGTAAATGCCCTTTGGTTTTATATTTTTATTTGTGCAGTATGTATAGGGAAGACCAGGGCTAGTTGTCACACTTTTTATTACAATGAATATTTCTCAGGGTATATTTTCTTTAAAGTTGTAAAGTACTAAAACTATAAAAAAAAAAAATATATTGTTTTGGCCAAAAAATATTTTAATTGAGATATTTCAGATATTTAAAACACATGACAACCTGCCCCAATTTGACTTTCTTGAGAAATACCTATAATTGTCCTAAAAACATTTAACCAAGAGCTGTAACAAAAATATTATGCAAGTGAAAATTTCCCTTGAATGGTAGAATTCACATTTGTGCATTTGACTATTGACTCTTCTGAAATCTTATTGTTACAGCGGTATAGATATGTGGATCTTCCTAGTGTGATGACTAGCCCTGGTCTTCCCAACATACAGGGTTGTGGAGTAACGGAATACATTTTAAATCATTGGTATTTAGAATACAGTTACATTAAAAATTTATTTTGATTACTGAAGAGATTACTTTGCATTTTATTGTCATTTGTTTAATGTAATATTTAGTCCTTTCAGATGGAAAACATTTATACATATAAATGATGCAATCTAAAGTGCATTTGAACCGTGATGAAACACTTTCTTATGATGTTACATTCATATGAGCAGACAGAGACGCGAGTTTGAAAAAGTTTGGAGCAGAATAGAACTGTCAGCTTTATGCTAAGCTAAAATGCTATTTCTAGCCATTTTACATGCACGTTACCAGACACGATCATATTTTTTATTAAGAAAATACACGTTGGATCATAATTGGAGTATTTATAGTTAAAACAAGTGAAAAACTTCTCCCAGTGCTGAAGAAGTAATCCAAAGTATTTAGAATACGTTACTGACTTCGAGTAATCTAACGGAATATGTTACAAATTACATTTTACAGCATGTATTCTGTAATCTGTAGTGAAATACATTTAAAAAGTAATCCTCCCAACCCTGCCTACATACTCTTTTATATCTCAGTGTCCTAACCAACACTTTATGGCAATGACCATCTAAGCCTGAGCCAGCACAATCACACCTACAGTTGGCACCTGGAGTGCATCAGGAATACTTTGTTTTCCTCAATCCCAGTGACCTCACTATCTGAAGCTGTGTGAGACCTCCACTGCTTTGGTCCTGCAGTTCCTGGTGTGCATTCTGACAGAACATGTGGCCGTTTGAGCCACAACTAGAATCAATTCACTGAGAGACCTATACATTTCTGCCTAGACAATTTGAAGAATTCTGAATTGTTTGAACTGTTCAACTGCAGCTGGCCATGGCCTTGTAGTGTACCATGAACCATTGCAGTTGCTTTTTACAGTGTCTGCCAAATAAATATATGCATGTAAAACTCCTTTTGCAACAAAAAGGGCCCATTTGAATACAGCAAGAGAACATTTATTGGTCAATGTGTGTTAGATTAATCCACTGTCACAGTCTGTGGAGCCAGATTTGGCTCAATTTCATTCACCACAGGGAGAGATCCAGTTTCAGTCCAACCGAAGAAGCTTTAAAAGTGTACACCACTACAGTACGTCTGTGCGCACACACACACACACACACACACACACACACACAGAGACACCAGAGAGAGACAAACAGGCCATCTTCATACACTCCAACAAACAACAGCATAAACAAGAGATTATACAAAGGCACACACAGATTAGTTATCACATACACACCTCTACGAATAAGCAGAAACCTTTTCTATCGCTCTCTTCACTCATCTCTCCCACCCACTTCATATTGTCTGCTTCTGTCAACTGACGAATGGGCACCCGATTCTGTTGCCAAGGGAACAGGCTTAAATCAAATGAAGCCAACAGGAACTGAGGGACATTCACATACATCTGTGGCCACAGATGAGCTAATACACAAAAACACATACACACTAACAAAAAATACATCAAAATAGGACACACATGCTGACGAAACATAAAACATGCCCTTATTTACAGCAACACAATATATATCTCATCCAGAATCAAACTCGACAAGAAAACAGGAACATAACATACTACAAACTTTGTGAAACTTAAGAAACAGATGTGACAAAAAGTCATGAAATGACTCACAACACTTGAGGTGTTAAGTCCTACAGAGAGACAGGCTATTGTACTAAATAAAAAAAGTAAATTAGGCAAGAACAGTGTTAATTCCATTCTTTCAAGTACCTATGAGTACCATGTAAATACTATGGTATCTAAATATAGCAGTCCTTTAATACTATGGTATATATAAAATGTATGTCAGTTTAGTGATTAGCTTAGCATTGTGCTAAAAAGAATACAGAATTATTAAGAAAACAAGGAAATAGGGATAAGACTGGGTTAATTTGTTAGATTGGTGAGTTTAGTAGACTGGGTTAAGTCCGAGAACTGGCTTGAGTGCAATTGTCTTTACTTTGATGATGAATTTCCTATTGAAAAAGGGAAAATGTGGGACATTATACCACAGATATGAACATAATTAGATACTTGCTGTATAGTCAGAAGCAGGTGGGAGTTATTCTCATTCTGAGCATTTATTAGGAAACAAGCGAGAAAGGCACCAATATACTTCTAGAAAAATCAAAGAAACTGTGACAGCATTTCGAACTAAATCAAGTAAAATGGGTGTTTTTGAATTTGTTGTGGTGGTTTGAAACAATTTGCTAGTTCAAATGTCAAGAAAACTTTGTACCTGCTTTTAAAATACTTTTTTACTGACAATTATTTTTACCAAGTCTACCAAAGTCTATCAAATATAATAACTGATAATAGCCGGTGCATTTTATGGACAAGTATAGCATGTTAGCATTAGCATTAATGCCATGCAGGATGTAAACATGACAGATAGCACATTAGCTACTTGATACTGTATATATTACTTTAAATCATCAATAAATAATTTATATTCTAGTCATATAATGAGGCATGTACTCATCAATAACACATTGGTAGTCTGTTGAAAGGACAATGCTAATCTCATCTTTAAATGCTCCTCTAAACATCGGCCCCAGCAGTGTAGGCGATGTCCAAATTTTCAACCTTATTTCTTGCTGTGAGGGAAGAATAAAGAATTTTGCTATAATTATATGGGACTCTTAAAGGTGCACTCAGTAACTTTTGTTTTTGTGTCATCTTGGACTTATAGTGACACCTAGTGGCTTGGATGTAGCATTATTTAAAATCAATAGTTTTCGGTTTCATAAATTTAGTATTCACTTTTGCTTACGTCTCCTGCTTTTCTAATATTTCTTCTGAGAAAAAGAATCAGATTATCACATTTCTCCTCTAGAGTTTCAGATTTGTTAAGATACCAAAGTTTGCAATCAAAATTTAAAACACTACTGACAAACACAGCTCAAACCTGCTTAAGGGGGTTTGCTGGATTTAGTGAGGTTTGAGGCATGACTGGTCAGACTGGGGGTTCATCTAAATACCAACTTGGTCCGGCTGGGTGACCAACCAGACCTTCCTATCCCAGCCAAACCAGCAATTCATCGTAGGCTGGTTTGAAACTGGACTTTTCAGCAGGAAGATTTCAATATGAACTCACATATTCTTCTATTATAATATTCGTCCAAGACCAAATTATAAGAGATATGCTATCCACATTACTTGTATAGCTCTATAATCGTATTTATGTCTCATGTGTGTCTATTTTTATGTCTCCAAAGGACTTCAAAGAGAAATATATGAAACAAAGTTGATCCATAAACAAAATGTAACAAAGAACTACAATAATTCTACTGAGTGATGAAAGAGCAACCTCTAAGGAAACAACTGTGGTGGTAAGTTCCAGTTTTAGCTAAAAACACCTCCTTTTTCTCATTAATAACGTACATCCAAAGACCAGTGCAGCATTTCTATCTCATCCCACACATAAGCCACTGCTCTAATTTCTCCCTTCTCATCTCTTTCTCCCTGTACCTTTCTATGTCTTACTCATACATTCAGTGCAGTAGGTCTGTTGGGAGTGAGGTCAGTAGTGTTGAGAAGGAGCATGCGAGGTGGGAGTCAATCTGAAGACATCGAGCGAGAGAAAAAGTGAAAGAATAGACACCAGCACAGGAGAGAAAGCACCAGCCAACGTTACATAAACCATTCAGAGTGCTCTGCCAGTAACACGACATGGGCAAAGAGGCACATGCCATCAGAAGCAGTAGGATGTGTCTCACCTCAACACATACACTTATACACAAACTGCCCTCAAGGCTTTGGCACCACGGGTCTGTTAAACGCTACAGCAAGGTCAGAAATTAACCACAACGAAATTAAGCCACAACGAAAATGGGAATTAGGGCATTTCGCCATACCACAACTAAATTAAGGCACAACATTATGAAATTAAGGCACAGTATAACAAAATTATCAGAAAATAAATACTTACAAAATACTTATTGGTGTCTAAATTTAGTTGTTTATTGTTGTGGCTTATTTTTTTGTGCCTTAGCTTAAATTTGTGTGTTGTGAGTTATTTCCCTTAATAGTGCCACTTTCATGTTTTTGCAAATAACAGTCAGCAGGGGGCAATCAGCACAACACCAGCTCTACAGGCACAACGAGGAAACTCAAACAGCAGGATGCATTTGTGTTCACATACTGCTGGACAGAGCATACAAGAATGCAGGGACCTCGAGACCACTTTGTTTTTCAAATTTACTAAAATGCAGAGTTAAAGTATGAGACAGTTAATGTCAATGAGATCTGATGCAAACAAAGTGAGACACTCCAAAAGCAGCCTTCTGATGTATGTGTACACAGACCAACAAAAATAATGGTGATAGATTGCAAAACTGTGTCATGTGAGAACAGTTCAGACAGATTGGCGAAGTCAGTGTTAAAACTGATTGCAGACCATTGTGAGACTTATGTTCAAAGATGTGGAAAACAAACAATATATTGTCTTCTACAACGAATTTTGTATTGTACACTCAATGCTTTCCTCAACTGCTACAATAATTAAATGTATTTGAATTATTATATACACAATGAACCAAAACATTATGCCTAATATGCTGTTGGTCCTAATGCTTGCTGCCCAAACAGTGCTGACCTGCCAAGGCATGGACTCTACAAGACCCCTGAATGTGTCCTGTGGTATCTGGCACCAAGTCATTAGCAGCAGATCCTTCAAGTCCTGTAAGTTGTGAGGTGGAGCCTCCGTGGATCAGGCTTGATGGTCCAACACATCCCACAGATGCTCAGTCGGATTGAGATCTGGGGAATTTGGTGGCCAGGGCAACACCTTGAACTCTTCATCATGTTCCTCAAACCATTCCCAAACAATGTGTGCAGTGTGCATTATCTTTCTGAAAGAGGCCACTGCCATTAGAGTATGCCATTGCCATGAAGGGGTATACCTGGTCTGTAACGATGTTAAGGTAGATGGCACGAGTCAAATTGAAATTCACATGAATGCCCAGACCCAGAGTGTCCTAGCAAAACATTGCCCACAGCATCACACTGCCTCCACCATCTTGTTATCTTCCCACAGTGCATCCTGGTGCCATCACTTCCACAGATGTCCCCCTTGATGTAAATGAAAATGGGACTCATAGGGCCATGCAACCTTCTTCCACTGCTCCAAGGTCCAGTTCTGATGCTTGTGTGCCTATTGTGGGTGCTTTCAATGGTGGTACATTACTACTTTAACCATCATTAAAGTTTTCTGTGACATGAGCCACAGTAGACCGAGCATTGATGAGCCTTGGGTGCCTAACACCCTGTCGCCGGTTTGTCATTTGTTCTTCCTTGGACCACTGTTGGTAGGCATTTTCCACTGTTGACCGGGAGCACCCCACAAGCCTAGCTGTTTCAGAGACGCTCTGACCCAGTCGTCTGGCCATAACAATGTGGTCCTTGTCAAAGTCGCTCAGGTCTTAACTCCTGCATTCAACACATTGACTACTAGAACAGATTGTTAGCTTATTAGGAGATGATCAATAATGTTATTCGCTTCACCTGTGAGTGGTCATAATGTTTTGGCTCATCACTGTATATTAAATAAATCAATAATTTTAATATATAATATATATATATATATATATATATATTATTTATCTTTTTTTATTTATAAAAAAAAAATGTAATCAATTGACAGCCCTAAGAATTACATTTATCATTAACAATAATCATACTGAACAATTCTTTCACCAAGAAATACAGTTAATTTGCCTGTTCATTAACTTTAGGCTGATTATGGTTGCCAGGCAACATACTGTAGCAACTTTGCACATTAAAATAGAATGTGTAGTGGCAGGTGTGGGTTAATTGACATTTTACAGTGGCTTCAAATGCAACTTGGCCGATCAGAATTCAGGGTCTGAGTTATCATTTTGTAAAGATACTTTTGTATTTGATGTTGATTTGCTTTAATGGGTATAGATTGATTGAAATAAGTATTGAAGTAATAAATATTTCAAATAAGTTTGCTTTTATTTGGTTTAAAAAAAAAAAAAATGCCCTCAAAAAGGTAAAGTGTGCCTCTTAAAACCAATTCTAGGGGTCAGCTATTACTCCTCAATAAAAAAGTTCCTTTCTGACACTGCACCACAGTACGCGTAAACGTGAGCTGCAGATTTACACTCACAGAAAATGCAAAGGGAGGCAAACGGGGGGAATTCAAATGCATGCTGCTCCTTTAAACAGCTTGGAATTTCAATCTGAGCTCGGATGATCAGCTAAAAGAACAAAGAAGTGCTGAACCCATAAATATCACTGCAAAGAGGGATCGGAACAACGTGCTCCCCTCACATTAATGCATCACGCTGGCAGAAGAGGTTAACTAGCAAACAAAAGCCTGAAAGAGAACAGTAGATAGGAAGAAACTTTGCCCCTTGCATCCAAACCAGATATTTCCTGGCTGAATTGTCTTACCTTTGTGGTCACTATGCAGAGGCAGTCCATGGCAGAGTGAAAACAGGCGGAGATGTATCCAAACCCCCGTTCCCCCCTCTCCCCTCTCTCCCTCCAGCTTTTCTCCTACTCTCCTTCTCTCTTTCACTCTCTCAGCACCTGACAATAGCCCCTCGTTTCTTCTCAGGATCTCTTTTGACTGACTTAAGCATTGAGGAACAGAGAGTATGAAGGGAGGGAGGGGGGACATAAAGAGGAAGGGGGAGGGACGGAGAGAAAGAGAGAGAGAGAAAATAAGAGAAATCTGGCTTCAGGATTTAGAAAACGTTGAAATGATGAGGAGAGAGATGCATGGGAGATATAAAAAAGGTACGGGGAGACGGAAGAGAGGATACGAGCAAATGAAAGGAGATGGGTAGGGGAAGATGAGGGCAGAGATGAGAGGTGTTGAAGAGGGGGAGAAAGAAAAAGGAAATAGATTGAAGCTGGAGAAGATGTGGAGAGAGAGTGAGAGAGAGAGAGAGCATGCGGAGGGAGGGGACATTAAAAGATGGAAGCAGAGGTGAAGATGTGAGGGAGAGCGATGGAGAGAGAATGCAAGTTAAAGAGCAAAATTACTCCAAAAAAGGTCAACAGTTTGAATGAAAGAGACAGAATGGGTGTATTAAAAAGGATATGAAAGATGATAACAAGGGTAGTCTGGTTGTCATGGCTTTCAGTAATCGTTGCCTTGGCAACGCTGCAGAGTTGTTTCTGTGTAAATAGCCGGGCTGTTGTCATGAGGCCATGGTTTTGTAGAGTGCAGTGAAATCAGTGAGCTGTGTTCAGAATGGGATTCTAGCATATTGCTTACTGCATACTACATAGTAGTGGGATACAGTACTTCTCACGCAATATCTCATACAGTGTGCTTTGGTTATATACAGCACATTGTTGTAAATGTAGTAGGTTATCCGGGCATTCCACGCATACACAAAATCTACACAGTATCCACATTATTTTTCAGTGAACTAGGTTGCTGCCATTATCAAACTTGACTGTGGACCACTTCCAGTCTTAGCCACTTTCAGCTATTTTAGCGATACAAAAATACTACATTATGCTGCTT
The DNA here is from genome assembly GCA_032164185.1 of Moxostoma hubbsi. Lineage (NCBI taxonomy): Eukaryota > Metazoa > Chordata > Actinopteri > Cypriniformes > Catostomidae > Moxostoma > Moxostoma hubbsi. The sequence goes on along the minus strand of JAVLUX010000044.1, from coordinate 18,896,055 downwards.
TATATTACAGACTAGCGATAAATGTCATATTATAATTAAATAAAATTTTCATAAACTCATTGGTTTTGAACACATATAGTTTTACCATATATCGCATTTCACACCGTTTCACAGGCAGAATTAATTAAATCAGGCACTAAGACAGGACAGTCCTCTACGCCATCTGACAAGCCTCCACAAACTTTACACAACCAGCAAAGAGTAGAAAGTCGCTGGGAAAATGCTGCTTTAACTTTCTTTGCACAGAACCTCATCTTATTTCATCTTGGCAAAATAATAAACATATTTTATTCTCCGTTCATGTCAGAGAGTATTCTCTCTTTCTTAGCGGTGTATAGTAAACAGACACACATATCTCGCATCCAGCATGGCTTATGAAACATCGCCTTTGGAAATAAATAAAGGCATCATTGGAGGTTATGCAGGTACATTTGAACGGAGGTTTACATGGAGACAGGAACACTGCATTGTCACGATCTCGTTAAAGTAAGAAGAAGATTTTATTTCCATCTCTTTAATACAACACACACATCAACAAGTTAATGATTTACTTACTCTTTTTAAATGTTGAAGTTAGCAAATTGGGATATTGGGCCAACATTTCGCTGTACATGATGTACAGTACATCATGTGGTTGTGTGATAGTTTATAAACATATATAACTAAATTCTAATCCTTCTATTTATTTACATTGTGGTCAATAACAGCTGAACTTTTACACATTTGCCGGAAATGCAGCCGCTGCTTACTTCCGCATTGCAAAATAAGGTGGATACTGTATATACCACATAAAGCAAAAACAGTAAACCTGGTCTCATAGAATCATGTTACTCTACCTACATTGTTTCTAAATAATTTTTACTTGGCTCAATTTACGTAATGCTCAGTCTCCTGGTGATACGAACACAAGAGGCACATCAACAGCAACAACTTTTATTCACTTTCACACAAATAACGAGTAATTACCAGTTCAAAAACACTTACTTTTCACCCCGTTCCTCACACAATTCTTATGACATCGAAACACTTTTACTATAGCGCATGACTGTACATTTACATGCTGTTCGCACGTGATCAAATTGGAAAGGGACATGGTATGAATCAAGAAGCACATGAGTCGACACGTAAGCCGAATGTGTCAAAGAAGCACCAAATTAGCATTTTATGACACTATCGGTTAAGTTTGAGGTTTAGAGTATGGAGGTAGGTTTTGTTGATTTAAAACTCGATAGACCATTAACTTTCTGTTTAGGAGATCATTTAATTCGCTTTTAGTGCCACACAGTGGTACTACATAATGTTATTCTGCAAAATGATGCCACAGTCATGTAATTTTCATGAGAAAGTATGCCATTTTGAACACACCCTATTTGTAAGGCTGTCAGGAAAAAAGACAGTTCATTCATTTTCATTCCTCCAAAAAAAGAGAAAAACATAAGAGACAGGGAGCGTAAAAGATTAAGATGGGGAGTCTATTTTTAGTGAAGCTGTCATCTTATTTGCTTCTTTTCATGTCTTTTTAATATTACAACTGTATCGACAACCTTTATTTCTGACCAGAGTTGCATAAATTTTTGGCCGAGATCTTGTATTGATGATGGGAGAGTTGAACCACTCAAAGTCTTCTCCAGCACATCCCAAATACTTTCAATGGGGTTAAGGTCAGGACTCTGGTGGCCAATTCATGTTTGAAAATGATTCCTCATGCTCCCTGAACCACCCTTTCACAATCTGAGCCCCATGAATCTTGCTGTCCTGGAATATGCCCATGCCATCAGGGAAGAAAAAATCTATTTATGGGATAACCTGGTCATTCTGTACATTCAGATTGTCAGCTGACTTCATTTTATTGCCACATAACGTTGCTGAGCCTAGACCTGACCAACTGAAGCAACCCCAGATCAACACTTTCTCCAGAGGCTTGTACATTGGGCACTATGCATGACGGGTGCATCGCTTCATGCCCTTCATTTTGGAATAGGGTAAATCTGGACTCATCAGACCATATAACCTTTTTCCATTGCTCCACAGTCCAATCTTTATGCTCCCTAACAAATTGAAATAGTTTTTTCCATTAGTTTCACGAACAAGTGGCTTTCTTGCGGCCACACAGCTGTTTAGACCCAATCCTGTAAGTTCTCATGACATTGTGCGTGTGGAAATGCTCTTACATTCACTAAACATAGTCGTGAGTTCTGTTGATATTTGACGATGTTACTTCAAGCATTTTAGTGATCTCCTATCACCATCGTTCAAGATTTTTTTTTACAACCACATTTCTTCTTCAGGTTTTAGTAATGCGTAGGACAGTTCTAAACACAATACCAGTGATTTCAGCAATCTCCTTAGTTGGTTTCTTTGTTTGATGCAGGCCAATAATTTGCCCCTTCTGAAACACAGTAACATCTTTTCTACAACCATGGGATATGTTTTTCGACATGGTTGTTTAAGAAATGAGTGGCTACACACTGCATTAGTAAGGGTTAAACTAATTGTTGTCAGCTGAAACATATTAATCACTGCCACAATGATCCAATCATAGGCTCTTAGGTATCTGCTTATTTAAATCCTTTTTTTTTTTCTTTTTTTTTTTTGGCCAGGCAGTGTACTGTTTTTATTAATATCCTCACAATGTTAACAGAAAATGGCAAGGCATCTCTTTGCCTTTAAGACTGTGGATGGTACCATTGAAGTCAGCTGCCGGATGTGTCTGAGCTTCAAAGCCTTTCAATCAGCAGTGTTGTGACTGGACACACCCCCAACCCCTGCGATCTATGACTCCACCCAGCCAGGAGTCAGTGGTGTTGCAATAAAGCTGTTCTCAATGAAGCACACATTCCCATTCCCCAGGGTGGAGAGAACAGGCACACAACCAGCCTGTTGTGTACATGTGTGTATATTTGTACACAAACAGAGATTAAATACCCTCTGTGAGCATACAAATAACAAAAGTACACATTGGACAAATAGGGGCATGCTATCAAAATAGTATTATTGTTAATTCAAGCGGATCCTACATGGATGGATGGTGGATTATAGATGGATGTGTACATTGATGCATTGATGTGTGGATAGATGGGTGATAGATTGGTAGATAGATGGATGATGGAAGAATGGATGATAGATGGATGTGTGTATTGATAAATGGATGTGTGGATGGATAAATGGATGGATGGAAGGATGATGGGTTTGTGGATGATAGATATGGATGGATGGATGATGGGGGAATGTATGGATGATTGTTGTTTGGATGGATGGATGGATGGATGGATGGATGGATAGAGGATGGCTTAGCTGGATGGATGGATGGACTGATGGATGGATGATGGATGTGTAGATGGATGGATGGTTTATGGGTGTGTGTGGGTGGAAGGATGGATGGATGGATGAATGGATGGATTGATAGAGGGATTAATGTGTTGATGGGTGGATGGATGTGTGGGTCGATGGATGGATGGATGGGTGGATAGATGGATGATAGATGGATGTGTCGGTTGATGGATGGATGGATTATGGATGAATGGGAGATAGATGAGTGGATGGATGGATTATTGATGTGTAGATGGATGGATGGATGATGGGTGTGTGCGTGGCAAGGTTATTAATAAAAATATCGTAAAAAATATTTTGTTTTCGTTTTTATTGCGATAGGTTAAATCCCCTATCACCTTAACATGAAGATGCCACAATAGACAGCGATAGCACGAGCAGATGGACTATTGCCCTCATTGCATTAGCAAAGACAGAGTGGGGGGGAATCACTGCAGTACATCATGGAGAGAAGCAAAGCAAGTAGAAAACTAGGATGACCAGAAGTCGTTCCCAGTTTTACAAAGTGTGTCCCGTAATTTCTCTAAAAACTTTTAATAATATTCCGGTTCCAGCTGTTAGACTCACTGAAGGGAACATATTGTATTACATTGCATGATGATTTGACAATACTTTCGTTCTAATTTTGCAGTAATCCATAACAAAGACTCAGTGCTTGGCGCTCTCTGCTGCTCTCTGTCATCATGTGATGAAAATGCATATTCAACAAGCTGAAAGAATCCGATCTATTTCTTTGCACTACACGTTAAAATGGAATTGAAATGCTTTGCTGTTACTGTAAATGTTCACTTTCCCATGGCCAAATTGTTAGATAAGAGATTGCAGGTCATATTCAAACAGATGTATTTTTTTTAAGTAGTACAAGAACTTAAATGTGGAAATGTGGAATTGTATTTTAACTTTTAAGTTCCAATGTTGCACATTTTGTGTAAAAATGTGTAGCTGACAAGAAATTTCAAGCACTGACAACTCATATCATTATTACTCATGCAATATGACATGATTTGTATATTTTAAAAATATCTCAAATGTGGTTAATATAGTATAAAACAATATATAATAAAATAAAATAACATTTCTCATACTAAAAGATGTTATATTGAGTTTAGCTACATATTTTATTTTAATTTAATTGCTTTGCACACACACACACACACACACACATATATATATATATATATATATATATATATATATATATATATATATACACACACCATTAAACTACAACATTAAAAACACCTGCCCAATATTGTATAGGTCCCCCTCATGCTTACAAAACATTGTGAACCCGCATCTCAGAATAGCATTCTGCGATGCTGTTCTTCTCACCACAATTGTACAGAGCGGTTATCTGAGTTACCATAGACTTTGTCAGTTCAAACCAGTCTGGCCATTCTCTGTTGACCTCAACAAGGCATTTCCATCCACAGAACTGTCGCTCACTGGATGTTTTTTGTTTTTGGCACCATTCTGAGTAAATTCTAGAGACTGTTGTGTGTGAAAATTCCAGAAGATCAGCAGTAACAGAAATACTCAAGCCCATCTGGCACCAACAATCCTCCATGAGATGATCTAATCAGCCAATCATGTGGCATCAGTGCGGTGCATAAAATCAAGTCAGGAGCTTCAGTGTGATCTCAGTGAATTGGACCATGGTATAATTGTTGGTGCCAGATGGGCTGGTTTGAGTATTTCTTTAACTGCTGATCTTCTGGCATTTTCACGCACAACAGTCTCTAGACTACAATTTACTCAGAATGGTGCCAAAAACAAAAAACATCCAGTGATCGACAGTTCTGTGGACGGAAATGCCTTGTTGGTGAGAGAGGTCAATAGAGAATGGCCAACAATATATTAAGAACACACACAAAGTCTTTTCACTCATTCTGTCTTACACTGTCAGTCAGTTATTTGTTTTACATTTCATTTGGAAATGGTATAGAGTTTTGTTTGATGTTCAGTTTTCAGAGTTGCAACAAGATTTACTTTCTCATGTCAAATGCACTAAAGAGGACTTTGTGTTTAAAGTTCAATAAAAAAAATAAGCATTCTTAAATTATGTTGGAATTATGTCTTTTCTTTCCCCATCTGTCGCTCACTTCGACGTTGTGTCGAAGAAGCAACACTAGGGGTCTCTCTTGAGTACCGAATATGCCTCTGGTCTATGAAAAAAGGCCAGTGAGAAGTTGGAAGACAGTATTTGCATACCCCGCCCCAGACATATGGGTATAAAAGTGGGGAAATAGGTCGAATTCATTCAGAAATTTTCTTCAGAGCCGATGGTCGTGTATGCAGCCAGCTGCGAGTCACACATCAGTTCCTGCCTAACTGTTCCTCTGACGCTCTGCTTGCTGTTGGATCTATGGTGCACTTCAGCGGCTTTTCTCCTTCTCTGCACGGCAGTGCAGCTTGCCCCTGGGTGCTTCGACAGCGCAAGAGAGTTAAAAGAGTTATAAAGAGTGATTTTCTCTATAAAAGAGTATTTTCCTCTAAAAGAGCTTTGAACGTCCTTTCAGGACGCTTCTTTTTGAAGATGCCATTCTGCCCCTGTGTAGTTCCTGGATGCGGTAGAGTGCTCTCCGCTTCAGACGGCCACAGGCGTTGTCTCGTGTGTCTGGGCAGCGATCACACTGAGGCAGCGTTTGTGGATGGTTCATGCTCTCACTGCGAGGGCATGACCATGGCAACGTTGCGGTCGTGGCTTGCTTTCAACTCCAGCATGGGGTTGGACTGGAACCCTCCACCCCCCCCACAGCCATCGCAGTTGGATGACTGGTTCCTGGGATCTGTGCGCCGCTCACAGCCTCGCCCCTTCCCGGTTCCGTTTTTCCCAAGGTGCAGAAGCAGACAGAGGCCATCTCACATATCCTGCCCCGCCGCAAGCCTGCCGCCATGGGCCATGCCCCGTCTGCCCGCCGAGGGCGTCCTCCTGTGGCAAAGAAACACCCTGCTCGGCCTCAACCTGGGCCCAGCTCTCAGCCCCAACGTCGAGCACACCGCAGGAAGCAGACGTCCCCCGTCTCACGGGCCCCCTCGAGGACCCGTAAGGCTCACAGGCGCTCCTGAGACGTCCGATCCTGGGACCAAGATGTTAGCTCCGGAGATGGTAAGACCACTCATGTGACACATATGTGATCCTAAGACCACGACCGGGCTACGTACCCAAGGTTCCTACCACGCCCTTCAGAGACCAGGTGGTGAACCTGCAAGCGCTGCGTCTGGAGGAGGCAGACCCAGCCCCTTCATTGCTGTGTCCGGTACGTGCTTTGCGTACCTATTTGGACCACACACATGTCTGCTTTGGGGGACAGCGGAAAGGGAACAATGTCTCCAAACAGAGGCTCTACCACTGGCTGTTGGATGCCATTTCATTGGCCTATCGCACCCAGGCCGCGCCCCCCCACCCTTGCGGGTCCGAGCGCACTCAACGAGGAGTATTGCGTCCTCGTGGGCAATGGCCAGAGGCACCTCCCTAGCAGACCTATGTAGAGCAGCGGGTTGGGCAACACTTAATACCTTTGCAAAATTTTATAATCTCAGGGTTGAGTCAGTATCGTCCCGTGTTTTCTCAGGTCCGAGCCGGTAGAACTCAGTAATAAGCTGACGATCTGGCCGGGTGAATCGCTTGCACCTGGCGCCCTTTCCCTCGTCTGAGGTAAAACTGTACGCTTTCTCTCCCAGGAGATCCCACCCACCCGGGTCCCTGGTTGATTCCTCCCTTGCCCTTTTGGGTCCACAGTTCAGCGGAGTAACTTGCCGACTCAGTCCACTGCGGGTACTCAATCTACCCTGTACTGGAATAGGTGCTGCACAGATCGGGATTCCTACATGGACTCCCACTGTGTGTACTTCCCCTTAAGAAGTGGACCCGCGTCTCCCTTAGGCAATCTTAGCTGCCCTCCGTTCGCTATGCTGTAGCAACTCCCCCCTCCTTGAGGCTGGATCTACCACTGCGCCATGTTCCACATGTTGCCTAAAAAACCCATGTGATGTATTCGCCACCTTTACCTCCCCTTTTGGGCAGGTGTGGCCTCCGCAGGGTCTTTTCCCCCTGAAAGAATAGGAAACTGGGTAAGACCCCCTTCCCTCGATGTGTGTAAGGGGCCTGGCTGTTCTTAATATATGCAGAGAAACATAGAGAGAAAAGAGGCCCAGCCAGGCTTGGCCCATTCCCAGGTTGGCAAGCGTCGCCTTGTTCCCCTGTCTAGGGTAACCAGAAGGATTCCGATGACTTTTTTGGGGCATTGGGGAAGGGTACGCGCAGTCTGACACAGTTGGTCGCTTGTGCACATAAAAATACCTGCCCGCTCCTGTGTCAGCAGTAAACGTACACGGCTCAGAGCATGGCGTGGTATAAATTGGAACCCTAGTGTCGCTTCTTCGACACAACGTTGAAGTGAGCGACAGACGGGGAACGTCTAGGTTACGTATGTAACCTCAGTTCCCTAATGGAGGGAACGAGACGTTGTGTCCTCCCGGGCACATCGCTGAGCCGAACCACTGCAGTGGCTGGACCATTTCCGGCTCCTCAGAAAAATCCTGAATGAATTCGACGTATTTTCCCACTTTTATACCCATATGTCCAGGGCGGGGTATGCAAATACTGTCTGCTAACTTCTCATTGGCCTTTTTTTCATAGACCAGAGGCATATTCGGCGCTCAAGAGAGACCCCTAGTGTCACTTCTTCGACACAACGTCTCGTTCCCTCCATCAGGAACAGAGGTTACATACATAACCTAGATGTTTTCTGAAATATCAGTAATGAAATTCAGTTTGTCTTATTAAAATTACGATTTGTAATATTATAAGTATTATTTGATATAAATACTAAAATAATTCTAAATGTAATGAAAAACTAAACTAAAGTATATTTTAAAACTAACCTAAAACTAACAAACAAAACAAAAACTAAACTAAATTGGAGTGAAAATGGATGGATGGATGGATGGATGGATGGATGATGAATGGATGTAGATGGATGGCTGAATTATGGGTGTGTGCATGGGTGGATGGATGTTTGGATGATGGGTGGATAGATGGATGGATTGATGTGTTGATGGATGATGGGTGGGTGGATGTATAGATGGATGGATGAATTATGGGTGTGTGCAGGGGTGGATGGTTTGATGATGGATGGATGGATGGATGGAAGGTGGGTAGATGAATAGTTGGGTGCTAGATAGATCGATGGATGTGAAGAAGTTTTACTATGTGTTGTTTATAGGACAGGATGAATGTATCATCACCCCTAATAGGTTCATTCTATAATATTATTAACATCCCCTATTCATGGTATTGCTGAAAGGGAAGTTATCATAAGATGGAAATTGATTAGATGATGTAATTTGTAAGAAGAACATAAGAGATTGTCTGAATGTTCATGAATAATAAAATTAACATTTTATCTCATCAATGACCAATCAAACAAAGTGTGTTTCACATTTGCACTTAGAGTAAGCAGAGCAGAAGATATGTCAGGATTTTGTGTTCCTTAACTGAATATAAGCCAAACCATCTGTGTCTTCCACACAGCATGCATTTAATTAAGTACTTGAGTTATACCAGTAGAATAGTGTGCCATGTAGAGCTGCTACGACGTTCATGCATGTTGCAAGAGCACACAAAGGGAAATTGGTGTATACTAGAAAAGAAAGGGATGTGAGAAAGCTGGCAGTGAGCTAGGAGAGAGTATGTGTACTTTCACTACAACGGGTGTTAATAAAACAGCAAGGAGACAATGAATATGGAGGAAATCTTTTATTGGTTTAGTCAGAATCTACCAATAAAAGGATTGACCTGTTTAAATCTTCACTCCTACATCACTCTTACATAAGTCTGTATGTGTGAGTCTGTTGAATTGTGTATGCTCTGATGTGCATATATGTATATTCATTTACTTGATTTTACATAAATGTATGCATTGATGTGTGGTTGTAATTGTGTACATTAATGTGTGTGGGGGGGGGGGGGGGGGGGGGGCAGTGATGTTGAGTCTCTGTTGGATTTTAATATATGAAGTTTTATATGAAAAAGGTGAGTAGCACTACACAGCTTATCATCATAAAATTACATAAACATAAATGCATGCACAGACACAAATGTTGGATTGTCTTGGGGCATTAATATTTAAAACACACATATCTGCACTAAGAAATGTGTTCACATCTCACTATGCACACTCAGGCATGAATATACCAACACGCATACATTTTCAGAAACAAATACTGTAGATACTGTAGGCTATATTTATACACAGATGACTTTTGTAATATGTGTCTTAATGGGCTATTGGTGTCTGCGGTTTAAATGACACACACGAAGGCTTAATTTATTCATATGTTTCAATACTTGATATATAAAATATTTGTGCTGTAGAATAGCAGGAGAAAGCAATTTCCCTTTTTTTTTTTTTTTTTTTTTTTTTTTTAATAAAATTGCTCTATCTTCTGGTCATTTCTGATATTGCAACATGGCATGTCTGTTTGGCAAGCAACCACCTCTTCAAACTGGGGTCCAGGAACAGCAAGAGGTGCTAAGGTTTTTTTTTTTTTTTTTGCTGTGCTAAAAAAATTATAAGGAATTTTTTTTAAGAAATAATATGACATTATATTATTACAAATTAATTCTGTTTTCTAAAGACTGCAAAATTGAATTTAAGTTTATAAATGTAACATTACATGTCCATCCATCAGTCCGTCCATTCATTTATCCATCCATCCATCATCTCACAATATGTCAGACGGTGGAAACAAATTTCCTCTTTGAGGACAATAAAATGATCTATCTATTACTCTAATAGTGGGTTGTTTTGCCACAGAATTGCAATCTTAACACCTAATGCCTTGAATTACATTTGTTAATTTAATTTAAAGCAATTTTAAGGATATATAAAAATGGTTAATGACTTAATTACAATATAATTTCCAGAAGATCGAAAACATTTTTTAATAAATAATTATATTTAATTATAGCAAAAATTTTAAATGAATCAGTTAGCAAAACATTTTATATTAAGCATTAAAAATGGATAGATCGATTGATAAATGGATGGATGGAGGGATAAATGGATAGATGGATGGATGGATGGATAAATGGATAGATAGATGATGGATGGATGGATAATGAATGGATGGACTGATAGATAGATGGATGGAAGGATAAATGGGTGGATGGATAGATGGATGGATGGATGGATGGATGGATAAATGAAAGGGTGGACTGATGGATAGATGGATGGATGGATGGATGATGGATGGATGGATGGATAAATGAACAGATGGACTTATGGACTTATGGATAGATGGATGGAAGGATAAATGGGTGGATGGATGGATGGATGGATGGATGGATGGATGGATGGATGGATGATGGATGTATGGATGGACTGATGGACGGATGGACGGATTCACATTTATATTATATTAAGTCTACATTTATTTTAACAAATAGCATCAAACATATTTACATACATAAAAGCTTATCCTGGACAGTTATAAGCATTTGTTGTAATGTTAGCGGACATTTCAGGTGATTAAAGCTGCCAAATATTCACAGATGCAGAACTATTAACAGAACTTCAAGTAGAAGGTAATGATATTACTTAACCAATCTGATGTGGTTGTTGAAGTTTGACTGCTGTCTTCTGCCGTTTGTGTTTGCTAACTCCACTGCAAACAGTGCTATATAACAACAGGTTTTATGTATTTAACAACAGGTTTTATGTATTTTTCTTTCCAAAGCTTAAGGACACACACAATATTTCAATACGTTTTTAAGAAAACACGTTTATTTGTTGTGAAGTAATAAGGGTTTACCTCAGAAAAACGAACTCTCCTGTCAGACAAGGCAGAAGCCAAAAAGTGCCTCAGAAATACGCATTGTCCTATTTATCTGTCAGACGAGCTTCCGTCTGGCTTTATTTAAATATGGAAATATTCTAGTGTTATGTTCATAACTTAAGACATTTTTATATTGTGTTGTGAAATAAAGTGTTGTACCTCAGAACATTTCCGTTGTGCACGCGCACAAGTTCAGGTGGTGGCGCGTGCCGTTATATTACAGTATGTATTGTGTATTTCCCATCCATCACGATATTAAAAGATCATTGTTTATGCGTATCATGTTATATATGTTTTAACTTTGCAAAAAAACTACCTCTAGAGCAAGAAGCTCTATCTTCAAGTTTTATAAATTTGAAATAGCAAATTCTGATCATCAAAACACAATGCAGTTATTTTGTAATTTTATGGATGTCTCCCAAAAGATCTAATTCAAATACCTGATATATATTTTAACTTGAATTTGACATGCAGGCTCTCATATTGTGCAGAGGATTTATAATATTTGTAAAGCAAACAGATACAAAACCACTGCATGAAATACTAATTAGTCACAAATCAAACTAATGTGTACAAACTTGAATGATAGCAATTATTAAGCTGCTATGACACAAATATGTCATAGAAATGCAATTTCCTATGTTGTGACTGGACCTTTTTATCACATAGGAGAATGTAACAAGTGGAATTGGAAGTTGAAGTGATATTTAATTATGACCTATGACTTTGCAGTTACATTGCCAATAAGTCACAGAATTACCCAAATATTACGAATGCATTATGTAACTGGACCGTTCTGTGTCATCTTGGGACACTAGGAGGACATAAAGACAATGTTGTGAATTAGTAATTTAATTGTAATGAAATTATGGTCCCATGACATTGCAGTTTTCATAATCAGTATTTCATGGAATTGCCCAAATATTACGAATATATTACATAACTGGACCATTCTGGGTAAGCTTGGAACATCAGGAGGATGTAAATATGACGTTGTGAATTGGTAATTTAATGGTAATTAAATTATGGGCATTGCAGTTATATTGCCTGTTAGTAAGTCATGAAATGACCAAAAAGGAATGAATAAATTACATAACTGGTACATCGTATGTTAGCAGGGTAAGCTTATATGTTTCGCCATGCACACTTAATAGACCATTTCATTCTAGTGCTGAATACTAAGGATGAGTCTAGACAACAGCTTCAGAAGGACTGGTCTAGGAAGGATGCAGCTAGCACATTCCTAACTAGGCTGCAGCGTCCTGTATAAGAAGCACCCATACAATGTTTATGTCCATATGCAGCTTTCAGTGACTTAAGAAATTATGTTCAATAAAAACAGCCTGTTGTGCCTCCACTTTCTGATTTCATTAGTCATTTTTATGATAGAAACCCACAAAAAAAAACACTTGGTGACAGAAGCACTTAGAATCATCATTTGTGATGATATGTTCTTTAGTGCGATCACTAATGAAAGCGCTGAGATCAGCTTGATATCTTGTCAGTTCTTCAGTAAAAGAAGTTCATTGATCACTTGACAAGATCACAAAAGCCCAGCCCAGCAACAGAATGATTTTTCTATCATGTTTGTTTTGATTTTCCAGTTGTCAGAGCCATTAACTCATCAGAAAATACAGACGGTCAAGGGATTAACAACCTGCTGCTGACAGACGCTAAACTGAGCTCTGTCTCTGAACTACTGGCCAGTGATTATGTAAATGGATACGCCTGAAAATTGCTGGAAAAATTGGCTAGTGAGACACTGGTTTAGCAACCACCTATCAACGTCTTAAAACCAACAAGAACGCCATAGCATTAGCAACCACAAAAAACACCCTTGCAATAATCTCGAACAGCATAGCAAATGCCAAGCAACAACCTATCAACCAGCCAGAACACCCTAGCAACCATCAAGCAACACCCTAGCAACCAGCCAGAGCATCATGGAAACTGCCATGCAACACCCTTGCTACCACCTCAAACACCTTTTCAATTGCTTATCAACCGCTCACAACACATTAGAAACAAGGCCTATCCATTCCATTAAACTTCAAATCTCTCCTCAAACAATAAGGTTAAATCTTCAGGCATTGCTCCAAAAAGGAGAGGGAGTTCCAAACACTAATCAAACCTAACCTAAATGAATGGCTTATTATCTTAAAAAACCTTGAAGTTCTCTAAGAGATACTAAAGGATTCAAAGTACGCATCAGAATAATCTAACATAAAATCTCTCTTCCAGCTACCAAAGCATTCAGTGCACAACAGAACCTTCAGTGTTCTTTCTAAAAACGTTCAGGCTATTCTTTGTCAAGAGAAAATTCATTCTTTTTTCCAGAAGAACTTTCTCTTTCAATTTAAAATAGCAATATATTTCAATACCAATATGTAAAATAGTTGTGACATGCATCAGGAGACATCAGTTGCCATGCGCGGCGGGGGTTTGTGAAATTGCTCCATCATCTGTTCATTTTGGATATTGCAAGGTAGTTTCTGTTGTAAACAAATCGGATTTTTCTAGCGTGGACAAGTTTAGGTCTCTGCAGAACAACAATGGGTGTTTTCAAATCTGGGGCGTTTTCAAACCAGGATAGGCGTTTCTAAACTATCCAATAAAAGTAGGGAATCTCAATAGTTTGAACATTTTTGTTCTGCTGAGACACAAGTCTCCAAGTGAATCAACAAACCGACTGTTCATATTACACACAACAGCCAAATTATGCCACGTAAAGAACTGTGACGTCCTTTGCTAAAAATAAAAATTGTGCAGTGACGGAACCCATTTTACAAAATCCCGCCTCACAAAATTTGCTAAGTGATAACAACTGTATTTTCTTATGAGTTGTTATTCCACGTCCACCAAAGGCGCATAAAGGCAAACTAAGCAAAATTCTCCATTGATTCGCAGTCAAATATCAGACCTTTGTCGTATTTGAGACATTTTACGCTTCAAAAAAATTATTGAACTATGTTATTAACAAAGACTTATTAGGCAAATCTATAATATATCCATCTAATCTTGACCAGTAATCACAAATGACTGTGATTGGTCAATTCTGAACAGCGCCGAGTAAAACGTCAGGTAGGCTGCAGCGGTGTGGACGATAATTTAGTAATTTACTCTCAAATCATGATACTTTAATAACCATTATATCGAAAATACATGTGAAGAGTAATATATATATATATATATATATATATATATATATATATATATATATAGCCTATACACCCCAACCATATTTGAAGAGACAACTTCCGGGCAACACAGCCTACATTGCCACTCAAACATCAGCCTTTATTTCTACGAAGAACACAGTATTACTTAAATATTTGTACATTCCCCATCCCTTAACTTCTATAATATTTAGGTTTGGTCTGATATAATCTAATTATAAGCGTTGAAGTTTCTAAATCAACTGTAAAGGGGTAAGAGACAACATTTAAAATTCGACATCACTGCTGCCCTTAATATTTTTTTTAAAACTGCATAATCAATTAATATTCAATTAGGTGATTCATAATTTCAGGTCATGATTCACTGTTTAAAACAGACAAGACAATTCAGTGTTGTTTTGCAATTTATTTTGAAATCGCTTTGAATTAAAAGACCCTTTTCAGAGATACACAACAACTTTACATTTGCACATAAAATAAAAATATGGGACACAAATCGTTTCCCTCTTTTTAGTGCAATCCTTTCAATTGTAATAAAACAAACAACAAGGTGTCATATCTCAATTATATGAACTGGATGACCATTTCACAAAATGTACCTCTATTTTTGTTCAACTTTAGCAGTTGGAGAAATCGGAACAAGCTCATATATATATATGAGCTTGTACCGATTTCTCAATTTCTCTATATAAAAATTACAAAAAAAAAAACTGTTTTAGGTTCATTCCCTATGATGCACCACATAAAGGAATCACATCCATCTGATATCAGCCTGACAGCTTATTGGGGACATAAGATTGAGTAAAAAAACCTTACTTTTATTATTACAAACCAGCAGCATCAAAACTCCCAAGGACTAGAAATTATGGAGAGCTATTGGAATGAAACGTTTGTAACTAAAAATTTTGCCCATAGCCTTGCTGAAAAGACAAGCTTAAACCAGTCAATAGTGGTTCTGGCCTCCCAGCCTGACCAGCCGTCAAGTGCTTATCTAAAACCATCAAAACAGACCAGCCTAAACAGCTTGATCAAACTGGGAAACCAGCTAACCACATTAGACTTAAGTCTGGCTGCAAAACTTGTGATGGGAGAAAGATGGATGCTAAAATTGTCAAAAGCTTTCAGCAGCTTTTGTGTAAAAAGGAACTTCCCATTTACATTAATAGCAATACTTTGCTTTAACCTTAAGAGAAAAGATGACAGTGCAAGATCAATAAAGCGCAGAAACCAGAGCTTCGACTGAACATTAATATTTCCTTTTAAACAGAAAAATATATTATATATTTATATATTCCCCAAAAACATTTCAAATCATGAAACCTTAAAATCCTAGAGGTTCACTTATCAGTTGTGCGCTGCACAGGAGGGCAGACTAGCTTTAAGAATTCAAAAGTTAATTTGAAATGAAAAACAAGTTGAGTTTGAGGATCTTAGAATTTACTTGATGGGATCTGATTTGATTTAACAATGCGGTTCTCCAAGAGACGGTTCTTTTTGAGAGATACCAGTAACACCAGCTCTTTGGGATGGCGGAAAAACTTTGCAGTTTTTCAATTTTGGGGAATATCTTGATTGGGGTCTTTCATTTTTAATGGAGGGGGAAGAAATGTCGTCTTTCGCAGCACCAATGAGATTCCATTTAAGAGTTCAAAATTTTGAATGTGTCAAAATCAGTCAGTCTTATTCCAGTTTTAAAGACATATGGAAAATGCTCAAAAGTTCCAGTGGCTTCGAATGATAGTTGTTTTCAATATCCAAGCACTGCACTTTCTGATGTAATCTTGGCAGTCCTAACTGGTAGTCACTTTTGAGGTGAGGATCCTTTGTGAAAAAGGTAGATTGGTCTTTGAAAACCTAGGAGAAGAGCATGAAAGAGTAGGGATTGAAATTAAGGATTAGCAAGCAATAACATCACAATATCATAGATGAAGACCAAAAATAAATACTTGCAAAAGGCTCTGACCTCTAGATAAACTCTGTGGAGTTCCGATGAGCTCATAACTTGAGAAGCCCACTTCAGTAGTCAGGTAGGAGGAAAACTGGTCTGGTTTGAAGCTGATGCTATGATAATTCTTATAGATGGCCTCCTGAGAAATTAAAGAATATTAAAATAAAATGTGCTAGTAAAAACAATAATGTAATGAATTTTAAAATCTCCCAACTTAAATCTAAGGCTTAAAATTACATCTAGGAAACAAATAATTCCGGCTATAAAATCAATGAGCCATTTGAAGACTTTGACTAGGTTTACATGGACACCAGCAAACGACTTCTTGCAGGAAAGCAGCATTCCAGTTTATGTGCACTATATACGCTTTACTCCCATATACATGCGGCTCGGTCAGTAAGCAACATTCTACAGTAACGTAATTTCCCTGCGATGCTTGTGTAAATAACAAACACATGTTGAGTAAACCTTAAGTTATTATATTTTATTGCTTTGCTTTATTTCCAGATATTCCAGAGTTGTTGCTGTATTTGTTTCCTTAACTTTCGATCATGACCAGCAGCAGAATTGCATTTCAATAGTGGGGCTTCCCCCAATGTAGGAGTGCATATACTCAAAATGTGAGGAGCCGTCTATATTTTACATTGGTGTATCTAAATGGGCCTAGTATATAATGGATGTGCTTTTCCCATTGTACTCCCAGAAATATTTAATTCTTTCCACTTTGCTCACTTGTTGGAAACGTCCAGTGACGTTTGTTAATGGTCCTTTCACGCACATGCACACTCAAACAGTATGCCGCTTACTGCAAGAACTCTGGAATAAACTGCTTTCTTAAGTGCATGTAAAAGTGGTCAGTATGTGAGATGTTAGGCTGAATGACTGATCCAACTTTATACCAAACATCTCATCAACAGGCATCAAACATCTTGGCTGACCACTAGTGGAACGGAGCCTTACAGTGAGTTTCTTTCTCTTGCTGTAGGAGTTCCAAGGCTGGGGCTCCAGTATGAAGAGTCCTCCAGGCTGCAGGTGCTTGAAAACCCTGTGAAATAGCCGTTTGAGTCCTGCATCACCCCAGTTCAAGTGGACCCATTTTGTCACACTTAAACACAGGATTACATCATATTCTTCCCTTTGCATCTGCAGCAGCGCATCACTTTCCAGCACATAGTTCCCCTGTGTGCATTAAAGGGAACACAAAACAGACAGAGAACTATGAAACAGGATAGACACAGTGCTGGGTTAATAAAAGAAGTATTAACATACACACACAAAAATCTTTAACTTGTTGTGTAACATCCCTTAAGTAAATGTTCAAAACCCTGACAGCACACATAAGTCACCTGGACTATTTGAGGTGTACGTTTTCATCTAGAAGATGGTATTTTTAGGGTGTTTGCTCATCTCATGTCTCTAAAATGTTCCCAGTTGGATGTTATAACGACCCTTAATTGATGGGTTGAAGCAATTATGACTTAGAATGTATGTTAATCTGCTGTTTTTAAGATGTTTATTAGATGGGTCAATGACGTGATGCCCAATTTTTTGTCAGGAACTTTTTTTCCAAGAATACGTTAAAAATGCAATTCACACAAAACAATTACTAGAACACACCTCTACTATGATCACCATGTTTTCAATTTTGAAGTTCTTATATTTTTTCAGGGTCAAAAATTGGTGGTGTAAGAATCAGGAGATAGTTGAAAAACTACATTGAAAAGAAAAATTAAAGCTGAAATTCTTGACAATGTTAAACCAATTATGGAATAATATTATTCAAAGCAGTGAAACAATTTTGTTATAAAATGATATAGTTATAAAATATTTCAAACACTTTTGTCCACCAAATCAAAGTTGGGTGGTGTAGCCAAAATGAAAAATACTCATTTTGTTGGCATGTGACAAAACCAAATAGAAAATACCCTTCATGACTTTGTGTGAAGTCTTTAAACAAAATTGTTCACGTCATGCTTTGTGATGCTCTTTTAGTACAGTCATTGACACGTCCCTGTGCAGCACTCTTAAAAAAAACATCTTGGAAGTGTAGGCTATTGAGCATTTCAAAGTTTGACTTATGGATCTGCAGAACTAAAATCAGTGGGCATTTCCAAACCATTGAGATTCCCTACTTTCATTGAATTTTTTAAAAACGACCATCCTGGTTTGTAAATGCCCAGTGATTGGGAAAAGCCCATTTTTGTTCTGCAGAGACAAGTCTAAATTTGAAAGGCTCAATAGCCTACATTTCCAATATGTTTTTTAAAGAGTGCTGCACAGGGACAGCACATGAAAGATAGCGGAATGCAATTTGACAGTTAAAGATTTGGCAAAATATTTAAATTTCGGTGCTGCTTTTTATGTAAAGCTAACGACTTGCCCTTTGCAATTTGCTTTATTTAAATTAATCAGTAATTATTTGTATGATACCATGTATCAGTTGTGTAAAAGTGATGCAGGTGCATTCACATAAGCTTATCTACCAGTACAACATAAAAAAGAAATGCTTTTGCCAATGCTCATTGTGTATTTGTTTTAGTCTAGCTCTCTGATTTTGTTTCCCCACCTGAACGCATGACATGTAATAAAGAAGGCCCAACTTCCCAGACGCACTTGAAACATGATACACACACGCCATTCATGGCATTTTTATATTATCTTTAAATTCCCTTATTTGTGCATTCAAATGTGACTGGAATTTGAAGTCCACAATAAATTGCATCAAATAACCACGATCAGATTATTACTGAAATAACCGAGACATGCTTAGTAAGTTATTTAATGAATAGGGATGACAAAAGAACTAAACCAATACATAAATAAGTGTAAATATTTAACAATACCAGCACTCACAGCACTTAAATGCATTTCTTCGTTCTGTATTACTGACTGTTTATGTGAATAATTACCTGAAAAATTAAGCATTGTTAACTTAATTTAGAAATACTGTTAATTTAATTTGTTAATAATATTGATATTTAACTTTTCAAATAAACAAGGGTGTATTCAATAGCATATTAATTATTCGAAATTCGTATGAAGAATTTAGAAATTGGTATTGAATACTGAAGTTTTGGTACTCTAACCCTAACCCTAATGTGTACTAGATATGGCATGTTTACTGTGTTCTTATGCTTAAACCACCAAGTCAAATTCCTTGCAAATGAACAAAAATCCATGTTTGACAGAAGCAAAAAACTGTCCTCTGCCAACACACATTTTCAGTCTTACCTTGACAAAGGTGACGTTGGCAGGGAAATCTCCAGGAGGGAGACTGTTTGCGTTTGTCTCAGGCAAAGGGGGGCCAGCTATGGGTCCTCTTGAGATTCGGAGTGAGACAGGGAATGAATGCTTCGCATCAGTGAGGCCTACGCATTCCCCATCCTCTATTTTCCCACTCACTCCTTCATGATAAGCCTTTGTGGACTTAAACTCTGCATCATCCCCCTTCTCCTCCCATCCCTTCTCTCGTTCTGCATGTCCATCAACTACTATCCCTCCTTTGTTTATGTATTCAATCGTTCTATCTGAACATTTTTTATTTTCAAGTGCAGAATGCTCCTCTTTTGCTACCCCAAACTTGTGTCCATCTTTCTTCTTTCTCTGGCTTTTTTCTTCTGGTAAATCATCCTCTTTCCTGTCCTCCACTCTATCCCTTACTCCATTTTCCCCAGAACGTCGTGACTGTTGCGTGTGGAGTTCAGAGAGGTAGTGGCGTATGTTCTGTCGGGCAGCATGTATCAGTGCTCCATCGATATCCAGGCCCACAATCTGTGCTGGTCGCCAGTTCTTGGCGATGGACAACGTCAGGTGGCCGGTGTTGCAGCCCAGATCCAACACAACCTTTCCTTGGAACCACTCGGGTTTCAGAATACAGATACGTGGATCTTTGTTCAGCCCTGGGTTCCGATAACCATAGTATTTGTTATAGTTGCCGTACTGAAACTTCTTTTTCTGCTGTTGTTGGTGCTGGTTGTCGTTGTACTGTGACCTCCAATGGTTTGGATGCTGTTGAGGCCTGTCCATACCCCCTGTATAAGGGCCCGCCCCTGGGGTGTGAAAGGGCTGAGAATGCCTCCCGGACCTTGGAGCCCAGCTTCTCGCTCCATATGAACCATCGGTATTCTCCAATCTTCCCATAGCCCGATTACGTTTGCGCTGCCTGCTTGATGAAGGGTTGGTTGCGTTTCCAGATGGGGGTGCCGCAAAATTGTCATCGGTGAGTGGAATGCATCCCTTTTTCTCCTTCCCCTCACCGCCATTTGCAGATAAATTGGGTTTGTTTGAACACTGAGCCTCAAGAGTAGAGTTCAATAGCATATGGTCCTCTTTCAGGGCCTCTGGGTCAAGGCTGTCCACCACACTGCTTGACTCAAAATGTGATGTGGTTCCAGTTTGTACTTCTGTACAACCTTTAGACTCAGGTAAATCAGACTGCGTGACCATTCCTCCTCCTGCTCCTGCTGCTCCATGGTGCTTGTTCCGATGCCTTCGCTTTCCTCCACCAAATTTGAAGGGAGACACCAGCCTATTGCGGCTTCCTACATTAGGGCAATTGAGATTGAGGGGGTCTGTGATATCTCTGGGTATCAGGATCTCTACAGGATCTCTGTTTTTGGCCGGCAATGGGGAGGACTTAGGCGTCTCTGCATTGAGCGCCCGATTCACCTCTTCATCAAGAAGGCTGTTGAGGTTTAGTGGATCAAAAATGTTCCCGCCCAGCAGGAAGTTAGTTGGCAGGACCGACTCGCTTTCAGAGTTGGCACGGCGTCGTCGCTTCCCATAGCAAGGGTGCTTGAAGCCAGTGCTCATAGTGTTGCGCCGTTTGTTGAGTCTCTGCTGTTGGGATTTTGACTGTTGGGTGTCATGCTGGATCTTTGTACAGGATTCGGCCCAAAGCACACTACTTTCACTCACTGCTTTGTTACCTGTTGTGGCATTATCTTTGTGCTCCTGTGATGTCTCAATTCTTGGCTCTTCATTATCCTTATTGCTGAGGTTTGTTCCTGTGGTCTCTCCGGGTATGCTGGTATTGTTTCCAGAAAGTTCTGCAAGTTGTTGGTAAGCGGGGTCTCTTAGCCCCTCACATGATAAAACAGTTTCTTTGTCAAATGACATCTCTATCATTTTTCAGGATTGCATTGGAGGCATGAATCTGAAATGAAAGCAAAGCCATGATGTAAAAAGCCATCAAGCAAGAACACACAGAGACAAAATCAAGACCTACTTTCGTAAAAAAAAAAACTATTAAATGATTACCTTCTAAATTGCTATCATAATTTCAAACCAATCCTGAAGGATCCTACCTTGTGATGGACAAGGTAGGAACTGACCTAGCGTCAGTTCTGAAATCTACCAATTTCACTTAAGTTGGAGTAAATATTGTGTAATAAGCAGATATTTAAAAGCCTATGATTGGATCATTATTGCAGTGATAAATATGTTTCAGCTGACACCAATTATGTTAACCCTAACTGATGCAGAGTGTAGCTTCTCATTTCTTAAACAACCATGTCGGAAGACATTTCCCGTGGTTGTGGTAAAGATGTTACTGTGTTTCAGAGGGGGCAAATTACTGGCCTGCATCAAGCAAACAAAATAATTAAGGAGATTGCTGAAATCACTGGAATTGGTTTAAGAACCGTTCAACGCATTAAAACCTAGAAAGATAGTGGTGAACTGTCAGCTTTGCGGAAGAAATGTGGTCAGAAACAAATCTTGAAAGATCGTGATCGGAGATCACTAAAGAGCTTGAAGAAACATTGCAAAAAAAATACAAAAAAAAAAAAAAAACAGTAGAACTCTTAAGTTCAATAGTGAAAGAAAGAGCATTTCCACATGCACAATGTGATGAGATCTTACAGGATTGGGACTAAACTGCTGTGTGCTCACAAGAAAACAACTTTTTTGTGAGGCTAATCTGTAAAATGACTTTAATTTAGCTAGGGAGCATAAAGATTGGACTGTGGAGTAATGGAAAAAGGTCATCTGATCTGACCAGATTTATCCCATTCCAAAGTGATGGGCGCTTTAGGATAAGAAGGGAAGCGCATGAAACGATGCACCAGTCATGCATAGTGCCCACTGTACAAGCCTCAGGAGCCAGTGTTATGATTTATTTATTTCCAACTATGGACAGAAATAAATGTTGTGACACTGCATAAGGTAGTCACAATACCACAACGAATGCACGCAGTAGTTAAAGCTAAAGGCGGTCCAACAAAATATTAAAGTATGCAACTTTTTTTTTGGCCAGGCAGTGTATATCGGATTTGCTATCATTAAACTGCAATTATGTATATATTTTATATAAAAACTTAAACTATTCTTTCTAAATTTTTTGTGTGTGGTGGAGGCAAGCGTAGACATTGGAACAAACATCTCTGTTCTTACCTCTGCTTTGCCAGGCAACTTCGTATTGAAACACTTGATATTGCCTCCATAGAATGAAATTGCTTGTGACATTGCTCATTTGTTTGGAATAAAAGTGTAAATATCAGCACTTTATCAAACATATGTCACTTGACTACAAATAGGAATTTTCTTACATGATTACAAATTAAAACAAAAATTTGACATTACAGAACATAGTTTCCAGTAGAACTATTCCAATTATAAAATGGGACAAAATGCCCCTGTATGACATATAAAGGAATTAAAAGAAAATCTTTCAGGATTATAAAACTCCAATAGCTCCACATGAGATTTCCTTTAACGGTTCAAAAAAAAATATATATATATATATATATATATATATATATATATATATATATATACACCAGTAATAGTTCCAATTATTATAAGACATTATAATTAGAAATCATGTAACAAGGTTAACACAACTAACGTTGGTATCTTGACAGATTAATCAAACTGGACAGCATAATTAACATCTGCATGTATAATCTCTCATACTGTATAGAGTTTGCATTACAACATGAAACAACTGTTGAATGATGTCAGGTGCTGCTAGCATATCAAGTGTGCAGCAAGTGTACATTAAGTAAATGAACGTTCACCCACCTTTACTGTAGGCGAGCCCGCCTCCTCGAGACTGCTGTAATACTTGAGACCTTGTATGAACCCCGCCTCCAAGCGTCACTCATTAAAAACATGTAACGCAGTAAGATCAGCTCGAAGAAAATAGAAGAAAGTAAATAAAAAGATACATAAAAAGCATCAGCACTGCGATCAACACACAGCCCCGGGGCTCTACTTTCTCCGCCCTCTCTTAAAGGTGCACAGCCCACTTGTCTGCCTCCCTCGCCAGTATTTCTCCACGGCGGACGAAAAAAAACCACAACAGTGTATCGACTGCTGTTCTTGCACATCCCGCACTGATTGCGCCAGTGCATTAGTACGCACAGCTGTCCGCTGACGTCATGTCCACATTCAAAATAATAAATTCTGAGGACACACGCCTTAAAAATCAAGCTTATTTATGTACAAAAAAACACTTTTTCAGAATATTTACAGGGCTGTGTGGAGGTAAGGATCACAACGAACTTGATCGTTTTGTTTTTATTATTTTAAACCCCAACTGTTCGACTGCACAATTGCTCGCACTCTAGTAAACTTCCTAGTCAGCTGCAGAATCTGGCTGTGAGGAACGGGGCTTTCAGCGAGATATTTATACGCCGAGCGTCCCGGTGACGTCAATGATTAGCAGCTGAGGAAGCCAATAGCACTCGAATTGTATGGAAACGCTCGTTCCACTGTCCAATTATGGATATTTCGGGGAGGGATTACCCAAGTTTCCACTGTACAGTTGTCCTTAGCAGGTGCCTGCGTTAAAAAGTCCACTTTCCTAAACAGGCTTCGCCACTTCATGAATTGCGGACGGGCCTCTTTAAAACCCCCAATATACGGCGTATGTTATATTTAACACATTACAATATAAGTAACTGGTTTCACACATGCATGCTTTTCGGTTGTTGCTCATACGTCGCACACTTCCTCACAGGCAGCCACAAAAATACCTCACAGCATGTAAATAAATGTCATGTTGTAACATTTGTTGTATAGACCGGATTCTAAAATGCACGTGTTTTAGAAGATGACCAATGACTTATCTTGCAATGCTAAATAAGCTTTACCTCTGATATTGTTTGTATTGACATTATATTGAGAGAAGCTGTCGCTCGGTTCCCGCCCCTGCGTGTAGTTACGGTGCATGGGCAACTGGGATTTGTAGTTTTTCGTGACTTCTGCGACAGACTCGCAAAGTCAATGCAACGAACGTTTCTACTTATTTTGACCATATAGGAAGTCCCCTAGAGAGAGAAACAATCATCAAAAGATGTCCATTTTGGCTTCCAGATTAGTTCTAGAGGGATTCAAAGGTAGTTAGACCTACATTAGCCTAGATTACAAAGGAATCCTGTCGTAAAAACTCAAAACGTCTCTGTTATGTTCCATTAAAGTAGAAACAGTGATGGGAATTAAAACATTAGTTAGTTTTATTTGTGAGTTTGGACATGTGAGTTGCCGCATGTGTCTTGAAGATTTCCTGAAATGCCATAAGATACTAATCTAATGAATCTTCAAATAAATCAGGTTCATGGGGAATAAAATGTGACAATTGTTTAACAATTTTTTGTGTGGAGTTAAAATATTGGCAGTAGGCTAACTGTCTTTGTCCTGCAGAGGGCATGATTTCATTGGTCCAAAAATTGAGAGCCATCTGTATTTGAAAACACGTTTTCTGCGAAACATCACACTTTTTACCTCAGTGGATTTTTCTCAGGGTGGATGATGTTTAAGATCCATTTCTGTATAGCCACATATACCTTAAAGCCTTGACTACATAAAAGTTACAAAACATTTCCTCCATTATTGCTCAGGAAAAAAGATACAGTGCAGCAAAAATGGACATGGTAACATGTTCTGTTCAAACCAGTCGGGCCATTATCTGTTGACTTCTCTCATCAAAAAGGCATTTCCATCCACAGAACTGCCGCTCACTGGATGTATTTTGTATTTGGCTCCATTCGGAGTCAATTCTAGTGACTGTTGTCACTAGTTGACACACGATTGGATTCAGCCAATCGTGTGGCAGCAGTGCAGTACATAAAATCAGATAATGTGACATCAGTGATTTGGACCGTGGAATGATTGTTGGTGCCAGATGGGCTTGTTTGACTATTTCTGTAACTGCTGATCTCCTGGAATTTTCACACACAAGTCTCTGGAATTTATTCTGAATGGTGCCAAAACCAAAAACATCCAGTGAGCGACAGTTCTGTGGAGGGAAACACCTTGTTGATGAGAGAGGTCAACAGAGGCCAGACAGGTTTGAACTGATACATTCTACGGTAACTCAGATCTGTACAATTGTGGTGAGAAGAATGCTATTCTGATATATATATATATATATATATATATATATATATATATATATCTCTTTATATATATCATCATACCACTAGGGGAAAAAAATGAAATAACCATATAAAGACACATTTAAGCACTATTTAATAAAGTTAAACATTTTTATAGTCTGCAT
This sequence comes from Moxostoma hubbsi, assembly GCA_032164185.1. Taxonomy (NCBI): domain Eukaryota; kingdom Metazoa; phylum Chordata; class Actinopteri; order Cypriniformes; family Catostomidae; genus Moxostoma; species Moxostoma hubbsi. Next base: position 18,870,254 of record JAVLUX010000044.1, on the reverse strand, counting down.
TTACAGTAACACAAGCATAAATTACACAATTCATAATGCAATAATAATAAGAATGAATAAATCTATAGGTTTGTAATAATAAGTTAAAAGTCTAATTAGTAATAATATTCTGCAGCCTTATTAAAAATCATTAAAATTTAATCATTTAACATTGAGCATATGTCAAAATTGTATGCATAAGACTAATAAATAAGTTATAAATCTTGTAAATCTTTGTAAATAGAACTTTTTTGGCATACAGGGTCCTTTTGAGATGGAAAAAGATCTAGGTTTCTTTTTAGAACTCTAAATAAACTCTTGCAATGTTACATGCTATACTCTCATTAAAGGATCTAAAACTAAATACAAATATATATTTCTTGTATAATTATCCGGGCTGGGAAAATTAATGCATTGATTTCTGCGATTTTATGACAGTTTAATGTGTTTAAAAAATGAATGCAGAAGGCCTATCAGTTTTTTTCACTTCCTGAAACTTCACTAATATTTTCCCCACCTCCTGTGGCTAAAATTGGCATATATACATTTCCAAGAGGTACATGCTCCACTGGACTGCACATCCTTGTGCAGAAATGATTGATTGTGTGGAGCAGTGCACGCTTTATTATGTGTGATGCATGTACCATGCATAATATAATAGTTTTATAGAAAATATGTTTTGAGATTTTAAACTTCAGCAAATTAAACTTAAACATTCATTTTGTTTTATAGTATCTGTATAGTATCTAATAATGAATTGGCAATGTAGCCTACACTTACAGTAATGTTATCTTGCCAATAAACCTTGATATGAATTCAATCTCCCAATTTTATCCTATTATTAAAAAGTCCAGTGAAAAAGGCCAGATGATTTTGCCCAATGTTTAATTACAGCATGCCCTCTATTTTATAGCATATACATGAATCAAAGATTATACTTATTCAAATTTGTCTAATTAACTATCTGCTAAAAATACATGTGCATATTTAAAATACATGATGACTAACCAATTACTTGCAAGTTCTTTGAGACAAAGCATAAAGTTAATATATGTACTGTATGATTATATTTGAATGATTTATTGCACCATGTACCTTGATTAAATACAGAACACTGAGATTAATTCGTTTGAAATACTCTTATAGATTCACACCCCAAATAATTATCCTACATGCAGTTTTTATGCTCTCATATTAACTGAGAAACTAAAATACTAAAATGAAAACTCATACATAGTATTGTACTTAAATAAAAAGGCATACACATTAACAAAATTATATAGATTTATTAAGTGAAAGATGTACGATTAATTTACAATGTACATGAGGAAAATATATAAATATATTTACACATTTTGTATACAATGAAGAATTCAGAAAGGAAGATAGTATGCAATACAAAGAAGGAATGTGGCAGTGGCAAGTACAAAGATTCCAGAATGCACCCAAATCATTGATAACAACTACATCTGTTGTAGAACTAGGACTTTGTGTGAAGGGATGCACCGATGTATTGGCTGCCGATATGCATGTAATTATTGACCAAATTAATAAGCATGAAAATGCTGATATTAAAAAAAAAAGTTGGCTGATTTATAATTACTTAGTAACACACTTTGTAAAACCTCTGAATTAAAATGCACAATCCAGAAACAATAGCCACAATACGTAGATGGGTTGGCACTCCAAAGAACATGTAATATTTAATTCTTGTTCTCACTTTAATAAATGGACAGTTGTGAAAGTGGCACTTACCTAAAAGCTTTTTTGCCTCTTTATACAATTTGTATGCATTCCTAAGTGATCTGATGACAAAATAAATATTAGTATCAGCCTATAGTTTTGTTAAAATCAGTATCAATATCATCCAAATACATTTATATCGGTGCATCTCTCATTGTGTGTGACTAGCACAGACATCTTAATATTATGCTCTCACCTTCTCACTTGTAGAGATACAAAGAAAACTCCCATATTGATGATACCAAGAACACTTTTCCTATAGAAGCCAAGCCTCTGTCACAACCTTCTGATGGAAACTGAGGAACAATGCTCTGTATTTTACTGCTATGTTTTGAGTCACTGTTTTGAGGGGTTGCTCACCAGGGCCTCCAGACAGAATGTGTCTGGTTCTGGAACAGAGCTCGTCTCAGAGTCCGTGGTTGGCAGGGCGGCGCTGAGCCTGTGGGTTGCACGTGTTTGGGTGAGCCAAAGGAGGCCTGAAGATGGGGTCCAGGAACTACTGCCACTGCAGGAGGTGAGATGCTGAGAGAGGATGATGACGATGAAGAGTCAGTGGAGAGCGGGGAGATGGTGGGAGGGAAATGGAAGTGGCAGGGTACAGAGAGGTATGTGGGAGAGCTGGAGAAAGGGGGAGTGCTGCTTGAGTAACAAGGAGAGGGTGGAGGAGAGTTGGAGTATGTTGGAGAGAGGTAGGGGTGTGTCATAGACTGTCCTGTGGGATGAGGTTGGTGGAGCATAAAAGAATTGGTATACAAACTGGTGTAGGAGAAAGACTCGTTGTTGGCTCTTGTGGGTCCCATTGCAGGCAAGTCCAGCCTGCATGTCAACTCTGCACTTGGGATCCAAGTATGGTGAGCAGTCTGAGCAGGAATCCTGGCCTGGGGAAGAGCACTGCTGTAAGAGTCAAGGTGATGGCACAGACCCTGAATGAAGCCATCCCGCTGAGAAGCCTCTACGCACTCAATGAAGCTGGCCAGGCGAGAGACGCACTCCTTAAAACCAGCATTGTAGATTGGATTTGAGGGTATCTGTTTCTGGGCATTGACAGGCTCATAGAATGAAGCAAATGGTACATGGAGTCTCCCAGAGAGCAGAGTAGGAGTGTTAGCATCATGTCGGTCTGAGTTCTTGTTAGAATCTCCTGAAGTGGGGGTGGGTTTAAGGACAAGGGGGGTCATGGAGTAAAAGGTGTGCAAAAAAAGAAAGAAAGGAGATAAAGGGGAGTAAAATGAAGCAATGTTGAAAATACAAAAAGAATGAGGGGGTTAAAAGCAGTGTACAGATGAGATGAGAAGGAAATAATTGTTGTATATTGTTGTTATTAAAGGTTTAATTGAAAGTTTGGTTAAGAAAAGTTGAGAAGATAATCAAGGAATTGGGACAAATGGAGTAAAGTCAGTGGAGAAGTGTTTAGGGGTAGGACCATGGTATTATTGATTGCCAAAATCAGTTGGAAAGTTAGGAATATGGAGTTTTTTCATGTTAGAATAGCATAGTGATTAAGGAACAGATAATGATATAAAGAGGAGGGGGAGAGACAGAGACATAAAATAAATTAGAATCTTTCAGTCAATAAATCTGTTAATAGAAAGCCGACGTTTTAGATCCCTACACAATTACGAGGTCAAAATATGTTCATACAGTATGCTAAATATAACAGATTGGTATGGGCACAGTTCAGTTCACATTCTATACTTTTTTAAACGTAGACAGAAAACTTACCTTGACTTTCCCGCGCATCTTTCGCTTTTTTCTTGATGTACTCTACAGTTAATTCCAGAATTTCAGCCTTCTCCAGTTTAGGGTTTTGGAGTCGCTGTAAAAGTCCATGTCAACGTATTATGTTGTTGAAACATTTCCGTTTCCACTTATGTTAAAAAGTCATTGTTTTACAATGAAACATTGAATTTACCGTGTCTAGAGTGTTATCCAGGAGAAGCTTTCGCAGCTCATCTAAACGCTGGTTAATCCGGTCTCTCCGTTTCTTCTCTATAACCGGTTTCAAGATCTAGACGGACATTATATGAAGTTAGAAAATTAAATTTTAAAACGTTCAGTTAAAAAATGTAAAGCCTAAAATGTCAATTGAAAATTAGTAGGCTAAAAATTATGATGTGTAGTCTGAAAATCAGTTCAGAAACAGTGTCAAAGAATATAACAGTCAGAAATATCACAAAAAGTGACCAATTTAATCACTCACTCTTTTAGTTGCTCGACGATTTGCCATTTTAGGAATGACCATAATCTGTTTACAGGAGATTGCAGCAGCAACTGGTTCAAGTTGAAGCGAGAGTTGCGTAGAGTTGAGCTGGGGAAAATGTAGTAGGCTATATTCCAATTGGTCTTGCTTACTTGAGGATATTCTTCAAATAATGAGGGAACTTGCTTGAGCCAGTTTTTATAGGGGCAGTCGGCCTTTCATTGGTGGCGAGGTGTGAATGACGTGTTAACAGTAGGCCTATGGTCGCGTTCCCTGTTATGATTCTTTGCTGGTTAACCTTTTAATATATGCCAAGATAAGATGCTATAAATCGATTAAGTTAAATCAAAGATCGCTGCTGCACATTTTGTGCAAGCGATTCTAATTAACTGTTGCAAGTCTAATAGTGACGCAAAATTGCGAAACTAAAGTGCGTCTTATATTGTTATAAAGACTTTAACTTTAAGTAGATCTGACCAACTTGATTGTTGTTTGTAGGGTGATAAGAATAACCAATCACGTAATTGAACGCTTATGCCTTTATTGACTATAGTTTGTTCACTTTATTGCGCCAATAAGTCCATACATAGGCAAGGCAGTGCGTTTTGAGGACAGACTTCTTGACACTCTCCATGCAGCACGCTCCTCTCAAAGTTCACGACCTTTAAGCATACGTACACAAATGTATACTTTACCATTGTCCAAATGCTATGTTACTTACTACACGCAACAGTAAATAACAATGAATCAATATTTTTTCCAAGAAATTTTATAGGGCCAATTTATAGAAAGCACAATCTCCCAAAAGTCGATCATTGGGGAAGGCAGCAATTTAAGACTTTGAATTACACACAACAAGGCACGCGATAATAATGAGGTCTCAAAGCCCTTCCAATGTTATTGCTGTTAAAATCAAATGTTACCTATAATATGTAGGCTACATGTTCTTCAGTCATGGCAGATTGCTTTTAATGTTGATCTATGAATATTTGCCCATAATTCGTGTTCAAATGTGTTCCACTTTTTAAACTAAATCTCCTAAAATAAAAAGTAGCCTATTTGTGCTATGGAAAGTCCAGATTTTCTTGTGGGAACAGAATGTTTTGGAACTGGAAACGTGTAAAAACGAACACACTCACACTCCGAGACTAGGGTGCTCAACTATGCAGGGGTGTTTAGCATTTCATCAGGTGCGCAACGATTCTCGCGCATTGCCTTCGCACCTGTAGCGCGTGAACATGTTGCCTTTCAATGATCAGAAGAAAATAGCGCAGAAACGAATAAACACCCAATACGAAATATGGCCGACTTGGTCTGGGCTTAATTTTGAATGACTTCCGTACAGAGTTTGAGCCTGCAATGCGTAATTTAAGATATTTTGTTATAGTATTCAAATACATAGGCCTATCAAAATATGTCCATAATTGCACGCATTGTGTATCTGTAGGTCTAAATGTATGTTCAGTCCCGGGTGTATGCCTATTAAATATTCACGCCTGTGTTTGTCGTGTTCCAACTTTTTCAAAAGCAGTATGTTGATTAAAAAGGTGAAACGGCCGGGATTTTATTATTAGTCATATTTCGAAGGTTTCCATAAATAACACATCCAATGGAGAACATAAATAAATAAACTCAACCTAATGCATTTATGTTTGAGATTAGAACATAATCACATTGCGTAAAGTCCAAGTAAAATTCAACACATAAAAAATCATTAAAAAAGTGATATGATTATTGAAATGAAATTATCAAATGGATTCAGACTTCTAACATATAGTGTTCACTCAACATGATTTTTACTACTTTCTCAATTAACTTAATTAAATGTAGTTAATCCAACACAATTCTTTAACACTGGGTCTAAATTTAATTTCATTGTGTACAATCCAACTTTGTTTACTTAATTCAATTGTGTTGGAAATATGTGAAAATATTTTGTTGCATCAAAGTATTTCTGAAAAGAGACAGGGGTTTTACATTTCCCAGCATCCTTTGCTTGAGACTGGATTGGGAGAGTACATTTTGAAACTAAGTTTTATTTTTATGTATTTCTACAAAGAATTAAATAATGTTCTGTTATGTTGGGATTTAGAGGAGTTTCTGTAATGGTGGAATATTTTTCAGAGGTTGTGAAGAAGAGTCAAGCTAAGGGTTAGGTCGAGGATATAGGTGATTTACAAAAGTGTAATTTATATATATATGTGTGTGTGTGTGTGTGTGTGTGTGTGTGTGCAATATGTGGATATTGTTATTATAATGAAGCAAATAGTGAAGGATCATCCTGATTGAGAATCATATCCTCAACAGCATCATCATTATGAACAAATTACTATGCTAGTATGTGTTTAGCTGCTATCAAGCTGTTAAATTGAGTAGAGTATTTTGCACAGATCAATATGTTTTTCTTGTCTAAAATTTTTAAGACATACAGTTTAATTATTTCCTATAATATGAATGCACTTGCCATGTGTTTCTTAACTTTTTGACCCCTGTATATGGGCACCATGCATGCCTTAAGAAAAATCCCGTGGGAAAGTTGAATGTAAGTTCGAGCAGAGTGATGTCATACACACTCTTGCTCATAATTCCATTAGTGTTATGATTATTTTAACACATCTGTTTAACAGTGAATATGGTGCAAGGCCAAACGGTCCGGATTGACATCTTGCTTGACCACAGAGGTTGAAATGGGGGGTGACATTTACATGAATATTGAAATAGAATTGAGTTTTCATGACAAACTAAGAAAGCGACCATAATTTGATCATTCAGTGACAAAAACAAACTCTGTGGGAACTCTCTTTGACTGGTCTGCGGCTATGCTGCCCAAAACAGGGTCTATATAATCCATGTATGTAGGTCTAGTTTAAAAAGTTCATGTATGCAAAATGACTTTAATAGCACATTGTGGTTATGAACATGAAGTCCTAAACGGCAAGAATCAATGTGAAACTTTCTCAAAATACCCGAATTGTTCTTTTTTACATCACAGGACATTAAACCAGAAATCAGACTTTGAAGTTGCTTCGAAGAGAAAGCTGCTTGAGTAATTTACAATAATTTCCATCTTGTTCAATGCAAAATCATTAAGTTACACGTTTGATTTGTTATACGCATCCGCTGTCTGATGGCCGTCGATCAATTCGGAAATGTTAAACTTGGCGCAAGCTGCTGGACCATTACTGAACAACACAACAAATGGGCACGTGGAAACATTCGGCACCTGAGCGCCTGTTGCGCCCAAGTGTGAATTAGTCACGCTTAGAGCGAGGTGTGAGCACGTGTCGGCTGAACAGCAGGCTTCGTAGTTTCTGATAGGTGTGTAAATTGGAAAAATCCTGAAAAATAGCCTATTGTGTGAAGAAGTGTTTCTATAGAGCATAATATTTATATATGTATTATATAAATGCTACACACACACACACACACACACACACACACATATATATATATATATATTCCTTCACGATATGCAAGCTTTAGTGAAAGCTTTCCATTCAAAGTATCGCACTACAGCACATTATGCAAATATATTGTATGTAGATTTGATAAAATAAAAATAAAAATGACATTATTGGTATTTTGAAACGACCGTGAGTGTTCAGAATTCTTCAGGGTTGGCGCGTTCGTGGGACAACGTGAATAAGCGCGAGCAGTACGTAAACGTGCTGCGTAATTAGTTGGTGAATATAGTCATGCGGTGGCGCAATTGAGCTTTCCATTAACGCAATGGAAGTTTATTCTTGCTCGCTCACGTTCATATGGACGCACAGTGTACGAGTAAAAGAATAAGTTAGAGTCACACGATGTACTTACTATGTGCTACACTATTGTTCGATTTAGGAATAGTTCACCCAAAAATGAATATTCTCTCATCATTTGCAACTTAACCTCATGCCATCCCAGATGTGTATGACTTTCACAAAGATTTTAGAAGAATATTTCTGCTCTGTAGGTCCATACGATGCAAGTGAATGGGCACCAGAATTTTGAAGCTCCAAAAAGCATATACTGGCAAGGCAGCATAAAAGTAATCCATACAACTCCAGTGGTTAACTCAATGTCTTCAGAACTGATATGATAGGTGTGGGTGAGAAACAGATCAAACAGACAATTAAACATTTTTATATATATATTTTACCGTAAATTCTTCTCCTAGCCAAGAAAGTGACAATATACATGAAGAATGTGAATTGCCAAAAACAAAAGAAGTACTGTATGTCAAATTGAATGTGGAAATTGACAGTAAAAAAGGGACTTAAATGTTCACCCATCACCCACACTTATCATGTCTCTTCAGAAGACATGGATTCAACCACTGGAGGATTACATTTATGCTGCCTTCATATGCTTTTTTGAGCACCAATATTTTGGTACCCATTCACTTGCATTGTACTGAGCTGAAATATTTATCTAAAAATATTTGTTTGTGTTCAGCAGAAGAAAGTCATAGACATCTGAGGATTTCATGAGGGTGAGTAAATGATGAGAGAATTTAGATTTTTTTGTAAACTGTCCCTTTAATGCCTTGAATGTTTGTAAATAATATTTTTTGGTGTTAATTAAGCTTGCCAGCAAAATGTTTTTGTGTGTTTGAACAAAATGTGATATAGAGAAATGGTTATATGAGAACTGCAGATGTCAGTGTTTAATTCAACAGCATTTTAAAGCCCCTAGTAACAGAAAATCATACCTAGATGTATTTAAGCCCCAGTGAGCAATCCAAAGGCAACTGTGGCAAGGAACCAAAACTACATAAAATGTTGTTAGTGGAGAGAAAAACCTTGAGAGGAACCAGACTCAGCAGAGTCAACCCTCTTCTGGCTTTATAATGAATGTACACGATGAACCAAACATTATGACCAACTTCCTAATATGCCGTTGGTCCTCCGTGTGCCTCCAAAACAGCACAGACCTGCTGAGGCATGGACTCTGCAAAACCCCTGAAGGTGCCCTGTGGTATCTGGCACCAAGACATTAGCAGCAGGTCCTGTAAGTTATGAGGTGGAGCCGCCGTGGATCAGACTTGTTGGTCCAGTACATTGCACAGATTCTCAATTAGATTGAGATCTGGGAAATTTGGAGGCTAGGGCAACACTAAAATAAAAAAAACTCTTCATCATGTTCCTCAAACCATTCCTGAACTATGTGTGCAGTGTGGCAGGGCACATTATGCTGTTGAAAGATGCCACTGCCATCAGGGTATACCATTGCCATGAAGGGGGGGTACCTGGTCTGCAACAATGTTTAGGTGGGTGGCACATGTCATATTCTCTTCTACATGAATAGCCAGCAGTGTTTCCCAGCCGAACATTGCCCAGTGCATCACACTCCTTCCCACTGCTTGTCATCTTCCCATAATGCATCCTGTTGCCTTCACTTTCCCAGGTAAACGGCACACACGTACATGGCTGTCCATGTGATGTAAAAGAAAACGTGACTCATTGGACCAGGCGAACTTCTTCCACTGCTGCAAGGCGTGCCCATTGTAGGTGCTTTCGACGGCGGACAGGGGTCAACATGGGAACTCTGACAGTCTGCATCAATGGAGCCCCATATGCAGCAGGGTGGGATGCACTGTGTGCTGTGACACATTCCTCCCATAACCATCATTAAAATGTTTTCTGCAGCAGTAGACCTTTTGTCGGTTCGGACCTGACAGGATAGCCTTCCTTGCCTTTACGCATTGTTGGGCTTTTGGCACCCAACACCCTCTCGCCGATTTGTGGTTTGCCCCTCCTCGGACCACTGTTGTATTCACCACTGCTGACCTGGAGCACTTGGCCATAATAATTTGGCCCTTGTCAAAGTCGCTCAGGTCTTTACTCCTGCTCATTTCTCCTGCCCAACTTATTGTTCGCTTTCCATCTAATCTACCTGGACTTGAACATATGGCCTTGTTAGGAGATGATCAACTTTATTCACTTCACCTGTGAGTGGTCATAATGTTTTGGCTTATCAGTGAATACACTCAATGAGCACTTTATTAGGAACACTATATTAATACTGGGTAGGGCCTCGCTTTGCTCTCAAAACAGGCTCAAGACTTCGTGGTATGGATTCCACAAGATGTTGAAAACATTTCTTTGAGATTCTGGGCAATGTTAACATGATTGCATCACGCAATTTCCACAGATTTGTCAGCTGCACATTCATGCTGCGAATCTCCGGTTCAACCACATCCCAAATGTGTTCTATTGGATTCAGATCCGATAAATTGTCATGTTCATGAAACCAGTTTGATATGAGTTTTGCTTTGTGACATGGTGCATTATCATGCTTGAAATATCCATTTGAAGATGGGTAAATTGTGGCCATGTAGGGATGTGCATGGTCAGCAACAGTACTCAAATAGGGTGAGGCATTCAAGCGATGATTGACGGGTGTTAGCGACCCATCCGTCTCAAGGATCGGCATGTTGTGCAATCTGAGATGATATTCTGCTCACTACAATTGTACAGAGTAGTTATCTAATGAGTTACAGTAGCCTTTCTGTCAGCTCAAATCAGTCTGGCCATTCTCTGTTGACCTCTCTCATCAACAAGGAATTTCCGTCTACAGAACTGCCGCTCTGTTTCTGGCACCATTCTGAGTAAATTCTAGAGTCTGTTGTTTGTGAAAATCCCAGGAGATCAGCAGTTTCAGAAATATTCAAACAAGCCTGTCTGGCACCAACAATCATGCCATGGTCCAAATCACTGAGATCAATTTTCCCCATTCCGATGGTTGGTGTGAACATTAACTGAAGATCCTGACACGCATCTGCATGATTTTATGCACTGCACTGCTGCCACACAATTGGCTGATTAGATAATCACATGGATGATTGTTGGTGCAAGTTGGTTCCATATGATTGATTTTGTTGATACTGCCATAAAAAACTAATAGCCTAATTTGGATAAACAGACACTCCATTAGAATCTGCTCTTGGGTAATAAAATTGGTGAACACATACTGCATTTAGTCTTGATCTACATGCACAGAAAATGCTTGGCTGTCGATTGTTATTTCATGAGCATTGTTAACTGTTATGATGAAGACCACACTTGTTTTAGGTTTAGTGTATTTCAATTTCCAACAGGATTCCAACTATTTTTTTTATTAATGTATTTGCTTTTGTGCTGCCCGATTTGAGGCACGGCCCGGGTTACAGACAGTCTGAGAGTGCAGTCTACTACCGTTCCCGTGGGAAAGTTACACCAGTTCACTGAAAAGTGAGGGAGCACACGTCCATCTCTGCGTGGTTCTATTCTTATTATGATTCTTTTGACACATCTCGTTAACACCAAACGTGTGTCGGTGAACCAAACGTATGTACTGGACAAACGACCTAAGCCTTCACACATTGATAACGTGAGACAATGCGAAAAGGGTCGACCTAAGCCCCCTTTATATATTTGTGGTTGCGTATAGTTTTAGCATTTGGCTTTTTGGCCAATCAGTAATAATTTAAGTTATTTATTTTTTGCTAATGTGTTAAAGCTTAAAATTGACGTTGCACCAAAGGATTTAATTAACATAGTCTACTCGAATTGCCCAATTGACTCTAATACGAACAAGGCTCTGTTTTCACGTAAATGGTCAATATCAAGCTAAACGTTTTTTAGTTGTTTTTTTTTTAAATGGTTGTGTAAACATTTCAAATTCGACAATAACCTACAGGTAATTTCATGAGTGCTATGATGGGAACCAGCAACTAACCGCGCTCTCCTAACACGGACTGCTTAGACACCTCAGTTCTTTTTTATTATCTGTCAAAATTTGTACATTATCAACAGAGCATGAAGGTTCCCACGCTACTCTCCAATAAACACGAGAGTGCATGGGATGCAGCCTGCGTTCACACATAATCTTCATTTCCATCACTTTGGTGGTACTTTTGGTGAACGGCCATTTATATAGTTGTCCATCAAGTCTAAAAGGCAATGTTACCTTGTCCTTGAGTATAAAAGTTATGGAAACGCATTTACTTCTTCAAACTTTTAAAAATCAAAAGTTTCTCAAATGTGTTTTTGCCTGCCTTTTACTCAGTGACACCCAATGTATCTTCATTTGCACATTAAAGGCAAAGATTAAAGCAAATGGCACGCGTATGACCATTAAGTGTGATGTAGCCAAAGGGTCCTACTTGTTTGCTCGCATGCATGAGAATGGCGTTGGTGACATGGCTGCTTCGGGTGATATATGCATAGCAACTTCTATTTGCGTATTTACATTTACAGTTTTGCGTTCCTGGTAATTGATTGTAATGCCATCGTGCACGGCCATCGTCGGGCTGGTGAAAAATACCTTTAGAAAATGCGTTTACGCGTAAATATCAAACATTCGCGACAGACTTGCTTTCTTTTGTGATGTCACATTATGGGCATATGGCTACCTGAAATGTTTTATTTTGGTTCGTGTATTCTCAACAGGTTAATTCAAGGTGCTACGATGGGAACCAGCTTTTAACCACGCTCTCCCGGTAACACTGACCGCTTACACCTCACCCAGTAGGCCTACCACAAGGTTTTATTACCTGTCAGAATTTGTACATTATCAACCGAGCACACAGACGGTTCCCACGCTAATCTCCAACAAACACGTAAGTGAATGGGGAAATGCATTATGCTATAGAGTAGCCTATTTACATATGGTCTCTATTTTCATCACTTTGGTGGGACGGGTGATCAGCCATTTTTATTCATTGCCGTCTATCTGGTTATCAAAGTTATTTACTCGTAGCCTTATGAAGTCATGGGGACGTAATTTCTAAACTTTAAAATGAGACGGAATTTATGTTTGGAAACATCTATGTTGGGGCATAAGGCTCAATTTATTTGATTTTCTCCCAAAAACACAAAATAGCATCAAAAACTACTACAGTACTTCACTAAACACCTGTTTGTCAATATGAACTGCAAACATCCGGATCAATGAGATTATTGCGATCAATGTCTAAAGGGTGATTTTGAGGCATTTTTGCAGCTGATGCATATCCTGGAAATTATCACATTTATATTTTATATATTTATTTATATTTTTATATTTTGTTTGAGGTAATTATAATTAAATCAAAAGTCTTTTAATAACTGTCCAACAAGTGAAAGAGGCTAAATGCCCCATAAAAACATTTTTTTGTGTTTTTTTTAAGTGCGGGAATAGATTTGTTATAAAACTACAAATAAAATGTTCAAACTGATCAAGTCACAATGGAGATTTTTTTTTTTTTTTTTTTTTTTACAGAATACTGATCAATATCAATATAAAATGTGATTGAATTGAACAAGAAATGATGCACCCTTTTCTGAAGTGGTATTTTGAGTAAGCATTATCTTAACTTGTTACTAAAAAGTATCTTGCTGTTTCAAAAGTCTCTGCATAAGTTGACAAATTGTGCCCTATAACTATTACCCCGATATGTACAGAATATCAACATAACTGCCTTGGGGACCTTTTACCCCAAGTGAGGCAGTGTTGTATCCCAGCTGTGGGGTAAAATGCTCCCTCGCCACCTTTAAAAAAAAAAAAATTAAATTCTCACAAAAGTTTTTTTTTCGCTTCATCATTATTCAATAATTTCTTGAATTTTTAGACAATTTGTGACCATAACAAACAATGCACATTGTACCCTATATATAAAGATAATTTTCCTAAACACCTGTTTGTCACGTCACTATGTACTACAAAGTTTGGACAGCTAGTAGAAAACATTTTATTTAATTTTACATAGAATAGATGACCATTATCTAAATGAATTTGCAACATTTTTAAAATGATTCAGACAAAAATACTTATTTGTCATTTTCAGTTTCGTTCAAGGTTTTTAAAGGTGCACTCAGTAACTTTTGTCTTTGTGTCATCTTGTACTTACACTGTCACCTAGTGGCTTGGATGCAGCATCATTTAAAATCAATAGTTTTCAGTTTCAGATGCCATTGTAGAAATGTAGTATTTACAGTCAGCCACGATTATTTTTTTTTATTATATCAAATAACAGGATGGTCACTGAGATTAAGCGAGTAGTATTCAGCTGGTCTTGTGATTATAACATGGCAGCCCCCATGTGCGGACCCTCTCCATCAAAACAGCTTTTATAATGTTACTGATATGACTGGAGTCTTCATTTTAATGTGAGTGGTCTTGATTTCCTACATTTATTGCAAAATTACAATTCATGTCTTTCGGAGTTAAACTTTTTAATTAGGAAAAAATATTAAATGAACCTTTAAATCACTCAGATTTTGGTCTGGATCCTTAGTGTTTGCATTACGATCAAAAAAAGCATGTAACAAACACACGCTACCTTCTCTAAAATACCCAAGCTCTTTTCGTAGATACATACTAATTCGTATGCACACGTGGAGACTGTCCGCACGCGTGCATTGTTCACAGGTGTGAGGGTGCCACGCGCCCATCCATGTTGTAAGGAGGTGTGAACACACGTTCTCTCTCTCTCTCTCTCTCTCTCTCTCTCTCTCTCTCTCTCTCTCTCTCTCTCTCTCTCTCTCTCTCTCTCTCTGACCCCCTGATGTCTAACACCTTTAGAACCAACTTCAACTTTGTGCTTTTGAGCAAAACAATCTTAATAATATCAAATGAAAAATAATACATATGCAATTATTGCATTGTAAAACCAAGTAAATTAGGTTCCGTATTGAATAACGGCAGATGCACTTTCCTCGTTTTATTACAGGCTACATATATTTTCAACATATATTTTATAAAATGGTTTGTTCCGACCTGGATAGTTTTCTATGCCGCTTAAGAGACAACCGTAAAGAGCCTACACTAATGAGGCAGCCTGACATGACATCGACGATATTTCCTATTTAGTGCACTATACTATCTATAATCACTATATTTGGAAATGCGAATGAATGAACGAGTGAGCGATTTCGGACACTCTCATATTCCTACTTGACGGAAGAACTGTTACTAATCTTATAATGAAGAACCACTTTAACGCACGATTCCCCGGTTTATTTATTCAATAGCCTATTAGTTTCAAGCTGCATTAATACAATATTCTGCGTTCAATACAAGTTAACACAATATTGATTACCACAAAAATTATTTTGACTTATCCCTCCTTTTTTAGTTTTTTTTTTTTTTAGATAAAGCAAAAATCTGGTTCCAGTGAGCCACTAACAATGGAAGTGAATGGGGGCCAATCGGTTCAAGATAAAATACTCATGTTTTCAAAAGTATAGCCACAAGGCATAAACAATATGTGTGTTAAACATTATTTTAGTTTGTTGAAATCGCTTATTAACCTTTTTGTGTAAAGTTAAAGCCAATTTTACAACTTTGTTGCCATGACGATGTAAGAATGTTAAGAAACCCTAAAATGACAATGTAAATAACTTTACAGGTCAAATAATACAGGCGAATTCATGTTGGCTAAGTTGTCATATAAAATCAAAAGCTTCACATTTCTACCTTTAAATCCTCCCAAAATTGGCCCCATTCACTTCCATTGTAAGTGCCATACTGTAACTCCGATTTTTGCCTTTTTTTAAAGAAAAGGGAGCACGAGTCGAAATATTTTTTGTGGTAATCAACATTATGCCACAAATGTTGTCTATTAAGCTTAACTTGTATTGAACTCGTAATATTCCTTTAAACATGTGACACATGATTAGGCTACCTCACTTTCAATGATAAAAAATGCCAAGTTGATTCATAAAAAATAGGAACGAGAGCGTACAGCTAAGATACAGACAAACACAGCCGTTGCATTAAATTAGACACTGGAAGATAAAATGCATGCGCTCACTTTTTTGTTACTATAAAGGATTTGTCTCACGACCGGCGCGTGGGCTATTGATATGCATATATTCGCTGGTGCCCACGGAGGTCAAGGTGTTAAGCCGCGCGTGCCTTCAATCACTTTGATCTGGTTACTGAATGTCATAAACACAGATAGTATTACTACTCTAAACTACTGAAACGTAAATAAAAAAAGAAAGAAAAAAGTAGATAATGTTAAATATGTCGGCCTAAACATCATTCCAATTAGGCTACTCACCTAACAGGTAACGTTCCAACAACATTGGCTAACATTATTTTAAGGTTCGGAACAATTGTTGTAAATAAAGCGTTAATGAAACATCCTTATAACGTTCTTAACCTTAAAGAATGTTCTTCTAACGGTAAGAAACCTGGACATGTTCATGTTCCAAAAACCACAATGTAACGTTTGGAAAATGTTTTATGGAACATACATTTACTAGCTAGCTAATTACATCGTCTAACGCTTCAACTTCTAGTATCCTTCTTTAATATTAAATGTCTGTGGCCTATATCACAATTTATTTTATAGTTACTTTTAATAATATAATATTAGAATGATATATAGGCTGTTCGTTTAGTTATTTTGTTGTTAGGCTTTTAGTTGTGAACAACTGGGTCCAATACCATATAGTAGCACCACAGGGATTGGTCTGTGACAGACAGTGGGCGTGGTTTGTTATACTGTTCGCCTAAATGCCTATAAATACCTGTGCTTAACCTCAACTTTCATTTCACAACTGTTTGCGTGAGCGAAGAGAGATTTTTTCCAGCATACCACGCTATACTTGGATTTAAGCACTAATATAAGCTGTTCTTTGAAGTACATTGAAGTACAATGAAATTACTTGGAGACACTGAGAACATAAAAATGGACAGAAAGGTAAATATTCATTTCTATCTTTAAATCTGGAATCCTAACAAATAATGGAAACACTGAGCAGACTGGTGTGTATACTGATACAAGTTAGTATAATCAGGATTGTCCACTGATCAATTAAATTTGTTTTTTCAGTTGTTAAAGCCTCAGGTAGAAAGACGAAGAAGAGAGAGGATGAATCGGAGCCTGGAAAACCTGAGAACTCTGCTAATGCAAGGCCCTGAGCACAATGTAAGAACACAGAACACTTACCAAATCAATATAATGCCATCTTCTGGCTTTTATTGTCTACACATGGTGTCTGAATAGGTTTGGAGCCTTTTCTGAATCCAACTTTCTTATTATTGCAGAGTTCTACCCAACGAAGAATGGAGAAAGCAGAAATCCTGGAGTACACTGTCCTCTTTTTGCAAAACACTGTTGCTCAGGCCAAGAAAGCAAAGGATGAGGAGGGAAGAGAAAAACACCAGTTTATTGAAGGCTTCTCAACATGTCTTCAGAAAGCTGCCCGTTTCATGATAGATGAAGGTAAGGCTCGTGGACTGGAGGGTTCAATATCAGGCACACTGTGTCAACGCCTGAGCCAGCCCAGTGTGCCGGCCAACATCAGGCTGCCTGTCAGAATTCAGAACTCTTCCAGAATTCAGGTTCCAGGTTCAACTGTGCAGCATCATCTGCATCTGCAGAAGCAGCAGCAGAATTCGGTTTGCAAACAAGGGTTTTCATCGGCTGGCAGGAACGTTGTGGTTCCGTTCAGAAGCACAGAACCAAGCACGATGCAAAGTCATGCAGCAGCCCAACCAACCTCCCAACACCAAGCACCAGTCAGTGAAGCTGTCTGGAGACCTTGGCCTTAATAGAAATCTAAAGACATTTTAAGAGAAATGGACTCAGAATGCTGGGGCTTGTGTAATAATGTCATCTCTTCTAAATGAATCTGTAGAGAGACATGTTTATTTCCAAAAACTGTTGTCGTGTAATGATTTTATGATCTGACATAACAAATGTAAAACGTGTACATAGTGTATGATAAATGATGGCAATCTATTTAAAAATCTGTTTGTTTTTTTTTTTCTTTTTTGCATGATCTGTACTGAGTGTATGATCATTTAGAATACATAACTGATGTATGAATTTATCTATTTTGCACATTAATTTATTCATGCCATTCCCTTTTATGCTCAGATATATAGTTGTATATTTTGGGGTTGAAACAAATACATTCCATCATTAAAAACTTTAAAAATGACCTTTCTATTTGTATGTATTTATTTATGTATTTATTATTACTATTATTTAAATAGCATATTTTCATTATTATTTAGCGTAATGAAATTTTGAAAGGCAAAAGGCGTGCCATGCATTAACAATAAAGCTATTTAAGACGTCTGCTGCACGCGCCGAAGATTTGCAATCGTCTTTGATCCTCACATCCTTTGAAATGCGCGCTCCCAAATGTGACGCGCAAGTGTCAGCCTTTGAGGCGTCCCGAGATAATTTACACTTGCTGGCACACTTCCATACGACTCCTGTTCTTACACCTCTGGCTTCCTCTGTTCATTTGTCGGCGCATGCAAAACATGCATAAATAGCCTAAGGTGCAAAAAGGCGCCACGTGCCATTATACATTTTGAAAGACGGTAATTTTATTACCCAAGAGTAGCAGATTCTAATGGAGTGCCTGTTTATCCAAATTAGGCTATTAGTTTTTTATGGCAGTATCAACAAAATCAATCATATGGAACCAACTTGCACCAACAATCATCCATGTGATTATCTAATCAGCCAACTGTGTGGCAGCAGTGCAGTGCATAAAATCATGCAGATGCGTGTCAGGATCTTCAGTTAATGTTCACACCAACCATCGGAATGGGGAAAATTGATCTCAGTGATTTGGACCATGGCATGATTGTTGGTGCCAGACAGGCTTGTTTGAATATTTCTGAAACTGCTGATCTCCTGGGATTTTCACAAACAACAGACTCTAGAATTTACTCAGAATGGTGCCAGAAACAGAGCGGCAGTTCTGTAGACGGAAATTCCTTGTTGATGAGAGAGGTCAACAGAGAATGGCCAGACTGATTTGAGCTGACAGAAAGGCTACTGTAACTCATTAGATAACTACTCTGTACAATTGTAGTGAGCAGAATATCATCTCAGATTGCACAACATGCTGATCCTTGAGACGGATGGGTCGCTAACACCCGTCAATCATAGCTTGAATGCCTCACCCTATTTGAGTACTGTTGCTGACCATGCACATCCCTACATGGCCACAATTTACCCATCTTCAAATGGATATTTCAAGCATGATAATGCACCATGTCACAAAGCAAAACTCATATCAAACTGGTTTCATGAACATGACAATTTATCGGATCTGAATCCAATAGAACACATTTGGGATGTGGTTGAACCGGAGATTCGCAGCATGAATGTGCAGCTGACAAATCTGTGGAAATTGCGTGATGCAATCATGTTAACATTGCCCAGAATCTCAAATAAATGTTTTCAACATCTTGTGGAATCCATACCACGAAGTCTTGAGCCTGTTTTGAGAGCAAAGCGAGGCCCTACCCAGTATTAATATAGTGTTCCTAATAAAGTGCTCATTGAGTGTATTCACTGATAAGCCAAAACATTATGACCACTCACAGGTGAAGTGAATAAAGTTGATCATCTCCTAACAAGGCCATATGTTCAAGTCCAGGTAGATTAGATGGAAAGCGAACAATAAGTTGGGCAGGAGAAATGAGCAGGAGTAAAGACCTGAGCGACTTTGACAAGGGCAAAATTATTATGGCCAAGTGCTCCAGGTCAGCAGTGGTGAATACAGCAGTGGTCCGAGGAGGGGCAAACCACAAATCGGCGAGAGGGTGTTGGGTGCCAAAAGCCCAACAATGCGCAAAGGCAAGGAAGGCTATCCTGTCAGGTCCGAACCGACAAAAGGTCTACTGCTGCAGAAAACATTTTAATGATGGTTATGGGAGGAATGTGTCACAGCACACAGTGCATCCCACCCTGCTGCATATGGGGCTCCATTGATGCAGACTGTCAGAGTTCCCATGTTGACCCCTGTCCGCCGTCGAAAGCACCTACAATGGGCACGCCGCAAGTGTCGGTGCTGGACCTTGCAGCAGTGGAAGAAGTTCGCCTGGTCCAATGAGTCACGTTTTCTTTTACATCACATGGACAGCCATGTGCGCGTGTGCCGTTTACCTGGGAAAGTGAAGGCAACAGGATGCATTATGGGAAGATGACAAGCAGTGGGAGGGAGTGTGATGCACTGGCCAATGTTCGGCTGGGAAACCCTGGATCTGGCTATTCATGTAGAAGAGAATATGACATGTGCCACCCACCTAAACATTGTTGCAGACCAGGTACCCCCCTTCATGGCAATGGTATACCCTGATGGCAGTGGCATCTTTCAACAGCATAATGTGCCCTGCCACACTGCACACATAGTTCGGGAATGGTTTGAGGAACATGGTGAAGAGTTTTTTTATTTTAGTGTTGCCCTAGCCTCCAAATTTCCCAGATCTCAATCCAATTGAGAATCTGTGCAATGTACTGGACAGACAAGTCTGATCCACGGCGGCTCCACCTCATAACTTACAGGACTTGAAGGACCTGCTGCTAATGTCTTGGTGCCAGATACCACAGGGCACCTTCAGGGGTTTTGCAGAGTCCATGCCTCAGCAGGTCTGTGCTGTTTTGGAGGCACACGGAGGACCAACGGCATATTAGGAAGTTGGTCATAATGTTTGGTTCATCAGTGTATACTGTATATACAAATTAAAAAGAGCAGATTTACATTCTAAATCTAAACTAAATCATACATTATATGTATCTACAGTATATATACACTATATATACATGCGATAGAGCTAAATTATATTGGTACGTGTACATTCATTATAAAGCCAGAAGAGGGTTGACTCTGCTGAGTCTGGTTCCTCTCAAGGTTTTTCTCTCCACTAACAACATTTTATGTAGTTTTGGTTCCTTGCCACAGTTGCCTTTGGATTGCTCACTGGGGCTTAAATACATCTAGGTATGATTTTCTGTTACTAGGGGCTTTAAAATGCTGTTGAATTAAACACTGACATCTGCAGTTCTCATATAACCATTTCTCTATATCACATTTTTGTTCAAAACATACAAAAACATTTTGCTGGCAAGCTTAATTAACACCAAAAAATATTATTTACAAACATTCAAGGCATTAAAGGGACAGTTTACAAAAAAATCTAAATTCTCTCATCATTTACTCACCCTCATGAAATCCTCAGATGTCTATGACTTTCTTCTGCTGAACACAAACAAATATTTTTAGATAAATATTTCAGCTCAGTACAATGCAAGTGAATGGGTACCAAAATATTGGTGCTCAAAAAAGCATATGAAGGCAGCATAAATGTAATCCTCCAGTGGTTGAATCCATGTCTTCTGAAGAGACATGATAAGTGTGGGTGATGGGTGAACATTTAAGTCCCTTTTTTACTGTCAATTTCCACATTCAATTTGACATACAGTACTTCTTTTGTTTTTGGCAATTCACATTCTTCATGTATATTGTCACTTTCTTGGCTAGGAGAAGAATTTACGGTAAAAAATATATATAAAAATGTTTAATTGTCTGTTTGATCTGTTTCTCACCCACACCTATCATATCAGTTCTGAAGACATTGAGTTAACCACTGGAGTTGTATGGATTACTTTTATGCTGCCTTGCCAGTATATGCTTTTTGGAGCTTCAAAATTCTGGTGCCCATTCACTTGCATCGTATGGACCTACAGAGCAGAAATATTCTTCTAAAATCTTTGTGAAAGTCATACACATCTGGGATGGCATGAGGTTAAGTTGCAAATGATGAGAGAATATTCATTTTTGGGTGAACTATTCCTAAATCAAACAATAGTGTAGCATATAGTGAGTACATCGTGTGACTCTAACTTATTCTTTTACTCGTACACTGTGCGTCCATATGAACGTGAGCGAGCAAGAATAAACTTCCATTGCGTTAATGGAAAGCTCAATTGCGCCACCGCATGACTATATTCACCAACTAATTACGCAGCACGTTTACGTACTGCTCGCGCTTATTCACGTTGTCCCACGAACGCGCCAACCCTGAAGAATTCTGAACACTCACGGTCGTTTCAAAATACCAATAATGTCATTTTTATTTTTATTTTATCAAATCTACATACAGTATATTTGCATAATGTGCTGTAGTGCGATCCTTTGAATGGAAAGCTTTCACTAAAGCTTGCATATCGTGAAGGAATATATATATATGTGTGTGTGTGTGTGTGTGTGTGTGTGTGTGTGTGTGTGTGTGTGTGTGTGTGTGTGTGTAGCATTTATATAATACATATATAAATATTATGCTCTATAGAAACACTTCTTCACACAATAGGCTATTTTTCAGGATTTTTCCAATTTACACACCTATCAGAAACTACGAAGCCTGCTGTTCAGCCGACACGTGCTCACACCTCGCTCTAAGCGTGACTAATTCACACTTGGGCGCAACAGGCGCTCAGGTGCCGAATGTTTCCACGTGCCCATTTGTTGTGTTGTTCAGTAATGGTCCAGCAGCTTGCGCCAAGTTTAACATTTCCGAATTGATCGACGGCCATCAGACAGCGGATGCGTATAACAAATCAAACGTGTAACTTAATGATTTTGCATTGAACAAGATGGAAATTATTGTAAATTACTCAAGCAGCTTTCTCTTCGAAGCAACTTCAAAGTCTGATTTCTGGTTTAATGTCCTGTGATGTAAAAAAGAACAATTCGGGTATTTTGAGAAAGTTTCACATTGATTCTTGCCGTTTAGGACTTCATGTTCATAACCACAATGTGCTATTAAAGTCATTTTGCATACATGAACTTTTTAAACTAGACCTACATACATGGATTATATAGACCCTGTTTTGGGCAGCATAGCCGCAGACCAGTCAAAGAGAGTTCCCACAGAGTTTGTTTTTGTCACTGAATGATCAAATTATGGTCGCTTTCTTAGTTTGTCATGAAAACTCAATTCTATTTCAATATTCATGTAAATG
Source organism: Moxostoma hubbsi (assembly GCA_032164185.1). Classification (NCBI taxonomy): domain Eukaryota; kingdom Metazoa; phylum Chordata; class Actinopteri; order Cypriniformes; family Catostomidae; genus Moxostoma; species Moxostoma hubbsi. The sequence goes on along the minus strand of JAVLUX010000044.1, from coordinate 18,847,605 downwards.
TCACCCCCCATTTCAACCTCTGTGGTCAAGCAAGATGTCAATCCGGACCGTTTGGCCTTGCACCATATTCACTGTTAAACAGATGTGTTAAAATAATCATAACACTAATGGAATTATGAGCAAGAGTGTGTATGACATCACTCTGCTCGAACTTACATTCAACTTTCCCACGGGATTTTTCTTAAGGCATGCATGGTGCCCATATACAGGGGTCAAAAAGTTAAGAAACACATGGCAAGTGCATTCATATTATAGGAAATAATTAAACTGTATGTCTTAAAAATTTTAGACAAGAAAAACATATTGATCTGTGCAAATTACTCCACTCAATTTAACAGCTTGATACCAGCTAAACACATACTAGCATAGTATAGATATCAATTTGTTCATAATGATGATGCTGTTGAGGATATGATTCTCAATCAGGATGATCCTTCACTATTTGCTTCATTATAATAACAATATCCACATATTGCACACACACACACACACACACACACACACACACACATATATATATAAATTACACTTTTGTAAATCACCTATATCCTCGACCTAACCCTTAGCTTGACTCTTCTTCACAACCTCTGAAAAATATTCCACCATTACAGAAACTCCTCTAAATCCCAACATAACAGAACATTATTTAATTCTTTGTAGAAATACATAAAAATAAAACTTAGTTTCAAAATGTACTCTCCCAATCCAGTCTCAAGCAAAGGATGCTGGGAAATGTAAAACCCCTGTCTCTTTTCAGAAATACTTTGATGCAACAAAATATTTTCACATATTTCCAACACAATTGAATTAAGTAAACAAAGTTGGATTGTACACAATGAAATTAAATTTAGACCCAGTGTTAAAGAATTGTGTTGGATTAACTACATTTAATTAAGTTAATTGAGAAAGTAGTAAAAATCATGTTGAGTGAACACTATATGTTAGAAGTCTGAATCCATTTGATAATTTCATTTCAATAATCATATCACTTTTTTAATGATTTTTTATGTGTTGAATTTTACTTGGACTTTACGCAATGTGATTATGTTCTAATCTCAAACATAAATGCATTAGGTTGAGTTTATTTATTTATGTTCTCCATTGGATGTGTTATTTATGGAAACCTTCGAAATATGACTAATAATAAAATCCCGGCCGTTTCACCTTTTTAATCAACATACTGCTTTTGAAAAAGTTGGAACACGACAAACACAGGCGTGAATATTTAATAGGCATACACCCGGGACTGAACATACATTTAGACCTACAGATACACAATGCGTGCAATTATGGACATATTTTGATAGGCCTATGTATTTGAATACTGTAACAAAATATCTTAAATTACGCATTGCAGGCTCAAACTCTGTACGGAAGTCATTCAAAATTAAGCCCAGACCAAGTCGGCCATATTTCGTATTGGGTGTTTATTCGTTTCTGCGCTATTTTCTTCTGATCATTGAAAGGCAACATGTTCACGCGCTACAGGTGCGAAGGCAATGCGCGAGAATCGTTGCGCACCTGATGAAATGCTAAACACCCCTGCATAGTTGAGCACCCTAGTCTCGGAGTGTGAGTGTGTTCGTTTTTACACGTTTCCAGTTCCAAAACATTCTGTTCCCACAAGAAAATCTGGACTTTCCATAGCACAAATAGGCTACTTTTTATTTTAGGAGATTTAGTTTAAAAAGTGGAACACATTTGAACACGAATTATGGGCAAATATTCATAGATCAACATTAAAAGCAATCTGCCATGACTGAAGAACATGTAGCCTACATATTATAGGTAACATTTGATTTTAACAGCAATAACATTGGAAGGGCTTTGAGACCTCATTATTATCGCGTGCCTTGTTGTGTGTAATTCAAAGTCTTAAATTGCTGCCTTCCCCAATGATCGACTTTTGGGAGATTGTGCTTTCTATAAATTGGCCCTATAAAATTTCTTGGAAAAAATATTGATTCATTGTTATTTACTGTTGCGTGTAGTAAGTAACATAGCATTTGGACAATGGTAAAGTATACATTTGTGTACGTATGCTTAAAGGTCGTGAACTTTGAGAGGAGCGTGCTGCATGGCAACCCAGTCTCACGGCAGTTCGTGACATAGTCACGAAATTTAATCTATTGATTCGTGTTCATGGACACGAATTTCCCTTTTTTTTCGTGTCACTCATCACGACTTTCAATCCAATGTATTTCTATGGGACATATTTTTCGTGCCTGCACTACGTTTTTCTTTCGAGAAACATAACGTAAACATAAACGCCACACTCTGCACAGTAGGCAGACCACCATGTATGGCTTTTATAAATACATTCCCCCAACAGAGTTTGTGAAACTCCATGATGATAAGTACATCATCTGTGAACAAGGTTGGTGTCTTTTTTTCAGTTGATTTGCATTTTTTTTTTTTTTATCAACACACAACATTATTAAATTATTCATTATGTTTTCCAAGTACTTGCTAACAATCCAAACATTCTTTAATGTCATCACGATTGTCCTTTGCTCTTGCCAGATTGTTTGCTGCCAACAGCCTTTCCTCAAAATATATGCTCCTGTGACACTGGTGATGTTTCAATCTCTGTTGGTAGATCCATCATACTTGTTTGCATAAATGGTAGGATTGGGTAAAAAAAATATTGTTTATCTAACATATTACTTTAGTTCCTTGTTAGTTATTTGTCTTTCATGTGCTCTCAGGCCGTTATAATCTTCACGTTCCGGTGCTAACCGCACAATAAGCAATGGGCTCCAGAAGTCAGTGACTTTGTAAGGAGTGGTTACTGGCCCGCTACCATGCAAGCACAGACACTTTTCCACCAAGATCTGCTCCATTCCTTTGAAGCTATGAAGACAACAGCTCCAGGAATGTCAGTGAAAGCCTTCACAGCAATGTTGGACCAGAGAACAAAGCGGTTTGGAAGAGTGAGTAAAAAAATGTATGGCAAAAAGGGTGTTTGAGTCCAAACAGGGCGCAAATTTGAATATACCCACATATGAAGTCAAGGTCCACAAGTGGCTGTTATATTTCAGGTTACTGAAATTAACTGAACTGAAGACCATATTAGAGAGCATTGCCAATTGCATCCTTTCTTGGGTTTGAAAAGGTACATTAACAAAACATAAATGGGGTGACCTTGTAGTTCATTGTCGTTTAAAGCTGTTCTATAAATTGTTTTTCAGGCTGGCAAAGTGAATGCAGATGCTTTTCAGAGGAGCTTTCTGCAATATGTGTACTGCAACTCTGAAGAGGACCAACTTCTAGAAAAGGAGCCATTTGTCTGTCCAGCCTGTAGTCCTGAAATGGTGGCTGTTTCAGTGGATGGCAACAGAAAACTCTACAGGTTCCAGAAAGCAAACAAACAACTAGTAATGTCTGCGCGTGCCTGAATTTTTCCATACGCACTGATTAGTCCACATTATTGACCCCTGGGGGGTCCCGTAGGCTTAGGCTAACCATGCCACTTTAGCTAAAAACTTTAGCAAACACTAATTCAGTCTGTTGATTTGTAGTGCTGTCATCAGCCATGTCTAAAAGCTGAAGATCCATGTCACAACATGATTGAAAACTGTTTGATTAATTCCAATGTAGTTAATGTACTTGCTATTAACATTATCATAATAATATAGTTCTCATTTTGTTATTTAAAATTAAGCTGTTGATACTGTAGCTGTTGAATATAATATCCATGTTAGACTTTGTAACCTTGTAACCTTTAAAAAAAAGTGTCATATAAATACAATTATTATAATTTATTATTATTATTATTATGTAAAACTTCTTACTACAGTGGTTATCCAGAATACATTTTGTTGTAGGACTGAAGAGCCAGGGTTCTTTGATGGAGTGTTTTTATCCCAAGACTCTGTGGTGTCCAGTTTTGTTGAGGAAGTCCGGGGGACTGTCAAGAGTGTAAGTTTTCAATCAGGCTGAGCAGTGGGTATCTCTGGCTTATTTTATAACTAATTGGAAGTAAAGTTGGAAACACTGTAGCCTTATTAGGTGTTCGGATGAGGGAATCTTTAATCAGGTGTTGAGATGGCAATGGCAGGTTACTGAGGTTAGCGATGCAATCAGACTTTCACAAAGAGTGAAGTTGCAGAGCTGGATGAAAAAAATACAACTAGATTCTAATTCAGAGGGCACAGTATGTTTATAGTATTGGTTGCCGCACATACATTATGTCTGACACAATTTCTGACAAAGTTAGACTATTGCAATTATCCTCCTGCATGCTAAATGGCAAATAATTTCAATTGGTTTGTTATACTCCATGGAATTGCAGATGGAAGATGGGTCAGGCAATCAAAGATAAAATCTAATCAGACTGTAATTGTTGGTGTGTGAGCGTGCAGCCCTGCTATTTAACTTTTTACTTTGGTAGAAGGCAGGAAGAGCGATGTTTGGGGAATCCCACTGGACAGCAGCAAGAGAGACATCAAAGCAGGCCAACAAGTTGGATGAAGAAGGTGTAGAAATCGCTGTGTGCAGGCATGGATTCCTCCTCAAAGGTTGGTATTGGTCTTGATAAATTGCAATGAAAAATATATGTAGATGAAACATCTGAAGCCTATTCTTCAGTGTGCAATGTGCTCTGTACTTATTTCTTTTTTTTCCAAAAGGTCTGAATATGTATAGAGGAGAAATCTTTGCATATCCAATGTTTCTCCAAAAAGAGTTCCAGGGTGCTGCATTTTTGGCCATGGATGTGACCTGCCGTTATGTGCCATACCTGGAGAAGGTGTCAGAGGCCCTGACTCATCTTCAACCTCTTCAGAAAATGAGACATTGCTTGTCTGTGATGCATGCCAAAGCCCACAATACAAAATGCGAGGTGATGCTTTTAACTACTTTTACATTTCAGAGTGATGTAGCCAACAATTAACGTAAAGTACCACAATGAATGATGTTGTGACCCAAACAACAACCCAGGAGTGTATTTTGAGTTATACATGAGGCCCTATGTGCTGTCCTCTACAGCTGGTGACCTTGGGATATGTATCAATATTGATCACCCTGTTGTCCACCCTGTTTAACAAGTCCACTGCTTCCTGTAGATTCTGTGGAATGCAAGGAACCAGGAAGGTGCCGGAACCACTCTTGGTGAAGAAGTAGAGCAAGTCAATAGTTTTCTCTCCAGATGTTCCCTGACCACAAAGTATATGTCCAAGTCAGGTTTGTCAGCTTCTTTGCCCCCTGCTCCCCTGCAAATGTACACATTAACATTTTACAATTTATGGTGATTTTTCTATCGTTCTTTACAGTAAGAACTGATATGCTTACTGTCCATGCTATTGGGTGGAATCAACGTAAAGAGAATGGCCTCCACATTGCCTTGTCTTCCAGATTCAAAAAGGTATGTTCATGTACTGAAAAAGGATGAACTATTTTAAACTGTTAAATTTGAACTTAAAGTCCACCCAAAATGCATCACTTCAGCTATGTATATGTAGTCGAATATGTCAGTATATTAAATCAGGCAGGAACATATACTTTTTGGTATTTTATGAAATGACAGTGTGTTGTGTGTTGCTGTTTTGCAGACAGTAGAAAACACCTTGGATGCAACAGAGAGCCTGAAGAAGATGCAGGACCAGTTGCATTGCAGTGATGACATGCTAAAGCAGTGGGCCAGTAGCGGTAAGGGCAATGTTGTTTTATACATAAACACTGGAGTAATTTGGTTGTAATGCATGTAGCTGTAGCTTAATGTTAAATTATGATGTGGGGATGGGCACTATTTGCAAGTCATAAGTCTTCAATAGGTATTTTGACTTAAAGAAAGTAAACTTTTTAGCAATGAAAACAGAATGATTGGTGCATGTTCATGCAAATCAGACCAAAATGGAACAATATTATTTGAGGTAGGAAATGACAGACCAAGCACAATGTGCCAGTAAAGCCCAATTTATACTTCTGCGTCAAACTCCTGCCGTATATACGTCGTAGGCTGTGTGTAGCGTGTATCCTTCGCCGAACCCTGACGTGCACCTCTCCAAAAATGTAACAACGCGTCAATACTTTGCGTAAGCAAGCACTGTGTTTTGGCCTGCTAGAACCCCTCCCTCGGGTTTCACATGCTCCCTCTGCATGTGTAATTGTGCTTCAACGCAGACAACGACGCAGAAGTATAAATGAAAACCAACACGTAGTCTATAGCGTAGAGGCTCCGGTGTAGGTCCGACGCAGAAGTATAAATCAGCCTTAAGGCTCCATGTTTGCACCATTTATGCATGCTCTGCTTGAAATTCTGATATTTTCAAAAGGCACTTGTTGGTTCTCATTCTTGGTGCAAGTATCTCAGCTTCTCATTGGAAACAGAAACTAAGTGTAAATCAAACTATATGGCTTTATGCACTTTAAAATTCATAGGTCAAACTATTTTCAAGTGAAAAGCAATCATGCTAGTATTGGCTCAAGAACTAAGGATACATGGCCTTCAAAGATTATTTTATCAAATTATTATTTTCCAATTTGACTTGGCTCTCTCTGATAAAATGTTTAGTGTGACAGTAATTTCATTACTCTTCATGTGTGGACTTATAGGCTATCCCAATGGATTCACAGAGGAGGCGTCCAAGGGCCTCATCAGTCTACTTAAGAGAAGACTGCATAACCTCAGACTCAAACAGCAGACTGTAGCATGCACATACAGAGGCATTCTCGAACCAACTCCTAGGCTGGTGGAAGAAGATGAAGATGAAGGGGAAATGGACTGGCAACGTGACCTCAGCTCTGATGATGATGATGATGATGATGATGATAATGATGCTGAGGTGGGGACTCAAGTCACTTGACTTGGGACTCAAGTCACAGTTGTAATCCCTTTTGCTTTGACTTGTACTTTGATGACTTGAAAAGGTTTCTAAAGTCTTGACAAAAGATCCTGTTTTTGTTAGTGATTTAGTTTGAAAGTGACTCCTCAGTTGTTTGTTTCTGCATTTATCCGTATTTTGCTACATATGCTCTCAGATTATACTTTTTTTATACTTTTTTTTTTCTTTTTTTTTACGTTACTGGAATTGTATATTTTAATTTTATATTACATGTAATAATCATGGTTATGTTTGCAACTGATAATATCTGTAAATATTTGCTGATAACTGTATATATGTGTATGGAAACAAAAATACAAATTTGATTTGTCATCAGACTATTGAGTTGACTTTGGCTCATCACACACCAACCCTTACTAAAAGAGAGAACTGTAAGCTTTCAGATTCAACCTGAACTACCAACATTTGGGAACATTAGAGGTCACAGTCACACCAGGTCCCATATTAAGATAGATGTATGAAACTTACATACTGTACTCAGACAGTATTGAAGTATATTACACTGCCAGTAGCTATCAATGTAAAACCACTGTAGTTATTGTCTAAATATATATCAACCATATAGTTAACCACATGTTATACAGATGATCGGTTAGCAGGGTTGGGTCAGATTGCTTTGAATACAAACAACATGGTAATATTAATAATCAGTTATGCAATTTACCTTTTAGCAACAACCCAACTTGGAATATCATTTTAAGAAGCTCAGTGATCTGAGGCCATGCAAAGTAAATGTTATGACCAAATCCATCTGATTATCAACTCATCCCACGGTAGGAACAAGCCACATATCAGATGTGGAGACTGTTCATAACAGTGTCATCTTCAGAGATGCATGTAGGAAACTTTATAAACAGGGATATTGAGACTACTACATTATATAATCCAGACCATGTAGGACCATTCAGGTGGTTTGGAGGAGCTAAAGCATGCCAGAAGGGGCATATAAAATCCCAATATATGCCCCTGTGTCAATGGTACCTTCTCACCCATGCCATGGGCACTGATGTGCAAATATCCTAACTTTTCTGGAAATGGGGTTTGTAGTTTATCATAGTGACAGGTGTTGGAAGGAGGAAAATGTAAATAGAAAACTATTTGCCCTTTTTTGTAGAGATCCAAAAAATCTTTAAACAGAAATAAATACAGAGGATGCAACAGGGCCAACAGTATGTGTAATGCACTCTTGTTTTTAAACACCAATAATAATGTTACAAGTACAAGAAGAGACCCATCATAGACCATAGTCTTTTAGTGTGTATTTTTTTTGTTTGTTTGTTTTTTACCATCATAGCAGCATTAGCATAATATGCATATATGCTGTGTGTGTGTGTGTACTTGTACAACTATCTTTGTGCGGACCAGTTTGAGTTTTAGACCATCGGAGTGAGGACCAAGAGAGTAAAGTGAGGATATTTTGACCGGTCCTCACTTTCTGAGAGCCTGTAAACGTCAGTTTGAGGGTCAAGAGCTGCTTTTAGGGATCAGGTTATAATGAGGATTTGGGCAGGTTTAGGGTCAGGGTTCACTTAGTTGTGATGGGTAGGGTTAGGGTAAGGACCTAGAGATTGCATTGTGTCAATGAATTTACTCACAAAGTTAGATACAAACACGTGTGTGTGTGTGTGTGTATGTGTGTGTAAATCTGTTTACACAGAAACAAACAAAAAGGTTATTTTATATATTGAGCATGCGTGCTCCTTGAAACTAGACCTGAGATGGCTTGTGTCAGTGAAATGAGAAAATTAAAACTTTGTTGTATAGCTGAACCAAATACATCATTGGAAAGGCTGTGACCTGGTGAGTAACATATGTTAGTATGAAGATTCTACATGGCTCCTGCTTTGAAACACTGACCTTTGAAACTTCACCTCGGTGCATGTTTGAAGGCTTATAATTCAGCAACAAAAGGGGCTACAGATATGGGACCAACTGTTATAGAGAGCTCTTGACCTGAGTATAGTCAACAACTGGGGGCAGTTAACCAAATATGAGTGTGTTAATTGGATAATATGGTTTAATTAATTTGACCCCATTTAACAATTAGATATTTAAAATCTGATTACATAGATGTGTTTACCATCCCACTAAACCCCCCACTATACTCCCAACTCACTATTTACAACCTCCAATTGTAAGAAAAACACTAATGTTTTAAAAACTACAATTCCCGTATATCCACACCATGCAGCTTAATACAAATCAGCACTACAGTTGTAGTTCTTCTGGTTTGCAAAGTAGGGTTGTAAAGTAGGGTTGTAAAAAGATATATCTACTGAATATATTAAATATCTAGTACAGCCGAACTAGTAATTACACTGCATCTAGATGATCTAGGTTAACAAAAAGTAGATATGTTGGTTTATTTCCGATATTTTAGCCAAAACAGGAGTATTACGTGCAAACTCCGCCCACAACACAATGCACTTCCATAACCTTATGCTACCAAAAACTGGAAACAATTTTTTTCTCATTTTCAAAGGAGAAATTATTAAAAGTGATAGCCTTAACATGAACATAACGTATAGTTGAGTTATCAATTTGTTTTTCTGTGGAAATTTTTTGAAGATATCATTAATAAAGCGGGTGTCTGTGAAGAAAATACTTCCGGGCGGAAGTACGTAATGCAAGCTACGTGGTTTCAGCGATAGCAACATCAATAGCAACCACCATAGCAACGAAATATATGCATTGATCATGTATGGCTATATATTGATACATATTAAATATTTATAAATGAAGACAAAAAATAGCATTACATGTAATTTTCACAAAGTTTTATCCTTTATTGTGTACATATATTGCGCATACCTGTTCCCATAAATGTGAATGTATTATACACACATATATACACCCATTCACGGAATGAGTTACAATCAGTGGTTACAACAGACTTCTAGTTCCCAGCATGTTTAGCCTCTATGTTAAAAGACAGTAAATGTAAAAAATAAGTGTTATTTCATATGTTTTGCTCAATATGAATATAGGGGATATCTATTTGTGTGTAATGTTCTATTATTTTGGTATTTAAAAGTTTTTGGGGTTACTATTGTACATGCAGGCGTGCTTGTGCTTTATTAACTAGCTTGAATATATGGGGCCAGAATGAGGTGAAAATTAAACTTTGTCATAGGACAAAATGAAAGATATTTATACACCCTCAAGTACTCCAGTAACAATGTAAATTCCATGTTTTCAGAGAGAGAGAAGCAACAACAAAACCTGCAACAGAACTTTTATTGTGAAATGCTCATAGGAAGTGCCAGACAATGCAAACTAGAAGGTTGTGAAAAGGCAAACTGCACAATACAACGATTGGCCTTTTGGATGATGGAAATATTGGATGTGATGAGGTCCTTCTCAACACACAGCCCTAATGAACAAATAATGAAACAGATTTATAAACAAATACTATTTAATTTACAACATATATGTAATCAATTCTGTGCAATACAACTTTATTGTTGTCCACATGGCCCAGTTTAATGGACACAAAATTTGTTTCTTTGCACCATCAATGTGACAACAATATTTTTAGCAGACCATCCTTTATGACACTCTGATGTTCTCCTGCGGTTCCCAAGATGGGTGCCAGGCCTTTTGGCTGAAAGAAATGGCAAAATAAAACGTACAGAAATTATGTATTTAATTTATGAAATAGGTTAAATATAAGGATAGCATCTGACATGGTTTATAAACCCTGTTAGGCTTCTACATATTTCCCTGATAGAATGGGGTGGAGAAAGCAGAAGATAATGTATATTTATATACAAATTATTATTATTGTCACTTTGTAATGACATTTTAAACTGTACATGTATGTTGTAGTTGTGTAGCTTAATCTCTCTGTAGGCAAAAACATGTGGAGAGGTCTTAGTTCATCCGAATTAAGCAGCCCACCTGACTTCCCAAAAAGAAAATGTAACACGGGTCCAGGCGCTTATTACATAAACTTAAATAACTCCCAATTCATGGTAAATCAGACAGGCTTCTTAATTAAAGGACAACTCATAAGTCAGTTTAACAAGAAAGCTGATGTTACCATGACGGACACGGGAGCCAATGGACCAGGACTTCTTTACAGCCCTTGGTAAGAGGGTAAAAGACAAACCAAAGTCATACATTTATTTCATAATTAAATATTTCATTTAATTTTTCCTCCCAGCCTCTAAAAATCAATCACCATATAATTATCAAAACATCAAAGTTTTGGTTTAATATTTAGAATGCTCTAACAGCAAATGATTTAACATGTTAACTACTTTTTATTTAGACTTTTCTGACAAAAGGCAACAATTTCAGCACTATTCTCCTGGTATCCTGGTAATAGTATCAATTTATGCACATACAGTCGTACAGAATGTTCTCCGTATAGCTGCTCACCTTTTTTTCACGTGTCTTGGAAACCTATTGCACTGGAAAAATGTCCAATGTGCTGTGATACTGGCAAGCTCTAAAGAAAAATTTACAAATTCAGTAAGTACAAACCATTGCAATGTAACCGTATAAACCCACAGAAAGGGTATTGTATGCATTTCTCTTTGAAATATAAGACCAGAAGTAAATGCACATCATAATTTCCCTGGATTATTCCGAAGCCCCAAAAACTCCAATGTAAAATGAGTCAATTAGGCAAGTAAAAAACATTTTCAACTAATATTACGTTAATATTTTTATATTTGTTATCAGGCCTGTAATGTACTAAACTAGCAATAAGAAGATATTATATTGTGGGGCAAAAAGCTATTAGATTAGTATTAGTTAAGAGTTTAGGACTTATTATTTAATTAATTTTGAATTAAAAATACTTCATAGCATTTTTCCTACCATCATCATCGTTTTGGCTTCTTTTCCTTTTAGCTGAAATTTTGACAGCTGACTTCCTGTATAGAGAAAATAACTCCACGTTATAAGAAAAATTAGAAAATTAGGAACTTGTGAAATACCATCTGACTTCTGAGTCTAGTGTGGTGTGCTACTTCTTTTTGTACATGTACACATTCTTTACCATGCTGTATCTCATATTCTACATAGTCAAGATTGCCCTTAATGCTCTGCCTATTCTATTCTGTATTGACACTTACCTGTTTGCTGCTACTACTTTCTTCTTCGCCTCAATCTCTTTTTTCCCCATTTCCTCTGCCTGTTCTCTCTGCTTGTCTGTCTCCATCAGTCCCAGCTCTTCGAAGTCTTCCTGTCCCTCCATCTCTCGTCTCTCTACTCTGTCTTCCTGTACCTCTATCTCTCCTCTCTTCACTCCCTCACTCTCTACTCTGTCTTCCTGTACCTCTATCTCTCCTCTCTTCACTCCCTCACTCTCTACTCTGTCTTCCTGTACCTCTATCTCTCCTCTCTTCACTCTCTCACTCTCTACTCTGTCTTCCTGTACCTCTATCTCTCCTCTCTTCACTCCCTCACTCTCTACTCTGTTTTCCTGTACCTCTATCTCTCCTCTCTTCACTCCCTCACTCTCTACTCTGTCTTCCTGTACCTCTATCTCTCCTCTCTTCACTCCCTCACTCTCTACTCTGTCTTCCTGTACCTCTATCTCTCCTCTCTTCACTCTCTCACTCTCTCACTCTGTCTTCCTGTACCTCTATCTCTCCTCTCTTCACTCCCTCACTCTCTACTCTGTCTTCCTGTACCTCTATCTCTCCTCTCTTCACTCTCTCACTCTCTACTCTGTCTTCCTGTACCTCTATCTCTCCTCTCTTCACTCCCTCACTCTCTACTCTGTCTTCCTGTACCTCTATCTCTCCTCTCTTCACTCCCTCACTCTCTACTCTGTCTTCCTGTACCTCTATCTCTCCTCTCTTCACTCTCTCACTCTCTCACTCTGTCTTCCTGTACCTCTATCTCTCCTCTCTTCACTCCCTCACTCTCTACTCTGTCTTCCTGTACCTCTATCTCTCCTCTCTTCACTCCCTCACTCTCTACTCTGTCTTCCTGTACCTCTATCTCTCCTCTCTTCACTCTCTCACTCTCTCACTCTGTCTTCCTGTACCTCTATCTCTCCTCTCTTCACTCCCTCACTCTCTACTCTGTCTTCCTGTACCTCTATCTCTCCTCTCTTCACTCTCTCACTCTCTACTCTGTCTTCCTGTACCTCTATCTCTCCTCTCTTCACTCCCTCACTCTCTACTCTGTCTTCCTGTACCTCTATCTCTCCTCTCTTCACTCCCTCACTCTCTCACTCTGTCTTCCTGTACCTCTATCTCTCCTCTCTTCACTCCCTCACTCTCTCACTCTGTCTTCCTGTACCTCTATCTCTCCTCTCTTCACTCCCTCAATCTCTACTCTGTCTTCCTGTACCTCTATCTCTCCTCTCTTCACTCTCTCACTCTGTACTCTGTCTTCCTGTACCTCGATCTCCATCTCCTGCATGTCCCTCCTCTCAGTCTCTCCTATTTCACGTTGCCCCCCATGTCCTCTCTGGTCTTGATCATCTATTTCTCTTTCTGCCTCATCTTCTTCTCCTGTCCTCTCTTGCTGCCCCACCTCCTCTCTTTCAAGATCACATGCTGTGATAAAAAAAAATAAAACAAGACATTTAAGATGCAGTATGTGGTTCAAAATGTGAGTAACCAAAGAAATATAAAAAGTTTAAGACAAAAGATAAGAACAAAAAAATGACCCACCACCAGCAATCTAGATTGTGTGAAAAATTCTCTGTACTGACATTTAAAACCGATCCAACTGGATAGGTACACAATACAGGATCAATCTTAATAGAGAGTCATGAATGTACTGATGTTGTGATGTGACCTACCTTCTAACAAACCTTCAAATAGGCACAATATCTTCTCCAGGACCGCATGCGCTACAACTGGCAGCTCAAAGGGGCACTGGAGCTGGGCCATCCACTTTTTGTTTTGTGGTCTGTACTTTCCACACAGCAGAAGGGGAAAGTACCCAAGGGCCTTCAGTTTCTCCACCTTAACATAGAAAAACAATAAGCAAACACACAGAGATTTCTAAGACAGGGTTACAAAGGCAAGAAAGACATTATTATTATTATTATACACATACAAGCTGTCTTTAAAAAAGTTAGTATGGGTTTTTATAAGGGTGAATGTCCTTTCTGGAGTAACAGAGGCATATGCAAATGTATCTTTTCCTGTAAGAAATCAAACTTTCTCTCTAAAAGATTCTGTACTGCCCCTGCAAGTGACTTAACCTACTCTACTGCATGACCACACTGTAAAAAAAAATCAAAATTTTACAGGAAATAAGTGATTTGTCCTGTAGTTGCTGATGGAATGATAGTTATATCAGCTCATTCATGTGTGCTGTTGCTAGCTAATTGTTAACTGCAAGAGATTTACATTTTATAGAGAATGTTTCACAATAATCATCTTGGAACTACCTGTAAAATAACTGTTTTTTGTAAAACACTTATGAATTAGGATATTTTTAATATAATTTAACAGTTTTTGTTTGGCAAACGCTTCTGCCAGTCATTGACCATTTCTTTTTTAACGATCTTTAACAAATATTTTCATTAATGATAAACGTTTGGCTCCCTGTGCTGCCATGCATTTCACAGGTTTTTTTTACAGTGCAGTGAACCAAAAGAAAAACCTTTTAGTGTAAAGTGGCCTTGGATACTGGGGCTGAATGAATACAAGTTGTAGGTAGGGCTAAATTCTGTGTATTGTTTTAATATTTATATATGGACTAGCTCATTATTATCTGAAATATCGCAAATGCAGTTGGGTTGATGACATCTTGACACATAATTGCATGACATTACCATAGTTGCTGCTTCCTTGCACAATGTAAATACAATTCTATATTTTTGTAATGTTGACAGGAACCTGAAATGCCTGACCAAAAGAGAAAGACAAAATGTTTATTACCAGCAGGGCACTGTTGTCAAAAATCTTTGCCTGATTGCGGAACTTTTTGACTTTTTGTGCCCATTCCTTGGCTCTGGACAGGAACACTTTCATACGGGCCGTCTGCCTGGACTTCATGTCTAGCAGCTTCCCACACTGAGTAAGGGAGAGAGATAAGAGAGAGCAGTATGACTCACGGGAATTAAAAAAAATAATAAATAATAATAATAATAATCTAAACTGTGGTCCAGTTGATCAAGCACTGCTGATTTTCTAGCCCTCTATTTACAAGGGCCTAAATAATAACTTGGATACCAAGTTTATGCAATTCATTGAACAGACAGACTAAATATGCCAATATCAGAGTCAATGCACCGGCACATTTTAATAATATTAAAGGCATAATGCTAAAACCTAGTTAGATATGTATCCATAGAGACAGAGACAGGGGTTTTACATTTCCCAGCATCCTTTGCTTGAGACTGGATTGGGAGAGTACATTTTGAAACTAAGTTTTATTTTTATGTATTTCTACAAAGAATTAAATAATGTTCTGTTATGTTGGGATTTAGAGGAGTTTCTGTAATGGTGGAATATTTTTCAGAGGTTGTGAAGAAGAGTCAAGCTAAGGGTTAGGTCGAGGATATAGGTGATTTACAAAAGTGTAATTTATATATAGATATATATATATATGTGTGTGTGTGTGTGTGTGTGTGTGTGTGTGTGTGTGCGCGCGCACATGTGGATATTGTTATTATAATGAAGCAAATAGTGAAGGATCATCCTGATTGAGAATCATATCCTCAACAGCATCATCATTATGAACAAATTGATATCTATACTATGCTAGTATGTGTTTAGCTGCTATCAAGCTGTTAAATTGAGTGGAGTAATTTGCACAGATCAATATGTTTTTCTTGTCTAAAATTTTTAAGACATACAGTTTAATTATTTCCTATAATATGAATGCACTTGCCATGTGTTTCTTAACTTTTTGACCCCTGTATATGGGCACCATGCATGCCTTAAGAAAAATCCCGTGGGAAAGTTGAATGTAAGTTCGAGCAGAGTGATGTCATACACACTCTTGCTCATAATTCCATTAGTGTTATGATTATTTTAACACATCTGTTTAACAGTGAATATGGTGCAAGGCCAAACGGTCCGGATTGACATCTTGCTTGACCACAGAGGTTGAAATGGGGGGTGACATTTACATGAATATTGAAATAGAATTGAGTTTTCATGACAAACTAAGAAAGCGACCATAATTTGATCATTCAGTGACAAAAACAAACTCTGTGGGAACTCTCTTTGACTGGTCTGCGGCTATGCTGCCCAAAACAGGGTCTATATAATCCATGTATATAGGTCTAGTTTAAAAAGTTCATGTATGCAAAATGACTTTAATAGCACATTGTGGTTATGAACATGAAGTCCTAAACGGCAAGAATCAATGTGAAACTTTCTCAAAATACCCGAATTGTTCTTTTTTACATCACAGGACATTAAACCAGAAATCAGACTTTGAAGTTGCTTCGAAGAGAAAGCTGCTTGAGTAATTTACAATAATTTCCATCTTGTTCAATGCAAAATCATTAAGTTACACGTTTGATTTGTTATACGCATCCGCTGTCTGATGGCCGTCGATCAATTCGGAAATGTTAAACTTGGCGCAAGCTGCTGGACCATTACTGAACAACACAACAAATGGAAACATTGTGGAAACATTCGGCACCTGAGCGCCTGTTGCGCCCAAGTGTGAATTAGTCACGCTTAGAGCGAGGTGTGAGCACGTGTCGCCTGATCAGCAGGCTTCGTAGTTTCTGATAGGTGTGTAAATTGGAAAAATCCTGAAAAATAGCCTATTGTGTGAAGAAGTGTTTCTATAGAGCATAATATTTATATATGTATTATATAAATGCTACACACACACACACACACACACACACACACACACACACACACATATATATATATTCCTTCACGATATGCAAGCTTTAGTGAAAGCTTTCCATTCAAAGTATCGCACTACAGCACATTATGCAAATATATTGTATGTAGATTTAATCAAATAAAAATAAAAATTACATTATTGGTATTTTGAAACGACCGTGAGTGTTCAGAATTCTTCAGGGTTGGCGCGTACACGTACCAATATAATTTAGCTCTATCGCATGTATATATAGTGTATATATACTGTAGATACATATAATGTATGATTTAGTTTAGATTTAGAATGTAAATCTGCTCTTTTTAATTTGTATATACAGTATACACTGATGAACCAAACATTATGACCAACTTCCTAATATGCCGTTGGTCCTCCGTGTGCCTCCAAAACAGCACAGACCTGCTGAGGCATGGACTCTGCAAAACCCCTGAAGGTGCCCTGTGGTATCTGGCACCAAGACATTAGCAGCAGGTCCTTCAAGTCCTGTAAGTTATGAGGTGGAGCCGCCGTGGATCAGACTTGTTGGTCCAGTACATTGCACAGATTCTCAATTAGATTGAGATCTGGGAAATTTGGAGGCTAGGGCAACACTAAAATAAAAAAGCTCTTCATCATGTTCCTCAAACCATTCCTGAACTATGTGTGCAGTGTGGCAGGGCACATTATGCTGTTGAAAGATGCCACTGCCATCAGGGTATACCATTGCCATGAAGGGGGGGTACCTGGTCTGCAACAATGTTTAGGTGGGTGGCACATGTCATATTCTCTTCTACATGAATAGCCAGCAGGGTTTCCCAGCCGAACATTGGCCAGTGCATCACACTCCCTCCCACTGCTTGTCATCTTCCCATAATGCATCCTGTTGCCTTCACTTTCCCAGGTAAACGGCACACACGTACATGGCTGTCCATGTGATGTAAAAGAAAACGTGACTCATTGGACCAGGCGAACTTCTTCCACTGCTGCAAGGCGTGCCCATTGTAGGTGCTTTCGACGGCGGACAGGGGTCAACATGGGAACTCTGACAGTCTGCATCAATGGAGCCCCATATGCAGCAGGGTGGGATGCACTGTGTGCTGTGACACATTCCTCCCATAACCATCATTAAAATGTTTTCTGCAGCAGTAGACCTTTTGTCGGTTCGAACCTGACAGGATAGCCTTCCTTGCCTTTACGCATTGTTGGGCTTTTGGCACCCAACACCCTCTCGCCGATTTGTGGTTTGCCCCTCCTCGGACCACTGTTGTATTCACCACTGCTGACCTGGAGCACTTGGCCATAATAATTTGGCCCTTGTCAAAGTCGCTCAGGTCTTTACTCCTGCTCATTTCTCCTGCCCAACTTTCGCTTTCCATCTAATCTACCTGGACTTGAACATATGGCCTTGTTAGGAGATGATCAACTTTATTCACTTCACCTGTGAGTGGTCATAATGTTTTGGCTTATCAGTGAATACACTCAATGAGCACTTTATTAGGAACACTATATTAATACTGGGTAGGGCCTCGCTTTGCTCTCAAAACAGGCTCAAGACTTCGTGGTATGGATTCCACAAGATGTTGAAAACATTTCTTTGAGATTCTGGGCAATGTTAACATGATTGCATCACGCAATTTCTACAGATTTGTCAGCTGCACATTCATGCTGCAAATCTCCGGTTCAACCACATCCCAAATGTGTTCTATTGGATTCAGATCCGATAAATTGTCATGTTCATGAAACCAGTTTGATATGAGTTTTGCTTTGTGACATGGTGCATTATCATGCTTGAAATATCCATTTGAAGATGGGTAAATTGTGGCCATGAAGGGATGTGCATGGTCAGCAACAGTACTCAAATAGGGTGAGGCATTCAAGCGATGATTGACGGGTGTTAGCGACCCATCCGTCTCAAGGATCGACATGTTGTGCAATCTGAGATGATATTCTGCTCACTACAATTGTACAGAGTAGTTATCTAATGAGTTACAGTAGCCTTTCTGTCAGCTCAAATCAGTCTGGCCATTCTCTGTTGACCTCTCTCATCAACAAGGAATTTCCGTCTACAGAACTGCCGCTCTGTTTCTGGCACCATTCTGAGTAAATTCTAGAGTCTGTTGTTTGTGAAAATCCCAGGAGATCAGCAGTTTCAGAAATATTCAAACAAGCCTGTCTGGCACCAACAATCATGCCATGGTCCAAATCACTGAGATCAATTTTCCCCATTCCGATGGTTGGTGTGAACATTAACTGAAGATCCTGACACGCATCTGCATGATTTTATGCACTGCACTGCTGCCACACAATTGGCTGATTAGATAATCACATGGATGATTGTTGGTGCAAGTTGGTTCCATATGATTGATTTTGTTGATACTGCCATAAAAAACTAATAGCCTAATTTGGATAAACAGGCACTCCATTAGAATCTGCTCTTGGGTAATAAAATTGGTGAACACATACTGCATTTAGTCTTGATCTACATGCACAGAAAATGCTTGGCTGTCGATTGTTATTTCATGAGCATTGTTAACTGTTATGATGAAGACCACACTTGTTTTAGGTTTAGTGTATTTCAATTTCCAACAGGATTCCAACTATTTTTTTTATTAATGTATTTGCTTTTGTGCTGCCCGATTTGAGGCACGGCCCGGGTTACAGACAGTCTGAGAGTGCAGTCTACTACCGTTCCCGTGGGAAAGTTACACCAGTTCACTGAAAAGTGAGGGAGCACACGTCCATCTCTGCGTGGTTCTATTCTTATTATGATTCTTTTGACACATCTCGTTAACACCAAACGTGTGTCGGTGAACCAAACGTATGTACTGGACAAACGACCTAAGACTTCACACATTGATAACGTGAGACAATGCGAAAAGGGTCGACCTAAGCCCCCTTTATATATTTGTGGTTGCGTATACTTTTAGCATTTGGCTTTTTGGCCAATCAGTAATAATTTAAGTTATTTATTTTTTGCTAATGTGTTAAAGCTTAAAATTGACGTTGCACCAAAGGATTTAATTAACATAGTCTACTCGAATTGCCCAATTGACTCTAATACGAACAAGGCTCTGTTTTCACGTAAATGGTCAATATCAAGCTAAACGTTTTTTAGTTTTTTTTTTTTTTTAAATGGTTGTGTAAACATTTCAAATTCGACAATAACCTACAGGTAATTTCATGAGTGCTATGATGGGAACCAGCAACTAACCGCGCTCTCCTAACACGGACTGCTTAGACACCTCAGTTCTTTTTTATTATCTGTCAAAATTTGTACATTATCAACAGAGCATGAAGGTTCCCACGCTACTCTCCAATAAACACGAGAGTGCATGGGATGCAGCCTGCGTTCACACATAATCTTCATTTCCATCACTTTGGTGGTACTTTTGGTGAACGGCCATTTATATAGTTGTCCATCAAGTCTAAAAGGCAATGTTACCTTGTCCTTGAGTATAAAAGTTATGGAAACGCATTTACTTCTTCAAACTTTTAAAAATCAAAAGTTTCTCAAATGTGTTTTTGCCTGCCTTTTACTCAGTGACACCCAATGTATCTTCATTTGCACATTAAAGGCAAAGATTAAAGCAAATGGCACGCGTATGACCATTAAGTGTGATGTAGCCAAAGGGTCCTACTTGTTTGCTCGCATGCATGAGAATGGCGTTGGTGACATGGCTGCTTCGGGTGATATATGCATAGCAACTTCTATTTGCGTATTTACACTTACAGTTTTGCGTTCCTGGTAATTGATTGTAATGCCATCGTGCACGGCCATCGTCGGGCTGGTGAAAAAATACCTTTAGAAAATGCGTTTACGCGTAAATATCAAACATTCGCGACAGACTTGCTTTCTTTTGTGATGTCACATTATGGGCATATGGCTACCTGAAATGTTTTATTTTGGTTCGTGTATTCTCAACAGGTTAATTCAAGGTGCTACGATGGGAACCAGCTTTTAACCACGCTCTCCCGGTAACACTGACCGCTTACACCTCACCCAGTAGGCCTACCACAAGGTTTTATTACCTGTCAGAATTTGTACATTATCAACCGAGCACACAGACGGTTCCCACGCTAATCTCCAACAAACACGTAAGTGAATGGGGAAATGCATTATGCTATAGAGTAGCCTATTTACATATGGTCTCTATTTTCATCACTTTGGTGGGACGGGTGATCAGCCATTTTTATTCATTGCCGTCTATCTGGTTATCAAAGTTATTTACTCGTAGCCTTATGAAGTCATGGGGACGTAATTTCTAAACTTTAAAATGAGACGGAATTTATGTTTGGAAACGTTGGGGCATAAGACTCAATTTATTTGATTTTCTCCCAAAAACACAAAATAGCATCAAAAACTACTACAGTACTTCACTAAACACCTGTTTGTCAATATGAACTGCAAACATCCGGATCAATGAGATTATTGCGATCAATGTCTAAAGGGTGATTTTGAGGCATTTTTGTAGCTGATGCATATCCTGGAAATTATCACATTTATATTTTATATATTTATTTATATTTTTATATTTTGTTTGAGGTAATTATAATTAAATCAAAAGTCTTTTAATAACTGTCCAACAAGTGAAAGAGGCTAAAGGCCCCATAAAAACATTTTTTTGTGTGTTTTTTAAGTGCGGGAATAGATTTGTTATAAAACTACAAATAAAATGTTCAAACTGATCAAGTCACAATGGAGTTTTTTTTTTTTTGTTTTTTTTTTTACAGAATACTGATCAATATCAATATAAAATGTGATTGAATTGAACAAGAAATGATGCACCTTTTTCTGAAGTGGTATTTTGAGTAAGCATTATCTTAACTTGTTACTAAAAAGTATCTTGCTGTTTCAAAAGTCTCTGCATAAATTGACAAATTGTGCCCTATAACTATTACCCCGATATGTACAGAATATCAACATAACTGCCTTGGGGACCTTTTACCCCAAGGGAGGCAGTGTTTTATCCCAGCTGTGGGGTAAAATGCTCCCTCGCCACCTTTAAAAAAAAAAAAAATGTATAAAAAAATAAAATTCTCGCAAAAAATTTTTTTCGCTTCATCATTATTCAATAATTTCTTGCATTTTTTGAAAATTTGTGACCATAACAAACAATGCACATAAAGATAATTTTCCTAAACACCTGTTTGTCACGTCACTATGTACTACAAAGTTTGGACAGCTAGTAGAAAACATTTTATTTAATTTTACATATATAGAATAGATGACCATTATCTAAATGAATTTGCAACATTTTTAAAATGATTCAGACAAAAATACTTATTTGTCATTTTCAGTTTCGTTCAAGGTTTTTAAAGGTGCACTCAGTAACTTTTGTCTTTGTGTCATCTTGTACTTACACTGTCACCTAGTGGCTTGGATGCAGCATCATTTAAAATCAATAGTTTTCAGTTTCAGATGCCATTGTAGAAATGTAGTATTTACAGTCAGCCACGATTATTATTTTTAATATATCAAATAACAGGATGGTCACTGAGATTAAGCGAGTAGTATTCAGCTGGTCATGTGATTATAACATGGCAGCCCCCATGTGCGGACCCTCTCCATCAAAACAGCTTTTATAATGTTACTGATATGACTGGAGTCTTCATTTTAATGTGAGTGGTCTTGATTTCCTACATTTATTGCAAAATTACAATTCATGTCTTTCGGAGTTAAACTTTTTAATTAGGAAAAAATATTAAATGAACCTTTAAATCACTCAGATTTTGGTCTGGATCCTTAGTGTTTGCATTACGATCAAAAAAAGCATGTAACAAACACACGCTACCTTCTCTAAAATACCCAAGCTCTTTTCGTAGATACATACTAATTCGTATGCACACGTGGAGACTGTCCGCACGCGTGCATTGTTCACAGGTGTGAGGGTGCCACGCGCCCATCCATGTTGTAAGGAGGTGTGAACACACGTTCTCTCTCTCTCTCTCTCTCTCTCTCTCTCTCTCTCTCTCTCTCTCTCTCTCTCTCTCTCTCTATCTCTCTCTCTCTCTGACCCCCTGATGTCTAACACCTTTAGAACCAACTTCAACTTTGTGCTTTTGAGCAAAACAATCTTAATAATATCAAATGAAAAATAATACATATGCAATTATTGCATTGTAAAACCAAGTAAATTAGGTTCCGTATTGAATAACGGCAGATGCACTTTCCTCGTTTTATTACAGGCTACATATATTTTCAACATATATTTTATAAAATGGTTTGTTCCGACCTGGATAGTTTTCTATGCCGCTTAAGAGACAACCATAAAGAGCCTACACTAATGAGGCAGCCTGACATGACATCGAAGATATTTCCTATTTAGTGCACTATACTATCTATAATCACTATATTTGGAAATGCGAATGAATGAACGAGTGAGCGATTTCGGACACTCTCATATTCCTACTTGACGGAAGAACTGTTACTAATCTTATAATGAAGAACCACTTTAACGCACGATTCCCCGGTTTATTTATTCAATAGCCTATTAGTTTCAAGCTGCATTAATACAATATTCTGCGTTCAATACAAGTTAACACAATATTGATTACCACAAAAATTATTTTGACTTATCCCTCCTTTTTTAGTTTTTTTTTTTTTTAGATAAAGCAAAAATCTGGTTCCAGTGAGCCACTAACAATGGAAGTGAATGGGGGCCAATCGGTTCAAGATAAAATACTCATGTTTTCAAAAGTATAGCCACAAGGCATAAACAATATGTGTGTTAAACATTATTTTAGTTTGTTGAAATCGCTTATTAACCTTTTTGTGTAAAGTTAAAGCCAATTTTACAACTTTGTTGCCATGACGATGTAAGAATGTTAAGAAACCCTAAAATGACAATGTAAATAACTTTACAGGTCAAATAATACAGGCGAATTCATGTTGGCTAAGTTGTCATATAAAATCAAAAGCTTCACATTTCTACCTTTAAATCCTCCCAAAATTGGCCCCATTCACTTCCATTGTAAGTGCCATACTGTAACTCCGATTTTTGCCTTTTTTTAAAGAAAAGGGAGCACGAGTCGAAATATTTTTTGTGGTAATCAACATTATGCCACAAATGTTGTCTATTAAGCTTAACTTGTATTGAACTCGTAATATTCCTTTAAACATGTGACACATGATTAGGCTACCTCACTTTCAATGATAAAAAATGCCAAGTTGATTCATAAAAAATAGGAACGAGAGCGTACAGCTAAGATACAGACAAACACAGCCGTTGCATTAAATTAGACACTGGAAGATAAAATGCATGCGCTCACTTTTTTGTTACTATAAAGGATTTGTCTCACGACCGGCGCGTGGGCTATTGATATGCATATATTCGCTGGTGCCCACGGAGGTCAAGGTGTTAAGCCGCGCGTGCCTTCAATCACTTTGATCTGGTTACTGAATGTCATAAACACAGATAGTATTAGCTAACTACTCTAAACTACTGAAACGTAAATAAAAAAAGAAAGAAAAAAGTAGATAATGTTAAATATGTCGGCCTAAACATCATTCCAATTAGGCTACTCACCTAACAGGTAACGTTCCAACAACATTGGCTAACATTATTTTAAGGTTCGGAACAATTGTTGTAAATAAAGCGTTAATGAAACATCCTTATAACGTTCTTAACCTTAAAGAATGTTCTTCTAACGGTAAGAAACCTGGACATGTTCATGTTCCAAAAACCACAATGTAACGTTTGGAAAATGTTTTATGGAACATACATTTACTAGCTAGCTAATTACATCGTCTAACGCTTCAACTTCTAGTATCCTTCTTTAATATTAAATGTCTGTGGCCTATATCACAATTTATTTTATAGTTACTTTTAATAATATAATATTAGAATGATATATAGGCTGTTCGTTTAGTTATTTTGTTGTTAGGCTTTTAGTTGTGAACAACTGGGTCCAATACCATATAGTAGCACCACAGGGATTGGTCTGTGACAGACAGTGGGCGTGGTTTGTTATACTGTTCGCCTAAATGCCTATAAATACCTGTGCTTAACCTCAACTTTCATTTCACAACTGTTTGCGTGAGCGAAGAGAGATTTTTTCCAGCATACCTAATACAACGCTATACTTGGATTTAAGCACTAATATAAGCTGTTCTTTGAAGTACATTGAAGTACAATGAAATTACTTGGAGACACTGAGAACATAAAAATGGACAGAAAGGTAAATATTCATTTCTATCTTTAAATCTGGAATCCTAACAAATAATGGAAACACTGAGCAGACTGGTGTGTATACTGATACAAGTTAGTATAATCAGGATTGTCCACTGATCAATTAAATTTGTTTTTTCAGTTGTTAAAGCCTCAGGTAGAAAGACGAAGAAGAGAGAGGATGAATCGGAGCCTGGAAAACCTGAGAACTCTGCTAATGCAAGGCCCTGAGCACAATGTAAGAACACAGAACACTTACCAAATCAATATAATGCCATCTTCTGGCTTTTATTGTCTACACATGGTGTCTGAATAGGTTTGGAGCCTTTTCTGAATCCAACTTTCTTATTATTGCAGAGTTCTACCCAACGAAGAATGGAGAAAGCAGAAATCCTGGAGTACACTGTCCTCTTTTTGCAAAACACTGTTGCTCAGGCCAAGAAAGCAAAGGATGAGGAGGGAAGAGAAAAACACCAGTTTATTGAAGGCTTCTCAACATGTCTTCAGAAAGCTGCCCGTTTCATGATAGATGAAGGTAAGGCTCGTGGACTGGAGGGTTCAATATCAGGCACGCTGTGTCAACGCCTGAGCCAGCCCAGTGTGCCGGCCAACATCAGGCTGCCTGTCAGAATTCAGAACTCTTCCAGAATTCAGGTTCCAGGTTCAACTGTGCAGCATCATCTGCATCTGCAGGAGCAGCAGCAGAATTCGGTTTGCAAACAAGGGTTTTCATCGGCTGGCAGGAACGTTGTGGTTCCGTTCAGAAGCACAGAACCAAGCACGATGCAAAGTCATGCAGCAGCCCAACCAACCTCCCAACACCAAGCACCAGTCAGTGAAGCTGTCTGGAGACCTTGGCCTTAATAGAAATCTAAAGACATTTTAAGAGAAATGGACTCAGAATGCTGGGGCTTGTGTAATAATGTCATCTCTTCTAAATGAATCTGTAGAGAGACATGTTTATTTCCAAAAACTGTTGTCGTGTAATGATTTTATGATCTGACATAACAAATGTAAAACGTGTACATAGTGTATGATAAATGATGGCAATCTATTTAAAAATCTGTTTTTTTTTTTTCTTTTTTGCATGATCTGTACTGAGTGTATGATCATTTAGAATACATAACTGATGTATGAATTTATCTATTTTGCACATTAATTTATTCATGCCATTCCCTTTTATGCTCAGATATATAGTTGTATATTTTGGGGTTGAAACAAATACATTCCATCATTAAAAACTTTAAAAATGACCTTTCTATTTGTATGTATTTATTTATGTATTTATTATTACTATTATTTAAATAGCATATTTTCATTATTATTTAGCGTAATGAAATTTTGAAAGGCAAAAGGCGTGCCATGCATTAACAATAAAGCTATTTAAGACGTTTGCTGCACGCGCCGAAGATTTGCAATCGTCTTTGATCCTCACATCCTTTGAAATGCGCGCTCCCAAATGTGACGCGCAAGTGTCAGCCTTTGAGGCGTCCCGAGATAATTTACACTTGCTGGCACACTTCCATACGACTCCTGTTCTTACACCTCTGGCTTCCTCTGTTCATTTGTCGGCGCATGCAAAACATGCATAAATAGCCTAAGGTGCAAAAAGGCGCCACGTGCCATTATACATTTTGAAAGACGGTAAATTTATTACCCAAGAGCAGATTCTAATGGAGTGCCTGTTTATCCAAATTAGGCTATTAGTTTTTTATGGCAGTATCAACAAAATCAATCATATGGAACCAACTTGCACCAACAATCATCCATGTGATTATCTAATCAGCCAACTGTGTGGCAGCAGTGCAGTGCATAAAATCATGCAGATGCGTGTCAGGATCTTCAGTTAATGTTCACACCAACCATCGGAATGGGGAAAATTGATCTCAGTGATTTGGACCATGGCATGATTGTTGGTGCCAGACAGGCTTGTTTAAATATTTCTGAAACTGCTGATCTCCTGGGATTTTCACAAACAACAGACTCTAGAATTTACTCAGAATGGTGCCAGAAACAGAGCGGCAGTTCTGTAGACGGAAATTCCTTGTTGATGAGAGAGGTCAACAGAGAATGGCCAGACTGATTTGAGCTGACAGAAAGGCTACTGTAACTCATTAGATAACTACTCTGTACAATTGTAGTGAGCAGAATATCATCTCAGATTGCACAACATGCCGATCCTTGAGACGGATGGGTCGCTAACACCCGTCAATCATTGCTTGAATGCCTCACCCTATTTGAGTACTGTTGCTGACCATGCACATCCCTTCATGGCCACAATTTACCCATCTTCAAATGGATATTTCAAGCATGATAATGCACCATGTCACAAAGCAAAACTCATATCAAACTGGTTTCATGAACATGACAATTTATCGGATCTGAATCCAATAGAACACATTTGGGATGTGGTTGAACCGGAGATTCGCAGCATGAATGTGCAGCTGACAAATCTGTGGAAATTGCGTGATGCAATCATGTTAACATTGCCCAGAATCTCAAAGAAATGTTTTCAACATCTTGTGGAATCCATACCACGAAGTCTTGAGCCTGTTTTGAGAGCAAAGCGAGGCCCTACCCAGTATTAATATAGTGTTCCTAATAAAGTGCTCATTGAGTGTATTCACTGATAAGCCAAAACATTATGACCACTCACAGGTGAAGTGAATAAAGTTGATCATCTCCTAACAAGGCCATATGTTCAAGTCCAGGTAGATTAGATGGAAAGCGAACAATAAGTTGGGCAGGAGAAATGAGCAGGAGTAAAGACCTGAGCGACTTTGACAAGGGCCAAATTATTATGGCCAAGTGCTCCAGGTCAGCAGTGGTGAATACAACAGTGGTCCGAGGAGGGGCAAACCACAAATCGGCGAGAGGGTGTTGGGTGCCAAAAGCCCAACAATGCGTAAAGGCAAGGAAGGCTATCCTGTCAGGTCCGAACCGACAAAAGGTCTACTGCTGCAGAAAACATTTTAATGATGGTTATGGGAGGAATGTGTCACAGCACACAGTGCATCCCACCCTGCTGCATATGGGGCTCCATTGATGCAGACTGTCAGAGTTCCCATGTTGACCCCTGTCCGCCGTCGAAAGCACCTACAATGGGCACGCCGCAAGTGTCGGTGCTGGACCTTGCAGCAGTGGAAGAAGTTCGCCTGGTCCAATGAGTCACGTTTTCTTTTACATCACATGGACAGCCATGTGCGCGTGTGCCGTTTACCTGGGAAAGTGAAGGCAACAGGATGCATTATGGGAAGATGACAAGCAGTGGGAGGGAGTGTGATGCACTGGCCAATGTTCGGCTGGGAAACCCTGGATCTGGCTATTCATGTAGAAGAGAATATGACATGTGCCACCCACCTAAACATTGTTGCAGACCAGGTACCCCCCTTCATGGCAATGGTATACCCTGATGGCAGTGGCATCTTTCAACAGCATAATGTGCCCTGCCACACTGCACACATAGTTCGGGAATGGTTTGAGGAACATGGTGAAGAGTTTTTTTATTTTAGTGTTGCCCTAGCCTCCAAATTTCCCAGATCTCAATCCAATTGAGAATCTGTGCAATGTACTGGACCAACAAGTCTGATCCACGGCGGCTCCACCTCATAACTTACAGGACTTGAAGGACCTGCTGCTAATGTCTTGGTGCCAGATACCACAGGATACCTTCAGGGGTTTTGCAGAGTCCATGCCTCGGCAGGTCTGTGCTGTTTTGGAGGCACACGGAGGACCAACGGCATATTAGGAAGTTGGTCATAATGTTTGGTTCATCAGTGTATACTGTATATACAAATTAAAAAGAGCAGATTTACATTCTAAATCTAAACTAAATCATACATTATATGTATCTACAGTATATATACACTATATATACATGCGATAGAGCTAAATTATATTGGTACGTGTACATTCATTATAAAGCCAGAAGAGGGTTGACTCTGCTGAGTCTGGTTCCTCTCAAGGTTTTTCTCTCCACTAACAACATTTTATGTAGTTTTGGTTCCTTGCCACAGTTGCCTTTGGATTGCTCACTGGGGCTTAAATACATCTAGGTATGATTTTCTGTTACTAGGGGCTTTAAAATGCTGTTGAATTAAACACTGACATCTGCAGTTCTCATATAACCATTTCTCTATATCACATTTTTGTTCAAAACATACAAAAACATTTTGCTGGCAAGCTTAATTAACACCAAAAAATATTATTTACAAACATTCAAGGCATTAAAGGGACAGTTTACAAAAAAATCTAAATTCTCTCATCATTTACTCACCCTCATGAAATCCTCAGATGTCTATGACTTTCTACTGCTGAACACAAACAAATATTTTTAGATAAATATTTCAGCTCAGTACAATGCAAGTGAATGGGTACCAAAATATTGGTGCTCAAAAAAGCATATGAAGGCAGCATAAATGTAATCCTCCAGTGGTTGAATCCATGTCTTCTGAAGAGACATGATAAGTGTGGGTGATGGGTGAACATTTAAGTCCCTTTTTTACTGTCAATTTCCACATTCAATTTGACATACAGTACTTCTTTTGTTTTTGGCAATTCACATTCTTCATGTATATTGTCACTTTCTTGGCTAGGAGAAGAATTTACGGTAAAAAATATATATAAAAATGTTTAATTGTCTGTTTGATCTGTTTCTCACCCACACCTATCATATCAGTTCTGAAGACATTGAGTTAACCACTGGAGTTGTATGGATTACTTTTATGCTGCCTTGCCAGTATATGCTTTTTGGAGCTTCAGAATTTTGGTGCCCATTCACTTGCATCGTATGGACCTACAGAGCAGAAATATTCTTCTAAAATCTTTGTGAAAGTCATACACATCTGGGATGGCATGAGGTTAAGTTGCAAATGATGAGAGAATATTCATTTTTGGGTGAACTATTCCTAAATCAAACAATAGTGTAGCATATAGTAAGTACATCGTGTGACTCTAACTTATTCTTTTACTCGTACACTGTGCGTCCATATGAACGTGAGCGAGCAAGAATAAACTTCCATTGCGTTAATGGAAAGCTCAATTGCGCCACCGCATGACTATATTCACCAACTAATTACGCAGCACGTTTACGTACTGCTCGCGCTTATTCACGTTGTCCGACGAACGCGCCAACCCTGAAGAATTCTGAACACTCACGGTCGTTTCAAAATACCAATAATGTCATTTTTATTTTTATTTTATCAAATCTACATACAATATATTTGCATAATGTGCTGTAGTGCGATACTTTGAATGGAAAGCTTTCACTAAAGCTTGCATATCGTGAAGGAATATATATATATATATATATATATATATATATGTGTGTGTGTGTGTGTGTGTGTGTGTGTGTGTGTGTGTGTGTAGCATTTATATAATACATATATAAATATTATGCTCTATAGAAACACTTCTTCACACAATAGGCTATTTTTCAGGATTTTTCCAATTTACACACCTATCAGAAACTACGTAGCCTGCTGTTCAGGCGACACGTGCTCACACCTCGCTCTAAGCGTGACTAATTCACACTTGGGCGCAACAGGCGCTCAGGTGCCGAATGTTTCCACGTGCCCATTTGTTGTGTTGTTCAGTAATGGTCCAGCAGCTTGCGCCAAGTTTAACATTTCCGAATTGATCGACGGCCATCAGACAGCGGATGCGTATAACAAATCAAACGTGTAACTTAATGATTTTGCATTGAACAAGATGGAAATTATTGTAAATTACTCAAGCAGCTTTCTCTTCGAAGCAACTTCAAAGTCTGATTTCTGGTTTAATGTCCTGTGATGTAAAAAAGAACAATTCGGGTATTTTGAGAAAGTTTCACATTGATTCTTGCCGTTAGGACTTCATGTTCATAACCACAATGTGCTATTAAAGTCATTTTGCATACATGAACTTTTTAAACTAGACCTACATACATGGATTATATAGACCCTGTTTTGGGCAGCATAGCCGCAGACCAGTCAAAGAGAGTTCCCACAGAGTTTGTTTTTGTCACTGAATGATCAAATTATGGTCGCTTTCTTAGTTTGTCATGAAAACTCAATTCTATTTCAATATTCATGTAAATGTCACCCCCCATTTCAACCTCTGTGGTCAAGCAAGATGTCAATCCGGACCGTTTGGCCTTGCACCATATTCACTGTTAAACAGATGTGTTAAAATAATCATAACACTAATGGAATTATGAGCAAGAGTGTGTATGACATCACTCTGCTCGAACTTACATTCAACTTTCCCACGGGATTTTTCTTAAGGCATGCATGGTGCCCATATACAGGGGTCAAAAAGTTAAGAAACACATGGCAAGTGCATTCATATTATAGGAAATAATTAAACTGTATGTCTTAAAAATTTTAGACAAGAAAAACATATTGATCTGTGCAAATTCTCTCCCAATCCAGTCTCAAGCAAAGGATGCTGGGAAATGTAAAACCCCTGTCTCTTTTCAGAAATACTTTGATGCAACAAAATATTTTCACATATTTCCAACACAATTGAATTAAGTAAACAAAGTTGGATTGTACACAATGAAATTAAATTTAGACCCAGTGTTAAAGAATTGTGTTGGATTAACTACATTTAATTAAGTTAATTGAGAAAGTAGTAAAAATCATGTTGAGTGAACACTATATGTTAGAAGTCTGAATCCATTTGATAATTTCATTTCAATAATCATATCACTTTTTTAATGATTTTTTTATGTGTTGAATTTTACTTGGACTTTACGCAATGTGATTATGTTCTAATCTCAAACATAAATGCATTAGGTTGAGTTTATTTATTTATGTTCTCCATTGGATGTGTTATTTATGGAAACCTTCGAAATATGACTAATAAATCCCGGCCGTTTCACCTTTTTAATCAACATACTGCTTTTGAAAAAGTTGGAACACGACAAACACAGGCGTGAATATTTAATAGGCATACACCCGGGACTGAACATACATTTAGACCTACAGATACACAATGCGTGCAATTATGGACATATTTTGATAGGCCTATGTATTTGAATACTGTAACAAAATATCTTAAATTACGCATTGCAGGCTCAAACTCTGTACGGAAGTCATTCAAAATTAAGCCCAGACCAAGTCGGCCATATTTCGTATTGGGTGTTTATTCGTTTCTGCGCTATTTTCTTCTGATCATTGAAAGGCAACATGTTCACGCGCTACAGGTGCGAAGGCAATGCGCGAGAATCGTTGCGCACCTGATGAAATGCTAAACACCCCTGCATAGTTGAGCACCCTAGTCTCGGAGTGTGAGTGTGTTCGTTTTTACACGTTTCCAGTTCCAAAACATTCTGTTCCCACAAGAAAATCTGGACTTTCCATAGCACAAATAGGCTATTTTAGGAGATTTAGTTTAAAAAGTGGAACACATTTGAACACGAATTATGGGCAAATATTCATACATCAACATTAAAAGCAATCTGCCATGACTGAAGAACATGTAGCCTACATATTAACATTTGATTTTAACAGCAATAACATTGGAAGGGCTTTGAGACCTCATTATTATCGCGTGCCTTGTTGTGTGTAATTCAAAGTCTTAAATTGCTGCCTTCCCCAATGATCGACTTTTGGGAGATTGTGCTTTCTATAAATTGGCCCTATAAAATTTCTTGGAAAAAATATTGATTCATTGTTATTTACTGTTGCGTGTAGTAAGTAACATAGCATTTGGACAATGGTAAAGTATACATTTGTGTACGTATGCTTAAAGGTCGTGAACTTTGAGAGGAGCGTGCTGCATGGCAACCCAGTCTCACGGCAGTTCGTGACATAGTCACGAAATTTAATCTATTGATTCGTGTTCATGGACACGAATTTCCCTTTTTTTTCGTGTCACTCAGCACGACTTTCAATCCAATGTATTTCTATGGGACATATTTTTCGTGCCTGCACTACGTTTTTCTTTCGAGAAACATAACGTAAACATAAACGCCACACTCTGCACAGTAGGCAGACCACCATGTATGGCTTTTATAAATACATTCCCCCAACAGAGTTTGTGAAACTCCATGATGATAAGTACATCATCTGTGAACAAGGTTGGTGTCTTTTTTTCAGTTGATTTGCATTTTTTTTTTTTTATCAACACACAACATTATTAAATTATTCATTATGTTTTCCAAGTACTTGCTAACAATCCAAACATTCTTTAATGTCATCACGATTGTCCTTTGCTCTTGCCAGATTGTTTGCTGCCAACAGCCTTTCCTCAAAATATATGCTCCTGTGACACTGGTGATGTTTCAATCTCTGTTGGTAGATCCATCATACTTGTTTGCATAAATGGTAGGATTGGGTAAAAAAAATATTGTTTATCTAACATATTACTTTAGTTCCTTGTTAGTTATTTGTCTTTCATGTGCTCTCAGGCCGTTATAATCTTCACGTTCCGGTGCTAACCGCACAATAAGCAATGGGCTCCAGAAGTCAGTGACTTTGTAAGGAGTGGTTACTGGCCCGCTACCATGCAAGCACAGACACTTTTCCACCAAGATCTGCTCCATTCCTTTGAAGCTATGAAGACAACAGCTCCAGGAATGTCAGTGAAAGCCTTCACAGCAATGTTGGACCAGAGAACAAAGCGGTTTGGAAGAGTGAGTAAAAAAATGTATGGCAAAAAGGGTGTTTGAGTCCAAACAGGGCGCAAATTCGAATATACCCACATATGAAGTCAAGGTCCACAAGTGGCTGTTATATTTCAGGTTACTGAAATTAACTGAACTGAAGACCATATTAGAGAGCATTGCCAATTGCATCCTTTCTTGGGTTTGAAAAGGTACATTAACAAAACATAAATGGGGTGACCTTGTAGTTCATTGTCGTTTAAAGCTGTTCTATAAATTGTTTTTCAGGCTGGCAAAGTGAATGCAGATGCTTTTCAGAGGAGCTTTCTGCAATATGTGTACTGCAACTCTGAAGAGGACCAACTTCTAGAAAAGGAGCCATTTGTCTGTCCAGCCTGTAGTCCTGAAATGGTGGCTGTTTCAGTGGATGGCAACAGAAAACTCTACAGGTTCCAGAAAGCAAACAAACAACTAGTAATGTCTGCGCGTGCCTGAATTTTTCCATACGCACTGATTAGTCCACATTATTGACCCCTGGGGGGTCCCGTAGGCTTAGGCTAACCATGCCACTTTAGCTAAAAACTTTAGCAAACACTAATTCAGTCTGTTGATTTGTAGTGCTGTCATCAGCCATGTCTAAAAGCTGAAGATCCATGTCACAACATGATTGAAAACTGTTTGATTAATTCCAATGTAGTTAATGTACTTGCTATTAACATTATCATAATAATATAGTTCTCATTTTGTTATTTAAAATTAAGCTGTTGATACTGTAGCTGTTGAATATAATATCCATGTTAGACTTTGTAACCTTGTAACCTTTAAAAAAAAGTGTCATATAAATACAATTATTATAATTTATTATTATTATTATTATGTAAAACTTCTTACTACAGTGGTTATCCAGAATACATTTTGTTGTAGGACTGAAGAGCCAGGGTTCTTTGATGGAGTGTTTTTATCCCAAGACTCTGTGGTGTCCAGTTTTGTTGAGGAAGTCCGGGGGACTGTCAAGAGTGTAAGTTTTCAATCAGGCTGAGCAGTGGGTATCTCTGGCTTATTTTATAACTAATTGGAAGTAAAGTTGGAAACACTGTAGCCTTATTAGGTGTTCGGATGAGGGAATCTTTAATCAGGTGTTGAGATGGCAATGGCAGGTTACTGAGGTTAGCGATGCAATCAGACTTTCACAAAGAGTGAAGTTGCAGAGCTGGATGAAAAAAATACAACTAGATTCTAATTCAGAGGGCACAGTATGTTTATAGTATTGGTTGCCGCACATACATTATGTCTGACACAATTTCTGACAAAGTTAGACTATTGCAATTATCCTCCTGCATGCTAAATGGCAAATAATTTCAATTGGTTTGTTATACTCCATGGAATTGCAGATGGAAGATGGGTCAGGCAATCAAAGATAAAATCTAATCAGACTGTAATTGTTGGTGTGTGAGCGTGCAGCCCTGCTATTTAACTTTTTACTTTGGTAGAAGGCAGGAAGAGCGATGTGTGGGGAATCCCACTGGACAGCAGCAAGAGAGACATCAAAGCAGGCCAACAAGTTGGATGAAGAAGGTGTAGAAATCGCTGTGTGCAGGCATGGATTCCTCCTCAAAGGTTGGTATTGGTCTTGATAAATTGCAATGAAAAATATATGTAGATGAAACATCTGAAGCCTATTCTTCAGTGTGCAATGTGCTCTGTACTTATTTCTTTTTTTCCAAAAGGTCTGAATATGTATAGAGGAGAAATCTTTGCATATCCAATGTTTCTCCAAAAAGAGTTCCAGGGTGCTGCATTTTTGGCCATGGATGTGACCTGCCGTTATGTGCCATACCTGGAGAAGGTGTCAGAGGCCCTGACTCATCTTCAACCTCTTCAGAAAATGAGACATTGCTTGTCTGTGATGCATGCCAAAGCCCACAATACAAAATGCGAGGTGATGCTTTTAACTACTTTTACATTTCAGAGTGATGTAGCCAACAATTAACGTAAAGTACCACAATGAATGATGTTGTGACCCAAACAACAACCCAGGAGTGTATTTTGAGTTATACATGAGGCCCTATGTGCTGTCCTCTACAGCTGGTGACCTTGGGATATGTATCAATATTGATCACCCTGTTGTCCACCCTGTTTAACAAGTCCACTGCTTCCTGTAGATTCTGTGGAATGCAAGGAACCAGGAAGGTGCCGGAACCACTCTTGGTGAAGAAGTAGAGCAAGTCAATAGTTTTCTCTCCAGATGTTCCCTGACCACAAAGTATATGTCCAAGTCAGGTTTGTCAGCTTCTTTGCCCCCTGCTCCCCTGCAAATGTACACATTAACATTTTACAATTTATGGTGATTTTTCTATCGTTCTTTACAGTAAGAACTGATATGCTTACTGTCCATGCTATTGGGTGGAATCAACGTAAAGAGAATGGCCTCCACATTGCCTTGTCTTCCAGATTCAAAAAGGTATGTTCATGTACTGAAAAAGGATGAACTATTTTAAACTGTTAAATTTGAACTTAAAGTCCACCCAAAATGCATCACTTCAGCTATGTATATGTAGTCGAATATGTCAGTATATTAAATCAGGCAGGAACATATACTTTTTGGTATTTTATGAAATGACAGTGTGTTGTGTGTTGCTGTTTTGCAGACAGTAGAAAACACCTTGGATGCAACAGAGAGCCTGAAGAAGATGCAGGACCAGTTGCATTGCAGTGATGACATGCTAAAGCAGTGGGCCAGTAGCGGTAAGGGCAATGTTGTTTTATACATAAACACTGGAGTAATTTGGTTGTAATGCATGTAGCTGTAGCTTAATGTTAAATTATGATGTGGGGATGGGCACTATTTGCAAGTCATAAGTCTTCAATAGGTATTTTGACTTAAAGAAAGTAAACTTTTTAGCAATGAAAACAGAATGATTGGTGCATGTTCATGCAAATCAGACCAAAATGGAACAATATTATTTGAGGTAGGAAATGACAGACCAAGCACAATGTGCCAGTAAAGCCCAATTTATACTTCTGCGTCAAACTCCTGCCGTATATACGTCGTAGGCTGTGTGTAGCGTGTATCCTTCGCCGAACCCTGACGTGCACCTCTCCAAAAATGTAACAACGCGTCAATACTTTGCGTAAGCAAGCACTGTGTTTTGGCCTGCTAGAACCCCTCCCTCGGGTTTCACATGCTCCCTCTGCATGTGTAATTGTGCTTCAACGCAGACAACGACGCAGAAGTATAAATGAAAACCAACACGTAGTCTATAGCGTAGAGGCTCCGGTGTAGGTCCGACGCAGAAGTATAAATCAGCCTTAAGGCTCCATGTTTGCACCATTTATGCATGCTCTGCTTGAAATTCTGATATTTTCAAAAGGCACTTGTTGGTTCTCATTCTTGGTGCAAGTATCTCAGCTTCTCATTGGAAACAGAAACTAAGTGTAAATCAAACTATATGGCTTTATGCACTTTAAAATTCATAGGTCAAACTATTTTCAAGTGAAAAGCAATCATGCTAGTATTGGCTCAAGAACTAAGGATACATGGCCTTCAAAGATTATTTTATCAAATTATTATTTTCCAATTTGACTTGGCTCTCTCTGATAAAATGTTTAGTGTGACAGTAATTTCATTACTCTTCATGTGTGGACTTATAGGCTATCCCAATGGATTCACAGAGGAGGCGTCCAAGGGCCTCATCAGTCTACTTAAGAGAAGACTGCATAACCTCAGACTCAAACAGCAGACTGTAGCATGCACATACAGAGGCATTCTCGAACCAACTCCTAGGCTGGTGGAAGAAGATGAAGATGAAGGGGAAATGGACTGGCAACGTGACCTCAGCTCTGATGATGATGATGATGATGATGATAATGATGCTGAGGTGGGGACTCAAGTCACTTGACTTGGGACTCAAGTCACAGTTGTAATCCCTTTTGCTTTGACTTGTACTTTGATGACTTGAAAAGGTTTCTAAAGTCTTGACAAAAGATCCTGTTTTTGTTAGTGATTTAGTTTGAAAGTGACTCCTCAGTTGTTTGTTTCTGCATTTATCCGTATTTTGCTACATATGCTCTCAGATTATACTTTTTTTATACTTTTTTTTTTCTTTTTTTTTACGTTACTGGAATTGTATATTTTAATTTTATATTACATGTAATAATCATGGTTATGTTTGCAACTGATAATATCTGTAAATATTTGCTGATAACTGTATATATGTGTATGGAAACAAAAATACAAATTTGATTTGTCATCAGACTATTGAGTTGACTTTGGCTCATCACACACCAACCCTTACTAAAAGAGAGAACTGTAAGCTTTCAGATTCAACCTGAACTACCAACATTTGGGAACATTAGAGGTCACAGTCACACCAGGTCCCATATTAAGATAGATGTATGAAACTTACATACTGTACTCAGACAGTATTGAAGTATATTACACTGCCAGTAGCTATCAATGTAAAACCACTGTAGTTATTGTCTAAATATATATCAACCATATAGTTAACCACATGTTATACAGATGATCGGTTAGCAGGGTTGGGTCAGATTGCTTTGAATACAAACAACATGGTAATATTAATAATCAGTTATGCAATTTACCTTTTAGCAACAACCCAACTTGGAATATCATTTTAAGAAGCTCAGTGATCTGAGGCCATGCAAAGTAAATGTTATGACCAAATCCATCTGATTATCAACTCATCCCACGGTAGGAACAAGCCACATATCAGATGTGGAGACTGTTCATAACAGTGTCATCTTCAGAGATGCATGTAGGAAACTTTATAAACAGGGATATTGAGACTACTACATTATATAATCCAGCCATGTAGGACCATTCAGGTGGTTTGGAGGAGCTAAAGCATGCCAGAAGGGGCATATAAAATCCCAATATATGCCCCTGTGTCAATGGTACCTTCTCACCCATGCCATGGGCACTGATGTGCAAATATCCTAACTTTTCTGGAAATGGGGTTTGTAGTTTATCATAGTGACAGGTGTTGGAAGGAGGAAAATGTAAATAGAAAACTATTTGCCCTTTTTTGTAGAGATCCAAAAAATCTTTAAACAGAAATAAATACAGAGGATGCAACAGGGCCAACAGTATGTGTAATGCACTCTTGTTTTTAAACACCAATAATAATGTTACAAGTACAAGAAGAGACCCATCATAGACCATAGTCTTTTAGTGTGTATTTTTTTTGTTTGTTTGTTTTTTACCATCATAGCAGCATTAGCATAATATGCATATATGCTGTGTGTGTGTGTGTACTTGTACAACTATCTTTGTGCGGACCAGTTTGAGTTTTAGACCATCGGAGTGAGGACCAAGAGAGTAAAGTGAGGATATTTTGACCGGTCCTCACTTTCTGAGAGCCTGTAAACGTCAGTTTGAGGGTCAAGAGCTGCTTTTAGGGATCAGGTTATAATGAGGATTTGGGCAGGTTTAGGGTCAGGGTTCACTTAGTTGTGATGGGTAGGGTTAGGGTAAGGACCTAGAGATTGCATTGTGTCAATGAATTTACTCACAAAGTTAGATACAAACACGTGTGTGTGTGTGTGTGTGTGTGTGTGTATGTGTGTGTAAATCTGTTTACACAGAAACAAACAAAAAGGTTATTTTATATATTGAGCATGCGTGCTCCTTGAAACTAGACCTGAGATGGCTTGTGTCAGTGAAATGAGAAAATTAAAACTTTGTTGTATAGCTGAACCAAATACATCATTGGAAAGGCTGTGACCTAGTGAGTAACATATGTTAGTATGAAGATTCTACATGGCTCCTGCTTTGAAACACTGACCTTTGAAACTTCACCTCGGTGCATGTTTGAAGGCTTATAATTCAGCAACAAAAGGGGCTACAGATATGGGACCAACTGTTATAGAGAGCTCTTGACCTGAGTATAGTCAACAACTGGGGGCAGTTAACCAAATATGAGTGTGTTAATTGGATAATATGGTTTAATTAATTTGACCCCATTTAACAATTAGATATTTAAAATCTGATTACATAGATGTGTTTACCATCCCACTAAACCCCCCACTATACTCCCAACTCACTATTTACAACCTCCAATTGTAAGAAAAACACTAATGTTTTAAAAACTACAATTCCCGTATATCCACACCATGCAGCTTAATACAAATCAGCACTACAGTTGTAGTTCTTCTGGTTTGCAAAGTAGGGTTGTAAAGTAGGGTTGTAAAAAGATATATCTACTGAATATATTAAATATCTAGTACAGCCGAACTAGTAATTACACTGCATCTAGATGATCTAGGTTAACAAAAAGTAGATATGTTGGTTTATTTCCGATATTTTAGCCAAAACAGGAGTATTACGTGCAAACTCCGCCCACAACACAATGCACTTCCATAACCTTATGCTACCAAAAACTGGAAACAATTTTTTTCTCATTTTCAAAGGAGAAATTATTAAAAGTGATAGCCTTAACATGAACATAACGTATAGTTGAGTTATCAATTTGTTTTTCTGTGGAAATTTTTTGAAGATATCATTAATAAAGCGGGTGTCTGTGAAGAAAATACTTCCGGGCGGAAGTACGTAATGCAAGCTACGTGGTTTCAGCGATAGCAACATCAATAGCAACCACCATAGCAACGAAATATATGCATTGATCATGTATGGCTATATATTGATACATATTAAATATTTATAAATGAAGACAAAAAATAGCATTACATGTAATTTTCACAAAGTTTTATCCTTTATTGTGTACATATATTGCGCATACCTGTTCCCATAAATGTGAATGTATTATACACACATATATACACCCATTCACGGAATGAGTTACAATCAGTGGTTACAACAGACTTCTAGTTCCCAGCATGTTTAGCCTCTATGTTAAAAGACAGTAAATGTAAAAAATAAGTGTTATTTCATATGTTTTGCTCAATATGAATATAGGGGATATCTATTTGTGTGTAATGTTCTATTATTTTGGTATTTAAAAGTTTTTGGGGTTACTATTGTACATGCAGGCGTGCTTGTGCTTTATTAACTAGCTTGAATATATGGGGCCAGAATGAGGTGAAAATTAAACTTTGTCATAGGACAAAATGAAAGATATTTATACACCCTCAAGTACTCCAGTAACAATGTAAATTCCATGTTTTCAGAGAGAGAGAAGCAACAACAAAACCTGCAACAGAACTTTTATTGTGAAATGCTCATAGGAAGTGCCAGACAATGCAAACTAGAAGGTTGTG
This sequence comes from Moxostoma hubbsi, assembly GCA_032164185.1. Taxonomy (NCBI): domain Eukaryota; kingdom Metazoa; phylum Chordata; class Actinopteri; order Cypriniformes; family Catostomidae; genus Moxostoma; species Moxostoma hubbsi. Next base: position 18,806,998 of record JAVLUX010000044.1, on the reverse strand, counting down.
AAAAGGCAAACTGCACAATACAACGATTGGCCTTTTGGATGATGGAAATATTGGATGTGATGAGGTCCTTCTCAACACACAGCCCTAATGAACAAATAATGAAACAGATTTATAAACAAATACTATTTAATTTACAACATATATGTAATCAATTCTGTGCAATACAACTTTATTGTTGTCCACATGGCCCAGTTTAATGGACACAAAATTTGTTTCTTTGCACCATCAATGTGACAACAATATTTTTAGCAGACCATCCTTTATGACACTCTGATGTTCTCCTGCGGTTCCCAAGATGGGTGCCAGGCCTTTTGGCTGAAAGAAATGGCAAAATAAAACGTACAGAAATTATGTATTTAATTTATGAAATAGGTTAAATATAAGGATAGCATCTGACATGGTTTATAAACCCTGTTAGGCTTCTACATATTTCCCTGATAGAATGGGGTGGAGAAAGCAGAAGATAATGTATATTTATATACAAATTATTATTATTGTCACTTTGTAATGACATTTTAAACTGTACATGTATGTTGTAGTTGTGTAGCTTAATCTCTCTGTAGGCAAAAACATGTGGAGAGGTCTTAGTTCATCCGAATTAAGCAGCCCACCTGACTTCCCAAAAAGAAAATGTAACACGGGTCCAGGCGCTTATTACATAAACTTAAATAACTCCCAATTCATGGTAAATCAGACAGGCTTCTTAATTAAAGGACAACTCATAAGTCAGTTTAACAAGAAAGCTGATGTTACCATGACGGACACGGGAGCCAATGGACCAGGACTTCTTTACAGCCCTTGGGAAGAGGGTAAAAGACAAACCAAAGTCATACATTTATTTCATAATTAAATATTTCATTTAATTTTTCCTCCCAGCCTCTAAAAATCAATCACCATATAATTATCAAAACATCAAAGTTTTGGTTTAATATTTAGAATGCTCTAACAGCAAATGATTTAACATGTTAACTACTTTTTATTTAGACTTTTCTGACAAAAGGCAACAATTTCAGCACTATTCTCCTGGTATCCTGGTAATAGTATCAATTTATGCACATACAGTCGTACAGAATGTTCTCCGTATAGCTGCTCACCTTTTTTTCACGTGTCTTGGAAACATATTGCACTGGAAAAATGTCCAATGTGCTGTGATACTGGCAAGCTCTAAAGAAAAATTTACAAATTCAGTAAGTACAAACCATTGCAATGTAACCGTATAAACCCACAGAAAGGGTATTGTATGCATTTCTCTTTGAAATATAAGACCAGAAGTAAATGCACATCATAATTTCCCTGGATTATTCCGAAGCCCCAAAAACTCCAATGTAAAATGAGTCAATTAGGCAAGTAAAAAACATTTTCAACTAATATTACGTTAATATTTTTATATTTGTTATCAGGCCTGTAATGTACTAAACTAGCAATAAGAAGATATTATATTGTGGGGCAAAAAGCTATTAGATTAGGATTAGTTAAGAGTTTAGGACTTATTATTTAATTAATTTTGAATTAAAAATACTTCATAGCATTTTTCCTACCATCATCATCGTTTTGGCTTCTTTTCCTTTTAGCTGAAATTTTGACAGCTGACTTCCTGTATAGAGAAAATAACTCCACGTTATAAGAAAAATTAGAAAATTAGGAACTTGTGAAATACCATCTGACTTCTGAGTCTAGTGTGGTGTGCTACTTCTTTTTGTACATGTACACATTCTTTACCATGCTGTATCTCATATTCTACATAGTCAAGATTGCCCTTAATGCTCTGCCTATTCTATTCTGTATTGACACTTACCTGTTTGCTGCTACTACTTTCTTCTTCGCCTCAATCTCTTTTTTTCCCCATTTCCTCTGCCTGTTCTCTCTGCTTGTCTGTCTCCATCAGTCCCAGCTCTTCGAAGTCTTCCTGTCCCTCCATCTCTCGTCTCTCTACTCTGTCTTCCTGTACCTCTATCTCTCCTCTCTTCACTCCCTCACTCTCTACTCTGTCTTCCTGTACCTCTATCTCTCCTCTCTTCACTCCCTCACTCTCTACTCTGTCTTCCTGTACCTCTATCTCTCCTCTCTTCACTCTCTCACTCTCTACTCTGTCTTCCTGTACCTCTATCTCTCCTCTCTTCACTCCCTCACTCTCTACTCTGTCTTCCTGTACCTCTATCTCTCCTCTCTTCACTCCCTCACTCTCTACTCTGTCTTCCTGTACCTCTATCTCTCCTCTCTTCACTCTCTCACTCTCTCACTCTGTCTTCCTGTACCTCTATCTCTCCTCTCTTCACTCCCTCACTCTCTACTCTGTCTTCCTGTACCTCTATCTCTCCTCTCTTCACTCTCTCACTCTCTACTCTGTCTTCCTGTACCTCTATCTCTCCTCTCTTCACTCCCTCACTCTCTACTCTGTCTTCCTGTACCTCTATCTCTCCTCTCTTCACTCCCTCACTCTCGACTCTGTCTTCCTGTACCTCTATCTCTCCTCTCTTCACTCTCTCACTCTCTACTCTGTCTTCCTGTACCTCTATCTCTCCTCTCTTCACTCCCTCACTCTCTACTCTGTCTTCCTGTACCTCTATCTCTCCTCTCTTCACTCCCTCACTCTCTACTCTGTCTTCCTGTACCTCTATCTCTCCTCTCTTCACTCCCTCACTCTCTACTCTGTCTTCCTGTACCTCTATCTCTCCTCTCTTCACTCTCTCACTCTCTCACTCTGTCTTCCTGTACCTCTATCTCTCCTCTCTTCACTCCCTCACTCTCTACTCTGTCTTCCTGTACCTCTATCTCTCCTCTCTTCACTCTCTCACTCTCTACTCTGTCTTCCTGTACCTCTATCTCTCCTCTCTTCACTCTCTCACTCTCTACTCTGTCTTCCTGTACCTCTATCTCTCCTCTCTTCACTCTCTCACTCTCTCACTCTGTCTTCCTGTACCTCTATCTCTCCTCTCTTCACTCTCTCACTCTGTCTTCCTGTACCTCTATCTCTCCTCTCTTCACTCTCTACTCTGTCTTCCTGTACCTCTATCTCTCCTCTCTTCACTCTCTCACTCTCTACTCTGTCTTCCTGTACCTCTATCTCTCCTCTCTTCACTCCCTCACTCTCTACTCTGTCTTCCTGTACCTCTATCTCTCCTCTCTTCACTCTCTCACTCTGTCTTCCTGTACCTCTATCTCTCCTCTCTTCACTCCCTCAATCTCTACTCTGTCTTCCTGTACCTCTATCTCTCCTCTCTTCACTCCCTCACTCTCTACTCTGTCTTCCTGTACCTCTATCTCTCCTCTCTTCACTCCCTCACTCTCTACTCTCTCTTCCTGTACATCTATCTCTCCTCTCTTCACTCCCTCACTCTCTACTCTGTCTTCCTGTACCTCTATCTCTCCTCTCTTCACTCTCTCACTCTCTCACTCTGTCTTCCTGTACCTCTATCTCTCCTCTCTTCACTCTCTCACTCTCTACTCTGTATTCCTGTACCTCTATCTCTCCTCTCTTCACTCCCTCACTCTCTACTCTGTCTTCCTGTACCTATATCTCTCCTCTCTTCACTCCCTCACTCTCTACTCTGTCTTCCTGTACCTCTATCTCTCCTCTCTTCACTCTCTCACTCTCTACTCTGTCTTCCTGTACCTCTATCTCTCCTCTCTTCACTCCCTCACTCTCTACTCTGTCTTCCTGTACCTATATCTCTCCTCTCTTCACTCCCTCACTCTCTACTCTGTCTTCCTGTACCTCTATCTCTCCTCTCTTCACTCCCTCACTCTCTACTCTGTCTTCCTGTACCTATATCTCTCCTCTCTTCACTCCCTCACTCTCTACTCTGTCTTCCTGTACCTCTATCTCTCCTCTCTTCACTCTCTCACTCTGTCTTCCTGTACCTCTATCTCTCCTCTCTTCACTCCCTCAATCTCTACTCTGTCTTCCTGTACCTCTATCTCTCCTCTCTTCACTCTCTCACTCTCTACTCTGTCTTCCTGTACCTCGATCTCCATCTCCTGCATGTCCCTCCTCTCAGTCTCTCCTATTTCACGTTGCCCCCCATGTCCTCTCTGGTCTTGATCATCTATTTCTCTTTCTGCCTCATCTTCTTCTCCTGTCCTCTCTTGCTGCCCCACCTCCTCTCTTTCAAGATCACATGCTGTGATAAAAAAAAATAAAACAAGACATTTAAGATGCAGTATGTGGTTCAAAATGTGAGTAACCAAAGAAATATAAAAAGTTTAAGACAAAAGATAAGAACAAAAAAATGACCCACCACCAGCAATCTAGATTGTGTGAAAAATTCTCTGTACTGACATTTAAAACCGATCCAACTGGATAGGTACACAATACAGGATCAATCTTAATAGAGAGTCATGAATGTACTGATGTTGTGATGTGACCTACCTTCTAACAAACCTTCAAATAGGCACAATATCTTCTCCAGGACCGCATGCGCTACAACTGGCAGCTCAAAGGGGCACTGGAGCTGGGCCATCCACTTTTTGTTTTGTGGTCTGTACTTTCCACACAGCAGAAGGGGAAAGTACCCAAGGGCCTTCAGTTTCTCCACCTTAACATAGAAAAACAATAAGCAAACACACAGAGATTTCTAAGACAGGGTTACAAAGGCAAGAAAGACGTTATTATTATTATTATACACATACAAGCTGTCTTTAAAAAAGTTAGTATGGGTTTTTATAAGGGTGAATGTCCTTTCTGGAATAACAGAGGCATATGCAAATGTATCTTTTCCTGTAAGAAATCAAACTTTCTCTCTAAAAGATTCTGTACTGCCCCTGCAAGTGACTTAACCTACTCTACTGCATGACCACACTGTAAAAAAAATCAAAATTTTACAGGAAATAAGTGATTTGTCCTGTAGTTGCTGATGGAATGATAGTTATATCAGCTCATTCATGTGTGCTGTTGCTAGCTAATTGTTAACTGCAAGAGATTTACATTTTATAGAGAATGTTTCACAATAATCATCTTGGAACTACCTGTAAAATAACTGTTTTTTGTAAAACACTTATGAATTAGGATATTTTTAATATAATTTAACAGTTTTTGTTTGGCAAACGCTTCTGCCAGTCATTGACCATTTCTTTTTTAACGATCTTTAACAAATATTTTCATTAATGATAAACGTTTGGCTCCCTGTGCTGCCATGCATTTCACAGGTTTTTTTTTACAGTGCAGTGAACCAAAAGAAAAACCTCTTAGTGTAAAGTGGCCTTGGATACTGGGGCTGAATGAATACAAGTTGAAGGTAGGGCTAAATTCTGTGTATTGTTTTAATATTTATATATGGACTAGCTCATTATTATCTGAAATATCGCATATGCAGTTGGGTTGATGACATCTTGACACATAATTGCATGACATTACCATAGTTGCTGCTTCCTTGCACAATGTAAATACAATTCTATATTTTTGTAATGTTGACAGGAACCTGAAATGCCTGACCAAAAGAGAAAGACAAAATGTTTATTACCAGCAGGGCACTGTTGTCAAAAATCTTTGCCTGATTGCAGAACTTTTTGACTTTTTGTGCCCATTCCTTGGCTCTGGACAGGAACACTTTCATACGGGCCGTCTGCCTGGACTTCATGTCTAGCAACTTCCCACACTGAGTAAGGGAGAGAGATAAGAGAGAGCGGTATGACTCACGGGAATTAAAAAAATAATAAATAATAATAATAATAATCTAAACTGTGGTCCAGTTGATCAAGCACTGCTGATTTTCTAGCCCTCTATTTACAAGGGCCTAAATAATAACTTGGATACCAAGTTTATGCAATTCATTGAACAGACAGACTAAATATGCCAATATCAGAGTCAATGCACCGGCACATTTTAATAATATTAAAGGCATAATGCTAAAACCTAGTTAGATATGTATCCATAGAGACAGAGACAGGGGTTTTACATTTCCCAGCATCCTTTGCTTGAGACTGGATTGGGAGAGTACATTTTGAAACTAAGTTTTATTTTTATGTATTTCTACAAAGAATTAAATAAAGTTCTGTTATGTTGGGATTTAGAGGAGTTTCTGTAATGGTGGAATATTTTTCAGAGGTTGTGAAGAAGAGTCAAGCTAAGGGTTAGGTCGAGGATATAGGTGATTTACAAAAGTGTAATTTATATATATATATATATATGTGTGTGTGTGTGTGTGTGTGTGTGTGTGTGTGCGCGCGCACATGTGGATATTGTTATTATAATGAAGCAAATAGTGAAGGATCATCCTGATTGAGAATCATATCCTCAACAGCATCATCATTATGAACAAATTGATATCTACACTATGCTAGTATGTGTTTAGCTGCTATCAAGCTGTTAAATTGACAATTGACTTGTCTAAAATTTTTAAGACATACAGTTTAATTATTTCCTATAATATGATTGCGCTTGCCATGTGTTGCTTAACTTTTTGACCCCTGTATATGGGCACCATGCATGCCTTAAGAAAAATCCCGTGGGAAAGTTTAATGTAAGTTCGAGCAGAGTGATGTCATACACACTCTTGCTCATAATTCCATTAGTGTTATGATTATTTTAACACATCTGTTTAACAGTGAATATGGTGCAAGGCCAAACGGTCCAGATTGACATCTTGCTTGACCACAGAGGTTGAAATGGGGGGTGACATTTACATGAATATTGAAATAGAATTGAGTTTTCATGACAAACTAAGAAAGCGACCATAATTTGATCATTCAGTGACAAAAACAAACTCTGTGGGAACTCTCTTTGACTGGTCTGCGGCTATGCTGCCCAAAACAGGGTCTATATAATCCATGTATGTAGGTCTAGTTTAAAAAGTTCATGTATGCAAAATGACTTTAATAGCACATTGTGGTTATGAACATGAAGTCCTAAACGGCAAGAATCAATGTGAAACTTTCTCAAAATACCCGAATTGTTCTTTTTTACATCACAGGACATTAAACCAGAAATCAGACTTTGAAGTTGCTTCGAAGAGAAAGCTGCTTGAGTAATTTACAATAATTTCCATCTTGTTCAATGCAAAATCATTAAGTTACACGTTTGATTTGTTATACGCATCCGCTGTCTGATGGCCGTCGATCAATTCGGAAATGTTAAACTTGGCGCAAGCTGCTGGACCATTACTAAACAACACAACAAATGGGCACGTGGAAACATTCGGCACCTGAGCGCCTGTTGCGCCCAAGTGTGAATTAGTCACGCTTAGAGCGAGGTGTGAGCACGTGTCGGCTGAACAGCAGGCTTCGTAGTTTCTGATAGGTGTGTAAATTGGAAAAATCCTGAAAAATAGCCTATTGTGTGAAGAAGTGTTTCTATAGAGCATAATATTTATATATGTATTATATAAATGCTACACACACACACACACACACACACACACACATATATATATATTCCTTCACGATATGCAAGCTTTAGTGAAAGCTTTCCATTCAAAGTATCGCACTACAGCACATTATGCAAATATATTGTATGTAGATTTGATCAAATAAAAATAAAAATTACATTATTGGTATTTTGAAACGACCGTGAGTGTTCAGAATTCTTCAGGGTTGGCGCGTACACGTACCAATATAATTTAGCTCTATCGCATGTATATATAGTGTATATATACTGTAGATACATATAATGTATGATTTAGTTTAGATTTAGAATGTAAATCTGCTCTTTTTAATTTGTATATACAGTATACACTGATGAACCAAACATTATGACCAACTTCCTAATATGCCGTTGGTCCTCCGTGTGCCTCCAAAACAGCACAGACCTGCTGAGGCATGGACTCTGCAAAACCCCTGAAGGTGCCCTGTGGTATCTGGCACCAAGACATTAGCAGCAGGTCCTTCAAGTCCTGTAAGTTATGAGGTGGAGCCGCCGTGGATCAGACTTGTTGGTCCAGTATATTGCACAGATTCTCAATTAGATTGAGATCTGGGAAATTTGGAGGCTAGGGCAACACTAAAATAAAAAAGCTCTTCATCATGTTCCTCAAACCATTCCTGAACTATGTGTGCAGTGTGGCAGGGCACATTATGCTGTTGAAAGATGCCACTGCCATCAGGGTATACCATTGCCATGAAGGGGGGGTACCTGGTCTGCAACAATGTTTAGGTGGGTGGCACATGTCATATTCTCTTCTACATGAATAGCCAGCAGTGTTTCCCAGCCGAACATTGGCCAGTGCATCACACTCCCTCCCACTGCTTGTCATCTTCCCATAATGCATCCTGTTGCCTTCACTTTCCCAGGTAAACGGCACACACGCACATGGCTGTCCATGTGATGTAAAAGAAAACGTGACTCATTGGACCAGGCGAACTTCTTCCACTGCTGCAAGGCGTGCCCATTGTAGGTGCTTTCGACGGCGGACAGGGGTCAACATGGGAACTCTGACAGTCTGCATCAATGGAGCCCCATATGCAGCAGGGTGGGATGCACTGTGTGCTGTGACACATTCCTCCCATAACCATCATTAAAATGTTTTCTGCAGCAGTAGACCTTTTGTCGGTTCGAACCTGACAGGATAGCCTTCCTTGCCTTTACGCATTGTTGGGCTTTTGGCACCCAACACCCTCTCGCCGATTTGTGGTTTGCCCCTCCTCGGACCACTGTTGTATTCACCACTGCTGACCTGGAGCACTTGGCCATAATAATTTGGCCCTTGTCAAAGTCGCTCAGGTCTTTACTCCTGCTCATTTCTCCTGCCCAACTTATTGTTCGCTTTCCATCTAATCTACCTGGACTTGAACATATGGCCTTGTTAGGAAATTATCAACTTTATTCACTTCACCTGTGAGTGGTCATAATGTTTTGGCTTATCAGTGAATACACTCAATGAGCACTTTATTAGGAACACTATATTAATACTGGGTAGGGCCTCGCTTTGCTCTCAAAACAGGCTCAAGACTTCGTGGTATGGATTCCACAAGATGTTGAAAACATTTCTTTGAGATTCTGGGCAATATTAACATGATTGCATCACGCAATTTCCACAGATTTGTCAGCTGCACATTCATGCTGCGAATCTCCGGTTCAACCACATCCCAAATGTGTTCTATTGGATTCAGATCCGATAAATTGTCATGTTCATGAAACCAGTTTGATATGAGTTTTGCTTTGTGACATGGTGCATTATCATGCTTGAAATATCCATTTGAAGATGGGTAAATTGTGGCCATGAAGGGATGTGCATGGTCAGCAACAGTACTCAAATAGGGTGAGGCATTCAAGCGATGATTGACGGGTGTTAGCGACCCATCCGTCTCAAGGATCGGCATGTTGTGCAATCTGAGATGATATTCTGCTCACTACAATTGTACAGAGTAGTTATCTAATGAGTTACAGTAGCCTTTCTGTCAGCTCAAATCAGTCTGGCCATTCTCTGTTGACCTCTCTCATCAACAAGGAATTTCCGTCTACAGAACTGCCGCTCTGTTTCTGGCACCATTCTGAGTAAATTCTAGAGTCTGTTGTTTGTGAAAATCCCAGGAGATCAGCAGTTTCAGAAATATTCAAACAAGCCTGTCTGGCACCAACAATCATGCCATGGTCCAAATCACTGAGATCAATTTTCCCCATTCCGATGGTTGGTGTGAACATTAACTGAAGATCCTGACACGCATCTGCATGATTTTATGCACTGCACTGCTGCCACACAATTGGCTGATTAGATAATCACATGGATGATTGTTGGTGCAAGTTGGTTCCATATGATTGATTTTGTTGATACTGCCATAAAAAACTAATAGCCTAATTTGGATAAACAGGCACTCCATTAGAATCTGCTCTTAGGTAATAAAATTGGTGAACACATACTGCATTTAGTCTTGATCTACATGCACAGAAAATGCTTGGCTGTCGATTGTTATTTCATGAGCATTGTTAACTGTTATGATGAAGACCACACTTGTTTTAGGTTTAGTGTATTTCAATTTCCAACAGGATTCCAACTATTTTTTTTATTAATGTATTTGCTTTTGTGCTGCCCGATTTGAGGCACGGCCCGGGTTACAGACAGTCTGAGAGTGCAGTCTACTACCGTTCCCGTGGGAAAGTTACACCAGTTCACTGAAAAGTGAGGGAGCACACGTCCATCTCTGCGTGGTTCTATTCTTATTATGATTCTTTTGACACATCTCGTTAACACCAAACGTGTGTCGGTGAACCAAACGTATGTACTGGACAAACGACCTAAGACTTCACACATTGATAACGTGAGACAATGCGAAAAGGGTCGACCTAAGCCCCCTTTATATATTTGTGGTTGCGTATACTTTTAGCATTTGGCTTTTTGGCCAATCAGTAATAATTTAAGTTATTTATTTTTTGCTAATGTGTTAAAGCTTAAAATTGACGTTGCACCAAAGGATTTAATTAACATAGTCTACTCGAATTGCCCAATTGACTCTAATACGAACAAGGCTCTGTTTTCACGTAAATGGTCAATATCAAGCTAAACGTTTTTTAGTTTTTTTTTTTTTTAAATGGTTGTGTAAACATTTCAAATTCGACAATAACCTACAGGTAATTTCATGAGTGCTATGATGGGAACCAGCAACTAACCGCGCTCTCCTAACACGGACTGCTTAGACACCTCAGTTCTTTTTTATTATCTGTCAAAATTTGTACATTATCAACAGAGCATGAAGGTTCCCACGCTACTCTCCAATAAACACGAGAGTGCATGGGATGCAGCCTGCGTTCACACATAATCTTCATTTCCATCACTTTGGTGGTACTTTTGGTGAACGGCCATTTATATAGTTGTCCATCAAGTCTAAAAGGCAATGTTACCTTGTCCTTGAGTATAAAAGTTATGGAAACGCATTTACTTCTTCAAACTTTTAAAAATCAAAAGTTTCTCAAATGTGTTTTTGCCTGCCTTTTACTCAGTGACACCCAATGTATCTTCATTTGCACATTAAAGGCAAAGATTAAAGCAAATGGCACGCGTATGACCATTAAGTGTGATGTAGCCAAAGGGTCCTACTTGTTTGCTCGCATGCATGAGAATGGCGTTGGTGACATGGCTGCTTCGGGTGATATATGCATAGCAACTTCTATTTGCGTATTTACATTTACAGTTTTGCGTTCCTGGTAATTGATTGTAATGCCATCGTGCACGGCCATCGTCGGGCTGGTGAAAAAATACCTTTAGAAAATGCGTTTACGCGTAAATATCAAACATTCGCGACAGACTTGCTTTCTTTTGTGATGTCACATTATGGGCATATGGCTACCTGAAATGTTTTATTTTGGTTCGTGTATTCTCAACAGGTTAATTCAAGGTGCTACGATGGGAACCAGCTTTTAACCACGCTCTCCCGGTAACACTGACCGCTTACACCTCACCCAGTAGGCCTACCACAAGGTTTTATTACCTGTCAGAATTTGTACATTATCAACCGAGCACACAGACGGTTCCCACGCTAATCTCCAACAAACACGTAAGTGAATGGGGAAATGCATTATGCTATAGAGTAGCCTATTCACATATGGTCTCTATTTTCATCACTTTGGTGGGACGGGTGATCAGCCATTTTTATTCATTGCCGTCTATCTGGTTATCAAAGTTATTTACTCGTAGCCTTATGAAGTCATGGGGACGTAATTTCTAAACTTTAAAATGAGACGGAATTTATGTTTGGAAACGTTGGGGCATAAGACTCAATTTATTTGATTTTCTCCCAAAAACACAAAATAGCATCAAAAACTACTACAGTACTTCACTAAACACCTGTTTGTCAATATGAACTGCAAACATCCGGATCAATGAGATTATTGCGATCAATGTCTAAAGGGTGATTTTGAGGCATTTTTGTAGCTGATGCATATCCTGGAAATTATCACATTTATATTTTATATATTTATTTATATTTTTATATTTTGTTTGAGGTAATTATAATTAAATCAAAAGTCTTTTAATAACTGTCCAACAAGTGAAAGAGGCTAAAGGCCCCATAAAAACATTTTTTTGTGTGTTTTTTAAGTGCGGGAATAGATTTGTTATAAAACTACAAATAAAATGTTCAAACTGATCAAGTCACAATGGAGATTTTTTTTTTTTTTTTTTTTTTTTTACAAAATACTGATCAATATCAATATAAAATGTGATTGAATTGAACAAGAAATGATGCACCTTTTTCTGAAGTGGTATTTTGAGTAAGCATTATCTTAACTTGTTACTAAAAAGTATCTTGCTGTTTCAAAAGTCTCTGCATAAATTGACAAATTGTGCCCTATAACTATTACCCCGATATGTACAGAATATCAACATAACTGCCTTGGGGACCTTTTACCCCAAGGGAGGCAGTGTTTTATCCCAGCTGTGGGGTAAAATGCTCCCTCGCCACCTTTAAAAAAAAAAAAAATGTATAAAAAAATAAAATTCTCGCAAAAATTTTTTTTCGCTTCATCATTATTCAATAATTTCTTGCATTTTTTGAAAATTTGTGACCATAACAAACAATGCACATAAAGATAATTTTCCTAAATACCTGTTTGTCACGTCACTATGTACTACAAAGTTTGGACAGCTAGTAGAAAACATTTTATTTAATTTTACATATATAGAATAGATGACCATTATCTAAATGAATTTGCAACATTTTTAAAATGATTCAGACAAAAATACTTATTTGTCATTTTCAGTTTCGTTCAAGGTTTTTAAAGGTGCACTCAGTAACTTTTGTCTTTGTGTCATCTTGTACTTACACTGTCACCTAGTGGCTTGGATGCAGCATCATTTAAAATCAATAGTTTTCAGTTTCAGATGCCATTGTAGAAATGTAGTATTTACAGTCAGCCACGATTATTTTTTTTTATTATATCAAATAACAGGATGGTCACTGAGATTAAGCGAGTAGTATTCAGCTGGTCATGTGATTATAACATGGCAGCCCCCATGTGCGGACCCTCTCCATCAAAACAGCTTTTATAATGTTACTGATATGACTGGAGTCTTCATTTTAATGTGAGTGGTCTTGATTTCCTACATTTATTGCAAAATTACAATTCATGTCTTTCGGAGTTAAACTTTTTAATTAGGAAAAAATATTAAATGAACCTTTAAATCACTCAGATTTTGGTCTGGATCCTTAGTGTTTGCATTACGATCAAAAAAAGCATGTAACAAACACACGCTACCTTCTCTAAAATACCCAAGCTCATTTCGTAGATACATACTAATTCGTATGCACACGTGGAGACTGTCCGCACGCGTGCATTGTTCACAGGTGTGAGGGTGCCACGCGCCCATCCATGTTGTAAGGAGGTGTGAACACACGTTCTCTCTCTCTCTCTCTCTCTCTCTCTCTCTCTCTCTTTCTCTCTCTCTCTCTCTCTCTCTCTCTCTCTCTCTCTCTCTCTGACCCCCTGATGTCTAACACCTTTAGAACCAACTTCAACTTTGTGCTTTTGAGCAAAACAATCTTAATAATATCAAATGAAAAATAATACATATGCAATTATTGCATTGTAAAACCAAGTAAATTAGGTTCCGTATTGAATAACGGCAGATGCACTTTCCTCGTTTTATTACAGGCTACATATATTTTCAACATATATTTTATAAAATGGTTTGTTCCGACCTGGATAGTTTTCTATGCCGCTTAAGAGACAACCGTAAAGAGCCTACACTAATGAGGCAGCCTGACATGACATCGACGATATTTCCTATTTAGTGCACTATACTATCTATAATCACTATATTTGGAAATGCGAATGAATGAACGAGTGAGCGATTTCGGACACTCTCATATTCCTACTTGACGGAAGAACTGTTACTAATCTTATAATGAAGAACCACTTTAACGCACGATTCCCCGGTTTATTTATTCAATAGCCTATTAGTTTCAAGCTGCATTAATACAATATTCTGCGTTCAATACAAGTTAACACAATATTGATTACCACAAAAATTATTTTGACTTATCCCTCCTTTTTTAGTTTTTTTTTTTTTTTAGATAAAGCAAAAATCTGGTTCCAGTGAGCCACTAACAATGGAAGTGAATGGGGGCCAATCGGTTCAAGAAAAAATACTCATGTTTTCAAAAGTATAGCCACAAGGCATAAACAATATGTGTGTTAAACATTATTTTAGTTTGTTGAAATCGCTTATTAACCTTTTTGTGTAAAGTTAAAGCCAATTTTACAACTTTGTTGCCATGACGATGTAAGAATGTTAAGAAACCCTAAAATGACAATGTAAATAACTTTACAGGTCAAATAATACAGGCGAATTCATGTTGGCTAAGTTGTCATATAAAATCAAAAGCTTCACATTTCTACCTTTAAATCCTCCCAAAATTGGCCCCATTCACTTCCATTGTAAGTGCCATACTGTAACTCCGATTTTTGCCTTTTTTTAAAGAAAAGGGAGCACGAGTCGAAATATTTTTTGTGGTAATCAACATTATGCCACAAATGTTGTCTATTAAGCTTAACTTGTATTGAACTCGTAATATTCCTTTAAACATGTGACACATGATTAGGCTACCTCACTTTCAATGATAAAAAATGCCAAGTTGATTCATAAAAAATAGGAACGAGAGCGTACAGCTAAGATACAGACAAACACAGCCGTTGCATTAAATTAGACACTGGAAGATAAAATGCATGCGCTCACTTTTTTGTTACTATAAGGGATTTGTCTCACGACCGGCGCGTGGGCTATTGATATGCATATATTCGCTGGTGCCCACGGAGGTCAAGGTGTTAAGCCGCGCGTGCCTTCAATCACTTTGATCTGGTTACTGAATGTCATAAACACAGATAGTATTAGCTAACTACTCTAAACTACTGAAACGTAAATAAAAAAAGAAAGAAAAAAGTAGATAATGTTAAATATGTCGGCCTAAACATCATTCCAATTAGGCTACTCACCTAACAGGTAACGTTCCAACAACATTGGCTAACATTATTTTAAGGTTCGGAACAATTGTTGTAAATAAAGCGTTAATGAAACATCCTTATAACGTTCTTAACCTTAAAGAATGTTCTTCTAACGGTAAGAAACCTGGACATGTTCATGTTCCAAAAACCACAATGTAACGTTTGGAAAATGTTTTATGGAACATACATTTACTAGCTAGCTAATTACATCGTCTAACGCTTCAACTTCTAGTATCCTTCTTTAATATTAAATGTCTGTGGCCTATATCACAATTTATTTTATAGTTACTTTTAATAATATAATATTAGAATGATATATAGGCTGTTCGTTTAGTTATTTTGTTGTTAGGCTTTTAGTTGTGAACAACTGGGTCCAATACCATATAGTAGCACCACAGGGATTGGTCTGTGACAGACAGTGGGCGTGGTTTGTTATACTGTTCGCCTAAATGCCTATAAATACCTGTGCTTAACCTCAACTTTCATTTCACAACTGTTTGCGTGAGCGAAGAGAGATTTTTTCCAGCATACCTAATACAACGCTATACTTGGATTTAAGCACTAATATAAGCTGTTCTTTGAAGTACACTGAAGTACAATGAAATTACTTGGAGACACTGAGAACATAAAAATGGACAGAAAGGTAAATATTCATTTCTATCTTTAAATCTGGAATCCTAACAAATAATGGAAACACTGAGCAGACTGGTGTGTATAGTGATACAAGTTAGTATCAGGATTGTCCACTGATCAATTAAATTTGTTTTTTCAGTTGTTAAAGCCTCAGGTAGAAAGACGAAGAAGAGAGAGGATGAATCGGAGCCTGGAAAACCTGAGAACTCTGCTAATGCAAGGCCCTGAGCACAATGTAAGAACACAGAACACTTACCAAATCAATATAATGGCATCTTCTGGCTTTTATTGTCTACACATGGTGTCTGAATAGGTTTGGAGCCTTTTCTGAATCCAACTTTCTTATTATTGCAGAGTTCTACCCAACGAAGAATGGAGAAAGCAGAAATCCTGGAGTACACTGTCCTCTTTTTGCAAAACACTGTTGCTCAGGCCAAGAAAGCAAAGGATGAGGAGGGAAGAGAAAAACACCAGTTTATTGAAGGCTTCTCAACATGTCTTCAGAAAGCTGCCCGTTTCATGATAGATGAAGGTAAGGCTCGTGGACTGGAGGGTTCAATATCAGGCACGCTGTGTCAACGCCTGAGCCAGCCCAGTGTGCCGGCCAACATCAGGCTGCCTGTCAGAATTCAGAACTCTTCCAGAATTCAGGTTCCAGGTTCAACTGTGCAGCATCATCTGCATCTGCAGAAGCAGCAGCAGAATTCGGTTTGCAAACAAGGGTTTTCATCGGCTGGCAGGAACGTTGTGGTTCCGTTCAGAAGCACAGAACCAAGCACGATGCAAAGTCATGCAGCAGCCCAACCAACCTCCCAACACCAAGCACCAGTCAGTGAAGCTGTCTGGAGACCTTGGCCTTAATAGAAATCTAAAGACATTTTAAGAGAAATGGACTCAGAATGCTGGGGCTTGTGTAATAATGTCATCTCTTCTAAATGAATCTGTAGAGAGACATGTTTATTTCCAAAAACTGTTGTCGTGTAATGATTTTATGATCTGACATAACAAATGTAAAACGTGTACATAGTGTATGATAAATGATGGCAATCTATTTAAAAATCTGTTTTTTTTTTTCTTTTTTGCATGATCTGTACTGAGTGTATGATCATTTAGAATACATAACTGATGTATGAATTTATCTATTTTGCACATTAATTTATTCATGCCATTCCCTTTTATGCTCAGATATATAGTTGTATATTTTGGGGTTGAAACAAATACATTCCATCATTAAAAACTTTAAAAATGACCTTTCTATTTGTATGTATTTATTTATGTATTTATTATTACTATTATTTAAATAGCATATTTTCATTATTATTTAGCGTAATGAAATTTTGAAAGGCAAAAGGCGTGCCATGCATTAACAATAAAGCTATTTAAGACGTTTGCTGCACGCGCCGAAGATTTGCAATCGTCTTTGATCCTCACATCCTTTGAAATGCGCGCTCCCAAATGTGACGCGCAAGTGTCAGCCTTTGAGGCGTCCCGAGATAATTTACACTTGCTGGCACACTTCCATACGACTCCTGTTCTTACACCTCTGGCTTCCTCTGTTCATTTGTCGGCGCATGCAAAACATGCATAAATAGCCTAAGGTGCAAAAAGGCGCCACGTGCCATTATACATTTTGAAAGACGGCTACTTTTTACTAAACTTATAGCTATATGCTTCAAACCACAATGTTTCCAATCTGTTGTGATTATAGGCTATTTTATGTGTGTGTTTTTTGATGTCACATTACACACATAAAGTCTCCCGCGAGAACACTTCTTATATAGGCTAGCCTAAACAAAAAGAAGAATGAGCATATTTTGACTGCTCTCGTATAGCGGCTACAAAACTGCAGTTTCAATGGGGATCAGTATGATCCCATATATCAGTATTGCTCTTCTCTAGCGCACTTGAGCTTAAAAATGCCGGAGAGAGACTCACAGACATCAGAGGGATGCTAATGACGGGACAAAAGGCTAAACTGTGACCCAGTTTAACACGTCTTGGGTTTACAATTTTGTCTGGCAAGTGTCAAGTCGGCACGCGCGTTTCCATCCGTTTGAATCGGAGAAGCGCGAATTTTTGTACGCAATAAACTCTGTATTGGCCAGGGAACTAATGTCAGATGTATTTCCCACGCATTAGTATCACACTCTTGGGTTGTTCATATCAGTGAGTTATCAGCTCTCATTCGAAGCAGACCCACATTATATAGCTACAAATAGTAATCTCGAATTGTAAAACAACAACAAAAACAATAGTTTACTCAATTTAAGCTTAAGTTTTTACTATTCTTTCTTATTACAGTACTTGAAATGTCACTTTTTGGAATCCTAACTCAAATATATTACGTTATACAACATTTGGTCAAAACAACTTATGTAGAAAAAATTATAAATGGTCCTACTGAATAGAATCCCATATGGCTGACATAGAGTCCAGTCATAATTTCCCTTATACTACACAAGACACGCTATAACCCAATTTAAATAAATACAACACTACTTTAATCATAGATGAGTTAGGTTTACTTGTACTAGTTAACGTTACTTTAAAATAAAGTTCAGTTTACTTGAGCCAAAGATGTACGTTTACTATGTGTCGCAGGGCGGAGGGCGTGGCCGCGGGTGTGTAAGATCACAAACTCGGCCCCGCCCTCCGCCCTGTCACACTATTTTTCAAGGCAGTTGGTTTGCACGTTTTTTCTATGGTCATTTAATTAGATTTTCAAGTATGTTATTCATCAAGATGTATGTATAATATTCCATACTGCTTTTTGTTTACCCTATTTATTCTGCTATTAAAAAGACCCTATATATGCATACTAGGTGTAATGCAAAATCTGTAATAATTGTAGAAAAATATATTCTAAACATTTTCTAAACTAATGTTGAAAAAGACCAATTCAAGTAGATATTATAGTCAAAAAGTAGATGGCTGTGCAATTTTTGATTTACGTATGCATTTTAGGGTTAAAGTCTTGACTAGTGTGATTTAATGTGTTCCCTTGTACCAAATATACACTCTCAGAAGGCAAGGTCAGTTTATTTAAAACATACGGCAGTTCATTGACAATGGCAATTCAAAGTACTTCACATAAAAATGATAAAGAAAATACAAGCTACATATAACAATTATTTTAAAGTAAATTAAGAACAAGAAATAAAAGGTAATACAATTACAGTTCAATCAATAAGTGCAGCACAATGGTCAGTAAATGCACAGCTAAACAGATGTGCTCTCAGCCTGGATTTGAATGTGGCTACAGTTGGAACACATCTGATGTCTTCAGGTTCAGTCACTCACTCATATTGGAACCCCAAAAAACCCTTTTATATAGGAGCCTTTTTAATGATTCTATCAAAAGAACTCATAAAAGGGTTCTTTGAGCCAGATGAAAAGGTTCTGTATAGAACCTTCAAAACATGGAATCATAACATGTGGTTTTTGTTTATTTTTACATGTATTATTTGTTTTATTACCATCATATTTAATACATATTTGGATTTTAGATACTCTATAACCATAAGGAAGTAAAATAAACATATAAAACACATTTAGGTATTTAAAATTTTTTTTTAATAGTTTGTATTTACAATAAAACAAGCAATAAATAATACAATTCAAAATGCAATAGTTATAAAAAAAAATGAATGCATCATTATAAAACATAAACATGAAATCATTTAACATCGACAATAAGTAATAATAATAAATAAGTACAAAAAGGATTAAAAAAAGATCTGTTAACAATTTTAGCACTGGGGCAAATACTGAATATATTTGTTGCCACTAGGGGGACTTTCTACAGTATAGTGCTCATAATGAAACACACATATTATATCTGAGGTCTTTAGGACACAAAAAATCACTTCACTTCACTTTAGCCATCTCCATGTCATCTGTTTGACTCTCATGCACTGAGGGCTCTTGACACCATATGAAATGTTAGGTGAGGATGCTGATCCCATTTGTTAAATGTGCTGACAGTATTAAGAGTAATTAAAAACAGAAAGGAATTGGCATCTCTCTAAATTACATCTTAAAACTTACACGAAGAGGAGTGTGATATTTTCTCTCTATAAAGAGAAATAATTCTGCATTCCAGATTTTGCAATGCCAGTACGATCAGAAATTGAATTTGTGTCATTTTTTGTTGTCATTGTTTTGAAGTCAAATGTTTCTTTTGACATTCACTTTCCATTACTTTGAAGATGTTGGCGGCCATAACTACAAAAGTGCTCTCTGAGTTAGGTGAAGGTCTTCGCTAAAACCCATGTTTAATTAATGTTCAATAAAAAATGCATAAATTATAATATATTTGTAAATTACAATAAAACTACAAAAAACACAAATACAAGATGTTGAATCCACAGAAATTGAAACATTTCCAACTATTTTTCTGTTTGATAATCTTAGTTTATTTTTAAAAGAGCTCAATTCGTCTCTTTAAAAAACTCCTAAAAACATGAATTGTAATTTTGCTATTTATGTAGGAAATCAAGACCACTCACATTAAAATGAAGACTCCAGTCATATCAGTAACATTATAAAAGCTGTTTTATTCTACATGGAGAGGGTCCACACATGGGGGCTGCCATGTTAGAATCACATGACCATCTGAATACTACTTGCTTAATCTCAGTAACCATCCTGTTATTTGACACTTCCACTCATTGATTAAAGTAATCGTGGCTGACTGTGAAAACTACATTTCTATAATGGCATCAGAAACTGAAAACTATTGATTTTAAATGATGCAGAGAATTTATTAAATTAAACATAAGTAAATTTCTTTTGGTTGAAACTACTACAGTACATTGGTTTGACCTAATCCAACTCAATGTTGGAAATGCTCACTAGAGTATGTTGCTTCATTCTATTTCTGTTACTTGCATTAAATGTTCCACATCTTTGGCTGTGTCATTGTTTTGGCAATCAATGGCTCTTTACTTGCATATGACAGAATAGTGGTGAGAGAGAAAATAGTTTGGGGCTGTAGAAAAAAATGCTGAGTTGCTGTTTGTACTGAATAATTATGTCAGACATGTGACACTTATGACTTACAACGCTTGAGTTTATTGTTGGTTGCCAGCAGAGGCTTTTTTCTTGAAACTCTCCCAAACTTCTTGTGGTGATGTAGGGGATGTCTGATTGTAGTTTTGGAAACTTTCTGACCCCAAGACCCAACTAATTTCTGCAATTCTCCAGCGGATATCCTTAAAGATTCTTTGGCCACTTGAACCATCCTCCTTACCGTGTATGCAGACAATATAGACACACGTCCTCTTTCAGGCCGATTCTTAAGATCTCCAGTTGATTGGAACTTGTTAATTATTGCCCTGATGGTGGAAATGGGCATTTTTAATACTTTGGCTATTTTTTATAGCCACTTTCCAATTGTGAAGCTCAACAACCTTTTACCACACATCAGAACTATATTCTTTAATCTAACCCACTGTGATGGATGATTAAGGGAATTTTGCCTGTGTGTTTCCTCATATTTATACCCTTGTGAAACAGGAAGTAAAGTTCCTAGTCACCCAGGTGCCCTAAAAAAATGTAAATATGAATGGGAATATACTTCAGATATATTTTACTCATAAGAATTTCTAGGGGTGCAATAATTGTGGCAAAAGTGTTTTGGAGATAAATATTTATTTAATAATTAGATATTTCCCCTCTTTCAGTTGGTTTACTTCAATTAAAGGTTAGATTTTTGTGAATATTTTGAATGAACGATCAAAAGGATAAGCAATAAACACATTTTTCACAGCCTTCTTTGCTCACATTTACCAAGGGTGCCAATATTTTTGCTTAAAAGTTTTGGTAACCATTCACTATTGTATGGACCTACAGAGCTGAAATAGTCTTCTAAAAATCTTAATTTGTGTTGAGCAGAGGAAAGAAAGTCATCCACATCTGGGATGGCATGGGGGTGAGACTATGATGAGAGAATTTTCATTTTTGGGTGAACTATTCCTTTAATTGAACCCCATAGAACTGGGCCTGCCTAAGACACAAATGGACATCCATCACTACAATTTCTAGAAAATGATTAAATAAAACAACTGTAATTGGTCCATCTCTCCCAGCGCTGAGAAAAACAACCACGTGACCACCCATGACTTATTCACCTTTACTTCAGCAGTATTTGGATGATAACGGCTTGTACGAAACACTATAATAAAACAAACTGATATACTATGCTTCCTCTGTAATAAAGAGCTGTAGAATTGCAGTTAGCATCAATATAAACTTGAATGCGGCCCAAATGAGCACAGAAGTTTCTGCCCACCTTTTCATTCATCTTGGTCCCAGAAGTATTTTTCCAATTAATTTCTTCCATAGGGATTTAATTAAATCCTTCATTCTAAGTCATGATCCCAATCAACCAGCTCTGATGTGAATCAACTTTAATTTGAAGCAAAAAAGTAAATGAAAATAAAAAAGACTGTGTAGTTAATGTCTTTAAAGACAGAACTACAATCTCAAGAAGCAGTACAAATGACTTTAAAACTAAAACTATTGATTTTAAGTTGTTGATTATAAGCATGGAAACAATATCTATTATGATATTGACTAGTATAATGATTTACAAATATATAACTGGGTTGAGATTGTAGGGAGACTAATTTGCATCATTCACAAGTCATGCAAGTGGAGGGTCGCAGTAGTGCTTGTTTGGTGCGCTTCGTTGGCCGTGATTCACTTAATCTCGGAGAAAAATTAATGGGATTTTTCTTACGGAAACTGACTGTGATGCTCTATAGAGTATTTAGCTTTTCAGGCCATTTAACTACCCAGAAACCATTTAAAAAAGAGAGCATTCTCTCTTTTTAGGCGGTGTATAGTAAACAGTGTAAAATGCATCCAGCATGGCTTATGAAACATCGCCTTTAGAAATAAATAAATAAAGGCATCATTGGAGGTTATGCAGGTACATTTGAACGGAGGTTTACATGGAGACAGGAACACTGCATTGTCACGATCTCTGTAAAGAAATAAGCAGATTTTATTTCCATCACTTCAATACAACACACATCAAAAAGTTAATGATTTACTTACTTTTTTTTAATAAATGTCGATGTAAGAAAATGTGATAGATCCCATGCGTAGTTGTGAAGGAGGAAGTGGGGGCCAGGTAAACAGTCAACGTGAGACTTTTATTGACAACACTTTTCAGTGAAACCCACGCAAAATAATGCTTTTCAGCAGAGCATTCAAACACACAGTATGGCTTTGTGCATTGCTCTCTCCCCTCTGGCGGTCTGGACTGCCCTTACATCCCTCCAAATAAGGGGTGCAATCTCCAAAAGAGTGGGGTTACTCCAAAAGTGGGTGGGGTTAGTCAAAAAGGGGGTTGTGCCAAGTTCAAAAGAGTTAAGGTTAGGGAAAGGGTTAGGTTAGGGGCTCTCTATATCTATTTTTAATGTTAATTTTTTTTTGTCATAATTAGGAAATAGCTCTATTTTGTACTAAGAGTTACCATAGCTTTCTCTCTATCTCCTCAATGGGGTTCTTAAACAACACTTAACGTTATAAAACAACATTTGATTTAGATTTTGATCTACAACAATCCAAATATTCTAAGAGAATGTATTCCTATTTAAAATCAACAGCTTATAAGAGTGCCGCCTTGTGGTGGAAAAATGCAAGGACAACACATTTCTGTTCAGTGGCGTTTGTGTTTTAATAATGAGTTGAACGAGGAGTGAACACACACACACACACACACACACACACACACACACACACACACACACACACACACACACACACACACACACACACACACACACACACACACACACCAGGCCTGTGGCAGTGGACTCAACACCCTGAAGCAACGCATATACAGCAGGTGAATTTTTCAAACAGCAGAACCTTCACCCTAGAACGTTCCCTAGAACTCTTTGGTTTTGCCCATAGACTGTTTATAAAAATGGACAATGCATCACCACTTCTATGGAGTTTCCTTTGTGTCTTTTTTATTCAATCAAACATACTGTGTTTGAGAGTAAAGCTAATTATTTTGTAACAAAAAAAATAAAAGAGTGCAAAAAAGTCTTCTAAAGGCTCAAAAATAAATAAGTTGATAACAAAATTATTTGCAGTGCGTGTAATCTTTTGAACACTTTTTTTTTATTGTTTTGTGCACTTCAAAAACTTTTCATCACAAACCCACACATTTTGCTCTCTTTTCTGCTGTCTTTTTTGCGGGTGTAAATATTTTGCTTGCGAGTTGAAAAGTTTTGCTTGCGCGTGAAGCTGTACCTCAGTGGGCGGTCTCTAACAACCAGATGAAAGGGCTTTTTCTATTGGTCACCCTCGATTGAAGTGACAGGTTGGCCACGCCCACTACAGTTTCGCGCCGCTGCTGGCTGCTGCCATCACCGTCGCCAGTCTGTCATTCTGTCTGAGTAGAAAAGCGTCAGCGAGCGAACTTCTAGAATGGCGAGCAACAGGTCGTTTACTGCGCTGGAGGCCATCGCGTGTCCGTCGTGGTAGAGCTACCATAAATCGTCATAGAGACGTGGGTTCGAATCCAGCTCTGGAGTATAAACCTATTTATGAAATTATCTTCATATAATTATATTATATGTGATTTTAATCATGTGAATTCAATCTGGTGATGTTTCGTGCCTTATGGTACACAATTAAGAATTATCTGTACAGTTCGTATTGTTTGTGTTGCTATTAAAACGAGTATAAATGATACATAATGATACATGGAATGATTTAAATGGTGTAACAATTCTTCTGTTGTGTCATAAATATTGTCAAACGTTTTTTTAAGTACTACTCTATTGATGTATGATATCAATGGTGTAGTTTGATATACAGTGAGGAAAATAAGTATTTGAACACCCTGCTATTTTGCAAGTTCTCCCACTTGGAAATCATGGAGGGGTCTGAAATTGTCATCGTAGGTGCATGTCCACTGTGAGAGACATAATCTAAAAAAAAAAATCCAGAAATCACAATATATGATTTTTTTAGCTATTTACTTGTATGATACAGCTGCAAATAAGTATTTGAACACCTGAGAAAATCAATGTTAATATTTGGTACAGTAGCCTTTGTTTGCAATTACAGAGGTCAAACGTTTCCTGTAGTTTTTCACCAGGTTTGCACACACTGCTGGAGGGATTTTGGCCCACTCCTCCACACAGATCTTCTCTAGATCAGTCAGGTTTCTGGGCTGTCGCTGAGAAACACGGAGTTTGAGCTCCCTCCAAAGATTCTCCATTGGGTTTAGTTCTGGAGACTGGCTAGGCCACACCAGAACCTTGATATGCTTCTTACAGAGCCACTCCTTGGTTATCCTGGCTGTGTGCTTCGGGTCATTGTCATGTTGGAAGACCCAGCCTCGACCCATCTTCAATGCTCTAACTGAGGGAAGGAGGTTGTTCCCCAAAATCTCGCAATACATGGCCCCAGTCATCCTCTCCTTAATACAGTGCAGTCGCCCTGTCCCATGTGCAGAAAAACACCCCCAAAGCATGATGCTACCACCCCCATGCTTCACAGTAGGGATGGTGTTCTTGGGATGGTACTCATCATTCTTCTTCCTCCAAACACGGTTAGTGGAATTATGACCAAAAAGTTCTATTTTGGTCTCATCTGACCACATGACTTTCGCCCATGACTCCTCTGGATCATCCAAATGGTCATTGGCAAACTTAAGACGGGCCTTGACATGTGCTGGTTTAAGCAGGGGAACCTTCCGTGCCATGCATGATTTCAAACCATGACATCTTAGTGTATTACCAACAGTAACCTTGGAAACGGTGGTCCCAGCTCTTTTCAGGTCATTGACCAGCTCCTCCCGTGTAGTTCTGGGCTGATTTCTCACCTTTCTTAGGATCATTGAGACCCCACGAGGTGAGATCTTGCATGGAGCCCCAGTCCGAGGGAGATTGACAGTCATGTTTAGCTTCTTCCATTTTCTAATGATTGCTCCAACAGTGGACCTTTTTTCACCAAGCTGCTTGGCAATTTCCCCGTAGCCCTTTCCAGCCTTGTGGAGGTGTACAATTTTGTCTCTAGTGTCTTTGGACAGCTCTTTGGTCTTGGCCATGTTAGTAGTTGGATTCTTACTGATTGTATGGGGTGGACAGGTGTCTTTATGCAGCTAACGACCTCAAACAGGTGCATCTAATTTAGGATAATAAATGGAGTGGAGGTGGACATTTTAAAGGCAGACTAACAGGTCTTTGAGGGTCAGAATTCTAGCTGATAGACAGGTGTTCAAATACTTATTTGCCGCTGTATCACAAATAAATAGTTAAAAAATCATACATTGTGATTTCTGGATTTTTTTTTTTTAGATTATGTCTCTCACAGTGGACATGCACCTACGATGACAATTTCAGACCCCTCCATGATTTCCAAGTGGGAGAACTTGCAAAATAGCAGGGTGTTCAAATACTTATTTTCCTCACTGTATCAATAATACTGGAAAATGCTTCCACCATTAAAATACTTACTATACAACTGTAAGTGTATTGTAAATAAAAGGGCTTATTAAAAATAATAATAAGGTGAGCACACATAGTAACAAATCTGTTTATTTGAATTAAAATGTGTAATAGAAGATTTAAAATAAGAATAATAATATTAAAATGTACACCTCTAATTATTACAATAATAACAATAAAATGAGGACAAATGTATAACAGTAAATGCAATAATAATAATTTACAGTTTTTGCTGAGTCAAAAACACATTTTACAGGTTATCTATTTACAGTAATGTAATTTGTATACATAATAATATACTATTTGCAGAATTAGGTATTCTTTAGATAATAAACCAAATTACATATACTATATAAAATAATACAAATTAAAATTGTGCAAATATGAGTAGTCACCACCATTACAATGCTTGCTTAATGAATAATATATGAATAATAATAATTAGAAGAATCATATAAAAATATACAACTTTAAATAAAGTGCAAATACACGTAATCTTAACAAAAATATGAGGGAAAATGTGTAGATTAATAATAACAATAATATATAATGTATAAATATACCAATATTATGCAAGAAAAATAATCAATCAAAAGAACTTGCAGTTTAGTCAAGTGTTTCCCCTTCTAATCTTCAGTGTGTGCCCTCTTCTTGCCATAGCCCATGTCTGCAGAGCTGCCCTCCTCTCTGCAAATGGTTCTGTAGCTGTCTCCTCACAGTGCCAGTTTCCAAAATACTGGAGATGAGATGGTGGTTTCCTTTCGTTGTTGCACTTCTTGCAAAGGATGACTTCAGTCTTACGCACATATTTCCTTTTTAGTGATTCCTTCTGCTCCCTTTCCTGCTTTTTCCTCCTATAGTACTGAGTGGTGTATGGCACAGAAGGCTGTGGCGCTGCTGGTGATGTTTCCATACTTTGTGCAGGTAACGCCACAAATAGCATCATTGGCTGGGATGCAGCAGTGGCTGGAAGGATAACTGGGAGAGCCCTAGACAATGGCCCTGGCTGAGGAGGTGTAGGTGGATATGGCAGCCCTGGTTGAGGACGTGCAGGTGCTGGTGCTTGTTGCAGTACATTTTGTGGTATGTGTGGCCCAGATCTGGTTTTGGCCATACCAGCTGTATTTGGTGGCAAGCTGAAAATGTGTGGGTCATCATCACAACCACTCTGCAGTCACACTTTTTTTTGGAGGGCTGATGGAAGCCTGTCTGGTGCTGTCATTGGTGCATCTTGTGCAGGGATTCCTTGAGTCAAAATATCCCTCTCCTGAGATTTGGCACGTCTGCTGTACCTAGAATTTATAGAAATTAACATGCATAATTAATAAATAATGTGAAAAGTATTGAACAGAAATTAATATGCATAGTTTGCATAACTAATAAATGGAATTAGCTGAATTAGCTTAGTGGCTAAATATATTGCAGATTCCATAACATGCTATTCCGCAATAAAACTTATTTTTTGGGTGAAAATACTAACGTGCCTATGACTGAGGGGCTGGTGCGCCGGAGGAATCTTATTATAACGTTAGTTCCTCGAACTACTAACGTTATAGGAACTAACGTAACCAGTGACTTTAGTGCACGCTGATTGGACAAAGTCGTGTAAATACAGAATATATAGCCTATATATTTACTCCAGAAACTAACTATACGAACATCGAAAATAGTGGCCTCTTAACCTTTAACGTTAAGCTGAGAAAATCCAATGTGATTATGTATGTATGTATTATGTATGTCTGCTCAGATAGCAACATTGGACATCAATCGCACGGCAAACGGTACTATTTGGTGTTGGCTAATACAATCTAGTCAGCGGTAACACTAACTACAGACTGGTCTATCCGACGCAACGTATTTAAATGGGACAGCATAAGAAGAGAGAATCATTCAGTTCACTTGTCACTGTTTATGATATTAAATTATCTTACTTACCCAGTAAACGACCTGTTGCTCGCCATTCTAGAAGTTCGCTCGCTGACGCTTTTCTCTCAAGACAGAATGACAGACTGGCGACGGTGATGGCAGCAGCCAGCAGCGGCGCGAAACTGTAGTGGGCGTGGCCAACCTGTCACTTCAATCGAGGGTGACCAATAGAAAAAGCCCTTTCATCTGGTTGTTAGAGACCGCCCACTGAAGTACAGCTTCACGCGCAAGCAAAACTTTTCAACTCGCAAGCAAAATATTTACACCCGCAAAAAAGACAGCAGAAAAGAGAGCAAAATGTGTGGGTTTGTGATGAAAAGTTTTTGAAGTGCACAAAACAATAAAAAAAAAAGTGTTCAAAAGATTACACGCACTGCAAATAATTTTGTTATCAACTTATTTATTTTTGAGCCTTTAGAAGACTTTTTTGCACTCTTTTATTTTTTTTGTTACAAAATAATTAGCTTTACTCTCAAACACAGTATGTTTGATTGAATAAAAAAGACACAAAGGAAACTCCATACACTTCCTCCCACCAGGAGCGGACTGGCCATAGGGAGAACTGGGATTTTTTCCAGTGGGCAGGCCGTGAAACGGGGCCGAACAGTGCCGGACGAGCCGCAAGTAAAACGGATGCAGAAAAGGACTGCAAAAAGGATAACGCCATGCCAGCTTCGATGGTTATTTTCATGGCTAAAACCAGGTTCAAATAATAAAAGTAAAACTAAATAAGATGTTTAAGATGTCAATGGAATAAAAGAGTTTTCTCACAGGAGTAGAAATATTACAATCTTATAAAGATTTTTTGATGGACAGTGGGCTCTGACAATGCACAGATGGGGGGATTTTCCTCTGATAGTAAAAATATTGTGTTTGAGTCTTGAGTGTCCTTTCAGACATATAAGCAACATGGTCCCACCGGATGTAATTTATTTTTTTCATGCATTACTGAAAGTTGATGTGGAAACACTGCTGGATAGGCCAGATTTTCTTTATTTGTGTTAGGCTTGATTGCATATTGTAAAGCCAGCTTCAGATGACTTTTTTTTCCAAGGAAGCTCATTAGCCTCCACAAATAGACTTTTGATCAATGACGTTCTGAAAGCTCCCAAAGCCAGTCATATACCTTGGTGGTGAATAAAATCCAAAAGTCAAATGCAATAGCTGAGACATAGACTATACTTCTATAGTCCAGCTTTGAGCAAATCAGTGTTCTATAGATTTAGGAGGATTGAGCTGTCCGCACAACATTTAGTCTTAGATGAAACCTTTAAAATGTTCATGGCTTTTTATAACTTAATATGAGCGATAAAGGACAGTTTGCTGTCAAAAGTGATGCCAAGAAATTTCGTTTCTTTTACAACCTTAATGGGGACTCCACCATATGCAACTCTAGATAACTGTGTAGAGAGTGAAGTTGGCAGAAATGCATGCAAACAGTTTTTGCTTTTGAAAACTTTAAGCCATTTAGCATCGAAAAAGATTGTTTAATTTTCCACTCAATATTGTCATCTGCATAAAACCTACAGTAAAAATCTGAACCAGTTACTTTTGCAATGCTATTTATTTTAGTACTAAAAAGTGTTAATGATCAAATACTCCCTTGAGGCACTCAAAGTTCTTGTCTATGTAGGTCAGACAAGGTGTTATCTACCTTGACTCTTAAAAGTCTATTTGATCTTTCAATAAAAACTGGTAAACGTCCTCTAAAACCCAGTTGATACAAATCCTTTAAAATGCCATACTTCCATGGTTTCTACAAATAAAAAAAGACTGCTACAACATGGTCGTTCTTGATAAGTATCATGTATAGCTTTCCAGACTGACAAGATGGTCTATTGTGCTTCGACCC
Source organism: Moxostoma hubbsi (assembly GCA_032164185.1). Classification (NCBI taxonomy): domain Eukaryota; kingdom Metazoa; phylum Chordata; class Actinopteri; order Cypriniformes; family Catostomidae; genus Moxostoma; species Moxostoma hubbsi. The sequence continues at coordinate 18,777,243 of JAVLUX010000044.1, read as the reverse complement.
TTCCTGAACCCACACTGGGCATTACTTTAATTCCAGTATCCAATCTAGACGATCATTGACCATCCTCTCCATTGTTTTGCATATGCAGCTGATTAATGCTATAGGGTGATAGTTGTTGGGATCATTATGGTCTATCCCTGTCGTTGAAATGGGTATAATTTATGCTTCCTTCCAAGCAGGTGGAATATTTCCAGATGGAGTTCAAAATTTTAAGAAGCATAGTTAGAGTAGTGTGAGGTAGATTCTTGTGGTAGTGGTAATTGGTAGTGGATTTTGTCTGGTCCAATGGCTGTGTCGTGGGATATTTTATAGTCCTTAGTAGCTCTTCCATGGTAAATGGCTGGTTACATGGTTCCATATTGCTTGAGGAAAAGTTCATCTTTCTTTTCTCTTGTTGAACTTGGATTATTTGGAAGGCAGGAAGGCAGTTTCAATCGATGAATCCTTTTCAAATGTTTTTGCTAAGATGATTGGATTTTTTTGTTTTGAAGTTAAAAGTGAATCTTGATGTTTGATATGTTGTATTTGTGGACCACTGTTCTTGCTCTTCATCCTCCATATCAGATTCCAGACTTAATTTGATGGAGTGCTTGCTGACAAGCTGGACACAAATCTTTCAAATCATTTATTGTTCTTCTTGTTTGTGTTCTACGTCTTTTGATTTTAATGATATTTTCAGTAATTAGATGTCCGAAGAACAGTCTTTCAGCCTTTTTCCTCTCTTTTACAGCTTTTATCATCAAACCATGGAAGAGTCTAATTTTTCTATTATAAGATGTTCTGGGAATAGTGTAATTTGTTATGGATATACACGTTTCAGTAAAGTTCTTAGTAGCATCCAGATTTTCCTTCCTTTTTACTCTTGCAAACCTCTCGTAACAGAGGATTTTAAACTGGTTCCAATTAGATTTTTAAATTTGCCATCTTCGTACACTTGTTCCTTCTCCTCTTCCTTTGATGGTTAAAATGAGTGGAAAGTGGTCACTTCAACAGAGGTCATGCTAAACCTTTCATGATAGGTCTATAACTCGGGCTGGCAGATTGTTAGATCAATTGCTGAGTATGTTCCATGCCCTGGGTGTAAATAAGTATGTGATCCATCATTTAGAAGACATAAGGCATGGTTATCTATAAAATCTTATGGCTATTTAAATCCCCCATGAGTATAAAAGGAGAAGGGAGCTGAGCAACCAGATTATCCAGGTCCACGTGTGTTATATTCAAATCAGGAGGAAAGTAAATAGAACTGACTGAAATGGTTTTCTGCGGGGTAAAATGCACTGATGTGACCTGTAAATTGCTGTTAATACTGATATGACTATGAATCAGTTCTGATTAAAATGGCTGTACTTCCAGAAGCCCGTCTATTGTTAAGTCCAAAGGTATTAAAAGCTGTAAAATGTTTTAAAGAGAGGGTACAATCTAATGATAGTTGTGTCTCTTGAAGACAAATGACAAGAGGATTAATAACTGAAATTAAACACTGTAACTCAGTAAAATTATTCCTGAGGCCACAACAGTTCCATTTAGATCATAAAAATCTCCATTATCAGGACGGTTGCCCTATTTTTGCCTGAGAGATGGACTTCTACTATGGTGTCCACTCTCTGTTTGAACAAACTGTGAACAGTTTGATGTTGGGGTACTTTTGATTGTGAGGAGCTAATCTTTTTTGTATTTATATTTTAAGTTTGATTTTCAGTGGTTGAACTTTATACTAACTGATCTTCTTAGTACATCTGATCCTCTGTATTTCCTTCTCCTTGACCCACATGGGGCATTCTTTTGATGCAACTCTATGACCTCCTGAAAAATGACAGCACTTGGGTACTTTTTGACAATTTTCCTTATTATGGTCTTCCTCACCGCAGTTGCAGCAGATGTATTTGTTTTTACAGCCATTAGGTCCATGTCCATAATTTTGACAGTTAAAACATCGCAATGGGATAGGTACAAATAAGTCCACTGGAAAGTTTAGATATCCAATTAAAACTGTTTCTGGAGGTAGAGGTTTGTTAAAAGTAATGATGTACGTACAAGTCTTTATCATTCCGTCTTCTCTCTTGAATATTTTCGGATATTTTTTTCACATTTATTACACCTTCAGTCTTGAGTTCGTGGGTTATTGCTTCTTCGTCTACATTATCCAGCTCTCTGATATGGATCAATCTTTTACTCTAATTCAGCATTGGCTGATGAGATGCCTTTATCTGTACTCGAGCTCACAGGTTGTCATGTAGAAGGTTCTCAGCATTGGCCTTTTTACAGTATTCCACCAGAATTTGACCAGATTTTTTTTTATTATTATAATTTTATTTTTTAACTTCTTTCACTGTTCCTGCTATACCCTTATTGAATGGCAGAAGGGTAAAGATTAGTGGCTGGCAAATCTGGTGGTACAGCTTCAATGACAATGCATTTTGGCCAATCATCACTACTTGATATGGGAACACATCTGTATTCATGTCCAAAAATATTTTTTTAGGTGTGTTTTGTAGGGATGGGCATTTTGGTCATTTTGTCTCGGAATAAGTACTCGAGGGGCAATGGCATGTACATAATATATAACATTTCTGACAAAAGTCTTTGGCTACTGCACTGCGTCTTGTTATTCCAGTGCATTGTCTATTCATTATTATAGGCTGTTATAAAACAATCTGTTAAAAAGTGTACAAAAGATTGCATAATCAAAATATAATGCATCATTTTGTCATTATGTGAGACATGCTGCCCAGTTCAATGAAAGAACGTGCACATGCGTATCTGTCTGTTCTTCCTTCAGGTTACCGTAATAATCTTAGTAAGCGTGCACCAATTTTTTTTTTGTGAATGTCTGAACCATCTATTTTCAAATCGCAGTTGGCTTAACAGGAGACGCCATAACCATCGCGTTTTTATATGCGCGTTAAGTTGAAGTTCAGTTTTGAATACACTGTATTTTAATATCCATTTAGCTGCACTCTGTCTAGACTCGCACAGCCAAGAAACATTTAATTATTAATTGTCAATTACGATCATTTGACACCTGTTCGGATTAATTTTGGGGGGGGGGGGGGAATTCAGTATTATTTTTTATAACGTTGTAAACAATCTTAGCACGAAATGATTATTGGTTTAAAGCACTTATTAAAATGTTGACGTTAAGTCAAACCAATTGTACTTATTTTCCAAACTAACCAGCATCTTAGTTTTTTGGCAAAAGTTTTGCTGCAGTCACGAAAATGCGTCTTGATTTTAAGGTTTACATTGATTTTTAGTTTATTTGCATTTGAAAATCAATCGATGACCTTTATATATAAAAACCCAGTGTTCAATATCGCAGACTATTGCTTAATTCTACAAGAAACCATGTCAGCATGGATTATTTAAAACAATGACAACTCAGACCAGAGAAGAATTTTTATTTGTTGTTACAACAGGAGAACAATTGCCCAATTCTAAACAATTTATACAGGTTAATCGTTTAAGTAATGTTCAGTAATAAACAAAATGTGCATGCGGATTAGTTACTACCACACACACAAAGCCTCATTACAACCGATTTTTTTTTTTAACAAAAACATTCAAAACGGCAGTCTCTAGAGGCGAGAAACTCCACAATATCGGTTCCGCTGTAATAAACTCTCCGTCCCACTTTAAGATCACATGGGTAACCAAAACGTGCCGACATGAGGCTCACAAATACTTACATCGGTGTCCCAAACCTTGCCACGGCAAAAAGCACAACCTGAAAGACGACAAATGACCATTAGAACATGTAAGACGTACAATTACAACATACGCATAACACGGACTACAACATAGAAATAACTACTCGCATTAATACAAAATAGAGTTCAAATGTATCCCAGTGATTGAGGATAGAACCAGCCGATGGGGAACATGCTGGCACCGAAGACATTGCACTGACACTAATATACCTCCATACATACACACAAGAGTACAACACAACCTCGAGTATGCCAAGAATGGAGGCCTTTACTACAAGGCCATACAGATTATGTTCATTAAACGTTCAAACAAAGTGCGTTAAAAGCACGCTAATAAAAGTAACAACACACCATTACGCACCTCTTCTGAATACAGCCACAGCACAGAGAAAGAAAAAGGAGCGTTCGGGTGTTTTTATACGAACTGTGTCGTCATGTTAGCGTCAAACGAAAACAGCCAATCACTTCAAGTAGCGGGAGTGGGTGGAGGCGCATGTTGCATGTCTTCCGCCAGAGGACGCAGTAAGGGTTCAACAAGCCGAATATTCATTTGAAGGCAAGTCAGTCCACTCGGCGGCCATCTTTGTTTGGAACGTTATATATAATATTATTCTGGCAGTTTTTTGACTCGGACAACTCACAACCCAGAATTCTTTGCTTCAGCGGAAGCTGAAGTTGAAGTACTTCAGTAGACGGATGCAGAGTATATAATATGTATAATTATATTAATACATAATTAAAATAAAGCATTAGACTAAAAGTACACCTGTAGAATATATTTTCTTTTCTCTTTACATCATTATAACGCTCCTAAAATGTACCTCATAAATTCCCTCACAGAGGGACTTTGTTCCCTTCTCACTCAAAGCGCTCGCGCTTGTTACAGAGTGGCGTGCTGTCATAGCAACCAGTTTATCCTACAAAGGCCGTCTCGTTTAAACGAGATTTGTTAATAGGAGGACGGTCGGTATACTGCAGCCTTCAAAGGGCGCGTACTACCTAGTACGCAGCCTTCGAAACGAGACAGATATCTGTCGGTCGCAGGGCAAAGTTCACAACGCAAGATGGCGGCTTCCAGTGACAGGTATTGTATGCTCAGACAGTGATGATTAAAACAGTAAATATTCTGCATGCCACGTACATTTAAACTCTTTTACTTTTAAACCTTTCGTATTACCCGTTAAACACGTAATCGCCTCCACATCATATGAGTTATTCCTGACGACTGAATAAATATTGAGATCTTTGCCATCACTGTGATGTTTCCATGATAAAATTGTGTTTTCCGAGGGGGATACCATGCTTCTTAATGATTACTGTATTCAGATACCATGGTGAATTTATTTTCTTCCTTGGGTTGTAAATAAAACATGTTATTTAATCTGTCTTTTATATGGAAATTGCTATTATTTAGCATATAATTCAATAAAACAACATCATTACACAAAACGTATTAACAAAATGAAATATAACATAATATTTAGTTCGTTGATTACTTTATTCAATTGGATTGAATTTTGTTATGAAAGTTTTTAAGGAATATTCCGGGTTAAGCTCAATCAACAGCATTTGTGGTATAATGTTGATTACCACTAAAAATATAGCCTCTAGTACCTCCATTTTCTTTCAAAAAAATAAAATAAAAAAGGAAAAATCTGGGTTCCAGTGAGACGCTTACAATGAAAGTGAATGGGACCAATTTTTGGAGGGTTTTAACAAATATGAAGCTTCAAATTTTGTAAAAGCATTCAAATTTAAAGTTAAAATTTGTGTATTATTTGAGCTGTTCCACGTCACGTTTACGAAGTTGTAAAATTGGCTATAACTTTATATACAGAAAAGGTTTATAAGTGATTATATCACACTAAAATCATGTTTACACACATATTGTTTACGTATTGTGGTTATACTTTTGTAAAAGTGAGTATTTTTAGGCTCCCATTCACTTCCACACTCACTGGAACACATAATTGTGCTTTTTCAAAGATAAAAGGAGGAATGAGTCGAAATAATGTTTGTGGTAATCAACATAATGCCACAGATGCTGTCGATTGAGCTTAACTTGTGTTGAACCCGGAACATTCCATTAACATATAATTTACCTATTCTGACCCGAAGCAGTTTTCTTGAGTTTATGGTTCACATTAAATATGTGTGTATTCCGTTATGCATATTGTAAAAAAAGCAATTTGTGCATTTAAACCAAAGTAACTCAAATAATTGAAAACAAATCTCAAAAATCTATTTTCAAGATTTTCAGTATGCATTTCAATTTAATAACAAATTTCCATCAGATTGAATTGAGTAATTGAGTAAAAAAAATTAAGTAAAAATAGGTATTTTAAGTTTTACTAATTAAATTTAGTCAAGGATCACAAAATTCAATTAGATGGAGATTTGTTAGGAAATTTTAATGCGTAATTCTTAAAAAAACCTGGAATGGAATTAAATTTTTTTCAGGGCAGATGTCCAAAAACCAACTATTCTGGAAAATCCTGGATGGGTGACAATCCTATGTCTTCCTCCAATAAACACCTCATTAAAATCTTATTGCTTGCAAATATAATTCTACTACGGGTTGACAACCACAATAAAAATTAACTTGTTCTGAATTATTGCACACTTGTGCTTGGAGACTTTTTCCTTTCATTAAAAGTATTTTTAATATTTTCCATCGTTTTCTCAATAGACTTTGCAAGTTTATGCAAGAGTCCTGCTGTTTTGTGTCTTCCCTTCATGTGAAATATAGCAAATATTTTTTTCCAGTTTAGGGCTGTTGGTTCTGCTGTTCTTCTGTCTGAGTGCTTATGCTGTGGATCGCAGCAACTTTAAAACATGCGATCAGAGCGCCTTCTGCAAGTGAGTATCATTTCACACCATAGAAGAAGAATAGCATTTTATCTCAGACAACTGCAATTGGTCTAAATAATAGTCTTTCTTTTAACTTTTACTGGTTACTGGATAGCATTTAAAAAAAATAAAATTACCAAAGATTGCTGGGATGAATTTCTATTATTTATTTTTTTTAATCAATCAACAATCCTTGGAATAAATTGTTTTAAACAATCATAATCTTTAGTGTCCAAACATCTCAAAAGAGGCAACAATTGCCCTGAGATATCAATGGCATTCAATGGAGAGACTGTACTGTCTTGTAGTAAACAGTTGTGATCCCATATCATTTGCCACTTTATTCCACACTAATGACAAGCTTTGATGGCAAATGAGTGTAAACTGGGTCAGTGATGACTTATCCCTTCCGTGGTTTGATAATCTGTACCAGATCTTTGAGGAACCATGAAAGAACATCCATAAAAGATTTGCATTTGTAAAAGCACTTTCTGTGTGTATGTTTGCAGGCGTCAGAGGGAGTTGAAACCCAGTCAGTCTCCATACAGAGCTCTGTTGGACACGCTGGAGCTGAGCAACTCCAGACTCACCCTGCAGCTCATCAATGAAAACAACAAGGTCAGTGGGTGTACAGTTCACCGAGGAACCGTTTTTCGCCTACAGGCGAATTAAGTGTAAAAGTGGCCATTTTTCTATTTAATTTGTTTGTGTAGGGAAAAACATTACAATATGAACAAGATCTCATCTGTGATTGTGTTTATGTAGGTTCGCTTGCTGCTTGAGTTGTACAGACTGCAGGGGAACATGACACGAGTGAAGATTAATGAGCTCAAACCACTGAAGCCTCGCTATGAGGTTCCAGATGTACTCATCACCGATCCACTTACTGAGCCGTAAGTCAAGTCTACCCATACCATCAAAGAGGCTTTTGACACAATGGGCCTATTTATACTGAGTCACTTCATGCGTCCTGATCGATCGGATGCCTGTCCGATTGGGTATGCACATTCCACTTAGCCACGTAAATGTGTCTCTGCAAAACTGATATTAAAGGGATAGTTCACCTAAAAATGAAAATTCTCACCCTCATGCCATCTCAGATGTGTATGACTTTCTTTCTTCTGCTAAACACAAATGACAATTTTAAGAAGAATATCTCAGCTCTGTAGGTCCATACAATGCAAGTGAATTGTGGCCAGAACTTTGAAGCTCAAAAAATCAATTAAAGGCAGCATAAAGGTATTCCATATGACTCCAGTGGTTAAATCCATGTCTTAAGGAGCAATATGATGGGTGTGGGTGAGAAACCGATCAATATATAATATAATATATATATATATTTTTTTACAATAAATCTTCACTTTCACATTCTTCTTCTTTTGTTTTTGGCGATTTGCATTCTTCTTGCATATCACCACCTACTGGGCAGGGAGGAGAATTTATAGCAAAAAAAGACCTTAAATTGTGAAAAGTTTCTCACTCACACTTATTATATCACCTGTGATTAATTAAAATTAAAATGTGACCATATATATATATATATACACACACACTATTTAATTCAACAAAATATTCTACATTAAAAAAAATATTTACACCAAATAGTGTATTTATTTTTTAAATGACAAAAACAGCTGGAAATTATGCAGCAATAATACAACCCCAAATAGCTATAAATTCACAATAGCTTCCAAGATTATCACAAATCATTCTCACAATTTTAACAAAACCACATCTTTGTTAGCCAGCTAAATAACTTCACCTGGGTGACATAGCAGCATTGGCCCTATAGGGCAAGTAACAGTTCCATCCATGGCCCGAATCTCTCTCTCTCTCACACACACACCTTGCATTATAATCTCAGAGCTTTGACAGTTGCCTTATGTGTTAGTATTGTAATACTACTGAATTAATAGCAACATTTTTATGTGTGTGGTCAGGTTGTCAGTGGTGACTCAGGATGAAAATGGTCTGGTGTTATCTCTTGGTGGGGACGAGCAGCGTCTCATCGTAAGTGCTCTGCCATTCAGGCTGGACATCATGGAGGGTCCTCAAGTGCTCATGTCCCTTAACTCCCGTGGTCTACTGGCCTTTGAGCACCTCAGAGCGCGCAAGGACACGTGAGTCCAGAAACAATCATCAAAAACTGTATCATATTTAGGAAGTGTAGCCCAGTAGAAATACTGTGTGTAAAACAGATGATTCAGATCTGAAATTTAGAAGTAGAGTCGGATTACTAGAACATTTGCCTTTTGGTAGTATGTTTCACAATTAAATAATGCTGATGAAATAATCTGATAAAATATATAAACATAAATGTGATGTGGTAGCTGCAGCTGATTCTGAATTAATATTATAGATGTTTTAAAAATGAACTTATAAATGAACTGTGATCTGCACTTTTCTAATTTTTCACTCTCTTTCTACATTGTCTACAGTTTTTTGATTAAGCCTTACATTTATAGAAATGCAATTTTAGTCTTAACAGATCAGTATGGCACAGCAGTGTAATTAAAATCTTTCATACATTTTTTTTAATCTGTAGAGCTTGTCCTGTTTTTTTCGACTCGGGATGCACAGAGATGAAAATGTTTGACTGATACTGATTTTTAACAAAAAACCAGTGGCCGATACCAATATTTTTAAACAACTTGCCTTATTTTGCCATCAAATCACTGTTTAAATCAGGAATGGTTAATTAAATGTACAAAGAGGCGCAAAAGCTTTTTCACTGTTAATAAACAATAAATTATTTATATTGCCAATATAGTATTGTACATGTTGAACACATGACATCACAGTGAAAGATACTTACAAGCTAAACAAATATACAAAACATGACTAAATATGATAACCTGATGATTGATATAAATTTTTTTAAATTTTCTAAAGCATTGTTGCACTACTTTATTTGTAGTTTAAAACATAGCCTTTTGAGGTTTAGTAATCGCACAAAGCCATATTACTATTTCAATCTTAATTCAATCAATCGTGCTGCGTTAATGGATTTCATACAGATATCTCAGAAGCCAAAGTCTGCTGGTTTCAAAACATTTTGAATGGTTTCCATCATCATGTAGCTTATCGGTAAGTGCCGCTTATACAACATCACGTACATTTATGGCTTTTTTCCGCATTAACATGAGACGACATATTTAATATTCTTAGGTTTCATATCGCATTTTCATGCTTATTACTGATGTGCTTGTGTTTATAATTTGGTCAATAACTGGCTGATAAATATCGGCAGCCGATACATCTGTGTATCCCTAGTATACAGTGATTTAGTCAATAAATCTTGATGGTAAGATTAGTGCACACTACACAACTCAAGCTCATCTACTTTGATATTTTGAGTTGGTGACTGGTCAACAATGAAGATTCTCAGATCCTACGGCCAACGGTCATGTAGTGTGCGTACTTCTGCGACATGCCCAGACTAGTCGCAGACGCTACGACGGATTTCAGACCTGCTTGATATCTAGACGTCTTGTTGTCAGGTGTCCCGACAAGCAAATTTTGCAAATGAAAAACAGATAGAGAGCAAGAGTAGATGCATTGAGAAGTAGGAGACAAAAAATTATATGAAAATAAAACAATACAACGCCAATGTCTTCGTATCCACTGACTCATCAATATATTTAGCTGGTTTTTTTTTTCGTTCTGTGCAAGCCAGTGCAATAAACTGGTTCTAGCAATCCTTTAATGTTTTTTGTTGACGTGTAATCACTCTTCCATTACTATCTGTTTTGGGCGATCTGATTTGGAGGTACATTTGATCCATTGTTAGTTACATGTGGATTTAAAAGGAAATAACCAGTATACAGTGACACAGATGAGAAGCACACACTTCTGACAGTTAATACAGGTGTTTCAAGTAACTCTGAATCCTGCTCTAAATGTCATGTTTGTGCTCATATTAAATGCAAGTATAATTAAGAGAAATGTTGCACCGGTTTATATCACTTTTTGTTTCTTCATTTACTTTTTGTGCTTTATTATCATGCAGGAATACACTGACATAATGATTGATGTATGCCGTCATGAAATCAGAGACTGTCCCCTCAAAATTTGAATATAAGTACTGGTTGTCAAATGTCTACTTCTGTTCCGATAACGCAAAACACATCTTAGGGGGTTTTCACACTGGGCACGTTTGCTGCGGTCCGATTCCTAATGCGATTGTTCCCGGTGCCCCCTCGCAGCGGTGGTCTGGTTTACACTCACTTGATTCTATCGAACCCTGGTCCATTTGCATTCATCTTACGTCATCACAAACATGGTGAACACAACGTGACTCAACATACTTTTTGTTTTTGTTATTTTGGAGCCATTATGCACAGCAGAGTGAATGACAACTGCGTATATGTGTGCTTCATGGTGTTTCTAATCAGATATCCAGGAGAATGTGGCTTGCTGCTGCGCGCAAACAGCGTTTTTTTTTAGGAGACAGCTGATTGCAAATCACTGCTTCAGTATTTGTAGATTATATTTTCACATGTTTCTATGGTATACTGTAAAACAATGATAGGCATTTCATTTAAAGGCTTTTATTGGCAAAAAAACATTCAATATATGCAAAGGGTCAATATTTACAGTGTTGACCCTTGTTCTTCATAACCTCTGCAATTCACTCTGGCATGCTGGACATCAGATTCTGGGCCAAATCCTGAATGATGGCGATCCATTCTTGCCTTATTAGTGCTCAGAGTTGATCACAATTTGTGGGCTTCTGCTTGTCCACTCGCCTTTTGAGGATTGACCACAGGTTCTCTATGGGATTAAGATCCGGGGAGTTGCCTGGCCACAGATCCAAAATTTCAATGTTATGATCTCCGAGCCACTTCATTATCACTTTTGCCTTGTGACATGGTGCTCCATCATGCTGGAAAATGCACGGATCATCACCAAATTGCTCTTGGATTGTTGGGAGAAGTTGCTCTTGCAGGACGTTTTGATACCATTCTATATTTGTGCCAGTGTTTTTGGGCAGAATTTTGAGAGAGCCCACTCCCTTGGATGAAAAGAAACCCCACAGAAGGATGGTCTCAGGATTCTTCACTGTTGGCATGACACAGGACTCATGGTAGCGTTCACCTTTTCTTCTCCGGACTATCGATTTTCCAGATGTCCCAAACAGTCGGAAGGGGGGTTCATCAGAGAAAATAACTTTGCACCAGTCTTCTGCTGTCCAATCCTTGTACTTCCTGCAGAATTTCAGTCTGTCTTTGATGTTTTTCTTGGAGAGAAGTGGCTTCTTTGCTGACCTTCTTGAGACCAGGCCATTGTCCAAATGTCTTCACCTCACTGTGCGTACAGATGCACACACCAATATTGAGCAAACTCTGCACTGGTGGTGACACAATTCCGTAGCTGACTGCTCGAGGAGACGGTCCTGGGGATTGCTGGACACTCTAAGACGGCCTGAATCCTTCTTCACTGCAGTTGAACCTCTCTCCTTGAAGTTCTTGATGTTCCGGTAAATGGTTCTTTCAGGTACAATATTCTTTGCAGCAATTTCCTTGCATGTGAGGCCATTTTGATACGAATTGATGATGGCTGCACGTCTTCCTTTAGAGGTAACCATTGCGAACTAGAACACAATGATTGGAAGCACTTCTTCCCTCCTTTTATAGCAATCCGTCTGCTCTTATAATCCAGTCAGAATGATTGAGTGATTTCACCTGACTAGTACTCATTCACACTTTCCCAGGTGCTGCTGATATGATTAGTGAAATTATGTTAGGTGGTTTTTTGGCTCTGGCTCAAAATGACTGTGAAATTTTGGGTTTTTGTGATAAAGTTAATTTTTTTGGTCAATGAAGCTTTTTGCAGTTATTTAAAATGCATCTGATCACTCTGCACACTCATCTAGAAACAATGTGAATCAACACCACAACAACTGAAGCAGAAAACTTTGCAAAACACAAAATGTATGTCTCCTTTTTCAATTATATTAATTGATATTTGCTTTTTTAACACAATTGAAAATATTTAATTATCATTAATATGAATATGACTTAGTATTACGGAGAATCTCACAGAAACTGTCAAGAAATTTCAGGGTCTTGTTTCACCTCAAATAAATAAATAATTAAAAAAAAAGGAATTGCATTTTGTGTAAATAAAACAGTTGTTGTTTTTTGGGACCAATAAGTTTTTGTGTATTGTGACATTATTGTCAAGACAGCTAGGCACATCCCTGCCCTCCCTACATTCTCAGTAATGTAATGTAGAAACACCGATATATTATTACAATTTTAGTATACATTATGGAAGTATTTGTTGTATTGAATTTTAATGTATGCAGATTTTAACAGATTTAAATAGAATCATTATGCCCAGACAAGAGGATTTGTGGGGGGTTTATTTAATCATCCATGAATAAAATTCCTTTTTTATAACCACTACTGTAAAAGTGGTCAAATTAAGAAAATATTTTCATTGGGTGCATTTGGGAATGCAATAAATGTGTTTGGTCACTGTTTATATTGTCAGATTAGGCACATAGACTCCAATCTCTGCATTCTTGCTGTTGCTTCTTTTTTCATTACTCACTTTCCGGCTGTCTTCGCTTGCATCCGTACAAGCCTGATGGAGCACAACAGTGACTGCCCACTTTCCCAATTTCTCGCATTTCAGAATATTACATTATTCAGAATACATATAAATACTCTGTTTCTTGTCAATTACCATAGTAGCTCTACAGGCTGGCGATATCGCTGGACTGTAGAGTTGATCAAGAGTGCAAGGAAAAAGTATAATTCACTATGCCTTATGGTAGTGGGCATTCACTGTTAATTATTAATGATACCTTAATATAAACCTTTTAAGAAAGACCTACTGTGACCTCCAATGTTATTTAATCAATGGCATATCAGAAAATTGTGTTTAATAGTGAAATTCCTAATGAAGAACTACACTACCCATGATCCTGAGGGAGTAAAAAAATCTACCAATCAGACCATCGCTATGAACAAATTGCGGTAAAAGAACCCAGCAGTGACTGTCAAACTTGAAAATGAGCATGTTTACATCCACACCAATATGTTGATTACTCCCAAAAATCAGCTTATTTAAAAATCTGACAAAGCAAGAGAACCGTGTATACATGAGATGTGAAATAATCATGTTATTCTCTGCTTTTGATGTGAAACCGTGAAGAGAGAAACGCTCAACACGTGCACATTGGACAAGCAATTGAGAACACCGGTAAAGGTGTTTACATGCCACATGAAATCGCCGTAATGGGCAAAAATCTACCCGTGTCTACTGGTTTATTCTTATGCCGTTTATGACCTTACACCGATAAAGGAACGCCGCTTAATGCGTTTACATGACCACACATGTTGTCAGCTTATTAAGCATAATCTGTGTAAGAATGTGCATGTAAACACACTCAATGTCAACATTGCATCTGAGAAAAATTCCTTACTGTAGAAGGAAACTTGAAAACATGAAACAGCCACCAAAGTATGCATGCGCACGTAGCCTTCTAATAAATATTTCTTTAGAAGACACAGATTCAAGTTTATTTACTTCAAGCTGTAGATCGTGGGATATTTCAGACCATTTTTTTGTATTAAGTCAAATAATAACATGTGAATACAGTTAATAACTTACTTCTGCACTGATGATGGAGAGATTTCAGAGATTTTTATATAGACAGTCTTTTTTCTTTTTTTATCTGCACTGAAGTTGTTTATTTTTGTTTAACTTGATTGAATTGTGGAAATTGGTTCCACACAATGAAAATTAGTTTCTTTGAAATGAAATTAAAATGTTGTCTCTACTCAAATATTTTGTGTCACAAAAACCTAAATGAACGGAGTCAGTTTAACTTAAATTCATTTTATGTAGAAATTTAAATAAAACTTACTCTCCCAATCCAGTCCCATGCAAAGCATGCTGGGAACTGGAAATCCCCTGCCTAGTTTCAGAAATACACTGATGCAGCAAATATTATTCACGTAGTCACAACACAACTGGATTATTTGAACATAGATGGATTGTACATTGTGAAATTAAGTTTAGACCAAATGCTAAAGAATTGTGTTGCATTAGCTCATTTATAAAATTGAATTGAGCAAGCGGTAAAAATCATGTTAAGGGTACACCATCCGCTAGAAGCCTGAATCCATTTAAACATTTCATAGCAATGTAATAACATCACTTTTTGATGACTGTGTTGAGTACCACTTGGACTTTATGCAATATAATTATGTTCTCATCTTAAACATAAATGTATTAAGTTGATTTCAAGTGTACTGGTATAGTGTTTTCAATAGAGCACCTTACCCTTTTTTCTGTGTGCTTCTTGATTCTTAAATGCATTTGGACTGAAATTGATTAATCGACAATCCATAAACTTAATCGTCAAAATGATTATATTCAATAACATCACTAGTCATGATTCACCTTGAAGCTGCTTAGTTTGGTTCATGGATTTTATGAAGGATTTTATGTAATCCCTATGGACCGTTGCACTCTTTTTGCTGCACTTCCCTTTTCCATGGTAACAGCAACTTCTCTGATTGGTGGATCTTGCTTAAGGATTATGGGTAGTGTAGTACTTCACTAGGAATTTGGCGGTTAAAAGTAATGCTTTAAAAATGAAGTCAATCACATCGACTTGTCAGATTAACAGAAGTTTACTATTATTTAGCAACATATGGTCTTATCGTATGTTGGTCATGAAATGTTTATACATGATGCGTTGGTTTAACTTTACTATGGAGATTTTGAATCGTATTTTTACTTTTGGAATCCTACTGTCATGCTCTTTATAACATTTTGGTGAAATGTATTGGATGATATGAATATAATCTTGAATAATTCAGGAATAATCTTTGTGGTATGGTACTTGTTTTGTGTTGTTGAAAGGGACAATTCTTTATAATTGTTCTGTAATTTTTTTTAGTATTTTAAATGACTGATATTTTGTTAATTTGAGAATATTTGCAAAACAAAAATGTCAGGTTAAAATGACACATTAATTTGAAATATTGGGGTCTGGGATTTGTATATTTTAAAGAACAACAGATCATTTATTAGTGTCAGACATTATTTTATTCAGATATAATGTAAATGTTTTAACTGGAATTCTCATCACTTTCTATTTTCCTCCCCTCTTTTTCTCATCATTCCTCTTCCCTCTCTTCTGTCACGCTCTGCAGTATCTCTCATAAAATAAGTAGCACAGTTGGTAGCATGTGGGACTCGCTCAAGAGCATTTTCTCTAGGTAACATCCCTTAATGTGTTCTTAATGTATGTATATTTATCATTTATTAGTAATGTTTCAGTTTTATGCATCAATAGAGTGCAAGTAACTGCAAATCCCAAGATTATTTTATTTATTTATTTATTTATTTTTATAACAAATTCTCTAATAAAAGTACACTAATCATAAACCTAATCTTACTGTCTAAAGGTATTCCATATTTCATATAACATATTCTTCAGTATATTACAAATGTGTGTTTTATATGATTTTTCTCCCCAATTTGGAATGCCCAATTCTCAATGCGTTCTAAGTCCTCATGGTGGTGTAGTGACTCGCCTCAATCCGGGTGGCGCAGGATGAATCTCAGTTGCCTCCGCTTCTTAGTCCATCAACCCACGTATCTTATCATGTTGCTTGTTGAGCACGTTACCGCTGAGACATGGCGCATTTGGAGGCTTCACGCCATCCACCGCGGAATCCATGCACAAGTCACCACGAACCCCACCGAGAGCGAACCACATTATAGCTACCACAAGGAGGTTACCCCAAGTGACCGGGCCAATTTGGTTGCTTAGGAGACTTGGCTGCAGTCACTCAGCATGCCCTGGTAGTCAGTGTCTTTACTCGTTAAGCTACCCAGGCCCCCTGTTTTGTGTGATATTCAAACACTATTGTTGGTAACTAAAGTAATATGTTATCTGTAAATGAGTAGTTTACCGATCCCACCAATGGAACCAATGTAAACAAAAATTTTGGCACATTACTTATATAGAATTAACAACACAGCCTGATCACTGTTTGCTGCTGGTTTTACATCGATTAAGTTGGAAAAGCTATTAGCTTTGTAAAATCAGAAATCAATTATTTGAAAATAATATTATCTTCTCCAAAAAATACTTTTACTGGACATTGGGTATAATCCGATACATAGAGATAATACATTCTGAATATTAATTTTCATGTTTGCCATTTTTTTTTACCAACAACCCAACCAAATCAGTTGTCAAATATGTCTCTTAAAGTCCCTCTCCATTCACTGGTTTAACACCTAAAAACTCAAAATTTGTTAATCAAAATGACATATTTCAAAGTTTTTTCCATGAAAATAGTCCCTTCATGCCTTAAAATGGCCTAGATATAACTCTACACCTTTGCCTCATTTAGTATGCGCGGATCAATAAATCTGCAAATTAGTCCCGCCTCATCTCCACTCACCTCTGCACTGCTTACCTGCAGCTCAGGCTCACTGTGTCCCCATGATAAATTGATGGAACTGCGTTGGTCTTCAATATAAGTTTAGTGGCAATACTGCAATAAATCTGTTTTTGGGTAACATTTTCACAGTTTTCTGGAAAAGGACTACTGCAAACCCGAGTTTTCTCTGAATGGAGATAGTACGATTTTTCAAAATAAACTCTTTTTGGTAATCTTCGGGATCTTTGGTAATACATGAATGCTCACCATTTGTCCTTTTGCAACTTTGCATCCGAAAACAGAAAATGCCTTTCAAAATACCAATGTGTTGCTCTACCTGGCTTCTCCTGATACCCCTTGCTTCGCCGTAGCATATGCTACTGATATGGAAAGCCCCACCCTGCAAGTTGAAAGGATTGGTTCCTTAGGATTGTGACGTTTGAAACCCTGGCTGTCTGAATCTGTGTTTTTGAGATCGTCTTTGGTACACTGCAGTTCAAAGTGAAAATGATCAGCCATGCTGATTTCACTCATGATATGTCTTCTAGCATATAACAAACACCTTATGGACATGTAAACAAGGTTAAAAACTTGATTTTCACTGGAGGGGATCTTTAAAGTCACATGTAATTTAGAAGATTTTCGTTTTGTTAGATTGTCTGAATTGTTGTAGAACAGCACTTCAAAATGTGTTAACTGTGGTCATTGTCTCCCAAATTCCCGTATGCTTAGACCCCAATGCTTGTTGTTATTTTAATGTTATACATATGTTAGTTGTTCAGACAAGCATTGGAGAGAAAATGTTTTTGTTTTGCAGTAAAAGTGAATCCGATTCGGAGCAAGATGCAGTGGAGCAACAAGCGGAAGAGAAGGTGTGTGGTTTTAATAACCCTGTTGTTATACTCATTTAACAGTCTAGGTAGTTTCTGTTTTGATTTTCCATTTTAAGGTCTAGTTTGATCTCTTTGAGCTCTTTGGCTGGTAAATGATTGTTCAGAAAACCTTGGTATACTAACACAGTGCTAACACAGTGCTAATCTCTTAACACAGTTAAGAGATTAGCTCAGAAATTGAAGAGTATATATTATATAAGAATTCCAATTCATATCTGTATTCATTTATTAGATAAACATCACCTATTTGCTTGTCTTTAGGATGGACAGATAAAAGAAGAGGATAAGCCTGGCATGTGGGAGGAAACATTTAAATCTCACAGTGATTCAAAGCCTAATGGTACAGTGAGACTTGGTTGAATCTTCCCCCTTTAGACTACATTATACTCAATAGAATATTGGGGAGATAAACACGGTTTCATTGTTTGTCTCTTTGTTTAGGTTTATTTAATCTTTTATTTCATTGTCATTCCAATTCAGGTCCAACATCTATTAGTTTAGATTTTTCCCTACCTCGGGTGGAACATGTCTACGGCATTCCAGAACATGCGGACACCCTCAAACTAAAAAACACAGAGTGAGTTCTTACATCAGTGTGATGCACCACACGTTTTTTTTTTTTTTTCAAATTAAAACTAGAAATCTTTTTTTTTTGGTGGCGATTTATTTTTTTTTTTTTCTCTCCCCTATTTGGAATGCCCAATCCCCAATGTGGTCTAAGTCCTCATATATGTAGTGACATATAGACTCGCCTCAATCCTGTTGGCGCTGGACGAATCTCAGTTGCCTCTGCGTCTGAGACAGTCAATTTGCGCATCTTATCATGTGGCTTGTTGAGCGCGTTACCGCAGAGACATAGCGTGTGTGGAGGCTTCACGCTGTTCTCCACGGCATCCACACACAACTCACCACGTGCCTAACCAAGAGCGAGAACCACATTATAGTGACCACAAGGACGTTACCCCATGTGACTCTACCCTCCCTAGCAACCAGGCCAATTTGATTGCTTAAGATACCTGGCTGGAGTCACTCAGCATGCCCTGGAGTCTAACTCGCTGAGCTACCCAGGCCTCCAAAAATCTTAAAATGACAGGCCTTTTTTACTTCATATTCAAAATGTTCATTAACTTTGATAGCATTAAACATCCGTTTGGGACAAAATAATATGTTTGTCCTGTTGTTTTTTTCTCAGTGGGTCAGACCCGTATCGGCTTTATAACTTGGATGTTTTCCAGTATGAGCTGCACAATCTAATGACTCTGTATGGGTCAGTTCCTGTGCTCATATCTCACAGTACTGAGCGCACTATGGGCATCTTCTGGCTCAATGCAGCAGAGACATGGGTGGACATCAGCTCAAATACTGCAGGAATGGTGAGAGTGAGAAACATGTTCTTTTGCTTTTTCATTCTTTCTTTGTCATTCTGTCTGTCTGTCTGTCATTCTGTCTTTCCTTATTTTCGCCTGTCTGTCTTTCTATCTGTCTGTCTTTCTTTCTTTCTTTCCTTCCATCTGTCTGTCTGTCTGTCTTTCTATTTCTACCTATCTGTCTAACTTTCATACTGTTTTTCTTTTGTTCTTTATGTCTGTCTGTCTTTCTTTCTGATGGTCTTTTTCTCTGTCTTTGTTCTGTTTTACTTTTTATCCTGCCTTTTGTTGTTTCTGTTTGTCTTTCTTTCTTTCCTTCCACCTGTCTGTCTTTGTGTTACTTTCTGCCTTTCACTCTGTTGTTCATTCTTTCTTTATACCTGTCTGTCTGTTTTTCTATCTATCTATCTTTCTACCTTTTGTTCTTTAGTTCTGTCTCTCTCTCTATCTGTCTGTCCTTCTGTCTGTCATTCTGTCTCTTTCTTTCTCTTTTGTTATGTTTCTGTCTGTCTGTTATTCTGTCTTTCCTTCTTTCTGCCTGTCTTTCTTTCTGTCAGTCTTTTTCACTGTCCTTTCTTTTTTCTTTCGTTCTGTTTTACTTTATCGTACTGTCTTTCTTTTTGTTCTTTCGTACTGTCTTTCTGTCTGTCTTTCTTACATTCTGTTATTTTGTCTTTCTTTTGTCCATCTTCTTTGTCCTGTTTCTTTCTGTCTTTCTATACCAGGTTTCAAAAGCATTCAACTGTTATCCTTTTTTACTGTACAATAAATTCTAATGTTCTGTTGCCTGATTTCACTTGTAGCAAATACAATTTTAGATTGTATCTTTATTTCAAAAGGATTGTGAGCTTTGTTTTAAGAAGAGCAAAGGCAAAACAGTATTAGTTTAAAATATTGCGTAATGCCTTTGATATTTGTTATCAGCCATTACTTACTAGTGGACATTAATTATGTGCATTAAGCATGTGCATGTCATTTTATTGGTGCAATCTTAATTTAAATTCATTGAAATGGATGTGCTCATATGTTTGACAAAATGATGGACATTGTGCAGGGCTCCAGTGAAGCTCCTCAGACTGATGTACGCTGGATCTCTGAGAGTGGCATTATTGATGTCTTTATCATGCTGGGACCCAAACCTACTGATGTTTTCACTCAATATGCTTCACTTACAGGTACATATACAGACAAAATGCCCTATGCCATATTTCATACTGAATTAGTAATTTACTCAAATAAATAACTTTTTGATTCAAATAACCAACATCATTTCTGTTAAAGGGTATTTACAACTTAAATACCCTTTAACAGAAATGATAGTTTAACCAGAAATTAAGAGTTCTGTTTTCATTCACCTACCCTCATGTTGTCCCAAACCCCTTTGACTTTCTTCAGCGGAAAACAGAATTAGTTTTTGAAGGATTTTCATGTGGCTTTGTGTGAGGAATACTACATTTTATGTTGCTTTCAAATCTCATTCACATCTCTGCATATATTGGCCTGTCAAGATGTGAACAGTTTGGAGAAATTAAAGAAAAAAAATAGCTTTTGATGTCATTGATGCCAAATCTGTTGCAATTCGTGTTTATGTGCCAAATTTGAATATATGTTTAAGCACGAGTGAGTATTGCGAGCTACGCAGTCACACATGGTGTGTAGCCTTTAGGTGGAAAATAACCTGGAATATTTCAAAATTGTAATTTTTTCTTTAGGCACTCAGTCATTCCCTCCACTCTCAGCACTGGCGTACCATCAGTGTCGCTGGAACTATAATGATCAGGAGGATGTGAAGGCTGTTGATCAGGGCTTTGATGAGCATGACATTCCCTATGACTTCATCTGGCTGGACATTGAGCACACAGATGGAAAGCGCTACTTCACTTGGGACCCCATCAAGTTTCCCCAGCCCAAAGACATGCTGCAGGGATTGATGGACAAAAAACGCAAGGTGTGTGTTTGTGTATTTCTGTGACTGAAGTTAGGGCTACACGGTATGAGCAAATAAGCCTTTTAATGATATTAAATATTCAGTATATCTTGATATTTCATGACTTAAAGGTTTAGTAATTTATCTATTTCAATCAGAGGAACTATTATTTTTCAACCAAACAGCCATTGTAGCCAAGTAGATTCAAAATGTTTAAAGGGGTCATGTCATGAGGAATCAAATTGTCCTTAATATTTTGACATATAAGAGGTCTTTCTACTATAAAAACCTAAATTTCAGAACTCAAAACTTAATCCCCAATGCAATAAAAGCATTTATTGAATGCAAGCTGCAAAAACGCCTTGTCCTCTACTTCGACTACCCTACGTCACTAGGTGGCCATTAATTCATGACCGACTCTACAGCAATAAAACATCAATGCCTACTTAAAATCATCACACCTTTGGCCCCACCCACTGGCGCTCTGTTCGTACTCAGAGAAAGAGCAGGACATAGGCCTTATTTTTGTATATATTCATGCTGAGAATTTATTTGAATTTGTATATATTCTTTGACTGCTTGATGCATATCTTGCGCTGCTTTTAAAAGATGCAGTATCAAGTTACAACTCTGAAGAGGAGTCTCCATTCGGTTTCATTCAGTTGCTCTGCCTCTTGATGTTTTGAGCACAGACACGTCATGGACGCATTCTTTCTCCCATCTGCGCTATTTTTAATTGTTGATGTATGAAAGTATGAGCTAGTCTTTGACCGTTTTTATATGCTTCTATGCATCTAGTTCACATCATGCTTTGGACTATGTGGGTGGGTCTTCATCGTATTTTAGCGTGGATTGTATGTTTTCTGGCTCATATCAGTGTGGATTGTTTGTGAACCAGTCATAATATGATTCCAGCTTTGCAAAGGAACTATTATTGAAGGATGGGGCAGTTAAAAACACTTAGACCTGATGCAAAACAGTACATTTAGACATTTACATAAATTTTCTCTCAGGGGTTGCACCAGACCCCCCATACAGTATCTTTCCTATGATGGTAGAAGATCACCCATAGTCCACTACTTTGAATGTCTTTGTGCAGCAATATCTTCATTCTTGCCTAGTTCTTAAGAGACTTTTTGACTGTTGATTTAAAATGTAAATTTTTCCTGCAAATGAAGTTCTACTGCCCCAAATATTGGTTATCGATCTCCTATTACTAATAATCTGTAACGGCCCTTTGAAAAAAACTTATTGGTCGACCCTTTTTGTTCATTCTCTTCTGAATGAGTTTTAAATATATGTGACTATTTGAGAGGCTGCATGATGTTAGCAAATCAGAACGGTGGGCGTTTACATTGAAGTTTTAAGGAGGCGCTTATGCCAAAACCGAGTGTTTCAGAGTGTTCAATGATCATAAATTACAAAATTGTGAATGTTGAAATTGAAGATAATAAAAATATATATAAAAAAGAGCATTTCATGACCCCTTTAATGCTAGAAGTAATATACAGTATAATAATCAAGGCATGTTCACAGAGACTTTTGATTGATGATGCAAATTATTCAGAGTTGAATCAGAGTTTTGAATCGATTTATTGAAACCGACAGTTTGGACTGATTCAGCGTTTTTGCCACTTAAGTTTAAATCAGAGACAATAAAACTCTCTTTCAAAACATCTCTGATAAAATCATGTAATATTGTTTTTGTCCCCCAGCTAGTGGCCATTGTGGATCCTCACATTAAGGTGGACAGTGACTACAAGATTCACAATGAGATTCGCTCGAAAAACTTCTATGTCAAGAACAAAGATGGAGGAGACTATGAAGGCTGGTGCTGGCCAGGTGTGTAGCAAATATTCAGTTATTTATCATAGTTAAATTGAATAGCTATGTTTGGAATAGTATTAAACAGTGAATATGTAATGTACTACTGTTTACAAGGTTTATTGTGGAAAATTGTCTACGGTTTCACTTACTATTAGTAAAGAATAGTTACTATTTTTTCCAAGTGCTGAAATGCATATTTCTTTCTTTGGTAAAGGTAATTCTGGCTATCCTGACTTCACTAACCCTGAGATGAGAGTGTGGTGGTCCAGCATGTTTGCCTATGACCAGTATGAGGTGAGGGCATCTCTGAACTTCAAGACCTGCTACACTTTCTGACCTTTTATAAGATATTTTACAATGTCTTTAAAATTGGTAATTGAATTTATTTTAAACATAAGTAGTTGTGTTGCTAAAGCAAGCATCACTATTGCTTATACTTAGAATTTGTATAAACCTAACCTGAAGTAGTAAACTTTGACATGGAACCCATCCTTCATGCAACATTAACAATACCTCAAATCAAGTGGCTTTTTGAAGAGAAGTGAGCTGATTTTTTTTCCTAATGTACGATGAGACAGGTTAAAAAATAACCATAGACTTACATTAAAGGAGGAGAGACCCAAGCCATACAGTATATAGAGCCCAGAATATCATAAAGACTTGCGGGTGGGCTCTTTTGATTTCAGCCTGTAAGCAACCACCCAGAACCCCCTAGCAACCATATAGCAATGTGCTAAAAACACTCAGAACCCTGACCTTTCTCCCCTATTCTGTTTGTCTCTTCCTCCTTTACATTGTTTTTCGTCTCTGTCCAGGGATCCATGGACAATCAGTACATCTGGAATGATATGAATGAGCCGTCTGTGTTTAATGGGCCTGAGGTGACCATGCACAAAGACGCTCTTCATGGTGTTTGGGAGCACAGGGATGTTCACAACCTTTATGGCCTCTATGTGGTAAGAGACCATTTCCCTTTTCTGATAAATTAAAGGGATATTTAGCTCAAAAATGAAATTCTGTTATCATAATCTCACCCTTATTTCACTTTAAATTAGAAGTGGAACAAACAAAAACTATATTTTACCTCAAGATGTTGTATCAATACTCAATATTTCTCACAATAACGTTTTAGGGGAAAGAGAGAGATTGTGCACCACTCAGATCAAGGGAGTGAGAAGAAAATGTAATTTGGTCAATGCAAACTCGATTATTTATATTTTACTCAAATGCTAACTCAAAACAAGCTAACAATGCAATTCTATAACTTAATTTATAAGGATGTCCGAACAGATCCTTTATACAGCTCGACTGCAAGAGTTTTCATGTAATAATAAACACGTTGGAACCAACAGACACTCGTTATCACACATATAATTTTCTGTTTATTTTACTGAAACTGACATGTCTGTGCTCAATGCTTAATGCTACTTCTTTGGCAAGTATGAAGTTGAGCATTTGCACAAAATCACTAAAGTTCAATAAAGACAAATGAGAAGCAGGTGAGTAAAAGATTGCTCAATGTTCTTGTATCTTGAATGTATATCGTGAACACGAATTTTGAACTACATTTATGGTTGGAGGGCAATTGTAACGGGGCGACTGTAACACACTGGCTTCTATTAAATTCATTATTAAAATCTAGTATTTCTCAAGAGTAAAGTGATTAACAACCTCCTTTTGTCAGATGCTAATGTCCGCTTCTCCCACCACCTGGCCGGCGATTATGTAAGTGAAGCTCACACCTGAAAAGCACTGAAAAAAATCGACTAGTTTAATGGTAGCATTACAGGCAATTCATACCGATCGCATTCTTAGGCTAAAACAGACACAAAGCAACGAATAAAACAGAACACAGACGTCTCGAAACGTGTTTAAAATGTTGCTTTTAAATTAACGTAGTGTCTAAAAAATGCAGCGGTCCTGCATGAGACGTCTAAATAAACAGTCAGGCAGTGCAATGGTCAAAGATGCCTGTCTAGCATATGCTTATATAAAAAAAAAAGATGGCTTTGTCCAAACTGAACGGCTCTCAGTGGTGGAGGTCTTTGGCAGTCTTGGCTATGTCATGTTCTCTTATCAGAATCTCGCTTTTAAAAGCATGAAGTACGTACATACAGTACAACTGTATTAAATGAAAAACACTGTGATGCCTCCAGTATTATAAAGCTTGAGTTCGTGGTAGTACCGTGGCACCGGTATAGGCTACTGTGCAACACTAAGTTAACATAGAACCGTCTACTGAATTGTTTATTTTCTCGTACTACTTTTAAATTAAGATGTGAGAATAAGAACTGGTTAAATATTTTGCGCACGTTTGGTAACAACCAGATATATTTTCTCTGTAATAAACAACTGCTATAACACAATGCTGGGCAGTGTTATCCAATAGGCATCAATGGTCTCTACGATCGACTTAAGCTTGCAATGCTTTTGAGAAACGCAGCCCTGATTGGCTTATATTGATCCTCTTGTGGACATAGGAGACAATGTCGATTTAAAAGTCAGATGTCTTGTATCTTTTCCCTTACCTGAAATAAATTCTGAAATAAATGTTTTTCAGCCCTGTTGAAAAAAATGGGTTGTGTCTAATAAGAGAGATGGAAAAGGAGAAGCTAGTTCAGAAAGAAGTTGTAGTGAAAAGTGGCCTTTCTCTCCTAACCAGTCTTTCTGTGTTATTAGCAAAAGGCGACTGCAGATGGTCTGATTCAGCGTTCAGGAGGAGTGGAGAGACCGTTTGTTCTGACTCGAGCGTTTTTTGCGGGGTCACAGCGTTACGGTGAGAGATGCATTCACATCAGACAGGCCTTGCATGTTTTTAATAGAGCATTTAGTGCTGAATTGCTCACTCTGTTGCTCAGGTGCGGTGTGGACGGGAGATAATGCAGCTGAATGGGGTCATCTGAAGATCTCCATCCCCATGTGCTTGAGTCTTGGTTTAGTGGGCATCTCTTTCTGTGGAGGTTAGTAATCAGACTTGCTAATATGCATTTATACTGACAAACAACTACATTAAAGGTGCTTCCACATGACTCGTGACGGGGCGTCAACTCACCACTTGATGCAAAGCGATGCCTTGATCTCCACTGGAAAAGTGCTTGCAGAGTCTGTTTCTTCTGCGTTAATGTTACTTTAAAATTTAGCAAAAGTACATTTAAATCAAGGTTGTCAACAGGATTTTTAGATTTTCTGCCAGTTAACTTCAAGGACTGCTTTACGGAAAAAAGTTAAAAGTGAAATGAGCGAGAAAATTGTGTTCTGTTCTATTTTTCCTTTGGTCTTACATTGAGTACCTTGCTCCTTCTCTTTATCAGCTGATGTTGGTGGTTTCTTTAAGCATCCCAGCACAGAGCTCTTGGTGCGGTGGTACCAGGCAGGAGCTTATCAGCCGTTTTTCCGTGCACACGCTCACCTGGACACCCCCCGCAGGGAGCCCTGGCTGTTTGGCCCAGAGAACACCGCACTCATCCGGGAGGCGGTGCGCCAGCGATATGCCCTCCTGCCTTATTGGTACCAGCTATTCTACAATGCATACCGCACCGGACAGCCTGTTATGAGGTGGGGCTGCACAGTGATAAACGATTGACTTATTGATGGGTTTCCATCCACTTATTTTTATGGCAATTTTTGGGATATCACATTAAAAAATGCTGTATGGAAACACCAAAAAGTTTTTCAAAATGCGCATAAAAATGTATATACTTGCTTGTGGTGCATATATATTTTTATTTGATAAGACGACATGCGCATAAACTACAATGAAAACATAGTTATGGAATACTGTATATTCCTATTTAAATGGGAATATAGATGGGCATCAAAAAAGTCATGTGACTTAGCCTCAAGCCATGTGAATACATAATTCGCTGAGAGAATTTCATCAAGATCATCGCATAGTATCTGAAATATTACTCTGGTTATTCTGAAATGCCAGAGCCAAAGCTTGTCAACAAAATGATTGGCTATGGCTAATGGCTACTATAGCCTCACAGTAATACGTGACATGCTTTCGCTCCTGGACATAATCTGACGCTGAACACTTGCAAACATGAAGTTCGTCTGAGCATTTTATCTGTGTGCTCTAAACCCAAAGTAATTTATTATAGCTAATAAAAGAGCCACAGTGGCTTCAACTTCCAACTTCCCCTGAAGTGACGATTCTTAAACACATTGGATGGAAATGCAACTTTATTCACAAATTGTAACTTGGAAACATAGCTGTAGTTTGCTACAATTACTTTATTAATTACTTACTGGTTCCAGGTTTGTTGCTGGTCTAAGGTGGCATACCATTGACCAAGATGGTCTATAAGGACGACCTCTGGCCTAGCAGTCCATCTGATCTAGACCAGCATGTGAAACCGTCTACCATTAGAAGCTTGTTTTAGCCTGATTTATCAGAAGAAAACCCATAAATATTGTGGTATAAGGAAAGGTTATGAAGACTGTGATTCTCAAACAGTGTTAAAGGTGAAGTGTGTAATTTATTTCAGTGTTAAAATACTTTCTCCAATCTCACCTTCTTATGCAAAGGCAAATATAAGTAAGCCATTCATTGGTTGATATCCCTGGAAATTATAAACATCGTGGCTCTTTAGTGCTTTCAAACATTGCTCTTTGTTTGAGCATCTTGACCAACCCAACATGGCAACAGTGGCTCAAGCAATGGCGTTTGTGTTGGGTGGGACTATCTGGTTGTCCAACCAATGGCAGAGTATTCTCAAAACCTGTTATTTTTGCAGCTCTGTTTGGTGATGCTAGTGGGGCAGAAATTGCACACTGCACTTTTAAATGAAAGGATTGTATTATTGATTCTCTCTATCCATTATTCTCCTCATAGACCTTTATGGGTGGAATATCCTGAGGATGTTGCTACTTTCTCAATTGAGAATGAGTACTTGCTTGGTGAGTTTTTAAACCTGAATTGCAATTACCCCAAATAAATGTTGTGGCAGAGCACGCTAACGTGGGTTATTTTCTCCATGACTTAGGGAAGGATTTGCTGGTGCATCCTGTTACTGATGAGGGGGCTACAGGTGTCACTGCCTACCTGCCTGGGAAGGGCGAGGTAACGTGGTATTTGCCAACACTTTAATATTTCTGAATGGAAAAAAATATTTTTGATGTCTCAAACTCTACATCTGGGTTGCTTTTATAGGTTTGGTACGATATTCACACATTCCAGAAACACGATGGGTCTCAGAGTCTCTATATTCCTGTCACTATGAGCTCAGTAAGTCCACACATTTTCAGTTTTTGACTTGACATTTTTTTTTGTAAGATTCATCTATGCAATGCTTTTATTCAACGAGAATTACATTTGAGGAATACTACGGTAAAAGTGATTCATCCTAGGGGTACAGGAACATGACAAGTTTTGATTCAGATTTCCAGAATTGCTCAGAAAAGTACAAACTATTACAGAGATGTTGGTGAGACAACAGAAAGAGAATGGGAAGTTAAAAAAATATTAAGAACGAGTAGATGCATACATTTTTTGAAGTTTGCATGAATTAGGCATTAAGCAGTGAAGGTGTCTAGGCATCGATTGTCCTTTTTTCTACTCCTGGCTGGATGTCTATGGCAGCCTAAAAACCACATGGTAAAAAGTTGGCAGACTAATTGAAGAGGGTCTGATCATGACTTTTGAATAATTTTAGGGTTGGCCTTTTAAACCCTCTAGCACCACCAAGTGCTCAGATTTGCACTTTTCTGCTTATAACTTTCTCCCCAACTAAACCAAAAATCTTTGGTTTACGAATGTGAATCATAATTTGATTCATTGAATCATGCTGAGTTTAGTGAACCTGGTAGATTTGTTTTCTGGCTGATTAGATTGTCCACAACTTTACAAAAGTTATTTTTTGTGGCTTCTCCTACAATTATTCCCTTTGCTTTTTGGATATGTTGGATTTTCGAAACCATTCCCCAGTTATGCCCCAATATAGTTGACAGTGAGGTTGCCAAAATAGGAAGTGTATTTGTACTTTGGTAAGCTTTGGCCTTTTAAAAATTATATTTAGTATGTGACCTAAAATGCCCTGATTTGGACGTATCCATAAATAACATCATTCCACCATATAGATAGATAGATAGATAGATAGATAGATAGATAGATAGATATTACTACAAAATTTGTCCAATTCGAGGGAAATGTGGGTCAAATGATCTTCAGGAAATGCCTGACAAAAAATGGACTGACAAATCAAATTTATCTTCTGTCACACTACACTTCTTGCACCATTCACTCCTATTCAAATGCTCCTGAAACCGGAAACACAAGCTCATGTGAAGAAACCTTCCAGTTTGCTGCATTTATAAGTTGAAGTTTGGTGAACTCTGACCTTCGAATCTGGATGATGACAAGACGTGTGACTAAAAGAAGATCAAAACGTCACATGCTGATCTCTTGGCTTACTTCAAAGAACATTTATTTCAAAGCTGCATGTTTTTATTGTTGCAGGAAGTCGAGTAGATGGTATATTTAAAAATTTAAACATGTTGTTTGTGATTTGTTAAAATCAGAAGCCCTTGTGCATGGCATCATATCCTGGTCTGCATTGTGCTGTCTGAAAAAGAATTGCATGCTCAAAACCTAGTGTGACCTTATTCCAAACTATTTTTGCTGCATTTATGTGCTAACATAGCTGGCCAAAAATCCAGTAAACATTAACTAAAGCTAGATCTTGGCAATGCTTTTGCTTGTCAACATGAAACTTAGTACAGTAGGTGACGTAATGGTCTCTGGAGTTTTAGGATAGCTCCACATAGTGGTCAACCCACTATAGTTCTTTTGATCATACTGTTTCCATTATTTTGTGTTTGTTTCAGTCCAGTCATCTTTATCAAGCAACTACTCTACCTCTCTTCCTCTGCATCCCCATTCTCCGTTCTCTCTTTCTATTCATCACATTTCAGATCCCAATTTTCCAGCGAGGAGGGTCCATTATCTGCAGGAAGGACCGTGTAAGGAGATCTTCCTCTTGTATGGAGAATGATCCATATACCCTCTATGTGGCTCTCAGTCCACAGGTAATTCAGTATTTCCTCAAATCCTTCTAAATTATTGATAGACATTGATGCATGAACTAATATTTCTGCATCTTGAATAGAAAGTGTTCTGCAACCTATATTTCGGAGACATTGTACACGCCCATCTGTGCACAGCAACACTCTAAATGCAGTTTTATCTTGTGCTTTAGGACTTTGCTGAAGGAGAGCTGTACATTGATGACTTCCATACGTTCAGCTTTGAAAAGGAGAAGCAGTTTATCCACAGGCATCTGTCTTTCTCTGCCAACACATTGTCCTCCAGGTAGGTCTGCTCATTTCTCTTTACTTTTTTACTTCAACATGAACTGATTTGCGATTTTTGCCTGGAAGAGAATAAAATGGCCAAAAAACAAAACAAAACAGACTTGCTTTAAAGGAGGGGCTAAAGCCAAATCTAGAGACCAGAATATCATAGGTAGGATCTTTTGACTAAGACCAGTATGCAGCAATGCCCTGGCAACCACCCAGAACACCCTAGCATCATGAGAGTGCGTTTTATTTCAATATTTTTGCTTTTATTTAGCTTTCTGTAGGATTCATTGTACTTCAATGCAGATTGGCAGATAAGAGCAGTCACACATCAGTGCTAAGCTGTATCTTTTTATACCTATTTTTTTTTTTCCATCAGAAATCTGGCCCCAGACTCTCATTTCTCCACTGGCTCATGGATAGAGAAGATTGTCATTATTGGAGGCAGTGGGCCATCTTCTGTCACTCTGAAAAACACAGGTGAGTTTCACTAGTCTAATATACCTTTAGTCCATAGCATAAACATAAAGTGTGTTAAAAATATGCTTGACAAAAGTTGTGATTAAAACGCTAATGTTCCCTACATATTTTATTTACACCAATGAGCCAAAACATTATGACCTCTCAAAGGTGAAGCGAATAATGTTGATCATCTCCTAACAGTGCAACATATCAAGGTTTGAGTAGATTAGATGGTAAGTGAACAATTAGTTCTCATAGTCAATGTGTTGAATGCAGGCAAAATGGGCAGGAGTAAAGACCTGAGCGACTTTAACAAGGTTAAAATAGATATGGCCAGATGACTGGGTCAGAGAATCTCTGAAAAGGCAAGGCTTATGGGGTGCTCCCGGTCAGCAGTGGTGAGTACCTACTGAAAGTGGTCCGAGGAGGGACAAACCACAAACCGGTGACAGGGTGTTGGGTGCCAAAAGCTCAAAGATGCACAAGGGCAACAAAGGCTATCCTATCGACAGAAGGTCTACTATGGCACAGGTCACAGAAAATTCTAATTTTGGTTACTGGAGGAATGTGTCACAACACACAGTGCATCATACCCTGCTGCGTATGGGGCTGCGTAGCCACAGAGTGGACAGGGTGCCCAAAATTACCCCTATCCACTGTCGAAAGTGCCTACAATGGGCAAGCGAGTGTCGGAACTGGACCTTGGAGCAGTGGAAGAAGGTCACCTGGTCCGATGAGTCCCATTTTCTTTTACATCACGTGGACAGCCATGTACGTGTGCCATTTACTTGGGGAAGTGATGGCACCAGGATGTACTGAGGGAAGACGACAAGCCGGAGGAGGCAGTGTGATGCTCTGGGCAATGTTTTGCTTGGAAACTCTGGGTCTGGCCATTTGCGTGCACGTCAATTTGGCACGTGCCACCTACCTAAACATCGTTGTAGACCTGGTACTCCCCTTCATGGCAGTGGTATTCCCTGATGGCAGTGGCCTCTTTTAGCAGGATAATACACCCTTCCACACTGCACACATTATTCTGGAATGGTTTGAGGAACATGATGAAGAGTTTGAGGTGTTGCCCTGGCCTCCAAATTCCCCAGATCTCAATCTGCTTGAGCATCTGTGGGATGTGCTGAACCAACAAGTCCGATCCATGCTGCTAATGTCTTGGTACCAGATACCACAGGACAGCTTCAGGGGTCTTGTAGAGACCATGCCTCGACAGGTCGGCACTGTTTTGGCAGAGGATCAACAGCATATTATGCAGTTGGACATAATGGACATTTGCATCTTTGTAGTCGAAAAAACGAATAATTCTTCCACTAAGTAACATAAGCTGGGTTTCCATGGAAATGTTGAATATCTGCACGGTTCCATCCTCTACATCATTCGCATTGTCTTGATGGAGCAGCCAACCTCGTTTTGTAAAATGCTGTTGGAAACGCTGCAGAATAAGTGTAATATAATGTGGGCTAAAATGGCTGCGATGCCCATACACCACCAGCCACCACATGCCTGGGAGCGCCTGCTCTCAAAACTGATCTGGCAGATTGTGAGGACACATTTTAAAGATCAGCTTTCGGTTAAAAACTTCCGAATGTCAAGGGCTATGTTCAAAGAATTGTGTGCCAAGGATGACCTTTTGTTGGGTCAGTCACATCAAGCTTTCGCACACTCATAACACGCGAACAAATGGACATCATTGATTTGCAAATAAACTGCTTCTATCACCTTAATGCAGATTTTAACTAATGCAAAATTTGAGAAAATCCATTTCTGTTGTGCACATTAAAATTTTAAGCGAATTTTGAGAGTTAATTCGCACAAAGCGTTTCCATTCAGGATTTCTTATAAATAGTTGGATGGAAACCCAGTTATAGTTATTTGGCTGAATTGTAAAAATTTTCTGCTTTCATAAATTCTCCTGTTATTGGTGTCATGTTCTGTTTATTTTCAGAAGGTATAGAGTCTGCTGTAGAGTTTGAGTTTGACTCTGCGACTGCAATATTAACTCTACGCAAGCCAGGGGTCAATGCAGGGGCAGACTGGACCATCGTTCTGCAGTAACACAATGATGGACACACAAACAATAGGTGGAAGAACAGCACTTAAAGTCAGATGACCAGATGCACGAACATACATTTCTTTTTTTTTTTAAAGAGTCCAGATGGAGAACGGAAATGATTGAGATTTGAATGTTTTTAAGATGAATTGTCTGTATGATTTATGATAAAAATGAAGGCAAAAGATGTATTGGTGATGTTTGTTTTAGGAATTTGTAGGGGACCAGAAATTAGAGAAACTTTTAAAAACATACTCTCTTAAAAGTCACATGATTCAGTTCACATGATAGGCTGCGAATATTAGCATTTTTCCTTTCAATTTAGCTATTTAATAATTGGTTGGATGTTAAAAACAGAGTGGGTTTTTTTGTCTCAGGGCAATGTATTTTGGCATTTTCACTTCCAGGAATGAAAAACATTTTACACTAAGAAACTATTATATTATCATATTGGAATATTGACTGTGCTACTTCATTTGTTTTTAAATTGGTTCATGTAGGAAAACTCATTCATAAAGAGATTGGATTTAGACTTTCTTCCATTAAAAGTATCACAAGTCATTTGTGGACAATTTTTGTAGGACATATTATTCGGCTTGGTGTTGATGTCAAGTAAATAGTGGAAATGAAGTCATATTGCCCACGTTAACCCTTAAACGAAGAAAAAAAACTGCCAGTGAAAAACAAACGAGGACCTTTTTTTCTTTTTTAGCTTTGGAAATGAAATGATTCTTTGTTTTTGGGGGGTAATTCTTTTCAAAGATACATCTGTGCTATTACATGTTTCTTTGTTTACTTGAACATGTTCTAGAGCCCAGGAGTGTTCAATTAGGAAAAGTGTTTTAGTAGCAGGGTTTATAAATCTGGATGTTGAAAGTTAAAACAGGCTTCAATAGTGACTTTGAGGTTTGTTTGCTAATGTTTTAAATATAATAAAGGGTTGGTACAACGATAAATGTGACCTAAACATTCTGAAAGATGAAATAATCCAATTAATTTCAACATTATGAAGTCTGAAATGAAAACTGAAATTACTTTCTGAACAAAGAGATTGTATTGCTTACTTGATAACATGAAAAGTGAAAATCTGTTTTAGGGAAGAGTTGGTGAAATAAAAGGCTACATTTCTGTTTGTTGTAAAGCTTATATTTTATTAAACCTCTACTAAAGATCATAATGTTAAGTGCAAAAAAAAAAAAAACATGTTGGGTAAGTACTTGATCTGGTCAATAGCTAATGGTTTTTGCATCAGAGAATATCTAGATTATTTAAAATCTGTTGTAAATATTTGTTTCTTGCTTTTGTCTGATTTTTTTTTAGATGAGATAATTTTCAGGAGTAAAGGCGCGGCCACATTTACCTTTGCACGGCAATATTCAGCGGTCTTCTCAATAGAGCCCTACAGTCTTGTTCCAGAAGTAAAAATCACATACATTTTTTCCATAGACAAATTTTCTATGATAACATAAACCGTTGAAGACATAACTATTCATTGATGGTATATGCTGTTGAAGCCATCAGTCTGCGTTATTTGAACTTAATTGTTTAAAAATCATGTGTGATTGCGGATTTACTGTAATGGTAAACAAGTACGTTACCCATGGTCCATCAGAGAACCCTTCACCAATCAGAGTAGTCCAGCCAACCAAGCCTGCGAAATGTGCCTCTCAGCGTGCCCTCATGAAAGACGGTAAGTACACGGCATTGTACTTTTTGTCTGTTTTTCAAATACTTAAGTTTGTGATGTTGTGATTAACCTCGGAGCTGGATGGTTTGGTTCATGGCTTCAACTTTTATGAAGGATTTTATGAAATGTCTATGGAAAAAATGTATGTGAAAAATGCTTCCGGAACCCAGACGGCTGAAAAAGTGGAATCCACAGAATTTGCGCAATGGACTTCCGGTGGCAAAGAATTGCCCCTTGCGAATTTTACCTGGAGTTCATGTTTGTTGGGAATGGCAGGTGAATCCGCTGTGTTGACTCATTTGCAAGTTGCAGTAAACTATGCGTGGACGATGCTTCGTACACAGCTACAATGAATATTCACAATGGACAAGGATATCATGTTAGTGGGAAGTTTCTTTTTAACATCACTCTCCCAGAGTTTTAAGTGCAGCTGCTTGGCAATTCATTTCTTGCTGGTTTTACGGAATTTCACCATGCAAAGTTGACTGTACGTGTTCACTGGCGTGTGGTGAGCAAAGCAAAGTGGTAGTTTTAAATTCTTTCCAATGAGAATCCACCTCGTGAGTGTGGCTCCCATTGGAATGAATGCGCCAGTGGACACTTACGGTAAATTTGGCAGCGCCTTTTAACAGCTTATTGGTGTGCATGTAAACTGGCTTAATGTTACAAATATAGCTAACGGTAAAATTTCCAAAATGTTAATCTGCTCTGAGGTAAAATATGATCATAAAAATATTAAACATATTTAAAAAATGTGAGTAAAAAATTTCTAAATTACTATTATTATTATTTTTACAAGTACAGCATTAGGGTTTCTGGGACTCCAAAAATAACAACAGCACAATTCAATCTCAAGATATTGATTTAATATTTAGTGTCATAAAATATTCTAATTTTCATAATTTATCATAATAATGATACATATTGATACAGATTATATTGAAAAAAGTTTTCATAATGTCATTATTATACAGTGATAAATGACACTTTCTTGTAATTAAGTGTTTGAAAACTGCCATTAGTGGTGCAGAAATTACACACTTCACCTTTATATTTATAACATTCAACATGAATAAAAAGTGATAGATCGATATATTGACCAAGCTGATTAACCGTCGATATTTGGCCATTGTGAGATTTTTGGTTTCAGATGATAACCCTGCTTGCTTGGCCAGATAACAGACTTTAATATCATTAAATTGTCTTATAATTGAATATCGCCATTGTCCACTCCACTCTCTAGACATCGACCATTAACAAAAATCTATATTGGTCGACCACAAATAAAAATGGTAAGATCTCACACAGTGTTGGCCATCCAATGCCATTTTTATGGGCCTTTCCAGGAATGTACGCAATACCTCCACACAGCAGTGATGGAGGATGCTCCCTCAGTCCTGGGTGTAATCAGTCATGGCTCTCATTATCATCTCAAAGCAGAGGAAGGTCACAGCATTCACTGGGAACGCTCTCACGCTGTTGAGAAGAAGGCCTTTGAAGAACACCCGCATGCCCTCTTCACGTACACTCACAGTAATGCAGTGTAGGACTCCATTGTACATGCGACCACCAGCTCCTGACATCTGCAGTCGAGCCTTGATCACGTCCATGGGTGTGGCACAGGCCCATGTAACCACACCAGCGACACCACCAGCCATCAGCACTGCAAAGGTACCTGAAGTGCACATGATTTTATTATCACTTAATCGTGACAAATTTAAATTCTGCCATCATTTACTCACCCTCGTTCCAATCCATTTGTTAACTTTGAAATTAGGCAGAACGTTCACGGTGCTCTTTTCCATGCAATGGCAGTGAATGGGCTCGAAATGATGACAGAATTTTAATTTGAGGGTGAACTACTCTTTTAATACTCTGCTAACTAGATGAATGTGGAGCCTTTTCACGGCTGTGCTGATATTCAAACTGTCAGCACTCTTGCTTGAGTGATTTTGCTTAATTTCACTGCATGTGTGAACAGGAATCAGTATTTTAAGGAATCAGTAAATGACTCGATGACTCACTTTAATGAAGAAGATGCTCATTTGTTGACACCTATTGGCATAAACATATAATCTGCAGAAATGATCAGTGAACGAATCTTATTATTTAATGGATTCAAAAGTCGTCTCCAGTCAATAGAATAAATAAATGTCCCCACCACTATGTAGAACAGCATGAATACAGACAAGTAGAGTGATACAAACAGTTTTATTTTTTTCAGATTTATCCCAGTTCTGTTACACTAAATATCGGCACTCTTGGAACGCAGCTTGGCCAATCCGATTCAAGAATCGAAACTGTTGTGTAATTTGATTTATTAATAAATTAGCCATCAAGGAGAGATATTACTATTGTTAAAGTCTTGAAAATGTATACTACAGTATCCTTTCCACCACATCTTAATCTCTCTTTTGTGTTCTCCATAGAATTAAGTGGTGGAAATGATGGTGATGGAAATTACATTTTTGAAATGTTTTTTATATATATATATATATATATATATATATATATATATATATATATATATACACACACACTCACCTAAAGGATTATTAGGTACACCATACTAATACTGTGTTTGACCCCCTTTCACCTTCAGAACTGCCTTAATTCTACGTGGCATTGATTCAACAAGGTGCTGAAAGCATTCTTTAGAAATGTTGGCCCATATTGATAGGATAGCATCTTACAGTTGATGGAGATTTGTGGGATGCACATCCAGGGCACGAAGTTCCCGTTCCACCACATCCCAAAGATGCTCTATTGGGTTGAGATCTGGTGACTGTGGGGGCCATTTTAGTACAGTGAACTCATTGTCATGTTCAAGAAACCAATTTGAAATGATTCGAGCTTTGTGACATGTTGCATTATCCTGCTGGAAGTAGCCATCAGAGGATGGGTACATGGTGGCCATAAAGGGATGGACATGGTCAGAAACAATGCTCAGGTAGGCCGTGGCATTTAAACGATGCCCAATTGGCACTAAGGGGCCTAAAGTGTGCCAAGAAAACATCCCCCACACCATTACACCACCACCACCAGCCTGCACAGTGGTAACAAGGCATGATGGATCCATGTTCTCATTCTGTTTACGCCAAATTCTGACTCTACCATCTGAATGTCTCAACAGAAATCGAGACTCATCAGACCAGGCAACATTTTTCCAGTCTTCAACTGTCCAATTTTGGTGAGCTCTTGCAAATTGTAGCCTCTTTTTCCTATTTGTAGTGGAGATGAGTGGTACCCGGTGGGGTCTTCTGCTGTTGTAGCCCATCGGCCTCAAGGTTGTGCGTGTTGTGGCTTCACAAATGCTTTGCTGCATACCTCGGTTGTAACGAGTGGTTATTTCAGTCAAAGTTGCTCTTCTATCAGCTTGAATCAGTCGGCCCATTCTCCTCTGACCTCTAGCATCAACAAGGCATTTTCGCCCACAGGACTGCCGCATACTGGATGTTTTTCCCTTTTCACACCATTCTTTGTAAACCCTAGAAATGGTTGTGCATGAAAATCCCAGTAACTGAGCAGATTGTGAAATACTCAGACTGGCCCGTCTGGCACCAACAACCATGCCACGCTCAAAATTGCTTAAATCATCTTTCTTTCCCATTCTGACATTCAGTTTGGAGTTCAGGAGATTGTCTTGACCAGGACCACACCCCTAAATGCATTGAAGCAACTGCCATGTGATTGGTTGATTAGATAATTGCATTAATGAGAAATTGAACAGGTGTTCCTAATAATCCTTTAGGTGAGTGTGTATATATATATATATAATGTAAAACAGCTCATGGGCAAGGAAGAGGCGAGAAACCGGCTTGACGTACAAATAAAGGTTTAATGTAAAACTCAAAAGACAAACACATGAGACGACGGACATGTCCGTAAGGATCTCTCTCTCTCCCGCACCGCCCTCTGCGATCGGCCTTTATCCCTCTCGGTGGCTTGATTAGCCTAATACAGGACAGGGCGTGTCGAGTCACGACCCGGCCCTGCCCTCCACCGTCCACATTCCTCCCTTGTTCTTTCAGGCTGGGGAGCCCCCGGCCTGACGTACATCCCCCCCTCTCTTTCCCTGGGGAAAGGTCATCCCCATCAACCTGGACGAGGGAGGGGACAAGGGGAGGGAAACAAACAATTAAAATATGGGGCGGGGGGTACTCTTATAACCTTATAACGGTTTCCTCACTCCAGGCGGTCAGACTCGGAGCCCCTCCCCGCTCGCGGTCTCTTACCCCGCCGCGTTTCAGCGCCCAGAGGGGGTCTCCTCCGCCCCTGGCAGCGCCATTCCTCACTCCAGGCGGTCGGCCAGGAGCCCCTTCTCCCCTTTATGCCACAAATGCTGACGATTAAGCTAAACCCGGAATGTACCCTTTATGTGGAAAAAAAAGTAGAATTTCTTTTTTTGTTTTAATAAAAGCCAACCACTTCAAGTCGAAGAAACGCCCATATGTCACATCACATTTTTGTTTCAGTATACCACTACCATACTCCATTCATGCATAATCACCTGTCTGCTTCCCTGTCTCTGTCAGCATTCTGCAGATGAGCTCATATGGCAGGAAGTAAAGTCCGTAACAAGGTACATCTCGTAGCGCGAGAGCCCACAATCCTCTGAAAAGCCCTTTGACCCCGTCTTCTCTTATGATAACTGCTACACAATGGCAGGGGCCTCTATATTTATTTCCACCTGACCTGCCCCTCGTCTGGCTCTGCAAACGCACCTTGACCAGGTCTATCGGAGCTATAACAAACACCTGTTGGATAGGAAATGATATACTCGCATCTCAATGCTTCATTACAGTATAGTTAAACATTTATTTGCCCTGTTTTAGAAAGAACTGGACAACACATACTTTGAATGCAGCAGTGTTTAATCCTCAGAGACACAGCCACACTTTTTGACCTCTTTTACATGTTTTTAGGAAGCGTTTGGTTATAAAAATCATGTTTATGCAAATTTGAGTGGGGATTTTGGAAAAAGTAGGGAAAAATGTGCAATGTTGATTGAGCAAGGTTGTTAAATTTCATCAGTTATAATTTAGTGTATACATACATATACTTTGACCTTCCGAAGGAGCCTTTCCAGCAAGCTAGGAAGCTTTTGAAATTTGCACATGTTCATTAGGCTAGCTGCTGCATGCTGGGTGATTCAAATTCACTCCTTCCATAGTTGTTGCTGTATCACCGCTGCTGTATTAAGATTTTACCCTTAATTAGTGAATAATAAGTATTATTTAATTGATTTAAACATGGTGTTGTAATTTCGGTATAGTGGGTTTCTGAGAGTTAATATGCCTCTTTAGGATATGCAATGCAGCTTTGCTAAACCAAACATACTTGTGAAAGACCTGAAAAGCAGCCAGCCATGAAGACCGTCGAGAGCGGTGGCCTGTTGGTTTTGTCAGAGTTACTGCGATGGGATTGGGTAAGATAATCCAAAGCATTGCTGTAAGAACCAAAGGCCACAGAGTTGCTAAGGGCAATGGTGAGGACAGGAAATGCCATGCCCTTAAAAAATCCATGGAACTGCAGATTAATGAAAAAAGAAGATCTGTCATTAAATTGACTCATTAACTTTAAGGAATTTGTGAAGATGAAAAGGTAACTGTTAAATCT
This sequence comes from Moxostoma hubbsi, assembly GCA_032164185.1. NCBI lineage: Eukaryota > Metazoa > Chordata > Actinopteri > Cypriniformes > Catostomidae > Moxostoma > Moxostoma hubbsi. The sequence continues at coordinate 18,737,122 of JAVLUX010000044.1, read as the reverse complement.
TGAGAGAGGGCCTTTTTACCCCTTCATGTGTATAGGTCTTGACCACACAATCTAATATCCCTCTATACACAGACTGAGTCTGAAGTCGCACCTATGACCATAAATAAAGAGCTAAATAATAACTTGAATAGTGTGAGCAATTAAAACATATCATTACGTGACATTATTCTTAAAATATATAGTAAGTCAAGAGGACTCACCTTTACTGTGTCTAACGGGTGTCCAAAAACCAACCCCACAGCACCTAAAACCCACATACATAACCCAGAATTCTTTGGTAAGTGATTTATTACAAGTAAAAGAATTTAACAATACTGGCCATTGCAAATGTATAGATTCCAGGACTGAAAGTCGCATCAAGGAATTATAAGTGCTATCATTGAGACCAGAAATGCAATTACCTGAAATCCATCCTGCGACGAATTCCTCAAAAGGCATGACAGATTTCTATACCTATTGGAAGATAAAAACAACAAGCTCTTACAGGCTTTCATACTGAGAATAAATGTATTTTGTATAGTTGAAAATGTAGTGTGTTCTTCCATTTATGAGAGATCCTTCAATTTAAAAGAATAATTCACTCAAAATGAAAATTCTGTCATTAACTTTCATGGAAAGTCTTTTTGGTAAGTCAATCCACACGGCGGCCATCTTTGGAACACTTTCAGGCAGCTATTTTCCTTTGTAAACAATACAAGGCAAACAAGTGCTCTTATTCACTTTACTTCAATGCGGATAGACTGAAATCTCCAAAGTGGTTGGTCAAGATTACAATCAAAGAGCATATTTCAAATCAGCAGTAAAATCTGACAACACTGGAATCATAAATTGTGCTTCTTCAGATTACGCCAAAAAAACCCTGAAGTTTTCCCATCTTGTATAACTAATGCGCATGCATGTCCTCGAGTTGATTGGCAGGTGATGTCTGTATCTAAAAGGTTGTTGGCTCTTTTACTTGTAAGGCTGGACTTCCTTCCTACATCCGTTGACTGTTGGGCATTCCAATTTCTCCCATTCATTTTAATAGGAGTGGCCCGTCTCAGCTAAATAGTCTCTTTTTTTAAGTCATTTTGTAATGATCGTATTTACGAGTTAACCACACATGAATGCCACCAAAAAGTCGTCATTACGAGAGGGAAACTCTGGATTTTCCTCGAGCCCCGACTTTCAGAATTGGGAGCGTGTCGATTTAGACTAAGAATAATGGCGGTAGCAAACTGTTATTGGTAATAATTCAGTTTTACTTGAGGATTTTTTACTGTGCAGTTTTGTTTGTATGAATTTTCTGTACTGTTAATGAAGAAAAAAGATAAAACTTGCCAGAAGGTAGACTCATTTATCTTGTTTATGCTGCGACAAGCGTTTGCAACAAAACTACATTTCCCATCATTATGGTTGCACAAGAATGATAAAATTATGGCTGGGAATTGATACAGATTTCCCAATTCATTTCGATTCCAATTCACAAGCTCTAGATTCGGATTTTGATTTGATTCAATGTCTATTCATATGGGTATATTTCAGTTATAATGTCCTTTTTTATACATATGAAAGAAATTCTCTCCCAGCTAATGCTGTTAGTTATACAGGGGACCTTCTAAATAGGTACATTTCGAAAACGTTATATTTTATTAGTTATTAATCATTTCGGTCCCATTTTAGCTTTTTTAAAAAAAAAAAAAAAAATCAATGTATTCAATCAGTAAGTGTGATATCATATTGCATATATATTTTGTTTCATGTTTGTTTAATTGCATAAATTGTACTATTTACAATTATTTACATGATTTGTTGAACATGTGCTAAAAAAACGGTACTGTCTCTTTACGGAAACCAGCATTTCTGTACAGAGCATGCGTAAATGAGTGCATAGAGAGACATGAAAGGCATTATCTCATCCCTGCTATGTGTAATTAGAATTAAATGTTTATTTTTTTATGATTTTGATCAACAACTGACTGTAAAGAATAGAAAGGGTATTAAAAGAGACATTATACAATGAAAATAGGTTGCATGTATCTCGTCTTTCGACACACAGATCAACTTTTTCTCTCAACATGCAGCACTGCTGAATGCTACACAATTCATTCACTGGTGAGTGAAATCTACCAGCCACTTGACAAATATATACATTTTTAGTAATATATATATAGCCAGGAAATTACTTTTGGGCAGGCCTCAATAAAAATAGACGGGCCAAGGTCTCACCCCAATTTAATAAAACAACATAGATGAGGCACATTCAAGCAATTCTTTCACTCTTTCAGAAATGAGAATTTATGCATATTTTAAACTGTTTTATGAATATATATTTGAAGTAATAGGATAATCTCTAATATTCTGGGTGGGCCTGGGTCTAATTGGAGTGGACCCAGGCCCACCCTTGGCTACGCCACTGTATATAGAGCTACTACTGATTGTAGTAGAAGGTTGTGCATAGAGTAAAATATCGATTTTGGGATTAAATAATATCGTTCAAATGAAGATAGCAATGCATTAGAAAATGTATATTTTTACCCACCTCTAGATAAAAGAGGTAAAGCATTAATTACATACCTAATGCATGGCTTTGCACTTCATTTTGTTGCATTGGGGCAAAATCTGCAAAATCTGAAAATCAAAAGCTTTCTGTCTAGAATTTAAAAACCGAGAAAGAAATATAAAAGTGCAAAATGGGTCGGTTCTTTCCAAGGACAATAACTTGAACACACTGCAATTTCCAACCTCGTAAGGACTTGAATGCACCACCAAGGTGTTTTTTTTTTTCATGCAATAAAAATGAATGGGAACATACACTTTCTAACTCCAAAAAATCATAAAAGTACTCCACATGCTTATGTACAATATTCCAAGTCTTCTGAAACCATATGATAGCTTTGTGTTGTATGAACTACGTTATTATTACTTTTATGGCTCCTTCTGTCTTTTGTGGAGCTTGAAAGCCACCGTAGCCATTCATTTTCATTATATGGAAAGAAGCAGCATTAACATTCTTCAGAAAGAACGGAGGAATGAGGGTTAAAAAAAACAAATTCTGGTCATTTCACTATATGTAAATAAAAAATATAACAAAACTAACAAATGGTGAAATGCTATATTTTATGCTCTAAAGTGCATAGAAAGCTCATACAGACGGTGCTACCAATTTCAAACGAAACGCGCTTGGACAACAACAAAAACAGATTAAAACATCGTTACTTACAAACAATTCACAACGCCATATGTGCCAAAACTCGGACCATTCAATATTCTACAATCCACCTCTAAAGTTGAAGTCTAATTTAAGACTAAATTTGACTGTGTCCATTCTCTCCAGCAGATGCAGAAGTCAAGGAACTTTAGTTGAAAACGTCTTGCTTCAGGAAACTGTAGTTTAACCAGGCGTCTGACTGCAAGACGGTGGCTGCATGCTAAAAAAAATTCTGCAAAATGTTACATGATTTATTTTAGGACTCTAAACTTCATTTGATTTGCTTTCTTTCTCTAAATAGAAGTAACTTACCTCATTGCTGCTCTAGAGAGAGTGAACGAAAGTTCTTAAGAGATTACTGTATGTTGTCTTCGAGTGTCTCTACTGCCGTCTAGTGGTGATAATGTGCCCTGCAGGAAGATGTTGGATATTTGTTGAGGTTGAAGGTTTCCCAGATTCAGGGTTTAAAAATGTTTCATGTCAAGAACCCACAAATATGATGATCCCCAACAAAGATATGCACTAGTATGGCATACACGATGCATAAAATATAAGGCAGCTATTGCCTATATTTTCACATAGTAGAGGTCAACCGATATGTTTTTTTAAATGGTCGAGGCCAATGCTGTTATATAGCAGGGTGGCTGATGCCAATAGGCCTATATGATATAATATAATTTATTTAAAGCAAGTGAGATGGACTTAAATAGCTGTAATCAATTGAAAACATTTAATACAAGTTGACGTACACTGATGAGCCAAAACATTATGACCACCTGCCTAATATGCTGTTAGTCCTCCACCTGCTGCCAAAACAGCACTGACCCCTCGAGGCATGGACTCTACAAGACCCCTGAAGGTGTCCTGTGGTATCTGGCACCAATACATTAACAGCAGATCTTTCAAGTCCTGTAATTTGCGAGGTGGAGCCTCCACAGATCGGACTTTTGGATTGAGATCTGGGGAATTTGGAGGCCAGGACAACACCTTGAAGTCTTCATCATGTTCCTCAAAAAAGTTCATGATATTACTTCAAATGCATTATTGTGTGCACCACAATCATTTAAGTCTAAAAAACAAAAAATGCCGGAAATGTGACATTTTTTTTTGTCACATTTTAAAATAATAAAAGTCACACAAATCAATGCAGATTTAGTTGTAATTTATTATTATAGAGAAAAAACTGTTTAAAACTGACCAAAACATTAGATCCCAAAAACGTCACATGTTTATTCTTCAGGAACTTACAGAATGTTTGTTACATCACAACAACTCACAGCATTCATATTTCAATTGTAATTAATTGTAATAAAATCTTTTTAATATACTGACATAATACAGTCCAACCATAAACACTATTATACAGTATTGTTTACTATATTATTATTTAGTATCTAAAGCTTTTATAACCTTTGTTATTAAATTCATATTTTTGCACAGGATCTTTTAAATTAAGTCAAATTCACTCAAATGAATATATACAGTATTAACTCATCTAAGCATTAGCGGCTAATATTCATCTTGACTGCATCTTAGGAATTAGCACAAAATCAGACAGACATCCAGTTATTATGAGTCCAGTTGTGACCCATTGCTTTTATCAACGTAATGTCCCACATATCTGGAAGGGTTTAGGGGACACGTTGGCTGCTTCTTGGGGCTCAAAGCAAGGTTCTTCTAGTCCGTCAGGAGGCGAGAAAGAAAACCTCTGAAGCAGGGAGGTAAAGAACAGGAAGAGTGCGTTCCGTGCCAGTTGCTCACCCAGACATGCTCTTTTCCCTGGAGAATTTAAAGGTAGGATACATGTATATGATACTTTCTAGAAAACGTTAAAAACTCTACTCTTCACAACAAGATTACAGTTAGTAAGAAAATAACTTTTTATTCACAAAACTGTCCAGCTCCTATTTTACTCCAAGCAAATAAAGCAATAAATTATATTTTACAATTGAAAAAAGAAGCCTATTTGAGGGCCATTAAAATGTTTACATTGTGAGATCATTTTCATGACAATCATGCAAATGTTATCCTTCAATTACAATTACAGCAAAGTGAAGAAAATGACATATCATTTCAATTTTAAAGTATTAATACATCATAGTAGTTCTCCCTTGGCACTGCCTTTAATTTTTGCTGATTTGAATAAAAATATTTTACAACAGCATCTTTTTTTTTTTTTAAGTTTGTTCATTTATTGAATGAATGTAGTGATTAAAGATTACATTAACAATAAAGCTGCACATGGATCCATTTTAATGTTATGAGCATTACCATAGAAACGAATATTTTCTGAGTCTGTGGACGTGAACAGCTCTGAGTAGAAACTTGGGTTGTAATGTCGACAATGTAGAGTTGTGGTAGTCAAGTCTGACTTGAGTCTGCTCTCGAGTTCAACTTTTAATGGACTTGGACTTGGAAGCATTTTTACTTGGACTTGACTTGGACTTGTGATGCATTGAAAAAGAAAAACAAATTTAAACAAAAATAAAATAATGAAAACAAGAAATTAGGGATCTCATGAAATATCAATATATCTGTTGATTGGCACGTAATTTTATCAATATATTTTTTGAGGGATTGATATATTAAAAGTAGCTGACATTTAAATTAGAAGACCAATTTGCATGTTTTCCAATACCGTTGGCCTTTTTTTAACAGCCTGGCGTAATAGAGTTAGGAGACCACAAGAGGGCAATATAATATTTATCTCACACACACACACACACACAGGATGTGCTGATGTGGCACAGGTGATTTTAGTCCAAAGTTCTAAAAGATTTTGGTACTTCTTCAAGAATGAACAAAGTGACGTTGATGAGTTTGCAGGTTGGTGTAACTGCGCAAACTGAACGATATGAAATAGCAATGTTTTTTTTGCAATTTCTCAGTATGTAGCATTGAATAGGTCTTTCATTCAAGCTTTCAAACCACAAAATGACAAACTTGTAACTAAAAATACATTGTGTAGGCTCTATGAAAGACGCTTATACACAAAATATCATCCAGTTATACTAGAGTAAAAAATCTTTTGTTCTTTGACAATGATTTGGGTTGAATTTAATGGAAATCTATGCGACTTGCGCACTGCTGCAGAACGTTGACCGATGCATCTGGTGTGCGACCCTCTTTAATTTACCCTGCCACTTCCACATTATTAAAGTAGTGTTGAGAAATATATTTGACTCTATATAAAGGACTATATATATATATATATATATATATGATATAAGACTATTGTGCAACGAGCAGCCCAATTTATTTCGGAAAAATGTTTGGCTTGCAACAGGTAGACGAAGAGACGATGATGATGAATTGTGAAAAACCCAAGAGCAGTTTATTCACATGATGAATATCCCAAACATGAATCCAAAAGTGAGATCAAACATAAACATGAACGACTTGACTAAACTTGACTTGAATGATATACTCACAATACTCGACAATGGCAAACATGAGGGATAAATACTTGGCGAAACGGAAATGCAACATACTATAAAAGGCAGTGTCGCACAGGACCCGACAATAGGTAAAATCGCACTCGCTGCAAGATGCAGGGGTTTGGGTGCACAAACACCCCTGAGATAAACCACCCACAATGTCCCGATATCCACAAATGCTGTCGATTGAGCCTAACTTGTATTGAGTCCAGGATATTCCTTTAGGAATACACCCTTGATAACGTGTTAGGTCAAGTAAATGCCTTTAAACGGCGTTCCTTAAATGTGGTAAGGTCATAAACCATTTCAGCAAACAACATGCATGTAAACAGCTTTACCGATGTGCCATTTGCAGTCAAACTTCTCAGCGAGTTAAATGTGTATTTTTCGAAACTTCGGCAGATAGACATAAAACAAATATCAGTACAGACTATTTTTAGATAGGGATAACTATAGATAAAACTAAGCTAAATTGAAAGGACAAATTGATAATGAAATAGTAATAACAAATACATTCAATTTGAAACTATAAGAACCCTGGTTGAAATGACTATAAAGCAGGTGTACTCTTTTCTAAATACTGTAGATATTAATATGAAATGCAACAGAGGTATGCTTTTGCTACATTTGACACACTGCTTTTCTTAGTCGTGAAGGTTAAAATAAGCGTAAACCATTGATGTAATGACTTTGTGTTGAGTTTACAGTTACAATTTTGACAGATTCAAATAGACTCGCACTCATCTTTGTCCGGCTCGAAACTGTGCTATAGACATGAATGATACATCAAATTTGTGCAGCTTATTGAAAAGGAGTGTGCTAATTACATTTCTAAGTGATCCGAGAGGCAGAAAAATGCCTCATAGACTGACAGTACATTGTAGAAGGGACCCGAGCCATATCAAGAATATCATCAGGCTTTAAAGGTGTGATCTTTTGACTTGGGCCATTAAGAACCTAGATTTGAAATTACCTGCTGAAAATGGATAAAATGCTTCCCGTTTCATAAAATGCCTTTGGTCATCCAGGAAGTGTTCAGGATAAAACTGATTTGGCTTTTCCCAATGTGATGAATCCTTCAGCACAGAAGAGAGACTACAGATGACAAGTGTGCCCTTGTCAAAAGAAAAATAGAACAAATTTGAATATTATTACTGTACACACATTTACGTTACTTAACATAATGCAATGCTAAAGTTGATTATTATTTAGTAGGTGATTTTGCAGTTTTTGTCTAAAACAGCAGCAAGTATTAACTTAAGATCTACAAGATGTGGCCAAGAAATCACAGTTGCACAGTAAACAACAAGTGTTTAATTCTAAAGTTACAAATTATACCTACTCTACATCACTTCAACAACGCTCAAAAGTCTTCTAACTCAAAAGGCCTCTTGTTTGCCTATAGAGCTCAATTGGAGCCATTTCATTTGTATATTTAAATGGCAGGTACTGTACAATAAGCACTTAAGTGTCTTTTTTCTTACTTTAGGGATGATGTATCCAGAAAGCGTAGTGTCTCGACTAGTCAGACGGGGCACAATTAGCGGTAAGATATTGCACACTCTCTGAATTTCATGAATAACTGCGTCAGTGTAAGGCATGCTGCCTCTGTCGGCCAAACATGGGTGCCGCAACTTTCCGATTACATAATCAATCTCATCTTGGACTTTCTCTGAAAAATTAAAACAATCACTTTTATAGTCTCAGTTAACAACCAGACGTTGGTATGTGTTGACCATCCAATTGAAGTCAGAAGTCTACATACACCTTAACCAAATACATTTATACTCAGTTTTTTGCAATTCCTGAAATTTAATCATAGAAAACATTCCCTGTCTTTGGTCAGTTAGGATCACTACTTTAGATTAAGAATGTGAAATGTCAGAATAATAGTTGAGAGAATGATTTATTTCAGCTTTATTTCCCAGTGGGTCACACATTTACATACACTTAGTTTGTCTTTAATAGCATTGTCTTTAAATTGTTTAACTTGGGTCAAACATTTGTGGTAGCCTTCCACAAGCTTCTCACAATAAGTTTCTGGAATTTTGGCCCATTCCTCCAAACAGAACTGGTGTAACAGAGTCATGTTTTTAGACCTGCTTGCTCGCTTTTTCAGTTCTGCCCACAAATTTTCTATCGGATTGAGGTCAGGGCTTTGTGATGGCCACTCCAATACCTTGACTTTGTTGTCCTTAAGCCATTTTGCCACAACTTTGGAGGTATGCTTGGGGTCATTGTCCATTTGGAAGACCCATTTTTAACCAAGCTTTAACTTCATGGCTGATGCTTTGAGATGTTGCTTCAATACATCCGCATAATTTTCCTTCCTCATGATGCCATCTATTTTGTGAAGTGCACCAGTCCCTCCTGTAGCAAAGCACCCTCACCACATGATGCTGCCACCCCCATGCTTCACAGTTGGGATGGTGTTCTTCAGCTTGCAAGCCTCACTCTTTACTCCAAACATAATAATGGGCATTATGGCCAAAATGTAAAAAAAAAAATTCATCAGACCAGAGGGAATTTCTCCAAAAAGTGATTTTTGTCCCATGTGCACTTGCAAACTGTAGTCTGGCTTTTTACGTTTCCCATCATGCTCTGCCCTCATCACTGCCATCTGTTCCCCATTGTTCTCACCTGTTTTCCATTCCCTCGTTAGCCCTTGTGTGTGTGTGTGTGTATATATATATATATATATATATATATATATATATATATATATATATATATATATATATATACCCTCTAGTTTTGCATTTCTTTGTCAGTTTGTGTTTGTTGCTTTATGAGTTCATGTTTGTTTGTTTCACTATTATCATCTTCATTAAAAGCCTGCATTTAGATCCAGCATCTCCCATCTCATCTCATCTCAGCAACCACTCATTACAGGTACCTTCAGGTATTTGGAAATTGCTCCCAAGGATGAACCAGACTTGTGGATGTCCACAATTTTTTTCTGAGGTCTTAGCTGATTTCTTTTGATTTTCCAATGATGTCAAGAGGCATTGAATTTGAAGGTAGGTCTTAAAATACATAAACAGGTACACCTACAATTCAGTACACCTCCTATCAGAAACTAATTGTCTAAAGTCTTGACATAATTTTCTGGAATTTTCCAATCTGCTTAAAGGCACAGTTAACTTGGTGTATGTAAATGTCTGACCCACTGGAATTGTGATATAGTCAATTAAAAGTGAAACAATTAGTCTGTAAACAATTGTTGGAAAAATTACTAATTTCATGCACGAAGTAGATGTCCTAAATTACTAAACAAAACTATAGTTTGCTAGTATTAAATATGTGGAGTGGTTAAAAAATTAGTTTTAATGACTTCAACCTAAGTGTATGTAAACTGACTTCAACTGTATATGAGGTCTATTCATATACTGTGTCATGTACTGTCATATGGTAAATTTATTCAACAGATTTCTTCAAGTTTACTTACTTTGGACTTTGGGGTACTTAATCATCAGAAGTAAAGACCATCGTAGGGTGTCCGTCATGGTCTGTGTCCCAGACTTAAACAGATCCACGGTGATAAAGGCAAGGTTATCCACAGTGAAAGCCGCCTCTGTATCCTTGCGTCTCTAAAATAAATCATGGATTAGAAAACACTGGACCCCCTAGATCCAATCTGTTATGTAATGTCTACTTTTCACAATCAGTTCCTCAAGGGTAAAATGCTGACCTACAATTATACTTGTTTTTCTAGGAAATATGTCACACTGTGGAAGTAAAATGGGTTGCAATAGCATTATTATGTTGGCTTTAAAACCCTGAAGTGGAAAAAGTACCAAACTACACAGTACTATAGAAAGCAAGAAATAATAATTCATATCTTACCTTGTCTATTTCGCCGATGTAGGCATCTATGAAGTCACGGTGATCAAAAGGATCCCAATCTTTCTTTTGTTTCTCAATTTGTTTTTTAATGAAAGATGTTAATTTTGTATAGCTTGATAAAATTGTCTCATGTGATCCGTGGAAACGTTTAACAAGCCAAGGAAATGCCCTGTAAAGCTAAAAATAAGTTAAAAGGTATTTTTTAAGCCAAGAATTGGTAAGCTACATGTAAACTTCATAAACAAAATCCAGATTTCATAGTCAGAAAAGTGGAAAAAAATGACCTGAATCACTGGAATATTGTTCAAGAGAGCGGACTCTGGATTTTCATGTAGAAGGTTCTGGAAGTCAGTGCCATTGAAGTCAAGACGCTTCCCAAACACAAAAGATCCAATTACATTAGCTGTGGCATTGTTTATGATGTCACGGGGATTGAAAGGTCTTCCTGTCAATTGATAATATTGTTAATATAAGTAGATAATGAATAATGCTATTTTAACAATTTTTTCAAATAATTCAGTTAATCAGGGCCAGCATCTGAATGGTTGAAAAAGATCACATTAGCACAGTTTATGTGATCTGCTCTTGTATAAGGATGGGTGCGAACAAAAGAAGTCGAACGTGACTGGTCCTTTTAATATTTTCACAGCATGACCTGCTTGTTTACTCTTTGGCAAAACTGTAGCAGATAATTGTGCTAGTCCAGAGGTTTATCAAAATTAAAATTAAGGTTACAGAGCTTTGCAATTGTTGTTCACAAAGGTGACTGGTAGATCAACTTTTTTTCTGATCTCAATTTCCTTTAATCATAGTATAATGAAATTGCTGAATTTGTGTTGGCAACTTGAAAATTGTTTAAAAACGAGGTTTGAAAATACTTCATTGACTTGGTTTCCCTAAGCACTAAGCTGAACATTAGCAGCAGAAATAAATAAAATGATTTAAAAAAAAAAGCATGATAATACAGGAAAGAAAACTGCATGTCGTGCCCTTTTATTGGGTCTTCAAGAAACACAGGGAACTAACTGGGCGGTTGCGTTTACACAGTCCCAGAAATAAGTAAAATCTTATCTGACAAAGTTTTATTTCTTCACTTGTACCATTTAAAAACCACATCAAAATTCAATAGAGGAAACAGACAAATACAGCACCATACCTTGCTCTTGCTCAAAGGCCTCACAGAGGAATTTGCATTCTTGTTGAATGTGAAACTCCATATCTTTTTTGCCCTCTGAAAAGGTCTTCAGGTGAGAGGCAGTAAAGTGGCGCTGCTTCCTCCACCTGTATCCATTGCTTAGAGAAATGCCTGTAAAGTTTATAAACCGGTTATATATTAATCAATAAGCCAACTAAATGGCATGTAGCCTCTTAATTCCTTTTCAAAAGTGTATTTGGGAAGTTGAAATGCTATATATAAAAATATTTTAAATGATTTTGCTAATTATTCTATAATTATTATGATGTAGCTTATATAACGCTATTAATTAAAGGGATAGTCCACCCAAAAATGAAAATTCTTTCATCAGTTACTCGCCGTCATGCCATCACAGATGTGTATGTCAGCTCTGTAGGTCCACACAATGCAAGTGAATGTGACCAGATATCTGAAAGTCCAAAAAGAATATAAAGGCAACATAAAAGTAATCTATATGACTGCAGTGGTTAAATCTACATCTTCAGAAGCAATTTGACAAGTGTGGGTGAGACACAGATCAATATTAAGTAGTTTTTTAACCAGCTCCAACCAGTAGGTGGCAATATGCACAAAGAATGTGAATCACCAAAAAACAAAAGAAGAAGAATGTGGAAGTGAAAGTGGAGATTTATAGTTAAAAAGGACTTAAAAGGAAAATATTGATTATTTATTTCCAACACCTATTACATCGCTTCTGAAAACATGGATTGAACCACTGGAGTCATCTGGATTACTTTTATGCTGCCTTAATGTGCTTTTTTGACTTTCACAGTTCTGGCCACCATTCACTTGCATTGTATCGACCTGAAATATTGTCCAAAAAATCTTTGTGTTCTGAAGAATATAGAAAGTCACACACATCTGAGATGGCATGAGTATGAGTAAATTATGAGAGAATTTTAATTTTATGGTGAACTATCCCTTTAAGAGACTACATGGAATGTTTTTTACTTCCATCTGTCACACTGCAGTGCCATTTAAAATAAACACAGCCATCATACCACTCAGGAATGAGACACATTCTGTCTCCTAGAGATGAACATAGTTTGGTGCGAAAAGTGCAAATCAATCCCAGAACAACAGCAAAGGACCTTGTGAAGATGCTGGAAGAAACAGGTAGACAAGTATCTATATCCACATAAAACAAGTCCAATATTGACATAATCTGAAAGGCTGCTCAGCAAGAAAGAATCCAATGCTCCAAAACCGCCAAAAAAAAGCCAGACTACAGTTTGCAAGTGCACATGGGGAAATTTTCTCTTGTCTGATGAAACAAAAAAATAACTTTTTGGCCATAATGACCATTATTATGTTTGGAGGAAAAAGGGTGAGGCTTGCAAGCCGAGTAACACCATCCCAACTGTGAAGCATGGGGGTGGCACCATCATGTTTTGGGGGTGCTTTGCTGTTTTGCTCAGCCAGGAAGTTAAAACTCAGTCGCAAATGGGTCGCAAGTTGTTGTAAAATGGCTTAAGGACAACAAAGTCAAGGTATTGCAGTGGCCATCACAAAGCCCTGACCTCAATCCGATAGATAATTTGAGGGCAGAACTGAAAAAGCAAGTGTGAGCCAGGAAGCCTACAAACCTGACTCAGTTACACCAGTTCTGTCTGGAGGAATGAGCAAAAAGTCCAGCAAATTATTGTGAGAAGCTTGTGGAAGGCTACCACAAATGTTTGACCCAAGTTAAACAATTTAAAGGTAATGCTTCCAAATACTAACTAAGTGTATGTAAACTTCTGACTCACTGGGAATGTGATGAAATAAATAAACGCTGAAATGAACAATTCTCTCTCTAGTTTAAGAATGTGAAATGTCAGAATAATAGTAAAGTAGTGATCCTAACTGACCAAAGACAGGGAATGTTTTCTACGATTAAATGTCAAGAATGTGAAAAACTTAGTTTAAATGTATTTGGCTAAGGTGTATGTAAACTTCTGACTTCAATTGTACATAATCTGGGTACGATTGTAATCTTTAATCCTGCTAATGCACAAGAGTCAACAGTAGACAATTTACCATTTCCTTGCAACACCTCTGTAAAAAGAGGAGAAATTAGTCGGTCCAGAAAGCAGTCCCCTTGTGTTACCAAAACCTCCTTTACCAATTTGTATCCAGACACCAACACAATCTTGTCATAACCTTCTCTAATGCTGAATATGTTGCCAAACTTTTCAGTCACCTGCATGAACAAAATAAATACATTTTAAAATGCTGATTGTGTACATATTATCATATTTACATTTACAGTACATGTATGAATTTAATATAAACATGTAAGACTAGATGTAAAATAATGAGTTGAAATGGTCTGTAAAGCCACACTGGTTTTACCTAAAACTTTAGAGCAGCAATTAAACTTTGGTTTTTAAGGTGAAGTGGGTGGAATTTTGTTTTCTTTTTTTTTACCATTGTGTGAGTAACAGCCTGAAATTTCAGTCATTCACTGCATTTTTTTATACATTTGCATCCCTTCAGATTACCATGCTTTATTAGAAGGGCAAAAGCTGTATGGACTATGTACTGTTTTTGACCTTTTGGGAGCTTGACAGATGAGGTCACTGTGACCTGTCACTGAATGGAAAATTGCTGTGTGATATTTTTTTGTCCTTTTGTGTTCGGCTACTTTTATGGTCTTTTTTTTTTTTGTCCCTTCTGGATCTTAACAGACTGTGTCACTATCAAGTAGGGTATTGTTGTATGAAAAAGAACTGTGTAAAGATTCTTCAAAATGTCTCCTTTTGACTTCCACGGAGCAACAAATAACATAGCATAGATTTGGGACAACATGAAGGTGAGCAGATAATAACACAATTTTCCTAATTTTTGAGATATTATTTAAATAAAACATTTTTGTGTTTACTTTCTCTTAAATCAATAAATCATGATAACATCCAGCTGCTAAATGAGACACTTGGTCATTGCTAATTTGCGATGTTGTCTATAAAAGCGATCTAACACTTTCATGTTTCCTTTTTTTTTTTAAGTAATTTGAGAACCGAATTCTGCAAGTTCATGTAGTGTGGAAAATGGGCCAGTTTTGAATACAATTAAAATGAATCATGAAACACGTACGTAAACTATATTGTCAATTTTAAGTTAACTTGTATTTATTTATTTATTTTACGTAAATGACACATTCACTTCAGTGGTACTATTTACGTAAGAAATGTCCATTGAAACCATTCAGAATTGGCCATGTAGCCTAGAGTAAAAATGTACATATAAAAAACGAATATTTAGCAGATGCGGCCTGAACTTGCTCAGTTCGGTAAAGTTGGACATATGCAAAAGCTTTTGTTCCTAACCAACCGTAGAACATTGGTGTGTGAAGTGATTTTGGTGACACTACACTTTGTAAGAGAGAAGTTATTGAATATTTTTGTAGTATCGCTTTTCGGTGTTGCACTTTGTAGACGGTCCCTGCACACTCATCTCGAGATCAATGATATTTGTCCAGCTCGTACGACGGCTCGTTTTGATGAAAGTTAGGTTTTAGCTCTTTGTCTAACTTACCAACGTTTCGCTCACGAGTTATTGATCCGAGAAGTTCGAATCTGTGAATATATGTCCAACTTCACCGAACTAAAGTTTTAGACTCGCTGAATGTAGGAAATATTATATATATATATATATCTATATATATTGTATTAATATTATTAAATGTACAACATTAACACACACTCAAAATACTTTATAATTAATTCGTTCTCATTTAATATAAATAAAAGTAGCATCCTTGATAGTGTACCTTATCGATTGCACAATAGTTGAAACCGAAGAAAACGTTGCCAAGGAAAGGAAAGCCCCATGGTCCTGGTGGAAAGTTTGGCGCATTCTTATTCTTCCATATGTCAAAAATTAGTAACGATATGAGAAGAAAGCTCAAAAAGCTCTTAACATCTAATGCATCCAGTAATGATAATAGCATGACGGAGTGAGAGAGCTAGCTGCACAGCACAGCTTGTTTCCAAAGTCCACTTAACGGAGTCCCTGAGTGGACATGGTGATGGGAAAATTAGTTCGTAGGAGAAAATAAAATTATACATTTTTACCCTGAGGAACATTTTCGCGAGAGAGTTCTGCGTGCTCTCATATTTGCATTCCCGCAGATATCTGCGAACTATTGGGGATATATTGATTTAGTGACTCGAATCTGACAGGACAATGCATTCTTACCTGAAACTTATGAAAATAACTGTGCAGTATCCGTATGGAGAGCCAAATTATCTTTTAATGTTCCCAGCGTTACTCGTCATAATTACATAATTTACTAGTACGAATACCAATTACAGAGCTCTAAAATGGAATTTTTACTAGCTAGAATTCCAATTAGAGAGTTCTCTAATAATTGTTTTAAAACCATATTAAATATTTGTTTAATTACAGAGCTCTCTGATTCAATTACAGAGATCTGCAATTATTTTCAGTAGTAAGAATGCAATTGCAGCTTTGTAATTGAATGTTTACAGGTATAAATGTAATTTTAGAGCTCTGCAATATTTATTCTTATTAATAATAATTGCAATGCAGAGCTCTCTATTCAGTACTATCTCATTATGTTAAAGATGCCTCATGCCTCATATTGCTTGTATATATTGGCAGGTGGGAAGATGTGTCTATATATATTTATGGGGGGGGGGGGGTACATATCAGTATATGATTATATAATATATCACATATTATACTATTATTGTATTACACATATTAATATTATGTTATTAAAAAGATTTTGTGCATTAGGCACAACTTGTGAATGCAGGAAAAACAATGCCAGGGTAAATGAAAAAATAATACATATAAAAACATTTTATTCAATTAAAAAAATCACAAAGAAATGCTTACTCTGAAACTCTCACATAATCAACACATTTACATTCAAAACATTGTGCGTGTGTATATATATATATACACTACCGTTCAAAAGTTTGGGGTCACCCAAACAATTTTGTGTTTTCCTGAAAAGTCACACTTATTCACCACCATACGTTGTGAAATGAATAGAAAATAGAGTCAAGACATTGACAAGGTTAGAAATAATGATTTGTATTTGAAATAAGATTTTTTTTACATCAAACTTTGCTTTCGTCAAAGAATCCTCCATTTGCAGCAATTACAGCATTGCAGACCTTTGGCATTCTAGCTGTTAATTTGTTGAGGTAATCTGGAGAAATTGCACCCCACGCTTCCAGAAGCAGCTCCCACAAGTTGGATTGGTTGGATGGGCACTTCTTGCGTACCATACGGTCAAGCTGCTCCCACAACAGCTCAATGGGGTTCAGATCTGGTGACTGCGCTGGCCACTCCATTACCGATAGAATACCAGCTGCCTGCTTCTGCTCTAAATAGTTCTTGCACAATTTGGAGGTGTGTTTAGGGTCATTGTCCTGTTGTAGGATGAAATTGGCTCCAATCAAGCGCTGTCCACTGGGTATGGCATGGCGTTGCAAAATGGAGTGATAGCCTTCCTTATTCAGAATCCCTTTTACCCTGTACAAATCTCCCACCTTACCAGCACCAAAGCAACCCCAGACCATTATATTACCTCCACCATGCTTAACAGATGGCGTCAGGCATTCTTCCAGCATCTTTTCATTTGTTCTGCGTCTCACAAACGTTCTTCTTTGTGATCCAAACACCTCAAACTTGGATTCATCTGTCCACAACACTTTTTTCCAGTCTTCCTCTGTCCAATGTCTGTGTTCTTTTGCCCATCTTAATCTTTTTCTTTTATTGGCCAGTCTCAGATATGGCTTTTTCTTTGCCACTCTGCCCTGAAGCCCAGAATCCCGCAGCCGCCTCTTCACTGTACATGTTGACACTGGTGTTTTGCGGGTACTATTTAATGAAGATGCCAGTTGGGGACCTGTGAGGCGTCTGTTTCTCAAACTAGAGACTCTAATGTACTTATCTTCTTGCTCAGTTGTGCAACGCGGCCTCCCACTTCTTTTTCTACTCTGGTTAGAGCCTGTTTGTGCTGTCCTCTGAAGGGAGTAGTACACACCGTTGTAGGAAATCTTCAATTTCTTAGCAATGTCTCGCATGGAATAGCCTTCATTTCTAAGGACAAGAATAGACTGTCGAGTTTCAGATGAAAGTTCTCTTTTTCTGGCCATTTTGAGCGTTTAATTGACCCCACAAATGTGATGCTCCAGAAACTCAATCTGCTCAAAGGAAGGTCAGTTTTGTAGCTTCTGTAACGACCTAAACTGTTTTCAGATGTGTGAACATGATTGCACAAGGGTTTTCTAATCATCAATTAGCCTTCTGAGCCAATGAGCAAACACATTGTACCATTAGAACACTGGAGTGATAGTTGCTGGAAATGGGCCTCTATACACCTATGTACATATTGCACCAAAAACCAGACATTTGCAGCTAGAATAGTCATTTACCACATTAGCAATGTATAGAGTGTATTTCTTCAAAGTTAAGACTAGTTTAAAGTTGTCTTCATTGAAAAGTACAGTGCTTTTCCTTCAAAAATAAGGACATTTCAATGTGACCCCAAACTTTTGAACGGTAGTGTATATTACTATAATTTATTTATTTTTTCTTCTAAATTTTGGGACAAAATCCACAAGTGCCTGACTGGTAGGATTCTAAAAAAATTATAAGTCATTTTTGATCAGATCTAGACAGGCCCCATTTCCAGCAGCCATCACTCCAACACCTTATCCTTGAGTAATCATGCTAAATTGCTAATTTGGTACTAGAAAATCACTTGCCAATATATCAAGCATGGTTGAAAACTATTTGGTTCATTAAAAGAAGCGTAACATTTTATTTGTGTTTGTTTTTGAGTTGCTACATTATGCAATAGACTGGCATGTCTTAAGGTCAATATTAAAACAAAAATGGCAAAAAAGAAACAGCTTTCTCTAGAAACTCGTCAGTCAATCATTGTTTTGAGGAATGAAGGCTTTACAATGCTTGCAATTGGAGAAAAACTGAAGATTTTATACAAAGGTGTACACTACAGCAGCTCACTATCGTGCTATGAAAGATTGTCAGGTGTGCTGTGGAAAATTATCAAATTCCACAAAATAAATGACGGACGATGAGACTAACGCAAGCTCTGCATGTGAGGAAAGATTTAGACGATGTTTAGCCTATGTAGGATAGTGGTGTGCTGTAGAATTTTTTAGTCGTAAAACGTGTGCCATGGAAGAAAATAGGTTGGGAAACACTGTACTACAGTCTTCAAAGACAAATGACAACTGGCAAGGACAGAACGAGATGTGGACGGCCAGATGTACAACTAAACAAGAGGATAAGTACATCAGAGTCTCTAGTTTGAGAAATAGATGCCTCACATGTCCTCAGCTGACAGCTTCATTGAATTCTACCCGCGCAACACCAGTTTCATGTACAACAGTAAAGAGAAGACTCAGGGGTGCAGGACTTATGGGAAGAACTGCAAAGAAAAAGCCACTTTTGAAACAGATAAACAAAAATAAAAGGTTTGAGTGGGCAAAGAAACAGACATTGGACGACAGATAATTGGAAAAGAGTGTTATGGATCTTAAACCCATTGAGATTTTGTGGGATCAGCTAGACTGTAAGGTGCGTGAGAAGTGCCCGACAAGACAGCCACATCTATGGCAAGTGCTACAGGAAGTGTGGGGAGAAATGTCTCCTGAGTATCTGGACAAACTGACAGCTAGAATGCCAAAGATCTGCAAAGCTGTCATTGATGCACATGGAGGTTTTTTTGATGAGAACACTATGAATTAAAGTTTACTTCTATGAAGTTTAAACTTTTGGCCGCCAGTGTATATCCTGGGGACATGTCACCCAGGGTCACGTGATCATAAATGGTAAAATGATTTCCTCAAAGCGACCATAGCATATATCCTTTGCTAACGGCCTTGTGAAATGGCCCTTCGTGGAGGACTTGAGTTGCGCTCTTTCGTTTGGAACACCCTTTGTGCAGTAGTGTCTGAAGAGGTTGGCATACTGTGAATTTATGAAGGACACCCAACCTCTCAATAAATAAATAAAAAACATGCACTCGGGCTCTAAAATTTAAATGTATAAATTTATATACAGTACATATTTAAAATGTGTAAAAAAAACAATAATATATTTTTTTCTATTAAAATAATTTGGCTGTTGTAATAATAGTCCCACATGAATTTTCAAAATGTATATCAGGGTAATTTATTTTCTGGCATGATGTACAGTACACTACTAAGAACCATAGTATGGCAACTTGATGTTAAATATGTATGTGGCACAGTGGAGGGCGGGGTCGGGTCGTGACTCAACACGCCCGGTCCCGTATTGGGCTAATCAAGCCTCCGAGAGGGTTAAAGGCCGATCGCGGAGTACGTGCGTGAGAGAGAGACCGTTTACGGACATAGTGAGGGCGAACTTCTTTACATTGGCCTCACGGGCAAGGAAGAGGCGAGAAACTGGTTTGTCATACAAACTAAAGGTTTAATGTGAAACTCAAAAGACAAACACATAAGACGACGGACATGTCCGTGAACGGTCTCTCTCTCATGTACGTCCTCCGCGATCGGCCTTTAACCCTCTCAGAGGCTTGATTAGCCTAATACGGACCGGCCATGTTCAGTCACGACCCGGCCCCGCCCTCCACCATGCCACAATGTATTTAAATGTATAGGTCTTATTCATGTTCCTTCCATTAGGCTACTATGAAAATTACTCTTATGAATAAACTAATACATACATAATATGCAATAAACTGTTAAGCATTGTAGCTAATACGAGTGTAGTAATTTTCAGGTTAACATGTTATCTATAGTATTAAAATATATAGCCTACATAAGAATTAATGGTTATTTGTTTTATTTGTGTACTATAATGTTCTTTTCTGTGTATAGTTAAATAGATTTTCTATATATATATATTTTTTATATATAAACTTTCACAATATATGTATGGCCAGACTTTACATTTTAGCGAATCTTCTCTTGTATATGGCCCAGATGACAACACGCTGAGTGTGTGACTTGGCTATGGCAAGCCATGAAAAACGTTAACTTGTGGTTGATATTTGTTTTTTACTTGGAAGAACACATGTAGGTGTGGAAGTCCGCACCTCAGAATGTTCAACAATGGCATTTTAGAATCCTATTACTGATATTTTCAGGACTGTTTGCAAATGCACAGTAATTTTATTCTTAAAGCAAAGTCCTTGTTTTGAAGAAAAAAAATATCTAATATTTCTTCAGTACCTAGGATCAAAAGTGTTAGCTATAGATGATGTGTGTAGGAGTATTCAGCTAATGTAAATATTATTTGAAACATGCACTTTATATTATTCTATGAAATAATGTCTGTTACTAATTGTATATTATACTAGTGAGTGTCAGGATCCTGTCTCTTTGTCAGTCATGTTTATTGTTGTGATAGGATCCTGACACCCATGTTCTGTGTTTTCATGTCCGTAGCATGGTGTCTGGGTCCTGACTCTTCAGCAGAGTTTGTTTTCTGTTCTGAGTCGGGATCTGGGCACTCGGGCTCCATGTCTCATCTTTGTGAGCTCATGGCTTTGGGTTCCGTTCGGTTCTCTTGCCATGCACTCTTCTGTCTGTCTTGCATCTTGTGTGAGTGCACATGGCTGTGGTTCTTTATTGCCATGTGTACTCGTGACTGGTTGGTCTTTTATGTTAGCACATAGCTTTGTGGTTGTTCTGCCATTTACTTCCCAGACTACGCCTCCTTGTTTCCCTCATCACTCTCGTTGAGTCCTTGTTATGTTAATTAGTTTCATTAGTTTTGTGGCCTCTTGTCTCAGCCAGATTGTTTATGTGTGTGTTACCTTGTCAGTTGGTTCCTGTCTTCTCCAGTTTCTAGGTCAGTTTGCTTGTTTTGAATGCTGAGTTTTTGGTCCTGTTTTACATGTTTTTCTCTATCGTAAGAGTTTTTCAGTATTTTGGTTTTCTTTAATAAAGCCCTGTTATTGTTGCCTCTCTGCATTTGGGTCCATTCCTTACAAACTGTGACATAAAAATCTGGCCAATACAGGACCCAGCAGAGGCAACAGAGGCATTTTTCTCAACCCAGCTGCCGCCAGGAAGGAATCGTTCTCTCAGGACACCACCCAGTACAACAATACTCTGGTCAGCTCTCAGAATGGTTGGCCCTGTGCCCTATGCTTTGGAGCTAGCCGGCCCAGATTTTCATGCCCCCACTCCTCCTTATCAAGTGGTTTAGCCCATTCTGAGGACTTAGTGGGCAATATTGGCCATCTCGGCAAGATGGAGGCTCTTCTCAGTGACGGCTTCATCACCTTAGCACTCCTCTCTGACCAAGCCCCATCCTTCCCCTGGCTCTTCTCTGGCTTCTCATCAACATAGGCGGAGGAGCCGGTCGCTGACCGCCAGGAGGCGGAGGAGCCGGTCGCTGACCGCCAGGAGGCTCTTGTGGCTGCTACTCTTTCAGCCACAAGAGTCGGATGAGGAAGAGGGGTCCCTGCGTTGGGGTCTGCTGAAGTGCCCCTGGAGGGGCCCGTGTCTGCAGCAGCATCCCTGGAGGGGTCTGAGTCCACTGCAGCTTGCCACAAGGGGTGAAAGTCTGCTGCTGTCCCCTGGGCAACCACTAATTTCCCTTTACCTGTGGTTATCTACGAGTGTGTCCAGTCATCAGTGGCTGTCACACACTCTGGCCCCTCACCAGCAGCCGCCGCTCAGTCTGACTGTGTCCAGCTCTTTGTGAATAATACCCAGTCTGTCTGGTGTTCGTCGACATGCTGGTCCAGATCCCAATGATCACAGATGAGCCTGTCCAGTCCCCTGCGGCCACTCTCCAACCTGACCCCTCACCAGCGACCACCACCCTTTCAGTCCAGTTCCCAGTGGCCGCCAATGAGCCAGTCCAGTTTGATCCTTCTACAATGGTCGTACTCTTACCTGAACTCTGTTCAGCGGTCGCCGCCTTGCTTAGCTTCATCCCTGTTCTTGAGCCTCCTCCCTGGCCGCCGGAACCCACCCGCACCTGGATCATCCTTCCAGGCCGTTGCACCCCACCCTCTACCTGGACCCTCCTCCCAGGCCGCCGACTCCACTCCCTGTTTGACACCCTCACTAGGGCTCACCCTAGTTGTGTCTCTGTCTGTTTTTTGTTTTTATTTATGTTTCCACTTTTGGTATGCCAGGTGGCATCCCTTTTGAGTGCTGAATTTATCAGGATCCTGACACTTTTTGAGACATGTTTTAATGTCAAACCTAACTTAAAACAAACATAAACAAACACAGACACACATGCAACGTGGCCATGTGCATATCTCTCTCTCTTTCTCGAACTGGCGTCTCTGGCTCCCCTTTATCTAGCTCTCCCGCAGATCAGCTGATTCAGCATCGCCCATGCACTCCTCCTCAGCACACTCCTCCTCCGCACGATTCAGGCCAGGGAGCCACCGGTCTGACTAACCTCCACCCCACCCCCATCTCTGGAGGGGAGACACTGCCCTTCCGGCCGTTCTATCAGCCAGTGAACCACCCCACCTCCTGCAAACCTGGGGGAGAGACGAGGAGAAGTATGGGGTGAGGGAAAGGGTGAGCAGACACAGAGAGACAGAGAGATAGAAGAACTTGCTTGCTGACTCCCAAACACCCCGTGCTGTCACCCGGTCCTCAACCGCTCCTCTGCCCTTTGGTGGACGCTAGCTTGCTCTACCCAGCAGATGGCAGCAAGTGCCCCGGCCCCTGGCAGATGGAACCACTCTTCCCCTTCTTCAGTGGATGGCAGTGGTTCCTCTCGCTCTCGGCGGTTGGCAGAGAACCCTCTGTTCCCAGGCAGATGGCCAAGGCTACTCCACTGGCGGATGGCAGTGACGAGGACTCTGTGACAGCGCATCCCTCCTGGTTTTGGCACCACTCTAACAGATAAAGGTTGGGCAAGGAGGAGGCGGTAACCGGCTGAACAGTAAAAAAGTTTTAATGTCAAACTTAATTTAAAACAAACACAGACACACGCAACATGACCGCGTGCGTTTCTCTCGAACTGGCATCTCCAGCTCCCCTTTATCTCACTCTCCCACTGATCAGCTGATTCAGCACTGACCATGCACATCACAGCCAGACATACCCTCCTTGTCACAGTTAGTTTGCTTGTTTGTTTTGTTTACTGAGATTTTGATTGTTTTTCTTCATCGTAAGAGTTGCTCAGTTGTATTTGTGTTTCCTTTAATAAAGCCTGTTATTGTTGCCTCTCAGCAATTGGGTCCATTTATGTTTGTTTTGGATTTCCTGACAGGTTGTAAGTGTAAAAGATATGGAACATGGGTGAGATTTTACAAAAAAATTAAAATGCACACATTAGACATTTCTAATATGACCACCAACATTACTGTAATACACTGATAATATGTAATGTTTATCATTATCTTAAATTCAAAATAAAAATTATTGTTAATACATACATTAGACAATTCTAACCACTTCCAATGTTACTACCAACATCAACACACTTCTTTAATGTTTAACATGCAATTTGTTCTTCAAATAGAACAAAATATTGTAATACAATTTTTGTTGTTATTGTTTGAGTTACTGTGCAGTAAATTTAAAGTATAGGTGTTCTGTTTCAATTCTGGGAGAATACTGGCATTTAGTCTTATCAGCCACATGTGGGCCACATAAGGACCATCAGGCCTCAACAGTACAAGAACAAGAATGACATATAATGCTCATGTATGGACTACATATGGACGGACCGCTCTCTACTGGTGTAGTTATAGCAATGTTTTGTACAGTTCTGGCTAAAAAGATATGTACCAGATTTGGGAGGTCATTCACTTTCGGACGTGGGCTGCATTTCAGGTGTTTGTTAGTGCTAAAGCTGTGCCAAAGGAAATTTGCTGATTTGTGATTTTTGAGATCAAGGGACCACATGAGGGAGGCATGAGAGGATAGATTACGGACATTTGAGGATGATATGCATGGGTATAAAGTAACAAATTACAAATGCTCACGTTACTGTGATTAACCACTTTTTCCCAAGAATTGTACTTTTTTAAGTAGTTTAAAAATGGTGTAGTTTTACTTGAGTATATTTTAAGTGCTATAACTGTACTTTTATTGCGCTATTTTTCCATCGTCTGTGTTCGCTAATTCCCTGTCCTGATACATAATTGGCTAGGGAGAGTCTCATGACTCCCGTCAAATTAAATCACACGTAAAAAACTTGAACGGCAGCTGTAGATCCGGCGCCAACTGTTATGGATGTGTAGAATGCCTCAAGCATAGTTTACAGCTGAAAGCTAACTAGATTCTGTGTGTCTATAACATAGCCTTTAATTTAACTATCTATCACTGAGATTATTGGGTTTGATGTGAGAGACTAAGGTAATGTTATCAATAGAGCTGGGCAATAAAATTATCTAGATGTTTATCGGGGAAAAAAAAGAGAAGAGTTTTACATCTAGAACAGGGGTGTTCTTTACATCAATAGCAAGAGCTCCACTGGTTGGTTGATCTAATGAAACTTTTAATTTTCTGACATCTGTAGTTGCGTGTTGTTTGATTGACAGGTGGCTAATGTTTGAGCGCTAATGCGGTTACATGCCTAAATGGTCTAATACAATTTATAATTCCGCCAATGCCCATTTTAATGAGGATTTAATGTAAACGTAGTTTTTATGTCTAAAGTGAATTTAAACAGTGCGACAAAAATCTTATTTGGATCAAAATGTTGGACTTGAAGTGTACATGTAACCAAATTGAGCACTATCAACTATTAAAATTAACAAGGAAACGAGAAAACCACTCACTACTTTTGGCTGAATAACTTTAGTAGCTTTAAAATTATTAATGTAATAGAATGAAACAGTGACATTTTTAATAATAAGATGTTTTGAAAATACTGTTCATTTTTTTTAAATGATGTAGTGTGCTAATTGGTATAATAAATTACCAGGAAAGTAGAGATGATAAAATAATTTATAATTATGCTTAGCCTTTATAAAGATATAAAAGTATCAACATTTGCAGAGCAATAATTCAACAGAACATTCCACAAACTTCAGAAAAATCATGCATCAGAATGATAACTATTTCTTGGCTTTAAAGATACAAGAAATAAATCATTGTGAAACATTTTGTCTCAAAATGTAAAAATAATTTTAAAAAATGTTTACCCTCATGCCATTCACAGACTTTCTTTCTTCAGAACACAAATTAAGATTTTTAGAAGACTATTTCAGCTCTATAGGTCTATATTGTAAGTGAAGGGGTGCCAACATTTGTACGCTGCAAAAATCACACATAAGCAGCATAAAAGTAATACATACAACTCCAATGGTTTAATCCATGACTTCAGAATTGACATATAACCAGTGTGGGTGAGAAACAGATCAATATTTAAGTCTTCTTTTTTCTAGAAATTCTTCTCTCTGCCCAGTAGGTGGCGATATGCATGAAGAATGTGAATCACCAAAAACAGAAATTTCAGAAAGTGAAATTTAAAGTGGAGAGTGACTGAGCAGGGAGGAGAACTAGTAAAAAAGGAATTAAACCTTGATCTGTTTCTCACCATATCTATCATATCGCTTCTGAAGACATGGATTAAATCACTGGAGGCACATGGATTAGACTACTTTTATGCTGATATATGTGATTTGTGGAGCTTTAATATTTTAGCATCGATTCACTTTCATTGTATGGACCAAAAGAGCTGGGATATTCTTCTAAAAATCTTAATTTGTGTTCTGCAGAAGAAAGAAAGAAAGCCATACTCATCCAGGATGGCATGACGGTGAGTAAATGATGAGAGAATTTTAATTTTTGGGTGAATTATTCCTTTTTAAGCATGATGTAGCCCCTGTACTAAACAACCTGTCCCATGCCTGCTCTACCTCCTCTATTGTGCAGGACATGACGTGCAAAGTGATCCTGCTTATTTAGCATTTATTTGCATTCCTTTCATTGTTTGAACATGTTTTATGCACAACAATAACGCTCTGTTGGCATTAAGGGAAATTTAGACCCTACACATAAACTGATTTTAATGTAATTGTTTCATACATTACAATTTAAAATGGTGATCAGTGTATTGATCTTTTCATTTCTGTTATCATGTCTCCCTTTTATTTTTTGGAATCAGATTCATGTAGTGCTTATCATAGACAAGTGGTGTATTTTAAAAGTTGGCATACAGTGTTCATTGTAATGGGGCATAGGTTTTACAACTCAGTACTCAATACTCACTACTCATGAGTATTTTTAAATGAGATCAGATCAGGTGGATGGCCAGGAGACCAGAGCAGAACAGACAGATGGCCAGGAGACCCAGAAGACCAGAGCAGATTCAGGCGGACACCATGAGACCAGGGATACCAAAGCAGATCAGGTGGACGACCAGAAGACCCAGGTGACCAGAGTATATCAAGCGGACGGCCAGGAGAACAAGGATACCAGAGCAGATCAGGTGGATGGCCATGAGACCAGGGATACCAAAGCAGATCAGGTGGATGATCAGGAGACCCAGCAGACCAGAGCAGATCAGGTGGATGACCAGAAGACCCAGGTGATCAGAGTAAGTCAGGCGGATGGCCAGGAGACCAAGGATACCAGAGCAGATTAGGCCATGAGACCCAGAAGATCAGGAGGACTGGTTGGCAGCCACAGGGCTGAAACGGGGTCAGAAGGCCTGTGTGGCGACCACAAGGTCGAGATTGGGTCAGGAAGCTTGGGTGGCAGCCACAGACTAGAGACTGAAGACTCTGAGGGCTGAGTCACGGAAGGCGAAGCTGTTGTATGCTTGGGGGCAAAGCCGTGGCAGGCTCAAGGGGCGAAGCCATGGAAGGCAGAGCCATGGGAAGCTCGTGGTGCGGAGCCATAGAAGACAGAGCCATGACAGGCTCGAGGGGTGAATCTGTATAAGGTGGAGCCGTAGCTGGCTTGAAGGGCGAAGCCATGGCAGGCTCGGGGGTGACCTCTGTGGTCGTGGGCATGGACAGAGTCTCAGGAGAGACCTCTATGCTCATGGGCATGGTCTGAGACTCGGGAAGAACCTCTGTGGTCGTGAACATAGGCATAGTCTTGGGAACGACCTCTGTGGTCGTGAACACTGGCAGAGACTTGAAAACGACCTCTGTAGTTGTGAACACTGGTGGAGACTTGGAAACAAACTCTGTGGTCGTGAACACTGGCAGAGACGGAAGCCTTTCTCCACCTCCTCCTCCTCTGGCAGGCCGAAGTTGGCATCCCAGGCTCTGGGATGGCCGAGGCTGGCAGCCCAGGCTCTGGGACGGCCGAGGCTAGTAACGCAGGCTCTGGGATGGCCGAGGCTGGCAACGCAGGTTCTGGGACGGCCGAGGCTGGCAACGCAGGCTCTGGGATGGCCGAGGCTGGCCACGCAGGCTCTGGGAAGGACGAAGCTTCCAGCTCATTGGCCGTGGCAGGCGTGGGCATTGGCTGTGGCAGGCGTGGGCATTGGCTCATTGGTCATGGTAGGCAGGAGTACTGACAAGCTGTGGGGAAGGGTCTTCGTGACCCTACGAATCGACATCCATGGAGGATAATTCAACTTGGAGACAAGGGTCGAGAAGGGCTTCAAGCAGGGAGTCGCAAAATGCAAGGTTATAATATGGCATGGAACCAACTCAGACTTGATTGGGACATGGAGTGAAGCAGGCTGAGGTGTGGCTGTGACATGGCATGGAGTGATCTCGGAAACCGGAACCAGGATAGATTGAGGAGGATCCGCTGAAGCGAATGTCTCTAATACCCACTCAATATATACCTCCCATGTGTAATCTCCGGTCGCCAGCAACTCCCTCCACTGGTGTGGAATGAGTCCGATTGAGAACATGGACTTCAGGGTTGAGTCTGTAAAGTCTGTGCAATTGGCCAGGAAACAAAACAGACGGGAATATTCTGGGATGGGTAAATTAGCTCGGGTCAGCCGAATGAAGGGTGCTGCTAGATCCATGTCAGTTGGTCAGTTGTTCTGCTACAAGGAAGGAGATCATAGGAGCAGAATCTAAACGCAGCTTAAAAAGTATTTAGTAACATAAACAAAGTTCAGAATAACGGGGGATTTAAATACTTGACTTCCCTAAGGTACTGGAGATTCTACTGGTCAGTCAAAACTTGAAATGAGTGACATGAGCCCTCCAGCCAGTGCCACCATTCTTTGAAGGCTAGTTTGACTGTAAGAAGCTCCTGCATAATAGTTCCGTTCAGTTGGTACTGAGTTTCCAAGATAAAAAGCACAGGGGTGCATCTTTTTGTCAGTGGGTAATAAATAACTACGAAAAAAAAATCTTATTTTAAAATTTGAACCATGTGCTAAAAGACAGACTTGACTTGGTTTGGCTTTAGTGTATAAAATGCACAGTGTTTGAATATTATCCTGAATGACAAACATTAACTTTACTACACTCAGTTTTATGATGATGTCAGGAGCATGTGAATGAGATGAAATATCAAAGTGTCTCTGTTTATAAAAGTGTCTATGGTGCGAGCGATCAGATGTGATCTTCCCTGCCCTGCTTATCATTCTGGTGCTGCACAGATGTGAGAGAGCGAAGCTGGCTGCCGATGATTTTCTCAGCACATGTGCTGTTTTAATTGCAATAATGCTGAGCAGATCCAAACAGACAAGGAGAACAATTATAGTGATTTATTATCGGTGTAGTCTATGACTGGTAGCAGCTTGAATATCTTAATTAGAGCTTTGTAGATTCGCAAACAAAACAAAGTCAGATCAAATATTTATATACTTTATTTACTTTGATTTCAGCATATCTTGCTTGCATTTCAATGGCCGTTGTTGATACCAGAAATAAGTTTACCCTGCGAGGGCCACCCCATGTAGTGAGAAACACGGAAGTGTGAAAAAGGCCTATCGCTTAAAAAGTGAGTTCTGACTGACAGTTATCGCCTTTCAGCCATCTAGAGCATAAGGATGTTCACTTCTGAATTGGACATGTCAACGCAGGAGCTGGATGTGAGGAAAGTTGTTCAAGCTTATTTATGTAAACGGGAGGTTTAAAGTTTAATTAAAATTTTTTTAAGTTAATTATTTATGCTTATGTATTGTGATACAAAACATGAATAAATTATATTTTACTAGTTTGTTTCTTATTTCTCTGTATTGGCACTGGCTCCAACCTTGTAAGCAAAGGCCGCGATGCGCTGTGTTAGTTTCTGGGCTTGTTATGCAGTAACGAGTTTAGTTAGATCATTGTTCGGTTCTCAAATCTTTTGGAAAGCTGGCCGGTATTGTGATTTGCTTCTCAAGATTCCCCTGTAAGTTTCACTGATATGAACAGCACGGTGGAAAGGGGTACATGTGTGGCTGTAAACTAAAGCCTATTGGTTATTTATAAAAATAGGACGAGTCGTTTGACATGTCCAGCCCCCACTTCCTGTTTCGGAAATACATAAAAACACCAAATCAAATTGCGCTAATCAAAGCACGTCACAGGGATTTTAATTACGGTTACTGATACTTGTCTTCTGACAGATGCCAGTGTACTGCTGCATCCATTGCTCCTGCAGCCCCTGAAATATTTTCTGTTTTTCTCTTACATTTTTATTTGTCAATATACAAAAATAATTCAATCTGTTCTTTGTTTATTTGATATGTATCAATCTTATATGTAATTTTGCCATGTTCGATTTTAATTAACCATATATATATATATATATATATATATATATATATATATATATACACACACACATACTTTTTTTTACAGCAAACTCTATATACAACATAGATACATCATTGCTGTTTTTTGTTTGTTTGTTTTTTTACAGAAAAAATAGTTTTAAGACCATTTTCCATAATGCTGCAGAGTTGCCATATGGCCATGTTTCCTACATTTAATTTTTTATATTTTTCAAATAAAATCTTTTTATTTTTGTTATTAGAGATATTTTATGTCAGAAAATCAAATGGGGGAAAACATTACAGTGCAGTAATAGTTATATGGGTCCATCCTATTTATAAAATTGTTCAACTATCAAGACAACAACCACAACCTTACTTTTGGTGAATAATAAACAAAACTTAAAATTATCATACAAAATTAATTTCAAATAAGTTTACAGCTCATTTTTGACACTAATAAAAAGAGGCATTTGAAAATATCCTCAAAATGTTAACATTCATAGGGTATTGTCATTAATACATTATTGAAAGTGTCAAAGTGTCTTTTTGCACCCTGATGTAAATAGAATCTGCCACAATGTGCAGCATTTTGCACCTCAATAGTCTGGTGGAATCACAGAAATATACTACAAACTAAACAACAGGTGTGGCTGCAGTGGTGTGGGGTGTAAAGATGGTGTGTGAATGAGTAGTGTTGTCCTAGCAACCACAGTTCGAATCTACATTTTGTCCCACTCTTTTTCCCATCCAATTTCCTATTTCCAGAACCACTCATCCTGAGTGAGTTTGATTCATATATTGATAGACCGTTTGCATTGTTAATGATATGAATCATTGAGCAATGCTGCAGCTCATATAAAAACACTCTTCTCTGCAGAATGTTAATAGAGAAATAGAGGGACAATAGAGAACAGGTACCAAAGCTTGAGGTAACGAGCCAGTAAACGAACACAGAGACATGTGAGAGAAACCGGCAGCACGTAGACAACAAAGATCGGAATCACTGGCAGATCAGCCCGAAATCATGACAGTAGGAGTAGAAGGGGAATGAAGTGGGCAGCCTTGGAGAAACAATTCACCACCATTAGCACCACGGTATTGCCCAGGGAGACCTGACCGAATCTTGAAAAAAAGTAGACCAGTCGGGCCCCCTCTCTGGGTGGGCACTGTCCTAAGTGCCCTCCTGATCTGAGCCTCAACCCCCCACAACTCCAACGCTACCACCCTGCCTGGACACAACAGTGTCGGGGGAGGCTTGGCATTTTTGGAGCCAGGATGGTACACAATGCTAAATTCAAACTACCCAAAGAAGAGAGCCTAGCAGGCCTGCCTGGAACTGCTTGGCCAACCTGATGTATTCCAGATTTTTGTGGTCTGTCCAGATGAAATAAGATAATTTATTCATTAGACACAATAGTTGAAGTTTCTATGTGATCTTTCTCAAAAAAGCCTTTTTGATATTTGTAGATAATTATACACTCGAAACGATTCAGTGCATGTGTGAACTGTCTGAACGAATCAAACTGAACTTATTGCTAACCTGTTTGACCATTTCTCTGAAAAGAACCAACTCAAAATAGAGATAAATTCACAAAATAGGCATCGGTATGATTCAAAATAGCTGACAGAAATGCGGGACATTAGTAATAATTGCTGGAATATCGTTAGGGAAATGTTTTTTCAGATCAGTCAGAGTACTCATGGTGTGCACAGTGCATACAGCTGTACAGGTGGTTAGGGAAAAAAAATACATTTTTGAAGCTATTCTGTTCTTCTAGTTTACAAACCTTATTTGGAGCAATGTCACTGCATGTGAGGTAAACATGTTCAGTTTGATATGAGAGGACGTGTCTATATCATTACATTCTAAGCGCATCTCCACATTATACATGAGAAGGAAGACATCCGAATGATTTTCATCCAGTCACTGTGCTATGAATATGCATGAATATGCTCTTTACTTAAGTAATCTGTGATTTGAATGGAAAGAGACATCTTGTTCGTGAACCAATTTAATGTACTGGTACATCTTGTTGGTGAACAAAATGAACAAATCAGGCATTTTTTTCACAAACAAGGGTCTGTTGACCGATTGAAGGATTGGAGGAGGCATTTCGTTTGTTAAGTGTGACACATGAGTCAGTCTTGTTCAACAAGAAGAAAAAGGATAAATTATGAATTATAAATGTGTGTGTGATGACCACATGTTACAATGACATAAGGATGTTATTGAAACTCATAATTATACTTTGGCTATTATTTTTGACTTTTGCTTTGTTTTGCCATCGATTACGTTTTTCATGAGGGCAGTATCCAAATATGAACAAATGTGTTACAGACAATGGCTTAAAAACAGGAGAGGTGACATATGTAATGTCTGTCCTGCTTTAGTAGCGAAGTCCAGCATTTTGGCCCAAATCATGACATCTCCTACAGGACGCCTTTTTGTCCTGTATTTAAGTGGGTGGCAAAACAACCCGTATCGAAGGCTTTGTGTCCTTTGTGACATTCACTACCTTTCGCTTTGTCGTGGCTACTGACCTTAGTGCTTCTCTTTGGGTGGATAAAGCCAATGTCTGTATTGTTGTAAAAGCGATCTGCACTGCTTTGACTGCCCAAGTCATGTCAAGTCAAGTGGTTTTTATTGTCGTTCAACCATATGCAGTTAGTATAGTAACAGTGAAACGAGACAATGTTCCTCCAGGACCATGGTGCTACATAAAACAACATAGGACAAACACAGAACCACATGAGACTACACAGACTAAATAACATACCTATATAAAGTGCACGTGCAAACGTGTGCAAAACGTATGGGACAGCACAATAAATTACTAAAAATGTACAGGACAATAGGCACAGGGAAGACAGTGCTGCACCGACCAGTACACAATAGTGCAAAAAGATTTCTAAAAATGCCAAATGTAAACATAACATACTATGAAATAGTGTTCTATGCACATAGCAGTTATTGAGGTAGCAGCCAGGTATAAAGTGACAATAATTAAAGTGCAACTCAGGACACGTGTGTGTGTGTCAGTCCAGTCTCTGAGTATTGAGGAGTCTGATGGCTTGTGGGAAGAAGCTGTTACACAGTCTGGCCGTGAGGGCCCGAATGCTTTGGTACCACTTGCCAGACGGCAGGAGGGTAAAGAGTTTGTGTGAGTGGTGTGCGGGGTCGTCCACAATGCTGGTGGCTTTGCGGATGCAGTGTTTTTTGTAAATGTCTTTGATGGAGGGAAGAGAGACCCCAATGATCTTCTCAGCTGTCCTCACTATCCTCTGCAGGGCTTTGCGGTCGAAACGGTGCAAGTCCCAAACCAGGCAGTGATGCAGCTGCTCAGGATGCTCTCAATAGTCCATCTATATAATGTAGTGAGGATGGGGGGTGGGAGATGTGCTTTCCTCAGCCTTCGAAGAAAGAAGAGATGCTGCTGGGCTTTCTTGGTAATAGAGCTGGTGTTGAGGGACCAGGTGAGGCTCTCTGCCAGGTGAACAACAAGGAATTTGGTGCTCTTGACGATCTCTACAGAGGAGCCGTTGATGTACAGCAGAGAGCGGTCACTCTGTGCTCTCCTAAAGTCAACAACATTTACATTTACATTACATTTATGCATTTGGCAGACGCTTTTATCCAAAGCGACTTACAGTGCACTATTACAGAGACAATGGAGTTAAGTGCCTTGCTCAAGGACACAATGGTGGTGGCTGTGGGGCTTGAACCAGCGACCTTCTGATCAACAGTTATGTGCTTTAGTCCACTACGCCACCTCCACTCCGACATCTCTTTTGTTTTGTCCACATTCAGAGACAGGTTGTTGGCTCTACACTAGTCCGTTAGTCGCTGCACCTCCTCTCTGTATGCTGACTCGTCGTTCTTGCTGATGAGACCCACCACATTCGTGTCATCAGCGAACTTAATGTGCACAGTCGTGAGTCATCAGAGTGAACAGCAGTGGACTGAGCACACAGCCCTGGGGGCTCCCAGTGCTCAGTGTGGTGGTGGTGGATATGCTGTTCCCGATCCGGACTGACTGAGGTCTCCCAGTCAGGAAGTCCAGGATCCAGTTGCAGAGAGAGGTGTCCAGGCCCAGCAGGTTCAGCTTTCCAATCAGGTGCTGAGGAATTATTGTGTTGAATGCTGAGCTGAAGTCTATGAACAGCATTTAAACGTATGAGTCCTTTTTATCTAGGTGGGTGAGGGCCAGATGGAGGGTGGTGGTGATGGCATCTCTCTGACAGCCCGGGACAGTTTGGCCCCTTAGGGCAGCCTTGTTGCATGCTCTGAAGGCGGAGTCTCGGGTCCTCAGCAGCGCACACACCTCCACAGTCATCCACGGCTTCTGGTTGGAGCGTGTGGTGATGGACTTGGAGAAGGTAACATCATCAATGCGCTTGCTGATGTAGCTGGTCACTGATGCTGTGTATTCCTCCAAGTTGGTAGAATCGCCATATGTTGCAGCCTCCCTGAACATATGCCAGTCAGTACACTCAAAGAGCAGAGATGGCTCCTGCTGGCCAGGTTTTCAACTGCTTCTGGAACGGTTTTGTACGTCTGACTAGCAGTCTGTTTGCTGGAATTAGCATAACAGAGATGTGGTCTGAGTAGCCGAGGCGGGAGCGGGGCTCCACCTGGTACGCGCCTGTGATGTTTTTGTAAACAAGATCAAGCTTGTTCGGCCCTCTCGTTGCAAAGTCCACACACTGATGGAATTTAAGGAGAACTGTCTTCAGATTCGCATGGTTGAAATCTCCGGTGACAATAAACAGTCCATCAGGGTAAGCGTTCTGCAGTTTGTTCATAGCCCCATACAGTTCACAGAGCGCTTCCTTAGCGTTAGCGCTGGGGGGGAATGTAAACTCTGGTTATAATAACAGTGGTGAATTCCCGTGGTAAATAAAAAGGTCTGCATCTAACAGTCACAAGCTCCACCAGCGATGAGCAGTAACTAGAGAATAGCATAGAGTTATTGCACCATTCCGTGTTGATGTAAACACACAAGCCACCACCGCAGTACCGCACTGAGCTGCAATTCTGTCTGCACGAAACGAGGCGAGCCCGTCTAGCTGAATGGCGGCCTCCAGAACTCTGTCGCTGAGCCATGTCTCCGTGAAAACAAAGACGCAGCAGTCTCTAAGCTCACGCTGCATAGTCTGCTGGAGTCGGATGTAGTCCAGTTTACTGTCCAGGGAGCAAACATTTGAGCGCATGATAGATGGGAGAGCCGGCCGGCTAGGGTTTGTTTTTAGCCTAGCATGGACCCCCGCACTCTTGTCGTGATTTCGCTTCCTTGCACACTGCTTATGACGTCTCCTCTCCCGGGCACCGGCATCAGGCGACGCAGAGGAGTGGAGGCCTGGTCTCCGCAGCAAGCCAAGTTTGCGTAGCAACTCCTGCAGATCATCATGTAGCTTGGTTGTTGCATGAATCTTATATTTTAACAGTGTCTGGCGATGGTAGACAAGAACACCAGTTGCTCCGATGTCCATGTGCCGTAAAAGTCGGGCTAAGTGACAATAATAGCACCATTTTGGATCCGGAGTGGCCGCTGCCGCACCGCCGTCTTGGATCATCTGTCTTGGATCAGCCCTGGATCAGTCCTGTAACATATACAGGACAAATGATCATCCCTGTGCCCTATTCCTCTCAACAACTTTACCTTCCACTGTGACAGTTTTGGAGGGATGAAAGGTATATTAAAATGGTCATTTTGAACTCACCTTTTAAATACTTTTTATTGAAAATGCTGTTTGTAATGATCAAACAGTGTGGCCATCATAGTTTTCCCTTCAAAGTGCCCTGTGAAGACATTATTTATGCCATTTGGAACACAGTATATGTCTTCTCATCGAAAAGCCTGACCTAACAACCCCTCACACACAACAATTTATGAAAAAACCCATGAAATCTGATCTGATCGTTCAAACTGAATCACATAAAAGAAAATGTATTAATGTGGTTTGAATCAGGCTTGTAAAAAATTATTTTACAGTGATGAGCCAAAACATTATGACCACCTGCCTAATATGCTGTTGGTTTTCCGTTTCGCCATAACAGCACCGACCCACTGAGTCATAGACTCTACAAGACACCTGGATGTGTCCTGTGGTATCTGGTACCAAGACATTAGCAGCCCTGTACGTTGTAAGGTGGAGCCACTGTGGATCAGACTTATTGGTGTTCCAGCACATACCACAGATGCTCAATCAGATTTAGATCTGGGTAATTTGTAGGCCAGAGCAACACCTTGAACTCAAGTTACTTAAATCATTCCTGAACAATGTGTGCAGAGTGGCAGGACACATTATCCTGCTGAAAGAGACCACTGCCATCAGGGAATACCATTGCCATGAAGGGGTGTACCTGGTCTGCAACGATGTTTAGGTAGTTGACACGTGTCAAATTGATGTCTACATGAATGGCCGGACCCAGGGTTTATCAGCAGAACATTGCCCAGAGCATCACGCTCCCTCCACCGGCTTGTTGTCTTCCCACAGTGCATCCTCGTGCCATCACTTCTCCAGGTAAATGGTGCACACATACCCGGCCATCCATGTAAAATAAAAGAATATGGGACTCATCAGTTCAGTTCTGTGCAGGGGTCACCATGGGCACTCTGACCAATCTGCAGCTACGCAACCCCATTCACAGCAGGGTGCAATGCACTGTGTGTTGTGACACATTCCTCCATTAACCATCATTAAAATTTTCTGTGACTTGTGCCACAGTAGACATTCAGTACCCATGCCTAAATCCGCCACTGGTTCTGGATACAGGCGTGAATACGCTCTTAGGTCCGCCAGGTTTGGGTCAGTTTGTCAAGTATGGCTGGGTTCGGGTTTGTAATTTATGAAATAATATACAGGACTTCCGATCTTGTTTTCCCATGAGATATGAGCTGTTCACACCGAATGCGTTTTCCTTGCATCTGCTCTGTTTTTCCATGTAAATGTCTTTGACTGCTGCACCATGTCTCGCTGTTTCTTCAGTGTCTCATGCAGGACTGGCACATTTTTAGACACTGTGTCAAGTTAAAAATAACTTCAGGATTCAAAAACACACGTCGAGACACTTGTGTTCTGTTTCATTCCTTGTGCTGCGTCTAGATTGTTTTTAGTGCAGGTGTCACAAAGATTTAACGTTTTTAACAAGTTCAGGTTGCAAAAAGGTGACTTACATTGTTTAACCTTTTTCCAAATTATTCTGCACTAAGCAAAATTTCAGCGCTTGATAAATGGCAATGTTTTTTTCACCCTTCTGCTCTAGTGTGCTGAGGGGCTGCCGTGCATTGTATGTCTACTGTAACTGTTACGAAAAGTTGCCCACGATGTTTACATAAAATACAGCTTTTTGAAACATGATGAACAATACACTGCATAAGAATATAATCTCCAGGTGAAAGTAAATAAGACAACAAATCCTCAAAGTAATAATAATAAAACTGTATCATACGTATTATTATGAAAAATTGGACAGCAATGAATAATTGTTGGGTTATTATAATAATAATAATAATAATAATAATAATAATAATAATAATAATAGTAGTATTAATAATAATAAATAACAACTGAATTCCAAAATGTTAGTGAGTGAAGTAGTATGTTTTGCACACCATGTTCATAATTCTTTTTGTAAAACTATATTTTATCAATGTATTGTTGAAAAAACTGGAAAACATGAATTAATTATCTTGAACTATAATTTTATTTCATTAAACATTTTGAATGTATTGGCTACAATTCTCAAAAATCTTCAGTTTCACAACAAAATGATAAAACGCACAATAAGGCATGCCAGTCACTAGGGCCGTAGCAAGGTATTCTGCCCCCCTTGACTGAATATTGCAATGGGCACCTTTCCTATAAAAAAAATAGATTAGAATTTGTTGTGGGTCCCTTCTGGTCCTGTGGGCCCCTAGAATTGGTATCACCTTTGACTCCACCAGATACGGCCCTGCCAGTTGCTGCACTCTCGTGCCGTTCTCTCTCAGCTCTCTGGCATGTTTTGGCTGCTTTTGAGGTCCCTCCCCACTATTACTGTAACAAGAAACAGCTATTAGATATCATGCCAACCAGCTTGACGAGCCACATCACTCCCTCTCTTCCGCAAACAGACACATGGCCACGCACCCATCCCTACAAATGGCTGATAGGATGAATTTAAAATTATGATTTGAAATCAATTTTATGTAATGTTTTAAGCAACATTTTCTAAATGGGCACCTGTGTTGGTCAGTTTCTTGGGGCCTCAGAAATCTAAACCTACCCCTGCATAAACTGATCCATATTGCATTCATTTACATGTATGTACACTTTCAAGATTTAATATTTAAATATTTTTTTATACCTACACAGATGGCCAAATGTTTGGAATAATGTATAGGTTTTGCTGTTTCGGAAGGAATTTGGTAGTTTAATTCACCAAAGTGGCATTCAACTGATCACAAAGTATTGTCAGGACATTACTGATGTAAAAATCAGCACCATCACTATTTGAAAAAAGTCATTTTTGATCAGATCTAGACAGTCCCATTTCCAGCTGTCAGTATTTTGCTTGTGTTTTGGCCTCTAGAGGTACTCATGATGCTCCCATACCCAGCTTACGCAACTTGTAATTAGTGTTATTAGGTTTACATGTGTCTCTTTCAGCTGTGTGTATTTAAGTGACTCTGTCTCCTAATTTCTTTGCTTGATGTTTAGTTGTTCTGAAGAAGTTCTGTTCTATAACTCAGACTTTTTATTATCTCTTGCCTTTGGATTATACCCTTCTCTGTTATATTTTTTTTGGACTTTCTCCTCTGGAGTTAAGATCTTTGGATTTTTCTTTTATATTTTGTAGAATGCACTTTTTTGGACTGGTTTTGTTTTTTGTTTTTATATTTTGCTGTCTTGCTCCAGCTGTGGATATCGGTTGCTTGAACTTTTTATTAAATAAATTCTAAGTGTGTCTTATTGTTGGTTCACCATCCTCCAGTGGCACAAGAATTGAGAGCCAGTCTCATGGCGGAGACCCGAGTTCAAGTCCAGGTTCTGACACTAGCAGCTACCACTCAACAATTTGGTACTAGAAAATCACTTTTCCATTA
The DNA here is from genome assembly GCA_032164185.1 of Moxostoma hubbsi. Classification (NCBI taxonomy): domain Eukaryota; kingdom Metazoa; phylum Chordata; class Actinopteri; order Cypriniformes; family Catostomidae; genus Moxostoma; species Moxostoma hubbsi. Next base: position 18,697,771 of record JAVLUX010000044.1, on the reverse strand, counting down.
TATCAAACACAGTTGAAAGCTATTTGGTTTGTTAAAATTAGCTTAAAATTGTCTGTGTTTGTTTTGAGTTGCCACAGTATGCAAAAGACTGGCATGTCTTAAGGTCAATATTAGGTCAAAAATGGCAAAAAAAAAAAGAAACCGCTTTCTCTAGAAACTCCTCAGTCAATCATTGTTTTGAGAAATGAAGGCTATACAGTGCTTGAAATTGCAAAAACTGAAGATTTCACACAAAGGTGAACACTACAGTCTGCAATGACAACTGGCAAGGACAGAACGAGATGTGGAAGGCCAGATGTACAACTAAATGAGAGGATAAGTACATCAGAGTCTCTAGTTTGAGAAATAGACGCCTCACATGTCCTCCGCTGACAGCTTCATTGAATTCTACCTGCTCAACACCAGTTTCATGTACAACAGTAAAGGGGAGACTCCGGGGTGCAGGACTTATGGGAAGAATTGCAAAGAAAAAGCCACTTTTGAAACCGAAAAACAAAAAGGAAAATGTTTGAGTGAGTAAAGAAACAGACATTGGACCACAGATAATTTGAAAATGTTATTGATCTTAACACCATTGAGCTTTTGTGGGATCAGCTAGACTGTAAGGTGCGTGAGAAGTGCCCGACAAGACAGCCACATCTATGGCAAGTGCTACAGGAAGTGTGGGGTGAAATGTAATATGAGTATCTGGACAAACTGACCGCTAGAATGCCAATGATCTGCAAAGCTGTCATTGCTGCACGTGGAGGATTTTTTGATGGAACTCCATCTTAAGAAGTTATGAGAATTTTTCTCATTGTAATAGTAATTTTTTATGTTATTAATGTCCTGGCTATACATTGTGATCAGTTGAATGCCACTTTTGTGAATAAAAGTACCAATTTCTTTCCATAAGAGCAAATTCTGTACATTATTCCAAACTTTCGGCTGCCCGTGTAACTACTTTTACTTTCATCTGTTTAGAAACTGTTTGTAAATAAATATTTTCCCCAACAATTATATATTTGTCTTTTTTCCCTCTGTAACATTATCTTCAAATTCTTTTAAATACCCACTCTAGAGGTTTGAACATTTGGAAAGGGGTGTGGGTCATTACAGCTTCTTTTTGCCTGCATCAGCAAGATTGCAGTAGGATTGGGGGGAGAGCGAGAGAGAGAAATAAAGAACGAACAGGTGCAGGCTTTCCAGGATACACACTGCAGATGCTGTCTGAAATCAACAAACAAAAGAAGCTCCCTACCTCCTGCACAGCTATCCCAAAGGAAACCTTTTCACTGGTTTACAGCTCTGTATACTTGGTCCTTCGATGCTGTTTTGTTCCCATCAAGACCATTTATACTCAAAATGCATGTCTGTGTCTGTATACAGAAATCCTGTATCCATGTCCACACTGTCTCCACAGTATTCCTTTTCGCTGCATTATTGGATTAAGGGAGGCGGCTGGGGCAGTGTAGCAGGAGAGTGGGTGAGTTAGACAACTTGGGGAGCCCATCCTCCTTTGGCAAGGCACACATTACAATAAATGTACATTTATGTGTTAAATCAACATCAAGATTTTAGTTTAAAATGTATATAAATGTATAAGGAAAGTCTAAATGTTTGGTGCTGTGAAAGGCCACCATTTCTTTTAAGTTGGTCACAGTTTTTTAATCACCATTTTTACCCTATTCCATGTAGCCTCTCAGTTAACATGAGGTCAGAAAAATGCATGCATAGCTAGAGTTAAAGTTTTTCAAGACAAACTTTGATGTTTGAAAAAGCCTTCTCTGAAAGTTTAAAATAGGTTAAAAATCTTTACGTTTGAAGACTTTGCAGGCCATATGCAGTCAGAAAGACAGACAAAAATGCATCAGATAAACAAAGACAAACAGACCGATTGATAAGAGTCTTGGCCCATTAGGGTTAGGTTTAAATTAATTGTTAGTTTAATTGCATTTAAAGGTGCACTCATAAATTTTTTCCTCATTAGACCCCCCCCCCCCCCCCCAAAACGCTTCAAAATAGAAGACAGATTTCTGTCTGGTGGCCAAAATAAATAAATAAAATTTAAATAAAAAAAGGGGGGGAAAGGAATGATATATCAGTCCCTTCCTTTCTTCTATAACCTCCATAACGAGTATTCTCATCCATGGAGGAATCCTTATACTTCCCGTGTCTTCATGCCCTCGACATTGAGATATTCAACTAATCGTGGGTGCTGAGGCTCGGGGGTAGTCGGTGATGCCGCCGGTAGAAGAGACACTCGCGGGTTATCTCGCGCCTGGCTCGGCATCACCGCTAAGGAGATCCACTCTCCCCACAAAGCTGTGCAGGACCACCTCCACGCTTATGGGGAAGGCGGAGAGACACTTGTGGCTTAACCTATCGGGCATCAAAGACAAGGACAAAACGTTCCTTCTCGATGCCCCGGTTTTTCCTTCTGGCTTATTTGGTGACGCTATGAATGTAGCTATCACCAGGTTCCAGGAGGCAAAAAGTCGCGAGGAAGCCCTCAGGCAATTTCTTCCTCGCCACACTCTGCCACCCAGCCCCATCCCGGTCCTCCTAGACGGGAGGCTCAAAAACTAGGCGTGGCACATCGTGCTCCCCCTCATAATGACGGGGCCGGTTCGTCGCCCTCAGCAGCCCCCAAAGCAAGACCTCAGGGAAGTAATTTCTAGAAGAAAAAAGCCCTGACAGTCTTGTGCTTAGCCCTGTGGGGGTAGCTCCCCTCAGAACGGGGCGCGTGTATCATTCACTTCGCCCTCCCGGTACCCACACGAATCCTCTCCTTTCCCGCCGCCTCTGGTGTTTTGGGAGGCAGAAGCTTCCAACAAAACGTTGGGTGTACCCGCAGCTTCCTGCCTTATTCCAGCAACATGGAACACTCGAAATCCCCTCAACAGGAAGTGTCGAAATTAATACCCATCTCAGAGATCCTGGCAGCATGGAATCTTCTGTCCGGTATTTCTAAATTGGTTCTAAGAACATTAGAAGAAGGCTGCAGAATTCCATTCGCTCGCCGCCCTCCGGGTTTTCAACAGCGTGGTCCCCACTACCGTGAAATCTGAGCAGGCATGTCTACTGTGGAAAGAACTGCCATAGAACTAACCAATGAGGGGCCATAGAATGTGTTCCCCTTCCAGAGAAAGAGTCAGGCTATTACAGCAAATACTTCCTGGTCCCCTAGAAGGGTGGGGGGGTTGCATCCGATCTTAGATCCTCAAGGCTTGAACTACTCAGTCAGGGTGTTCGAGATGCTAACTATCAAGACGGTCGTGTCACAAGCCCAACATCACGTTTTGGCTGGTCACGGTCGATCTCATGGATGCACATTTTCATATAGAAATTCTGCCACAGCACAGGAAGTTCCTGAGGTTTGCTTTCGGGGGCGAAGCCTTCCAGTATCTTCCATTCGGCCTAGCCCTATTATCCTGCATATTCGCGAAAAAATGCATGGACACAACACCTGCTCCTTTGCGACTCCGGGGTATCCACATTCTGAATTACATAGATGACTGGCTGATACTAGCGCAGTTCCAAGAACTGGCAGGTCAGCACAGGGATATCGTCTTAGCTCATCTTGTTTCTCTGGGTTTGAGACTCAACATCAAAAGAGCGTTCTCTCTCCCACCCAGGGAATTACCTGTCTGGGAGTTATATGGAATTAGATCGCAATGCGGGCACTATTGTCTCCCGCTCGAATCATTTCCATTCAGAACACCCTGAGCAAAGTCAGGCTAAGTCAAGGTTGCACTGCTCATCAGTGTCAACGAATACTATGTCTCAGGTGTCTGCGTCCACGGTTATCGCTTCGGGCCTTCTGCACATGAGACCGTTCCAGCTGTGGCTAAAAGCCAGGGGTTTCATCCAAGGGCCGGTCCCCTAAGGCAAAATAAGGGTTATGCGCCACAGGATTCATTCCCTTTCTATGTGGTTCAGACCCCAGTTTCTTACCTTGGGTCCTACTCTAGGTGTGTCTCATCGTCACAGGCTGCTAACAACAGATGCCTCCCTGATGGGCTAGGTAGCGGTCTTAAGTGGTCGTCCAGCTTAAGGGGAATGGGAAGGTCATCAGCTCGATTGCCACATTAACTGTCTCGAGTTGATGGCTGTATTTCTGGCCCTGAAATACTTCCTTCAGAGGCTGCCGTGTCTCAGTGCGGGTGGACAACACAGCAGTCTCCTACATAAATCATCAAGGAGGTCTACGTTCACGCCAGCTGAATTCCCTGGCATGTCGGATTCTCCTTTGGGCCCAGGGCAAATTCCTGTCTCTCAGGGCAGTTTATATCCCTGGATGCCTGAATGTGGGAGCAGATTTACTGTCTAGACAGAAATTACCGACGGGGGAGTGGAAACTCCACCCTGAGGTAGTAGAGCAAATCTGGGTGAGATTTTACAGGGCAGAAGTGGACCTCTTCTCCTCTTCTCAGACAGCGCAACGTCCCCTCTACTTCCCGGGTCTGGACGCGTTGGCACATACATGGCCCAGAATGCTCCCGGGAGTCTTGGCCAGAGTTCGCCAGCAAGGGTCTTGCCTCTTACTGATAGCGCTGCGCTGGCTGAACAGGGTATGGCGCTCGGAGATAATGTCTCTCCTCGATGGCCCGCCTTGGCGATTCCGAACAGGAGGGACCTTCTGTCTCAGGCACAGGGGACAATATTTCATCCCCGGCCCAAGCTGTGCAACCTTCCCGTTTGGCCCCTGAAGGGTACCAACCGAGGGACACAGGGCTTTCACCTGAGGTTATCGAGACCATTTTAAGTGCTAGGGCTCCCACTACCAGAAGGGTCTACGCCAATAAATGAGGTGTCTTTGAAAAATGGTGCAGTACACATAACGCAGATCCAGTTAACTGCCAGATTGCTTCAGTTCTGGACTTTCTGCAGGAAAAACTGTCAGCAGGCATACACCCCGCCACTCTCAGGGTTTATGTGGCCGCCATTTCGGCTTGCCACGCCCTGATGGACGGGGTGCCTTTGGGGAGACATCCTCTACTCGCCCGTCTGTTTGAGACCCCCCTTTGAACCTCTAGAGTCAGCGTCTGACAGACTTCTGACTCTCAAGATGGTTTTTCTTATGGCTATTACCTCTCTAAAGAGAATTGGGGACCTACAGGCTCTGTCTGTTTTGCCAGCCTGTTTAGAGTTTGCCCCAGGAATGACCAAAGCAATTTTGCATCCTCATCCCGATTACCTTCCTAAGGTGCCTTTCTCAACCTTAAACCCCGTCATTCTTGAAGCATTCTGCTCCCCGCCGTTCTCTATGCCAGAGCAGGAAAGACTTCACGGACTTTGTCAAGTCTGTGCCCTTCAGACCTATGTCCACCGCACTAGCCAGTGGCGTAAGTCAGGGCAACTATTCGTTTGCCATGGGGGCCGCAACAGGGGGGCGGCCGCCACCAAGCAGAATATGTCACATTGGGTGAGGGATGCTATTAACCTGGCCTACGAGGCGTGTGGTCAAGATACGCCTGTTGGCATCAGGGCTCACTCTACCAGAGGGGTCGCCTCCTCTCAAGCCTTGGCCAGAGGAGTCCCTCTGCGGCAAGTTTGTGATGCGGCAGGCTGGTCCTCTCCGCACACATTCATTAGATTCTACAGCTTGGATGTTCTTGCCACTCCGGGCTCTTATTTCCTTGAGTCGACATCTCAAGCCCATGTCTGAGCCCTCTCACGCTCTTGTGAGCACACTACACAACCGTAGGGGGTCCGGACAGCCACAGTGCGGCGGCATGGGTATTCTCGTTCCCAAAGCACTCTTCAGCGCAGCATCATAGTGAAGCTTTTGTAATGGGAACGTCTCGGGTTACGTATGTAACCCTTGTTCCCTGAAAAAAGCGGAGCAAGATGCTGCGCTTTTCTGCCACACTGGGATGCCTCGGGACTGCTCTTCAGACAAAATACCTGATGATGCACCGGTGACGCATCTATTTTATAGCCACTGCGCCAGGTGCGTCCAGTGATTACACCGGCAGAGGCTATAAATTCCGGTCAATGTTCATTGACGTGTTGCATACATATTCACAGCTGGTCACAACTGAGACGTGTTCCCAAAGCGCTCTTCAGCGCAGCATCTCGTTCTGCTTTTTTCAGGGAACAAGGGTTACATACGTAACCCGAGACGATTTTAAATGATGCTGCATGCAAGCCACTAGGTGTCAGTGTAAGTACAAGACGATACAAAGACAAAAGTTACCGAGTGCCCCTTTAATTGTCTGCTGTGGGAAAACTGTTAGTTGGATCATAAAAAAAGATAAAGCACATCAGGAGATACAGCAGAAAAGATATGGCACACTAAGCCAGAACAGTTGGAAGGTCTGTGCCAAGTATAGTGGATGCAACTGGAAATCTAGTAATTACAGTTGATAAATTTAGTCTTGGTTTAGGGATTTTGGAAAACCCATAACCATGTCTGTAGAATAACAGTATGTAATAATTAAATAAAATGAGGGGAAAAGTGCTGTTTTAAATCAGTTTAGATGCAGTATAGACTGGGACATGTCAACTATATAGCAAATATCATCTTGCCACATAATATGTGTCATACTGGTCATGTTGTATCTGATCTATTTGCTGCTTAGTAACATTCAACGTTTGTAATTATTATAGGTCCCAAATATGAATACAAAAAACCTTAGGAAAGCCTCTCTTTAGGAAATAAAATGCTCTGCATTATTTTTGTTAATTGCTACATATAGTTCACCAGAGGCATGGCAGCATGGTGCATGCAAGGGGAACAAAGATTTAATTCCTTTATGCTCTCCACAAGATAAAGCACAAGAGTGGCGTGAGAGAGAGCAATCGACATAGAAAAAGCACAAGATAATACAGGAGAGAGGGAGAGAGAGAGGTGCGCAGTACTGCAGCAGTATCTCTCAATGAATGGTCCTCAGGTCTGTCTGCCTGACTAACCAGTGCTGCAGGAGAGAGAGAGAGAGAGAGAGAGAGAGAGAGAGAGAGAGAGAGAGAGAGGGAGAGAGAGAGAGAGTGTGGGGCATACACTCTCACTCCACTGCTGCAGGACTGCATGAGAGCGACGTGCTTACAAACAGAGATAATATCCCGACCAGTATCCATCACCGGGGCTACAGAGCCATCACTCGCAGGCTGTTCACGGCACTATGGCACAAGCCGCCAAACATCTTCGCAAGAATAAGGATTTAGAAGCTCTCGCCGAGCAGGAGAGGAAGGAGAAGGAGGAGGAGAAAGCGAAGAAAAGGAGCCGCTCACGGGATAAAAAGCGCAAGGTAGGGAAGAGAGATAAGTTGACAGCGGAAGGAAGGTACATGGGGGAAAGGGAGGGGAATAACAGTAAAGGTATTAATGATGGGACAGCAGCAGTAACACGCTGGGCCAAGCACCCTCTGCTGTTAACACGTGCATGCAAAACTGAGGTGCTTCCAAAGAGAGGTCCTGTCAAAGAGTCAAAGATAGGAAAAGAGCTCAAAACAAAATTGTCTTGTAATAATCACAACTATGTGGGTTATAATAGTTTATATTTTTATTATTGCATGTTTGATAGTTTAATAAAAACAATATGATTAAAAAATAAAGTAGGATAATGAATTCAGAATTAATTAAAAATGTATAATGGGCAGAAAAAGCAGAGAATGTGTGGATAAGTAATGTACCTACACTGTAATATATACAATATATAGACACTTACTACTATGTATATACTGTAAATATTAGGGCTATCGATTTAACACATTAATTCAGTGTTATTAATTATGTAAAAAATTACACATTAAAAAAACGAACAATTAATCATGCCCCAGACCACCATGATTTTAGGAGTCTTGATCAGCAGGGGACAATAAATGCAACTCAAACGGAACAGGCAACACGCAACTGTACAGAAAACAAATCAACCACACTCACTGGGGGTCATGTCTAGAAGGTAACTGACCAATTACCTAAAGTGTCAAGAGACACACACAGGGCTGGACTGGTAATCTGGCATAATGGGCATTTTCCCGGTGGGCCGCCGCACTTTGGGGCCGATCAGGGGCGGACTGGCCATTGGGAGAACCGAGCGGGCTGGTGGGTCGGCCGTGAAATGGGCCGAATGGGCCGCGATAAGCTAAAATGAGCCGCTGCGTTATGCAAAATGGACCACAAAACGGCACCGTGATATGCAGAAAAGGACAGCGACCAGTTGCTATGTAAAATCCCGGGCCGATTTCTCTTCCCAGTCCAGCCCTGGACACACTGAGGGTATTGTGTTCATTTAGAGTCTTACAGAATCCCTAAACCCAACCCTAACCTTAATCCTACCACTAAATCTAAACCTAAACCTTAACCTTAGACTCTAGAAAGACTTGGGCTGCCTGGTGGTTACCTTCTACACACAGCCCTCACTGGGTGTATGTTGAGCATTATTAGCATGAGGGTTTGCAGGACAAGTGACACTTTTGTTTCCTCCATGTGTTTATTACTTAATTAAAATGATGCCCAACAGAACAGCAAATGTTGATGGAGTAGGACAACTTTTACGAGCTGTCAGACTTATGCAAGCTTACAGCGGGAAACTCCAGCAGAGAAAGATCCACTGCAAACAAATCCCGCCAAACGTCCAGCAGCAACCGCCCACTTCCATGACGCACTGTGAATGATGCAATGATGAGTTGTCTCCAATTACAAAGCACTTAATTCTGAAGCATTTTAGACTTATATGGTACAGGAAAAAACTTTTTTGTCTAGAGTTTGTTGAACTTTTTGTTTTGCTTTTCTGCATGGAGATGTGCTGCTGTTTTGACCGTTAGCGCTAACACTTCTAAACTATTTCTACTGCAGAGTTTCATATTACAGCACATTGCTGAAGAGGTTCTTATGTGCTTGGATCTGCAGTGGGGAAGGTCTCTATCTCTATCTCTTTCTCATTTGCTCTCTCTTTCTCAATGTGTTGAATGTTAAAAGTGTTAGGGTTCATGGCCTGATTGATAATTCATTATGGGTTTTATGCCAAATCTAATGCAAAGAAGAAAATGATCATATATGTGTAGGCAAAGCAGCAGTTTGTTCCTAAAGAAAAAAGGTACTCCCGAATGTACATGTACCTATGGATCCTCTTTTATAAGTCATGCTTTACAGGTTGGAAAAACCTTTATTTCAGACATATGTTAAATATATATTCTAATCATTCTATATATACAGTATATATATATATATATATATATATATATATATATATATATATATATATATATATATATATATATATATATATATATACACATCATTCTGTACACGTATAATGCTAAAATACAAGGTGTTGTGGAGCTTTTGATATACCTGCAGTGGACTGCTTTCTTTATGCCACATGCATATTTTTTTTTTTCGTATCATTTTAATATTAATGGTTAACTCATAAGAGCTCTGAGCCATGCAGGATGCTATAAAAGTCATTTTGAATAACTGGTCAAATGCAGCCAACTATATCAAAATGAAGTCAGAGGATATGTAAAAAGTATTATGTTGCAGGTCAGTGCTAAAGCCGTCCAAATTTGATTCAACATGTTTGGTTTTAAGGATATCTTCTTTAAGCATAACCTTCCAGCAAAAGCTTCTTAAATAAGAATTCGAAAACCCTCTTGCATAGATGGACACATAGACACTTGTTTTTTTCTATCATGGCGAGGACTTTCTGTTGACTTCTATTTAATCTAAGCTGATGACATTTTCTATACCCTACCTTTAAACCCAACCTCAACACAAACATTTCTTGAGTTGTGTGTTTATTAAGGGTTTTTCCTTTTGGGGGACCATTGGTTTCACCCCAACATGTTGATGATATTCAGGTTTTTCTATGTTGGCAAAACCCGACCCACACACACACACAGGCACTTAAAGTTCACATCTTGGCTCCATGGTTGAAGTCCGAAATGTTTTGCTTACATGTACAAATGATTCGATAGTTATGCGTTTATTGTGGCTTTTACAGGCAGTGTGCAGTTTGATACAGTGCTGGTTTTTGTAGTGAAAATCTGTATGTTAACACACTTGTATATACAGCGTAAAGCTTCTGCAGATTTTGTCCTGTTTTTGATCTTAGTTGTTTGGTGCTGCGCCAGCAATTTTCCAGATTTTTCTTTTCATGCTCCTTAAGCTAATGATTTATATGGAGAATTATTGCTTTGTGCCTCCCTTGGGCAAAACATGTTCACCATCTATTTGTCTTGTCTATCACTATATATAGTACGCTCCCTCAATTCTTCCACCAACAATGGTGCATTATGTTGCAGCACACTAAACACACATGAGCAGTGTAGTGTAAGATCATTGTGAATTTTAATGTATTATTATGTATTGACATATCTTGTGCAAACATGCTGTTTTCATAGAAATACGTTAAGCTTTTTAATTATTCAAATTTTCCCTGTGGCCAACAGATGTGCTGGTTTTGAAATCACAGGACAGTCTCAGGGAAACTTCACTGTTGTGACTGCGCCATGAACACTGTTATCATGTTCTCACTGACATATTCTCTGCAATCTTTGGATATCATTCTCATCATGTGTTAAACCATAACTTTTTTTTATTATACTTATAAATATATTAGTTTAGTTACACTGTTACATGGATATTTTACCTCTCCTAAAACCACCCCAATCACTTCTCAACAATATAAATGACGTAACTGGCAGAAGACAGAAAAAAGGAACAAAGAATAATAAAGTATTCCAAATGACTCATGCTGCAGTTTTCTGAAGACATAAGTCAAGCTTTGTATGAGGAAGGATAGTTCACCCAAAAAGGCAAATTCTCCCATCATTACCTCACTTTCATGCCATCCCAGATGTGTATGACTTTCTTCTGCTGAACACAAACAAAGAGTTTTAGAAGAATATTTCAGATCTGTAGGTCCATACAATGCAATTGAATGGTGACCAGAACTTCAAAGCTCCAAAAATCACATAAGGGCAGCATAAAAGGAATTCATACTTCTCAAGTGGTCTTCTGAAGCGATGCAATCACTTTGAGTGAGAAACATATCACATTTTCAGTCCTTTTTTTTCCTATAAATCTCAAATTTCACTTTCACTTTCACATTCTTAAGTAAAGAAGACCTTAAATATTGATCTGTTTCTCACCCACATCTATGATATCGCTTCTGAAGACATGGATTTAACCACTGGAGTCATTTGGATTATTTTTCTGCTGCCTTTATGTGAGTTTTGGAGCTTCAAAGGTCTGGACACCATTCATTTGCATTGTATGGACCTACAGATCTGAAATATATTTCTAAAATCTTTGTTTGTGTTCAGCAAAAGAAAGTCTTTCACATTTGTGATGGCATGAATGTGAGTTAATGATGAGAGAATTAAATTTAAATGGTGCATTTGTTGTTGTTGAAGCAACTATAGTGTGGTTGAAGTTAGCCAGCTGGTTTTCACAGGTGCCAGCTCATTTTTTTTTTAGAACTTTTAGGATTGCAAGTTCTATAAAGTCTAAAGTTGCTGTTGGACTATCTGTGATGTGCCACAGGTGTTTTCAGGTTGCAGTTTTCAATGTTATAATCTGTTCTTTTTTAAAAAAAAAAAAAAAAAAAAAAAAAAGGCTATTACTTCGGAACAGATGCTTGAATAACCTGTTAAAATACAGTAAAGAAGTTCACGCTCACGGGCAAGGAAGAGGCGAGAAACCGGCTTGAGATACAAACTAAAGGTTTAATGGAAAACTCAAAAGACAAACACATGAGACGACGGACATGTCCGTAAGGATCTCTCTCTCTCGCACCGCCCTCTGCGATCGGCCTTTATCCCTCTCGGTGGCTTGATTAGCCAAATACGGGACCGGGCGTGTTGAGTCACGACCTGGCCCCGCCCTCCACCGTGCCACAAAAAAATTTTGTTAACTTTGCACAAAGTAGATGGTGTATGAGATGTTTTCATTGCCATCATATAGACTGGCCACAATAATGAACATTTCAGTACTTCAGTGTTTCCCAACCACTGTGCTTGTCAGGTGTGCCGTGGAAAATGATCAAATTCCACAAAATAAATAAATGCATAAAAAAAAAAGAATAATGTCATGGATACAAACTCCTCACCTTTTGGAGAAATTCGCCATTTTGAAACCATGATCGGTCATTTTTGTGACTATAAAGAGCAATGATTAATGTACAAAAGTGACTGAATATTTACAGTCGTTAAGGGTCTTTCACATGACTCTCGTCAGAGCTGCAGAATACATTGAAGTCTATGAAGTGACTTTACACCAAAGTGCTTTTCACACACGTTTTTGCTTCACCAATAATGTATTTGAGAGTACGAAGCAAGACAGTACAAAAATTATTTAAAAACTGTCCAAATTTGTGAAGAGACATTGAATGTTTCATGCTTTCTTTTAATGAAATATGACCTTATCATTTACGAATATCAGAAACCCCAGTTATTGAACTCATTTAAATTCCCCAAGAAAATGCTTCGACCTAAACATAAACGAGTCCTTTTATTACTTTCTGCTATCAAAGCAACTGCAAGCTTTTTCTCTCTCTTCCAAATACATGTTTTCAATGTTTATTGTGCACACCTCCCGCTTTTTTTATGTGGCAAACTCATAAAATCTCCCCTCTATGACGCTTTCTGCAACTCTTGTCATTGAACGGAGCGTTGACACGTCGACTCAACTCTTTACAATGAGGAAATAACTATCTATTATTGTGGTCTTTTCTGATGAAAGCCATGTTCAGCAGTTTAAATAGGCTACCGTAGGAACATGATACTGTAGATCTGCTTTGTGTTTATAATTCTTATACTGAAGTCAGTAGATTTGTAGCCATGCAACTTTTAATAAAGGAGATGGTAAGGACATTATTGAAACTCACTATTATAAGACTATTATTGTTATTGGATGAAAAATAATAAAGACTATAGATCTGCTTTGTTCTTTTTATGCTTAAACACTATAAAGTCTCTTGGTAGATTACGGTCATGAACGAGTCAAAATGATTCACTGACTCACTCGTAGCACACAAGATGCTCATTTGTCGCCACCTAGTGACATTTCCAGAAGTCACTGAACTAATCAGTTAATAAAATTGAACAGATTTGTGAAAAAGAAGCGAGCCTCACCAAAATACTCTTAATTTTAGAGCTAATTCTGCACAATTGTAAACTTGAATCACTCAAATAGCTGGAATTGGTGCTTTTAGCTTATTCTTTCAAATAAATATCCCCAGAAAAAATGGTTGTGGACCAGTGATTGTCTTACCTTTTTCGCCCCTCACGAGTTTGCATCCCTGTAATTTATTGCAGCATTGCACGAACAATTTTTAGTCATAAAAAGTGAACCGTGGCAGAAAAAAGGTTGGGAAACACTGCAGTACTTGATACTTGCTTAAAGGAATAGTTCACACAGATCTGAATCATTCTGCATCACTTACCCACCCTCATGTTGTTTCAAACCTATTTGACTTTACGTTATCAGTCACGATTCACTTATTGAACTTATTCACTTAACGTGCTAATTATTAGGGTAAACGATCCCTATAAAGGTGAACTATGTAATTTCTGCACCACTTGTTTTTTTAAACAGGTTTCCCAAACATGTACCTGTCTGTTATAGTTAGGACAGACAGGTAGTCCTAAACTTATGCAACTGGTTGAAGCAGAAGTTTACATACTGAAGCTGACATCCCTAGTGCTAAATAAAAGAGCAATATTTTGAAAGCTCCACAGAGCCACAGTGTTTACACCGTTTAGGAGGTTAACATACAAATTGCTTACTTGTAGTTGTCTCAGTGCATTAAGTGGCATCCACATGACTCGCATCGAGGTGTCAGTGCCCAAGCACAGCTTTACCCTCCACATGACAAGTGTTGCAGAAACCGTCAAGGAGGAGCAATTTTACTGTGAATTGGGAGGTGTGCACAGTAAACATTCAACTCTAAATGTGAATTTAAAGGTTTCAGTGGCATACCCAAAATTACACTTGACAAAAAACAAAACAAAGATGGTCAAGTGTATGGTATCATTGTAAAAATGTTTCCATTTTTAATGATATAGATTCTGAGACTCTCAGCCTAAGAAACTGCTGAAAAATTTTCTTTTTAGTGTTTTGCAACCTCAACATAATGGTCAAAGACATATACTTAGCTATATCTTGCTAAGTCTGTGAGTAAAACAAATAGGATGGTTGTATACTAATCTTTGTTTCTGTCACTGACCTAGCTGAGCTTCACAAACACATCTCAAGAGACCTCACTGCTGATCTCAGCGTCATTATCAATCCTGCAGCAGATAATGCTTACTGTAGCTGATGGACATGTCAATAATACGTAGTCTCATTATGCATAAATCATGCACAGTCATGGGCTGATTATTATGATATCTGGACAGACAGACAGAACGATAGATAGATAGATAGATAGATAGATAGATAGATAGATAGATAGATAGATAGATAGATAGATAGATAGATAGATAGATAGATAGATAGATAGAACGATAGACAGATAGACAGACAGACAGATAGATAGATAGATAGATAGATAGATCGATAGATCGATAGATCACTGCATCTATATACAGTAGATGTGTGTTCCATTGCAGTTGCTTGTCACTTTGTAAGTGGTCCTGTGGGAGCCCTGCAGACTCATGACTCAGCACACTGAGCATCACTCACTCATATTTATAGCTGAGTGTAGGCATTTTTCAAACTCCACCTTTTCCACCATTTTTAATCAAATAAGGGTATATGCGTGAGATATGGTACAACTTTGATATTTGTATTATATAAAGTAGACCTATATCATGGTATTTATATGGAAGACTACTCCAAAGAACATGTCCAAAAAAACATGGTGTTGGTTTGGTTTTGATACTTTAAAGCCCTTTCTTTTAATGTGTGTTTTGATGCACTTTTATTTTAGAAAGTATCTTTACCTGCAGTACACTGGTGGTTCTAGAGGGGGGTTCTGTGAGTGTGCCCCCCACTCACAGAACAACCCCACAGAACCAACTCAAAAGACTGATTTATTCACACATCAGGCATTACTTCAATTCACAATCCCTGTGATCGTGAGTCTATGGCCGTGTTCACAATGGCATACTATCCATACTACTCTCACTGTTTTTGCCAAACACAGGTATTACAGAAACAGTAACAGTAGAATGATAGTAAGGCATTTAGTACGCGGTCGGTTTGTTCCATGGGGGCACCACATCATGTCATCGGAACACACAGTGTGCATTTTGTTTGACACAGATTTAACACATACCTATTGGCTCAGTAGATCGGCACCCCGAAGCGATGCTGCCCTAGGCACTCACCAATGTCGCCTAATGGGTTGACTGGCCCTGTACTGAATATCAGTATGTGTCACGCGTTCAGTAGTTCAGTAGTCAGGGCACTGATCAGGGACACATTCACAAAATCATTCCAGTACACCGAAACTTTCGCACCCTAAAAATTCTCAGAATGCACCCTAAAGACCAGTTAGCATTGTTGCTCACTATGTGTTAACAGTGTTACTAAAGATTTAGTAATTAAATGCAGTAATTTAAATGTAACTACAATGCAACAACTTGTATGTACATAACAAGTACGTTGTATCCAGAGGTGGGTAGTAACTCTTTAATAATTACATTTACTTGAGTAACATTTTTGGGAAAATTGTACTTTTTGAGTAGTTTGAAAAGTGGGTACTTTTTAGTGAGTACTCTTTTAATTGGATACTTTATTACTCTTAATCAGTTAATTATTTATGTTAATACTTTTACTTCTACTTGAGTAATTATGTTCTTGAAGTAATTGTACTTTTACTTGAGTGAAGTTTTTGGCTACTCTACCCACCTCTGATTGTATCAAATGATTAAGTACAGTATAAAGTAGTTAAATACACCTTATAAAAAGTTTGTCCAAGAAATTAAAATATGATGAAAGTACATACTTCCTTCTTCCTCTCTCATTTCAAGTTTTATGCACTTTGTTCTGCTCCTGATGGGTAGGTTCAAAGCCATGTCTATCTACTATGTTACATGGCGTATGTCCGAAACAGAAATTAAAGAATTAATTGTATAACAATTATAAATAGTAGTGCCCGACTCCACTACATTAGACATTACATTTATTTTTGCATGTTATATAAAATATAACCATTTTGTTTGCATGAAAAGTAATGCCAGTTATACACTGCATATAACATCTTCGACAGCATGGGGGCCCCCTGGCGTATTGGGGGTCCTACGCAACTTGCCTTATTTGTG
The DNA here is from genome assembly GCA_032164185.1 of Moxostoma hubbsi. Lineage (NCBI taxonomy): Eukaryota > Metazoa > Chordata > Actinopteri > Cypriniformes > Catostomidae > Moxostoma > Moxostoma hubbsi. The sequence continues at coordinate 18,681,575 of JAVLUX010000044.1, read as the reverse complement.
TATAAGGAGGACCGGCACTAAGTAAATGGCTCCCCCAGATGATCCAGGTTTCTCCCAAGGTTTTTTTTCCCTCTTCTAACTAAAATCTTATGAAGTTTTGGGTTCCTTGCAGTCACTTTTGCTTGCTCACTAGTGGCCTAACTGCAAATAATTTTTCAATGAAACTGCTCAATGAGGACTTAAGTCACTTAAGACCGTAAAGCATGATTTACTGTAACTTCTTTGAGGTGTATGAAGAGTTTGTGCAAATATTATATATATATATAAAGTGTTTGTGGAAATTGTAGATGATGACAAGTGTTTCAATTTGAGTAAACTATCCCTTTAAGAAAAGTACACAATGTCCTTGTGTACATATTGCATGCTGTCCTTAGTCAATAAAATATTAGAGAAATGTAATCAAAGCTCAGTTTGACAGATGACAGGGGAAAAGGTGTATAACTGATTGCTTGGATGCTGGTCTTGGCATCACATGTGATTATTGGTTTTCTGATGCAATACCTTCCTCTAGAAGACCTTAATGCACTTCAGAATTGATTTGAGAATATATGCTTATTATTAATATATCGCTGGTCTACTATATATCTCCCTGCTTTTTGTTCCAGCTCAGACTCAATATTCTACCCTACACATTGGTTTTGTTCCATACAAACATATAATATTTATTAGTTGAAATATGGGAGTCAAACTGAAAGCTTATACCATCTTAATATGCAGAGACAGATATAATTAAGCTTGAAACTGAAAGTGTTACCCTTGTCAGTGACTATATAAAAACAATGCTCTATTTGTTTGAGCATCCCAAACAGCTCGACACAATAACATTGGCTCACCAATAGACTGAGTTTGGGGTGGGACTAATGGAAAATGGGGGATTGTTGGGGAAACCTGTTTGAAAACAGGTCATTACTATTCCAATTCTGTTTGGTGACACTAATGGCATTGAAATAAGAAACTTTGGCTTTAAATTGTTGATACTTGATCAATCTTGTTAACTTTAGTAGATTTTGGAAGTTTTGTATTCTGCCTCATGTCAGTTTCATGCATGTCTTAAGGTACCCATCTCCCCTTCAACCCCCTCTCTCCATCTGCCAGAGGACTATAATCCCTCCTTCGAAATGTTATTCTGATATTACAACCCTTTTATAATGCTGTGCAGCAAGAACACAGAGATTAAACTGACCAAAACCGATTGTCTTGGATCTTATGCTAACAGGAGGCAGAGACGCTAGAGGTGGGGAGCAGAGAATAATGCCATAATTGGTTTTGGAAAATACATCATTTGACAACATTTGCATTAGTTTATCTCTTTTTAGGGCCACAATAGCTATATTTATGATTGTATTTAATAGATTACATTGGTACTGGTGGCTAGATCAATTATTTTAGTTGGCTAAATAAGTTTAGTACTTTAATTAAATTAGGTAGCTCATTATTGCAGTGACTTTATTTAAGCTCTATTTTACTTGTATAGGATTGTTGACAAACATGCTGGTCATCCAATCAATCGTCCATTAAACAATTAGTCACTTCAACTCTGCTGGAAAAATCAAGTCATACAAGTTTAAGATGGTAAAGCTGTTTTAGAACATGGTAGCTGGTTTGTTGCTGGTCTACCATCCTTAACTAACTTAACCAAGATGGTCTACAGGGTCTTGTTGATCAGTCTAGACTAGTTTAGACCAGCTAATAATAATAATAATAATAATAAATGACTAGCTTGGAAAAGCTAGAAAGATAACACACATATGGGTCTAATGTACAGTATACACTGAAAAAAACCATGCTAAAATATGTGGCTACATCTAAAGTAACCTGGCTTTATTCAAGACAACACTATTATTTAACATCATTGAATCAACCTGAATACATTAGGTCACACAAGCAAAACAAATTTTGTTATAAAAATTAAGGGTACCACTTTCAAGTAGTAACTTTCGAGTAGTTTCAATGCATTGTATGTTTCTTTGGAATAAACTTTAATAGTGTGGATTGGCTAAGTGCTCATGGAACAGATGTGTTTTCAACTGGTTCGGCTGGAATGTTGAGATGTTTTCAGCAGATCGCGTGGAGGTTGGAAGCTCATTCCACTACAGAGGAACAGAGAAAGTGATTAATTGTGAAGTGGACTTTGTTCGACCACCTGGCACATTTTGTTCATTGTTGACAAAGAGCGAGTGGGAACATAGACCTGGAAGACTAAATTGAAGTATAGGCAGCAATAGGTAGCTAGTTGAGTGAAATCAATAAGGGGGGTGACATGAGCCTTCTTTGGTTGATTGAAGACCAGACATGCTGCTGCATTCTGGACCATCTTCAGCAGCATAATCGTGCCAGCTAGGAGGCCGGCTAACAGAGCGTTGCAGTAGTCCAGTCTTGAAATGACCAAACTAAGTAGTAGCCTAAGGTAACATTGAGCTTGTTTACATGCAGGTTCTTACACCGATTATGTTTAATAAGCTGACAACGCATTTGGTCATGTAAACGCAATAAACCATGTTCCTTTAGTGGTGTAAAGGCCATAAATGGCTTATGAATAACCCGATCGACATGGGTAGATTTTTGCCCACTATGGCGATTTTGCATGCCAAGTAATCACCTTACGCATGTTTTTATCGGCTCATCCAAAGTGCACATGTGTAGAGCGCATGCCTCTTCACGGTTTTATGTCAAAAGTAGAGAATAACATGATTATTTCAAATGTCATGTAAATGCAGATTTCTTGCCTTGCCAGATTTTTAAATAAACATAATAATCAGCATATTGGTGTACATGTAAACGGGCTCATTGTTTATCTCATACAAATTAAGGGAAGGCTTCTGGCATTCTAGCATACTGTGATGCAACATTACCAGATTATATCTACAGCATTCTACTGCATAATTTTTTTCTAGAACTGATTCAAAGTGTTATTTCAACAACTTAATTCACTTGTTAAAAGCAACATTTAAATTTAAATAGATGGTTCACCTCTAAGCTCTGTTTTTAGCTTTGAGGTTAACATTAAGTAATAGTTTTACCTATACTCCTGGTCTAGTTCTCTTGTCTAAATAACAGTATATGGTTTTCCTGATGCAGTGTTAAATATTTAGAGTTAAATGTTTGTGTTGTCGCTTGGATGTTTGCAATCATCATCATATCCTTTTCAGAAACTTACCAAGGAATATTCTATAAATTCTGCCAAAATACTATAGTCACTACAGTTATTGTTACCACTTAAAATGTGTTAATTTTGCACTGTTTAGATCTCATATAATTTTTTTTCAAGATTTCATAGAATTAACAATAAATCAAGCATAGTGTCAGTTCTGGCAGTAAGTCAAGCTCGTAAGCTGATCATGACGTCTACCAATACAATTCAGACACTTATCAGAGTGCTCCTTTTTAAGTCTTCCATTTATTCATTGCCTTAGCTGCCTTTCCACTGAATGGATGCAAGCTGCACTTAACCCCCACCTCCATCGTCAGCTCCACTTCATGTATGGCAGCTTTGCTTTTTAATGTTCTCTATTCTGTCTTGTTTTCTGTGCTGTAAGACTTACATTTTTTTGTCCATTTGGAATTCCAATCTTTAATATGTTATTTTCGCCTTGATCTTAATTTATCTACTTGATATACAGTATTTTAAGTTCTTCAAGTGCCCATATAATCTATTTCGCAATGAAGTATTGTACCACATTGCACTGTCAGAATGTTTAAAAAAATAGAACATTGTTGTAATAATTGTGCTAGATCTGTTCTGCTACCCTTGGGGGTTTTATTCGCTGCACTCCCGGATGGAACAGAAACCGTTCTGCTAACACCAACAGATTGGTTTAGTTGTCTATAAATGAATTAAGTATTCATTTAAATATTCAAGTCAAGTATTTATTTGATGTAAGTGGTCCTGACTGAACTGTAGTCACTAGGGTATTTTGGCGGAACTCAAGATTACTATGGTGAATTTTTTTAAGGTGTGACTGAAGTCCTCAAAAACAGGATCTTAAACTTTGTAATCACCACAGTAAGGCTGAAGAATGGTTATTGGTTTTTGATGTGTTGCCTATCAATAGACCACTTAATAGCCTAATAGTTGAAGTATTTCTAAGATTTACTTTTAATAATTAAAGGTGCTATATATCATATTTTTACTGTACTAAGTCGCGGGCCATGCATTTTAAGTCTAGGCTAGTCGCATTCAGTGCGATTCATGCCATTAAGAAAACACAGTTTCACAAAGAATAAGTATGAATATAGTATCATACATTATGTGGCAGTCAACTAATAACACCAACTGACATGTTAAAAAACACGTCCATGCACAAAATCCAGAACTTGAAACGGCTCTTAATGCTCAAGCAATCCTAATTTTAACTGCAGCATGACTGTGACCCATGACACAAATTTGATGACTTGCGTCTCAACATAATCAAAGAAGACTTGCGACTCGACTTAGACCTTGACAAATGACATGCGACATGACTTGGACTCGAGCCCTCTGACTTGGAAAGACTTTATACCATCTAAAACCAAAGATCCGAGTTGTACATTTAAAAATGTTCAACAAATCAACTGTTCATGTCCCCAGAAAACAATTAGTTTGATTTGTAAATCTGCATGTCCATGCTCCACATCAGACAACCAACCAATCAACTTCCACAAGAGTAGGACCAAGTCTGAAGATTGCACATTCAAGGATGACACGGCCAAAATTAGGTAAAAAGGTCATTTCATTTTAATATAAGGAGTTCAATATTGTGGGCAACAAAAGGATTGCATCATGTAGAATCTGTGGTTCAAAAATGACAGACTCTTCATTAACAACGTCCAATTTTGTGAGGCATCTGAAAACCCACAGACAGAGGTAAATTGAGATTGTTAACTGTTACACATCAGCTATGGTTCAGTAGCATTTTACTTATCGTGTTAGCTTGGTAAGCTAGCTAGCTACATTCTTCCACATAACTCACAGTTTTGGTGTGAATTATTTTGCATGCCTCGTTGCCGAAACCAGCTAAAAGATGCACTATGGACCAACGATGGCCACCTGTCCCATTAAATGTGGGATCATCTCATATTTAAAGATGAAATGATGCATCTCGTATTGAATCATTATGGGACACTTTTGTCCCGTATTTAATCTGGTCAGATGGTGTTACGGCAAAATCATTCCAGATCATTAATTTTACATAAATTGTAAATCTAAAAAGTCCACACATTGTGATAAAACATGCTGATGAGGATGTAATTACTTTAGTAATTAATACTCAGACACTATTTTGGGCAAAGAGCACTAATGATTCTATAAGACTTGAGGACTTAGAACTTGACTTGAGACTTCTATGCAAAGACTAAAAGTATTGAGACTTGCAAAACAATGACTTGGTCCCACCTCTGCATATAACTGCTAAAACCCATTACATTGTAGCAAACATAATTTTTCTATTGTACACTGTAAAATTATATGGGTAGGCAAGTGGAATTTCTGCGTCACATGGAATTTTCACATCTCAACTTATGGGCTCGACGAGTTGACATTTAAAAACCAGTAGTCATGCAACCCCTATTCACCCGAGGTTGCATCCTTTTAAATTCCCCCTTTGCTTTGCACACATATATTGCAGTGTCAGATGTTAAAGAGGTTATTCACCATGCATAATGTTCAAGACATCGGGAACGACGGGCTCTATAAATTTAGTGCTGTTAAGTCAACCCTCTTGACAATATTGTGCAGAAAGCTTCTTCCTTTAATTTACTTCATTTTATTTGGGGGCTTTTTGCAACTAATAGATCGGTAGAGTAGAGACAGGCAATGGTGGAAAGAAAGGGAAATGGATTGGTAGTGCTGTGTGCTCAATAACATGTTAGAGCGTGCGCTACTGTATTAGTAACTGTGACACAATATGTTCTTGTATCAACATTGTTCAGAAATCCTTCATCAACATTTCTTCCAAAATGTTAGGGTTTGGCTGGAGTTGGGTCTTTAATGTCAGTTTTTACCAATCTATAATTTTCTTCTGATTTTTTGGAATAGTTAATGGTTACGGTTTGTTAGACAGGAATGTTGTTCCTGGACCAAAAGGAAAAACAAGAATTATTTCCCTATAAATTATCGTATATATTTTCTCTGACATTATAGCATCGTTTAAATATTGCGATCCAAGCTCCTGACTTTTTAAAATGCTGGAAGTATATTCGGCTACACTGCATGTCTGGATGTGTGCCCAGTTATAAAGCTCTTCTCTAACATTTGATTATCATTTAGTGAATTACTGCTGCCATAATCAATAGACAATTTAAATAAACTTCTCTTTGAAAACAAATCAGTTTACCATCTTCTTTCCATGGGCAGTAATATGTAGAATGCAATTTTCTATGTGTATTCAAAGCAGAGAGCACATCATTTTTGTTGGATTGGCATGAATAGTGAAATTATATGATTATCTCTCTATCAGGAAGCCTATCTCAACCAACAAATGCATAAAAAAAGAATAAATGCTAGCGTTGCACAGCGTCTTCACTGAATCCTCTCAGATTTCTCCCCTCACACCCCGACTCGTCTTCTCGTAACACATGATGAAGGATAATGGATTCCCTCAAGGAAAACAGTGCGTCCACTACAGCTGCTGTGTTGGCACTCAAATTCGTCTGCCACTTCTATGAGTTACAAGAGCTTGACACTTAACAAATCTGCCTGCTGACATGTGTTAAAATATTAAAATATTAATATTAAAATAAGGGACTAAACTGACAATGTATCTTCCACATGCTGAGCTGAAGTAATAAATTAATATACAAGATATATTCAAGTTTTGCCATTAGTGTTTAGATTAATGATGGGAAGATCGGATTGTTTTACCAACATGGATCTTTGAGTCTCGTTCAGAAAAATGTACGAATCTTTATTCAAGTAAATGAATTCATTTGAGCTGAATTAAATAATGTTACATTGTCAATAGCCAAATCCAACCCACCCCCCAACACGTGTATTTACACTAACTTTGATTATAGTCTCGATAACGAAAAAAATTATAATGTAGCCAAGGACAAATGATGAGAAATAGAAAGATTAGTTCACCTCTGGAATCTTCTTGTCCGATATAGCGTATACGGCTGTAATGTGACAAAAGAATGAACGTCTCGGACCAAAAGAGATGAAAGGTGAACTAATCATTTCTGTTCCCCTTCTGTCACTCACTTGACGTTGTGACTCATGCTTCCCTCCTTTTATACCCGTATGTCCGGGGGAGGGGCATGCAAATTCTGTTCGCCAATACTCATTGGCCTTTTCTCAAAGATAAGAGGTAACTGAGACTCTCATGAGAGACCCCAAGTGTCTCAACACAATGTGTCGTTCCCTCCATCAGGGAACGGAGGTTACGATAGTAACCGAGACGTTTCCTGTACAGCTCCTATGCAGTTTTCATGTAACAAACGAACAGAGGTTGCACATTGTACATGCGTGGCCACCACAAAATGAACAAATCACTCTCTGAGACTACTCGTTCTTCTGAGTCACATAAAAGATTCGTTCAAAATGAACAAATCACTCTCTGAGACTACTCGTTCTTCTGAGTCACATAAAAAATTCATTCATGAATGACCCATCACTAGTTTAGAATCAATGCACCTGCTATTGGCTACATACTATACATACTATACATACTATATATACTATATATACAAATTCACTTGTATTCTTATGTAAAGTCTGGTTATAACAAACGGAACTTTACTTACGTTTGCATAGATTAATGACACATTTACACCATCTATAACTTTATCATTTTACGTTAGAACAAATTTAGAGACATACAAATGTTTATGGATCCTAACTGAATACATGAATATTTAATTAATTGAATCAGTTGATTTTATTGCATTTATAATCAATAAGTTTAATTAAATTGTTATTTTAATTACAGTTTCATTCTGTTTTAAGTTATTTCTGCTGATGTGTTCAACTTGTTTCTAAGGATTATTTCACTTTAACCAACACTTAAACTTTGAAATTGTAAAATAATAAAAAATCTTTAAGGAACAGTTCCAAACTCCTTTTATTTAACTATCTCCGTCTTGATCCGCCGTAGCGCTCGTAACAGCTGTTAACTGTCAATTCATGCACTGTAAGTCAAAAACATTGCCACCATAAGAGGTATTACGACATAGATTTTATGGGAGTAATATCAAATTCTTATTGGCTCTCATGTGTCTTGTGACACTGATTGCAAAAATAAATTTGTCTAAATGTTTCGTATGAATAGCTATGTATAATAATGAGATCAGGCTGCTCTGTGGCTGCTGACGTAACATGCTATCAGAAGAGCCACAGGAAAAGTTAAACACATTTTAATTTATGCAAAAATGTCGTCTTATATTGTATGGCACTTTTCAGTAATTCAGCTGAATAGTGTGGATGTCAGGGTACTAGGTGGGTGTTTACTGGCCAACTTAAGAGAGCACACCACCCACCATGCAAATATACAAATACAAATAACACAAGGCTTGACAAAGGAACTACTTAGCTTCATTGCTACCATGGACGAGACTAGACAAGGAATAACTGAACATGACGGTCTAAATATGGGCACAAATGAAGGTAAACACAAAATTGCTGAACACCCTGCTGAAACATCTAGTTTTGAAATCTGTCTGTCGTGACAACACGAGACATTGCTCATTTGTATTTACAAATCCCACAACGTGCGTCATCGCACCCTTGGCTCCACCCACTGATGCTCAGTTCAAGAGAGAAGGACAGACAGGCCTATTGTGAGTAACTATTACTGAACACCAAAGGGGACCCATCGGAACTATTTTTAATAATTTTTGTATATAAACATGCACAGACGTCTTTGTCCGCTGTCATGTATCTCGCCGTTTTTAAAAGATGCAGTGTCAAGTTACAACTCTGAAGAGGAGAAGCCATTCTCTTTCATTCAGCTGCTGCCTCTTGTTGTTTTGAGCACAAACGCATCAACCAACAATTCTATGTGTTCTTTCACCCATCTGCGCTATTTTTTTTAATTCTTGGTGTTTGTGAACATGCACTAGATTGACGTCTTTGACCGTTTTGATGTGTTTCCGCCAATGTGAGCCTCAGTGTGCTTATGTGTGTGTCATTTCATCATGATTTGGTCAATGTGTGTGCATTTTTTCGGCTTATATAAGCAGGGATTGTTTGTGAACCAGTAATAATAAGATTCAAGTGTTACAAAGGAACTGTCATTGAAGAATGGTGCAGTTAAAAACACTTGGACCGATCACAAAACAGTAAGTAAACCATTTCATTCATGCATATTTCAAATGTAATGACTGTTTGACAGTTTATGGTGCTGAGTGTTAACAGTTTTGCTTGAGATGAACAATTTAGTATTTTCTGATGCAATCTGTTGGATTTATGTGAAAACCTTGAAATTTTTGGTTCATTCCCTTCCGATGCACTGTGTTAGCCAATCATAACAGTGGGCATTTACATTGAATTTTAAGGAGGTGCTTAGGCCGAAACCAAGCATTTCAGGGAGAGGGCCAGACAGAGGATGGAAAATGATCATTTATTACTAAATTATGACTTAAATAACATTATCAGTGGAAGATAATAAATTTAAAAAAAAAAAATAAGTCAACCCTTAGGATAATATTGCACCTAATATAAATCCTAAGTATACTCAATATTAATAGTGATGCTTGCTCTCTTGTTTCTTTCCCTGGTAAATGAACCAGTTTCATCCCTACACATCTTCTGTGTCCATTTATAGGAGTAGTAGGGCTGTCTCCAGATGGTCCTGGTGATATCTCTGTGCCTCACACTGCTTTTGATCGGTGCTAGGCTCTTGCTTACGTCAGACACGCTGCAGCCTCACAGGTGGAGTCATGCTAGCACTGGAGAGATGGTGTATCTGTTTCTGGTTGCATGATTGTGTGTGTGTGTGTGTGTGTGTACGTTTAATTAGCTGTATCGATGCAAGAAATTATTCATATGTTCAGTCTGCATCAGTGTGTGTGTGATGGACTCTTGATATTAAGAGGCAGGTTCTCCTATTTGCATTTTAATGGTTAAGCCCTTTCACATGAGAAATGACTTAAGTAAAGTATTTAAGTAACTTTTTTTAAATGTACTTAAAAGTATCAAATGTACAAGTAAATTACATAAATTACGTAACAGTTCATTAAACCCATGGCAACTTAATTGATTGGTGGTGCTCATCATTTAATCACCATCATGCCAACCCAGATGTGTATGACTTTCTTTCATCTGCAGAATGCAAACAAAGATTTTTAGAAGAATATTTCAGCTCTATAGGTCAATTCAATGCAAATGAATGGTGGCCAGACATTTCAAGCTACAAAAAGCACATTAAGGGAGCATAAAGTTACCCATACTACTACAGTGGTTAAACTCTAAAGAGGTTAAATTCAGTTGATTTGGGGTGAGAACAAACCAAATTGTAACTAATATCACTGTATATCCTGCCATTGCAATCTCTAGGCACAATCATGATTTGAAGCTTGATTTCTAGCACTTGACACATGCGCAGAGCCCTAGATGGCGCTATAGGATGTGTAATGAAGCTTGAAATCCTGATCGCCAGGGAGACCGCTAATGTCAAGGTTTATGGTCAAAAAAGGAGTTATATTTTGGTTGTTTCAGAAGACATTGGTGAAACCACTCGAGTAGTCTTATGGATTACTCTTTTGCTGCATTTATTTGCTTTTTGTAGCTTCAAAGTTCTGGCCACCATTCACTTACATTGAACTGACCTACAAAAGTGCAATATTCTTCTGAAAATCTTTTTTTGTTTGTGTTCTGCAGAAAAGAAAGTCATACACACCTTGAATTAAATGAGGGTGAGAAGTTTTTAAATTAACTATCTCTTTAATGGTGCATTCAAGTCACATCAGAATTATCATATTTATGGGATGAGTGTAAATGAACACCACAGTCCATAAAAACTGGAACATTGAAGGAGGGAGTTCCGGAGTCATATTAGTGACCAGAACAGAGACTTGTGGTGGTGGGCTCTTTTCATTTGGGCCAATATGCACCCAGCAACCACCCAGAACACCATGGCGACTGCATAGCAATGTGCTGAAACACAGTTAAAACAATTTAACAACAGCATAGCAACAACCTGGCAACCATTTAGAACACCCTGTCAACAGCAAAGCAATGTGCAAAAAACACAGAAAACAACTTAGCAACAGCATAGTAACAACATGGCCGCCACATACTGTAGCAATGCGCCAAAACACACAGCAGAGATCACCTTGACAACCGCATAGCATGCCCTAGCAACCATCCAGAAAACCCTAGTTACCACATACTGTAGCATAAATGTGCTACAAAGCAAATACAACACTTGAGCAACCACCAGAAAACTAGTTTTGCTTAGGACAAGGCCATTCAAATCTTCATAAAATATAAAAATAAATATTGTTGGACATTTTCATGAGCGCTGGTAATCGATCATACATCATAACTTGTTTAAATGTAAAATGTGAACGCATGTGATTGACTTTTATATGAACAGGTCTCCTTGTAAGGCGGGAGAATGATTACACATAACTTCATTATTTGTCAGCTTTCATAATGTTTAAGCCTTAACTTTTAATTAATTAGTAAAAAAGTAAACTCACATGAGCAGTTTATTGTTTCCCCAGTGGAGACAGACTATGAAACACGAAATTTGGTGCGTGCTTCGCTTGTGATTTTGATTCAGATTTGCAAAATGAATCATTCTGACCGCTTTTTGAATGTTTTTGTTCAGTTCAAAGGAATCAAATGTAAAAGATTCGACTCAAATGACTCTTTCAACGAATCACACATCACTATCGCTGATCTGCATGCATTTTTGCATGTACAGCTGATATTGTTTTGCAGTGTTCAGTTGCGAAAGTAATGAAAGGGTCTGGAGAAATTTATCCAAGTAATAGTATAAATTTTCTCTTCAAAATGTAGTAAAGTGAAAGTAACAACCAAAGAAATATTTACACTCAAGTAAAGCACAAATATTACTTAAGGACAGTAATGAAGTAATTGTACTTCGTTGCTGTACACCTCAGGAAGTCATTAGTGGGTGTTCCTACTGCTGTCACTCTTACATTATTGGTGGACTGCACAACTGGCCATAGCTTTAGAAAATCTGATTACAGAAGAGATGTACTGATAGTATAACAACGATATTGTTCTAATTTGACAAGGAAACAATTCTCTTGCCAAAATGAACATTCTGCAATGGAAATAGTTTTTATATGAACTGCAGCAGTGCTCATTGCACCATATTATTAACAATGAATGATCTATCTATATATGAATCAAACTCACTCAGAATGACGACAGTTTCCGATATGGTTTCCATGCATCATTATTTTATTATAAGGGATGCACGATATATCGCTGATGATATATTATTGGCCAATAACCGTGAAAATCTAAATATTATTATCGCACAGATATGGGAATTACCGCCGATATTTTCATGGATACTTTGTTGAGAATCTCTGACTGCCTTCAGCATCTTTCCTTCAGGCAGGGATTCAGGCAGCCTCAAAGACAGCGTGTGTGTGTAGCACACACAACGTCTCTTTGTGAGTGAAAGACAAGCGCATGTCACTCTGTGAGGATTATTTCAACATCTCTACACCATGTTACATTGTTTTGGGGCTGGTTTTATTCATCTGCTGTAAGTAACAACATGCAATTTCCCATATTCTGTTTGTTTCATGGGGCAATATTCAAAAACACAGCCACCTCGAGCCGCCCCACCCGCAAGATGCCGTCCTGGGTGACTGCCCATGTCGCCCATGCCTAAATCCGCCACTGTTTACAGCATAGCATTGTGATTAAAACAAGTCCAAACACAACCTGACATTGTACATTGATACGGAAATAATTCTCACAGAGTGGCTCGAGATGGCTAAAAATACTAGTTTGTGAGTGAAACGAATGTGCTTGTTGTCATTTACGAGTTGAGACTTTTGTAACGTTATGACTCGTGACTATTCGATCTGTATGACGTAATCTATTCCCATAATGATTGTTGTGTTCACATTTCATAAGTTATACAGAGGAACTGCAACAGATGAGTGCTGTAATAAGCATCTGTAAATGAGATGCGCATAAGCACACATACATAACACAATCAAACCACCGCTGCACTCGCAGTCTGGCTGCTAGCATAAATATTACACTATGTATACAGAGATCAGGGTTTGTATTGTGTGTTTTGTTGTTTATTGTTTGTTACATGCCGTTTATAGCCTCATTTTGGTTTAATGCATTAAAAGTGCACTCAGTAATTCTAATCCATTACACTTTTTGTCAAATTCTGCACATATCTCCTCACAGTCTGCTAGCTGTCTGTTCTGTGGGAGGGCTGAAAAAAATATCTAGTATTTGTACACAGCCCTGGCTCTGTAAATGGGACAAAAACACTACTCCAGCCAATCAGCGACAGGGTTCTTGCACGTGCACAGGATGGGGGGTGGGGGTTGAGCGAGAGGGAAATTCATTAGAAGAGCGACTGCAAATCTGGCTGACGCAAAATTTCTAAACTCCAAGGAGGACAAATGGCTGAGAAACAGACCAAGAGAAAAAGGTCAGACGAATATAATAAAAAAAATCTCTCCAAGTATTTAACTAATCAACTAGTCAGTCAGTTGACTAGTCGATTAGTCGACCACTGTAGCACATCCCTAAAGACAACATGATCACATGGGAAGGCGTCTGTAATGCGATTTAAGGGAAAGGAGGAGGCGAGAAGCGGCTTGACAATATAAATCATATTTTAATGAAAACAAAAGGACACGAACACACACATGACGGACATGTCCATAAATGATCTCTCTCTCGTCGCACCACCGTCTGCCATTAGCCTTTATCCCTCTCGGAGGCTTGATTAGCCTGATACGGGACCGGGTGTGTATCATCACGACCCGGCACCACCCTCCACCCTGCTACAGCGTCATGTTGCTACCGAATGCTCCAGTACCCTGACAATGATCCCATTCTGCTGAGTTACTAACAAGCGCCATCTTCCTACAGATAATTTTGCATTAATTCAAGTGTGTTTACTTTCTCCTTTGATGCGACTGATAGCGCATTGCTTCAGCAGCATGGAAAGCATGGGTTCTTGTTCTGCGTTGAAACAAGGAATCAAACATGTTTGCATAAGCAGCAATTCTGAGGTTTCATTTTCCCTACAAGTGTAAAATTTTACTCCACTGGCATTAGGTTTAGGGTTTGGGGTAGAGTAAATAAAAAATGCATTCCTCTTCAATGTATTGCATCATTTACAACTAAAAACAATTTACTGTAAAACTCACTTTTCCACACCTCTGTGGACATTGTACTTGAAAACTGGAGCTCACATGTGCCCTTGTGTTCAAAAACACTCCCGCTTCGGCCACTGGGGGCAGTGATTCGAATATTTGTAAGCCCAAAGTGAGTTTAGCTTAAGAAATGTTTCTGTTTCCGAATTCACAATGAGATCAGTCTAAATAATGAGGGATGAAAATAGTCACTGTTTTTGAATGCATTATTTTCAAGTAGGCTGTGCTATTTCACCAAAATCAAACAGTTTGATTTCAGTTTGATTTTTACAAAACATATAATTTCACAGCAGCTTTACATAAAATACTGCTTCATAAACCCCATTGACCAAGCCAAAGATGACAGTGACAGGAAAGAACAATTCTCTAAAATGTTCAGTTAGACAAGGTTGAAAACATCAGAAGGCACCAGGACTCAGCTGGGGGAGCCCGTCCTCCTCTGGCAAACCACATATTAAAATAATTGTACACAAATTAAATATAATGTAGTTACATTATATTTTTGAATAAATCACAAAATTATTTAACATGTTAGTGAGATAATGATTACATTGCAAAGATACCACTATGAGCTATTTGGTCAGAATATTTTAAAAAAGACAAGCAAAACAGTTTCTAGATATTGAGCTCGAAGGAGTGTAAAATATTTTATATGCTGTTTGGTTCTGACATGTACAGTGAACATATACAGTGTCCATATTTGGCTCTTTCGCTATTCCACCGCCCCTCCCTACGTCTTAATTTTTGCTGCCTCTGTGTGATTCTGTTTTCTGCTGAGTTGCTGCAATGTGAGCAACTTCATCTCTGTCTCACACACTCTTTTTCATTCTTTTACTTTCCTCCTCTTTTAGTAACTTGTTACTATTACAGGTTCAACATCTGGGTGCATAGTTGAAATAGATGTCATTTTGCTAAAAAAGAATAAATGTATTATATGAATCCCATTACTAACCAAAACTAAATTTCTCCCATTATAATCAATGAAGCCTTCTCCACTACATTCTCATGATGGTGGCTTCACTGATTGAAGTGGTGTTCACACTGGAAGGCATTAACTGTTGATGAGGATTGGAGATTGAGGTCACATAATCGACAGAGACAGATGTTGATGTGACATATTTGTGCAGAGTTTAACTTTATGTAAATGTACAGCGACGCAATGCGGCGACTAGCAATGAGGGTGGAAACAGTGAAGCTTGTGATCCATCTCATGATATCAGGGTAGGATAAGGATAAGGATAAGAACAAGGGAGGCTCATGATATAGGGCTGTTCCATTGGTAAAATTGTTCTAGAGCACTAACATTTTTGAAATTCATAGAATGCTCTGTAAAATCAGTGAGCATTGGCTGCTCACTCTTGACTCACCAGAAAGTAATCAGAAGACAAGTGAAAATGTAAAATTATATTTAGTCCCTAAGGTGCCTAAAAGGGATATAACCCTGATACATTTTTGTGAGTAGATGAATAAAAGAAACCCCTTAATTTATTTGTTTATTTACAGTATGTATGTTGAGCAATACATACTGTAAATGAATGGTATACATCATTGCAACTATGGTCTTGAGCGTACATGCCAAATTTGGTGGCAGTGGCACCTACTGGTCAAGAAAATTGACATTTTTTGCACATAACTTCTGAATCAGAGTGTCTAAATTTTAATGACGATTGAATAATCATTCAATAATGATCATGATTGAACTCGCTTTGAATTCTTTGTTCCATATGGATTAAAATAATTTAAAAAAATCATGATCAGACATACTGTCATCAACCATTATAATTTTTAGGGTAATTTACTGTATCTTTAAACACTTTGTCGTAAAGGAAACTTGGATTAAAGTATTGTCACCCTGTTCTAAGTATACCTGAAAATTTTCGAGCTAGTGATCAGCTAGTGCTCCAGTGTTGTAGTCAAGACCAGATCATCTTAGTGGAAAGTCTAGGCCAATACCAGACTAGGTCCGAAACTAGGCTGAGATTAGAGAGGTTCGAGACCGAGACCATAAAAGGCAGAGTCTGGGATAAGACTCATATAGGACTAATACAATCTTAATGAATGTTTTAAATGGATTGTGAAAAGTGGGCGTTGCATTCTGGAATGGAGGCAAACCTGAATGTAAGTTTGCAGTCGAAAAATAGACACACACATACCATTTCCACCGTGTTGCTCGTGCCAGAGCTAGGGAACCTTATAAGCAATCACAATACTGGCCGGCTTGAGAACCAAACGATGATGTAACTGACTAAAATAATACATATTCAGCCCACAAACGTGGTGCATGTCCAGTGCAGATGAATAAGAAACAAGCAAGTAAAAGATAAAAAATTGTCAATGGTTTGAATTACAATAAATATAAAGGGGAAAAGTACACTTACTCGTTCTGTACATCCCAAGATGCCTCCAAAAGTTGCCTGCATTAAAAAAAAAATATATAAACTCCTGCCTCTTTTTCAGCCTCCAAATTGCGGTCCACTCAGAAGTGATCATCTCTGGAAGCACCCAAAATAGGTTATGAAATTAGCATTTACCACCTTCCAAAGGCAGGTATTTCATGCACAGTGGGTAATTTTGCTCATATACCTGCCACTGTGGAAGCTGTTATGGCAAAGATGGAAAAAAGGCTAAGTATTACATCAGGAAGTGGCTGGGCTTGCCACGTTGTCTTTTAGATGTAGCATTGTTTTGGAAGAAATACCTTACTACTGCCACTTAAGTCCATCACTCTGGGCTACAAGCAGGAGAAGACCAGGCTGTTCTTAGAACTTAGGGAATCAACAGGCCAGTCTGTGAGATCTAGTCCAGCCCAGGTTTGAAGAGGAAGCACTTGGAAGATAGAAGAGGTTTTAAACAGGGCGGTTTCAAGACTGAAGCAATAAAATTGTTTGAAGAATCCAATCGGGAAGAGCTGGCCTTGGATGGGGATTGCTCAAAAACTGTGGTCAACAGCCTCTAGAAAACAGAGGATAGTGATGATAGTGACAGAAGTATCTAGGATGTACAAGGAAGAGTCTATGATTAGATCAGTCAGCCATCAGCAGCAAGGGCACTGGACAATATGGGAGGGTACATCTGATAGAGTTTTAGGATGGTCTGACCTGTGGAAGGTACCACAGGCCAATCTGAATGTTGGCTGGTTGCAATATTGCCACGGCAAAAGGATGGTATGGGTATCGGCATGATCAGGTCCTGCGAAAGCTGGTGGAGATACTAGAGGTGTGTAAAGGCAAACAAAGGCCATCATGCTCCTCAGAGGAAGTTAATTGAGTTTGTTAAAAAGAGAGGCGCTGTACAAGGCACTACATGGAGGGAAGCAAGATCAGTCCTGCTGCATGGAAGTGATTGGTCAATGGTGGTTAACCTTGGCCAGCAGCTGAAATTTTATTTTAAGCTCACCATTACCTCCTTATGGCCGAACGTAGTGTTATGGTGGGAAAATGGATGGAGGGCTGCATCTAACCCTGTGGAGGTTGTGTGTTGAGGATTTTTGGGAAGATCAATGCAGCATTTATTGAAAAACATTGGTATAATTGGAACAGCATTGAATAAGTCTCTGAAAGAAATGACAGAGGAAGCTGAGAAAGGGAGCTTCTGGTTATGGTTATGAAGGAAGGACGAAAAGTGAGGTGTGCAGAAGTGTGAAAGTAGGAATAGGGAACATTTGTGATATATGGTGAGGTAGTATTTGGGAGAGGGAAAGGGTTGGGGAGGAATTATTTCCACAGACACACTCGGTCCTTATCCAAGGGTTTCTGGAGGGGTATTCAGTGAGGTAGCAAAATTATGACAAGCTGGGCATTGGAGTGGTGGCTAACACAGTCTCGCGGCTCGCCTCTCATGTTTATCTCCTACTTATTGTAATCTTTTGGGTGATTGATTAAAGCTTAGTCTTTTCTAACACTGCTCATGGGGGTGGAGGTGGGGTTGTTATCGAACCCTGGCTGCATGGTATGACCTGTAAAAGAGGAATGTCTTGATAGGAATGCAAGAACGAGAAGCAGTGGAAATGATCTGGCGTTCAGCTGCAGGGGGTGGCAAAGAGGTGTCCCTGACCGCTACACCACCACCACCAGTATATGTTTCAGGATTAATGGGGTGAAATATCTGTGATGGGTGGCTCCCAGCTGATGACCCCGTTGCAGGATGACTGAAGGCACTGGTGGAGGTGTGGCAGCCAATAATGCCCAGCAGGTTTAGACAGCTACCTGTGCATCTGATTATACCATGCTGAACAAAATTATCCCATTTAAGTCTTGCCTGGGGTGAGCTGAAAATATAAATTGATTGTACTTCACTGAGTACAATATAGCCCGTTCTTCTGGGCTAACCCTTTTAAAAATACCATCTTAACCAGCATGCAATTCCCATTCTGGTCTAGGCTGGTTATTGCTGGTTTGGTGCTGGTCTAACCGATGGACCATGCTTTTCACCAGCTAAACCTAGCATGTGAAACCGAATACCAACATTTTCTTTCTGAAGCTGGTTAAGCTAATTTAAAAGCATGGTGGAGTCACTAGCATACCAGCATCCCATGCTGGGGGACCAGCACCCAAAACACAACATAATCTGGTGACTTGCATCACTGGTCTTTTCAGCAGGGAAATATGAACTAAGCTTTACAAAAGTTATTTTCTTGATCTTTTTCTTAACCTACAAAGGTTACTAGCAATCCTGCTCTTATACACCTGCATGCAATTTTCAAGTTATCCTGAAGATTTTGTTTAGATGGCTCAGGTGTATTTGATAAGGATTGGAACTGAAGTCTTCCAGAGGCAATTTAGACCAAGACGGACCACTTATATTACAATTAATGGGAGCAATGTAGCAGGTATAGAATGTGGCGGGAGTAGAAAAGGAAACCCCGCCTTTAAAAGAGGTTAAAGAACCAGTCAACTTTTAAATAGAGACATTGCTTGTTAGTTAACTCGCCAACAAAATAGAGGAGATTTTTTTTGTGTGATCTGAGCTCAAGAAGAACAATTTATGATACCATTGTTGGTAGATTTTACTGCTTTTTTGAAATATGTTATTTGATTGTAACCTTGACCAACACTTGTAGAGATTTCGGTCTTTCCCCATTCAAGGAAATAGGAGCTGTACTTTTATGCTGCTTGTATACATAGAAAATAGCTTTCCTAAGATGGCCACTGAGTGGACTAAACCTGATTGCACATGTACATCACCAATTATTTTTTTTAATCTTTTCATCTGGAAAGATAACAATCTAAGTAACATCTGCTAAACATCTTAATATGATGATATTTACAAACGTTTTAAATCATAAATGTATCAAAGCTATCTGTTGCATGTCTTATTGACATCCGAGACATAATTATTGACATTTGAGACATAATTATTGACATACACTACCGTTCAAAAGTTTGGGGTCACCCAAACAATTTTGTGTTTTCCTGAAAAGTCACACTTATTCACCACCATACGTTGTGAAATGAATAGAAAATAGAGTCAAGACATTGACAAGGTTAGAAATAATGATTTGTATTTGAAATAAGATTTTTTTTACATCAAACTTTCGTCAAAGAATCCTCCATTTGCAGCAATTACAGCATTGCAGACCTTTGGCATTCTAGCTGTTAATTTGTTGAGGTAATCTGGAGAAATTGCACCCCACGCTTCCAGAAGCAGCTTCCACAAGTTGGATTGGTTGGATGGGCACTTCTTGCGTACCATACGGTCAAGCTGCTCCCACAACAGCTCAATGGGGTTCAGATCTGGTGACTGCGCTGGCCACTCCATTACCGATAGAATACCAGCTGCCTGCTTCTGCTCTAAATAGTTCTTGCACAATTTGGAGGTGTGTTTAGGGTCATTGTCCTGTTGTAGGATGAAATTGGCTCCAATCAAGCGCTGTCCACTGGGTATGGCATGGCGTTGCAAAATGGAGTGATAGCCTTCCTTATTCAGAATCCCTTTTACCCTGTACAAATCTCCCACCTTACCAGCACCAAAGCAACCCCAGACCATTATATTACCTCCACCATGCTTAACAGATGGCGTCAGGCATTCTTCCAGCATCTTTTCATTTGTTCTGCGTCTCACAAACGTTCTTCTTTGTGATCCAAACACCTCAAACTTGGATTAATCTGTCCACAACACTTTTTTCCAGTCTTCCTCTGTCCAATGTCTGTGTTCTTTTGCCCATCTTAATCTTTTTCTTTTATTGGCCAGTCTCAGATATGGCTTTTTCTTTGCCACTCTGCCCTGAAGCCCAGAATCCCGCAGCCGCCTCTTCACTGTACATGTTGACACTGGTGTTTTGCGGGTACTATTTAATGAAGATGCCAGTTGGGGACCTGTGAGGCGTCTGTTTCTCAAACTAGAGACTCTAATGTACTTATCTTCTTGCTCAGTTGTGCAACGCGGCCTCCCACTTCTTTTTCTACTCTGGTTAGAGCCTGTTTGTGCTGTCCTCTGAAGGGAGTAGTACACACCGTTGTAGGAAATCTTCAATTTCTTAGCAATGTCTCGCATGGAATAGCCTTCATTTCTAAGGACAAGAATAGACTGTCGAGTTTCAGATGAAAGTTCTCTTTTTCTGGCCATTTTGAGCATTTAATTGACCCCACAAATGTGATGCTCCAGAAACTCAATCTGCTCAAAGGAAGGTCAGTTTTGTAGCTTCTGTAACGACCTAAACTGTTTTCAGATGTGTGAACATGATTGCACAAGGGTTTTCTAATCATCAATTAGCCTTCTGAGCCAATGAGCAAACACATTGTACCATTAGAACACTGGAGTGATAGTTGCTGGAAATGGGCCTCTATACACCTATGTACATATTGCACCAAAAACCAGACATTTGCAGCTAGAATAGTCATTTACCACATTAGCAATGTATAGAGTGTATTTATTCAAAGTTAAGACTAGTTTAAAGTTGTCTTCATTGAAAAGTACAGTGCTTTTTCTTCAAAAATAAGGACATTTCAATGTGACCCCAAACTTTTGAACGGTAGTGTATGTCTTATACACGTATTGCAGATGAGTAAACAATGTAAATATACTGTATGTCTTACAAGATGTAAGCATACACAGATGCCAAAATTTTTCAAAGCAAATTTTATGATAATTATTTTGCGTTCGGTGCTTTATACACATTAAATATGCTTCTAATCTGAAATGTGCATTAGCACAGTTAATGTTGAGAACCACTGATAACAAAGAATGTTGACTTTGAGGACGCTCAAATATAGACTTGACTACATATTTTGGTCACTTCATAATTCATCTTATTCTAACAGGAAAACAATAGCCTAATAATACAGAAAGAGTAGATGTGTCCAAACTTTTGACTGCACTGTAAGTTTTGCATTGTTGTTGATGAATGTGACAATTGATAAATGAGTAAACGAATAATAAAAAAAAGAATTTATTTGAATATATTGAATGGGCACATAGCAACTATTCCCTCCACTTTAGCAATCATAAATCAACTAATGCAGCACCATAAATTATGCATATGGATTTCTCTATTCATTTAGAGTGAAAGGAGAATAGGAGGATTGGAAGGAAGGTGGAAAATAAGTTTTAAAGTTAATTTGCATTTCTCATTTCCTGTTCACCAAACCACAACCAAAGATTTACAGCATAAAAAGATAATCACATTTATAATAACAACAAAGCAAAAAGTGGACATAAATCTAATGACAGGTGTGGGCCATACAACAAAACAAAGTTACTTTCTACAGCTTCCTGCAATGTACTGGGCTTTTTATGTATATAGTGTATACACTATATAATGTATATAATGACTGTTATATTTTTAAACACAATAAAAGATGTTAAGCAGAATGTGCAAGCTGCTCTTTTCCATACAATGAAAGTGGATGACATTTTATACTGGTGATAAGCGATAGTATTTTGTCACGACACAGTGCTGTATAAACAGGATATAAAAAGTTTGTCTGCCGGTGCAGTGGGAGACAGAGGATTACTAAATACCATACATACAGGTCAATTGTTCTGATTTTTAAATAGCAACCAGTTATGTTGTATAGTTGCTATAATCTGACCAACGGGTGAAGAAACAAAGGAGCGGAAAACAGAGCACTTAGTAGAAAAGAAGGGCTATGTAGTTGTGAAGAAACAAAGACACTTACTTGCCGGTTCTCCGATACGCCGTAGTTTGGTTCTCGGCCACTCCTCCACCCTCTAACGGAGGACAGCCGCACCTTCCCGGGTGGATCGGAGGCAGTCATCCAGCCCCTGCCAGACGGAATGCCTTCCACGTTCTCAGGGAACAGAAGGGGTCTCCCTCGCCCCTGTTAGCGGCCCTGACCGCTCCAGGCAGTCGGTTAGGAGCCCCTTCTCCCCTCGTGGTTGGCGGCCTTGCTCCTCCGTCCCCCAGACGTTGGGGTGGATGGTAGTGGTGAGAACTCTACTAAGGCGTATCCCTCCTCCTTCCTGGATTTTTGGCACCAGTGTAAAGGGATTTCAATGGAAAGGAGGCGAGAACCGGCTTGACAACATAAAGAATACTTTAATGAGGAACTGAAACCAAAAGACACAATCACACACATGATGGACAGCTGCCCATAAACGATCCGTCTCTTTCGCACCACCATCCGCAGTCAGCCTTTATCCCTCTCGGAGGCTTAATTAGCCTGATAAGGGACTGGGTGTGCAGAATCACCACCCACCCTCCGCCCTGTCACATCATTTTTACGTTTTTGTAACTTTTCCCTACACTGTTGGTAGGTCCGGTGCAGCCAACAGAGACACTTCCTAAGAAACTTTATCGTTTCGCTCATTGCTAACGAGTTGACCATCTGCACCTCGTTTATTGACTATGGCGTTGTTTTGCACACAGCCATTTCTTTTTCACAATTCGAATGTCGAGCGAACAAATTATACTTCTATCGCTTTTACAAACTTTAAAACTAGTGGGTTGATGTCACGTGTTGGAAATCCAGTGATGCTGGTAGTGACGATTCTCCCTGAATAATCAGTGATCTGACTCAGATTTAGTATCGGCTCAGCTCGCTTGGAACCTCGACTGAGGTAGTACTAAAAAAAGTATCAGGTACCAGGTACTATCCACAGTGTAAAACCCCCAAAAAACAAGCAGAGTTGAGTTGAGTCGAGTTGTACCGTGCAGTGGAAAAGCCCCATAAGCTTGCTTTCTTGTGTGTAGGTACAGTAGATAGTGTAGACACTTATTTATTGAATTTATTGAAGATATTACTGTTCGACTGAGTCTTTTACATATACTGTATTTTTTTTCCAAGTAAACCATGTTACATTCCATGCCTTACAAAACTTGGCTGAGTCTCTTCAGGAGTAAACACTCTTTACGTTATTGTAAATGCAGCATGTATAGTCTAATTTCTTATCTTATCACTATTACTGTTATTGTTATTATTATTATATTACAATAATATCATATTCAAATTGCCTAGGTTTCAATCCTTATATGATTTTTAAAATTTACATCATGTTAACTTTTTTCCATCATATTTCACTTTCACTTTACATTGAAAAAATGCACGCGCGCACACACACACACACACACACACACACACACACACACACACAATCTTGAAAATCTTGTCTGATTACGACACAATTTCACTCTTTTTTTGGGGCTCTCCGCTGGACATTTTACTGGGAAACTGCAGCCAAATGTGTAATATGGCAATTTTGTTTTGTAAAAATGTTGCATGGTCATGTAATGTTCATGAGACCAGGCTGAATAAATGCCCTGTAAATGGAACAGTTAATTTCCCCCCATGGAACAGTTCATTTCTGACCCTGGTAAGCAGGCAGCTGAGTTGGGGGTCTTGGGGAGGGGCATGATCAGGTGGACTGAACCTTGTATGACTTATGCAGCTATAGCCCCCAAAGGAGGTTCTCCAGGGACATAAATTAATATGCGTTAATTAAAGGCAACGCAGCAATGCATATGTAAGGACAGAAGGTTTTAGCAGTTAGCTCTAGCTGGGAGATGGCCAGATAATGGCAACCTTCCAATCCACCATCAACAACCCTGAGTGGGGCCTGGGTAGCTAAGCGAGTATTGACAATGACAACCACTCCTTGAGTCACGAGTTCAAATCCAGGGTGCGCTGGGTGACTCCAGCCAGGTCTTCTAAGCAATCAAATTGGCCCAGTTGATAGGGAGGGTAGAGTCACACGGGGTAACCTCCTCGCAATCGCTATAATGGGTGGTTCTCACTCTTGATGGGGCGCGCATGGTGAGTTGTGCGTGGATGCCGTGGAGAATAGTATGGGCCTCCACATGCGCTACATCTCCGCATTCCAAATTAGGGAGAAAAGGGGAGAAAAAACAACAAATCTGAGTGACACCAAATGAGTGAGAGGTTGATAGTACAAACATTTTCTTTGGACTTTTTAGGAAATCCAGTTCTGATCCTTTGACAGAAAACTGCATCTATATCTAAACTTCTGTATTTTTTTGGAAAATAAGTTGCACCTGAGCCAAAAAAAAAAAAAAAAAGTTCAGTTGCACTGATAGCCTGTATGGTGTGGGCATTAGGACCTAGTAGTAGCTGGCTTCCCTTAAGCCACTACTGTCAACACTCTGCAAAGATTATGTAGAGATCTACACCATGTCATGTTGTATTTGGGCTTGTTTTAATTGGGAGCATCTGCTTTAACCTGTTGATGTGCGGTTTTAGAGTAATCCTGTTTGCTAGCACATTTCCATATGTTATGGTTGAAAGAATTTTTAAAAAGTTGCATAAAATACTTTGCAATTGATATTTCTGAAAAGTATTTAAATGTATTGTAAAATCAAAATGCATTAATATTGTTTAACTTGTGTCACATTTGTTTTCGAAAAATTGGGGACAAAAGCATAAGAATCCATTTATGTTGCATACGGAGTGGTCTGAGGCTATTTTAACATTTTTAAATGCTATACCCATATAACAATGTTTTTGCAGTTTGTACCATGGAGATAGTAGAAAGTACCATGGACAATACCACTAATTTGTCAGTGACATTCAATGCAGTGTTTTGGGAGTATTTTCCATACTTTTAGAGGATCTAGCCAGTTTTTATAGCTTTTGTAGTGTGCTTTGGGTCATGGTACTGCTGGAAAAACAACCAGCACTAAACACAGATCTCTGACTGAAATTGGTTCAAATATTTACCTGTATTTATACTTAAAAGTGATAGAAGACGTATCTACAATGGGAGGTCGTGCCAGCCGCAACAGGTATTTTACAGGTATCCTATCACACCTACCGGGCCCGGCTATGACTTCCTCTGCCAAATTCGCCAGCCACAGGGCTAGGGAGGAATGACATCTAGCATCCACCGTCTTGTGAACTTGCATGGGGGAAAAAAGTGTACGTCTTCTCCTCCAGGAGGGGAAAGGTGCTGTACACAAGTGGTACACCCAGCCAGCTGCCCAGAATACTTACCTGTTCGTACCTGAAAACACACAGGACAAAACCGGCTAAACCCAGAGGTCATAAAATCTTGTGATGGTATTGGGTGTTTCCCAGCCTCAGTTTGGAGACAGCATTCCCTTTCCACTGTCCGCCAGCAAAGCAGACAAAAAGATTCTCAGATCATCTAAATCTCTGCATGCAATCCAAGTAGATGTGCAAAGCACGCACTGGTCACAGCAATGACAAGGCTTTATTTCTACTGACTCTAGGGGCTCAAACGGGGCTCTCCGCAGGCCCAACAGAACCACGGAGAGATCCCACGAGGGAAAGAGGCATGGCCTAGGAAGATTTATCCTCCAGGCACCTCTCAGGAACTTGATGATCAGGTTTTGCTTCCCCAGGGACTTACCATCCACTGTGTCATAGTGCGCCGCTATAGCGACTACATACACCTTCAAGGTGGAGGGGGACAGCCTCTCCTGCAGGAAGGAAAGCACTGACATGACTGGGCATCTCTGGGGGTCTTCCCCTTGGGAAGAACACCAATTTACGAACAAGCGCCACTTCAATGCATACAGATGCCTCGTAGAGGGAGCCATGGCATGAGTGATCGTGTCTACCACCGCCGGTAGTAGGCCACCTAGTTCTTCTGCATCCTGTCCAGGGGCCAGACATGGAGATTCCAGAGATCTGGGCACAGGTGCCAGATGGTCCTCCCTCAGGGGAATTCGCCAGGGAAGGGGTGTCGCGAGAACACAAGGATGACCTGTTCTTTGTCCTCCCTGACCTTGCAGAAGGTCTACGCAAGCAGGCTCACTGGGGGGAACGAATACTTGCACAGCCCCCAGGGCCAGCTGTACGCCAGCTTATCTGCATAGGCTCGGGCTGCAGTGGAGCCGCCTGTGTTGCAGCAGCAGGGGGATGCCCTTGGTGGCGAGCAGACGGGGTGCAGGACCTTGAATCGCGCCGGGGCAGGATGTGTTGAATGGCCTCCATCTGCATCTTCACTGCTGAGAAGTCCTCAACGGTGTCGCCTAATAGGCCGATCTGGGAGATGGGGCATCGAGGAAGCGGAGCTTGATGGCGTCCTTCATCTCGACCAGATTCAGCCATAGGTGGCGCTCCTGGATCACCAAGGTGGGCATCGCCTGCCCAAATGCCTGCTCCGCAAACTTCATCGCTCGGAGGGCAAGATCAGTCGCTGAGCACAGCTCCTGCATCACTTTGGGGTCAGGACTACCCAAGTGCAGCTCTTTTAATGCCTTGGCCTTGTGTAATTCGCCAGAGACAACGTGAACTTACAGGTCCTGGACAGGAGTCCTGGGCAATTCCTCCAGGTGGCGACGTTTTGCAGGCACAAGTGCACCACAACTAACATATTCACCTGAGGAATCTCTGTGTATCACCTGGCCACCCCACCGTCGAGGGTAGTGTGAGCGGAGGAACATAGAAGTCGGCAGTAAAATGAGCCCAACGTGACTTTGTGAGATTTCATGCACCTCCAGGAAGAATGTGTGCGGCCATGAGTGGCATTCCAAACCAAGGAACCAATCATCAAGCTGCGAGGGCTCAGGGCAGGGTGGAGGGCTCAGGGCAGGGTCCAGCCCAACACTCACGGCAGCCGTGTCATGCATGGTGGTCAGCTACGTGTCAGCCTCAGACTGGGCAGCCACACCCAAAGGTGGAAGACCAGTCGAGTCCTCAGTGTCAGACTGCACCAACCAGCTTTCAGATGCTGCAATCGAGATCTCATCCTGCTCTCAAGCTCCGAATGAGAGCTGCCTGTCTCATCCCAGAACTTGATCGGGGCAAACGAGCATGCTTTGGAATGGGAGGTCTTTGGGGTCCCCAAATCGCCCCAGTGCTACTCTCTGCCACTCTCTAAAAGAGGCTGAATCTGTGAAGTGTGGAACAAATTGTTGATGTCTGGACTGATTCTCCCCATTTCAACCAAGTTTTGCAAGTTAGTCAGTGCTGTCATTCTCTTCTGTTGCTCATTTTAGTAAGACAGTTTTAGTAGTGTCTAGGTTGTGCCATGTTTTTCCAATTTTGTCACAATGGACTTCACTGGAAGGTTCAATTTGCTAGTCTTTCCAGGCCTTTAATATTTTCCAGATTTTTTTCTTCTAACAATTTACTCTTACAATTCCACAGGCAGCTTCTTAATATTTATGGCAGCAGGATAGATTTAATCTGCTTTTAGTTGTGAGACCTCACCAAGTCTGTGATTATTTATTCTGTAATTGATTTTTTACACCCAAGTAGATGCAAAATGAACATAGTTTAATCTGTTAATGTACTCCGTGTGATCCCCCAAGATAATTCAGTACCTCAACCAATTTAGTTTGATATAATGGTTAAATAATTACCAATTAAGCAATTTTCAGACATTTTAATAAAACTCTTAAAACATCAGTAATTAACTGTGGTAAATTACTTTCAGAAAAACAAAAACAAAACAAAAACCAAGTATGATATAAGTGATTTTACTGTTTTGCTAGCTTCCACCCTATATGCAGTCACATTAGACTTTATGTTTCATTTAATTCCATTATAATGCATATGAATGCAGGAGAGCAGAAACATAAGCCAACCCCAAATCCATGCAAAGATGTTGCATCATTTGCTGCGTACCAAAGTTACATTTAGTTGAACTCTGACCTATGAATTTGCATAGCTAAATGACATATCACAGACTGACCTCTTGGCTCAATAGAAACAAAGTAAATTTTAAAACTGCATGGTTTACAGTTTGGTATGAAAGTGGAGTAGATAGTATAGTATAGTAACACTTTAAATGTATTATTATTATTATTATTATGTATATTTTTAGATATAAATTATGAAAAACAGAAGCCAGAGTGTGACATGATTGCCTGTTGCCCATATATGTTGTAATTTCACATGGTCGTATCTTAGAGTGACCGCACCTTTAGCCACTGAATTAAACCACACCCCATCTCATGTAAACTCATCCCTCAAATCTCCCCTCATCCCCCTGGAATCTACGCCCCTGCCCTCCTCCATCCCTAGCTTCACCTCTTGTATGGCAGCTTTGCCTTTTAGTTTTTCTCTACATCTGTCTCATTGTTCTGTGTTTTAAAACTACAATTAATTAATTGTTGAAATTCCAATCTTCAGTGTGTTATTGCAACTTGTTCTAGATTTACCAACGTGATATATAGTATTTAAAGTTTTATTATGTATCTATTTAACTATTATGCATTGAAGGATTGTTACATGCATGTTGCAGTCAGAATGTTTTTTAGTTTTTTTAATGGTACAATGTTGTAATATTTCTGGATCTGTTCTGGTACCCCTGTGGGGGGTTTTATTCACTGCACTCCCTGGTCTGTCCATGCATGGCTGCATGGATGGGCAGAACGTTGGCCCAGAACATAACCATACCGCCAACACCACCAGATTTCTTAAATTTTCTAAGTGAATAAAAATATTCATCCAGTATTCAAGTGAAGTATTCTTTTGACGGTAGTGTTCCTGACTGAAATTACTGTTGTTAAATTTACTAAAATTACATTTAGCCAATGCAACTAAATTCCTAATAATTTTGTCAAATTTCATTGCATTCATAATGTACATTTTAAATTTTTACTTAATCTATTTGTGTTGGGACTACATAAATACATTTGTTGACAATTGAAAGTGTGCAGGGAAAAAAATCTAGCGTTTACTTAGGTTGAGGAGATGTACTCAAACAACATGTTGTATGTTGCTTTTCTCAAAAAGCAATTATTAATTAGCATTTAGCATGCTAATGTATGCAATTACTAAATTAGTAATGGGAGACAAGAATATTATGTAAAACTTAAATGTTAAGGAAACTTAAGATATAAAATTACTTTAATGCCACTTAATTGGATCATTTAAAAATGACTTTTTCCATTATGCAAGGTTTTTCCTGCATTGAAAATTTTATGAGTGCTTGTGAAACGGTAGCCAGCTGGTACGCCATAGCTGTGCAGTTGTAAACATCGGTCTACTGGCCTTAAGGGTTTGAATCCCACTTGGGGTAGGTCAAGTAGGACCAGTAACACTGGTGCCGTGACCCGGAAGGTAGTGAGGTTTAGGGGGGGTGTAATGGTAGCCAGCTGGTATGTGATAGCTGTACAGTGTGTAAAGCTCACTCTCCTGGCTTTAAGAGATGCATTAGCAACAGAGGCTAGAGGCCATGGCTTTTATAGCCTCCTTGCTAGCATGTCCGACACCCATGCTGAGGATTGCCAGTTCGAATCGCTCTTGGGGCCGGTTCAGTATGACCGGTGACATTCAGTGTGAATCCATCACAAAATAGATTCTACCTAATAGATTTGCATATTTAATGTAAAACTGGAACATTTTTGGTAAAACTGTAGCAGCTGCAGTTACAGTTTCTAAATATGTTTTGGCTACTCTTTTCATTAATAATTTTCAGCAAAATAAATAATTTCATATGTATTTTTCATCAATAAATTTAGCAAGACTGTTCCCATGATTATAACACCAGCAAAGAACATGTTTGTTTCCTACTCCATGACAGATATTGTTTTCCTTTCATCAGGCTCCAAATAAATTAAGTAATCTTTAGGAATATCTGAAGGAAAACAAGGCAAGTTTATTTCCTAATATAAATCATCGTTCTTACAGAACATTCATTAGACAGGAGGAAAACATTGTCCTTAATTTGTCCTGACTTTAAACCCCTTTATGTACTTGCCCATATATTTACAGTACAATTCCTTGATCATAGGCAAGACCATGGATGGCTCCTCATTTCTGTGGTTAGGTCAATATAACTAATCTTTCTTTAAAAAAAGCATGTGGATGAACATAAACGTCAGTCACCACTTAAGACCATTTTTGACCCAGGAAAAACCCTGCATTATGTTGAAATTATGTGAAAAAGTTATGTTTTCTGACAAAGGATTAATGAACTAAACCAACTGATTAATGTGGAACCGATGTACATGACTAAATCACGTAAATTCAAAGCATTTGTTTTTTCAGTGTAGGGTATGATTTCTCAAGACGCTTATTTCAGTAATATCTGTTAGGATGTGGAGACATGGTATTCCAAAAAAAAAGCTTGCTTGCAGCACTTTTAATTTGACTTTGCAACACAGCAGAATGAGAGATGTTTGACAGGCGGGCAATCTTTTGTACAAACCTTTAGAGCCTTACTCATACCTTATAAAAAGTCACATAAGCAGACCTGACTGTCACATGAATATTTCAGAGGCTGTGCTTGATGAGTGAGAATGGTTTTGAGGGTTTATTATTAATCCACAGCTGAACTCACTTGCAATGTACTTCCTAGCTCAGACTTTAACAATGTCAGCAACTCGTTCTTAAAAGCTCACATCACTTTCATCTGTCATGAAGGTCATCTTGGATCCCAAGTGATACTTTGGGATGTGGTTTTGTTGACATAATCTCATAGATCTCAAAAGCATCCCAATTGTTTGACATTAAAAAAAATTAAATGAAGAGCAATGCAGTTGGCGTTCCAATTCATCCCAAAGGTTTTCAGTGGGATTCATGTATGGGCTTTATGCAAGCCAATCAAGTTTCAACACCACACACAGTATACCAGTTCTTAATGGACTTCGCTTTGTTGTCAACTCTTTAGAATGTCATTGTATGCTGTCACATTAATATTTGTCTTCACTAGATTTAACGTGCTTATCCAGACCTGTTAATTAGAAGGGGTTGTTCCCACACTTTTGGCCATGTAGTGTACCAAAATCTGCAATCTTAAGATTTCAATATGAACTCAAACATTTCTCATTAAATTCTTCCAGAACCTAATTATCTGAGCTAGAGTAAGGCATCCACATTAATTCAATAGCTCTATTGTGCAGTATGTCAACAATTGTCTCATTTGTCTACAAATTGTATTTGTCCTGAGGAATCCTTGAAGAAACGTCTGAGACAAAGTTGATTGTTAAAAGAAAAGTCTACTCGGAGCTATAAAATGTTCATTGATTGCTCAAATGAGTTAATGTGTTGATACTGTACCTTCAGAGTACACCATTACAGGACGAGGGGTCAGAGCTGCTGAGGTGGAATTAAAAGCTGAACCACCTAGAATAAGGAAATCATTCTAAAAAACAAAAACAAACTGCATCTAATGTTCTAAACATACTATATTTTTAGATACTTAAAATTTTTTGGAAGCAAATGTGAGTGGTGCTTGTGCATGCAAAACTCACCGACACAATGTCAGGGTGTTCTGGGTAGTTGCCAGGGCATTACTACGCTGTTGCTAGGTTGCTTTGTGAGGTTGCTAGGGCATTGCTAGGTTGTTGCTTAGGTGTTCTAAATTGTATCTACGTAGATGATTCTCTTTGGATGGGATTCTTTTTTTTTTTTATTGGTCTGTCAATATTCAGTTATTTCATTAATTATTCAACTAAATTGTGAAAATACACAATTATATAGAATATCTTATTAAATATTTTATATTAAATGAACAACATACATTCAATTTCACATAAAAACATACATTGTGTTAAAATCAAATAAAAACTGGGATAAGTTTACCCTGGTTGCATTCCTGCCCCAGGTATCTAGTCATCCCAGTAGTGGGGTAAGATGACACATTTTCATAATTTTATATTTTGTGCTATGACTTAATTACCAAATGTTTCTATTTATTTTCCATGATAATACATTAGACAAAGCAGAATCATTCTGTACATACTAAACTTAAATCTAAATATGTGACAACTGTGACCAGTAAATGCACTTTGTTCTTTAGGGAGGCATCTTCCCATAGTTTTGCTTGCTTTAGAAAACCCCAATATTCATTTATAAATGGAAAAGCATTGCAGAGACTAATATTGTTTTTGTACGATTCAATCGATTATATAATTGATAATAATCAGTAAGGTTAAAATATTGGTTTTGCATACCGTTATAAGTCAAGCAGAATTTTATCTGAAGTGTGTGTGTGTGTGTGTGCGCGCGTGCGTGAGGGAGATTACTCACAGAAAGTTGCCGATTTGTGTTTTTCAGCAGGGTAATCAATCCATCTCCTGGACATTTCTAGTTAAAGTGAAGCATAAACTGGTTCATTCATAAGGAAGTGAATGTTCATTGGTATTGCATCATATTCGAGCATACATATGTGGATGAGTGTCTATCTAGTAATGGTTGCATGCTGATAAGCATGTATGTAGTTTATGTTCACTGCAGTAGACTAAATAGCTGCAATGCACAGCCCATTAATACACATCAATACTGTATGTTCTGTGTAATAATAGGGGGTAAGTCTAGTACCCTACTGCATGTCAACTGTATATATTAGCGGAATGTTCTTCTTAATAGCTTTCAAATCCAGATCATTACAGTCTTCTATTTTCTATCTCTGAAACATTGTAAGCTGCTTTTCTGTATTCATTTGTAAATTAATATGTTTGTGTTGTAATTTCAAAGAAGTATTTATATTAAAGGATGTACACCTGACTTTTAGAAATTCAAGCTAAGGCCAACATGGTCCCATTGAAACATGTTGCTATACCTAAATTTTTGCTTAATGGTCTTTATGTGGCTTGTTGTAAATATAGTAGCAGTTTCCTGATGCAATAAACACTAGGGGTGCTACAACAATAACTTTTATTTACTTTCACACTAATCATGAGTGAAATGGCAGATTATTAGCTTCTAAACATCTACTTTTCCTCACACAGTGCTATCTTATGACATCTTAACACTTTACCTATAGTTAATGACTTGTAAGGCTTATGTTTGAATTACATACCCAACTACATTTATACCGTTGTTTAAATGCAATAAAATTGCATGGTAGCTCAACAGACAGAGCGTTGTAATAGCGATGCAAAGAGACTGCGAGTCGACCAGGGAGGTGATGTGGTTGCTCCAGCACTTGCAGTTTTCATGACATTTTTCCTTTTGAGGCTTGCTTTTTATTAGGTTTAATTTAAGGAGGCTGGATTGGCTGATTTAAAATGCTCAGGTTACGAGGCAGATGCCTCACTAACTGCAGTGCATGGTCTCCATAGTGAAAAGTTTCGTGCCTTGTGCAGCTGCAACGGGGCTCAAAAACTTTATTGGAATGTGACAGTAATGGCACAGAGCTAACAGCAAAACAAACAGTGAACACACTGTGACTGTGTCCTTATTCCCGGCTTGTCAACAGCAGGGGAAGCAAGAGGGCTACTACATCAACAACCGTAAAAACAAAAAAGTGACCATTCTAATGTCAGAAACTCGTGAAGGTGCCTAAGATCTCCATGCTGTGACATGGCAGTCTTCTGGCATGGCGTCAACAATAGTAAAAACCTGATTTGAAGTGGCCTGTGTTTCCCCACAAACTCGTTACTGGTTCATGACAATGGAAAGCAAGAGGGCAACTAGGTGATATGGAGGTGGCTAAACCTAAATGTCTGTGTTGTGACATGGTGTTGACAACAATGAAAACAGGCATCGAAATGACCTTTTTCATGCCACAAACTCGTTCCTGGCTCGCAACAGTGAGGAAAGCAAGAGGTGACATGGAGGCATCTAAAGTCTCTGGCATGTCACCAACAATATTAAAAACTGGGTGAACCATCTTCCTGTTACAGAGGAAATGGTACACTCTCGTTCCTGGCTCACAACGGCAGGAAAAAAAGAGAATCAAAATCCTGACAAATTTAGCCAGGGGTGTCACTTCACAGACACCAGGCTGCCCATAGACCTCCCAATTTCCTGGGCAGAGACCCTGGTAGTCGGTCCGACAATTTCCACAGAAGCAAGCAGAGAGCGAAGCACTTTGAGTGTCATGCATTCACAATGAGCATGAAAAATCTTCTTTAAATCTGTGCTCTTTTTCATACATACGTTCCTCGTGCAGTTCCTCAGAAGCCACTGAAGGAGTATAGTGGGAGGAGAGGAGATCAGCTTAAAATTTTGCTCATAATCAGTCTAAACGAGCGGCTCTTTTGAAAATGGCACTCAGTTACAGTGACAGGTTTGATATTTCATGGCACCTATTCCAGTGATATCTGATTATTGTCTGTATGTCATTTCATACTTTCATATTTGCACCTTTAAAGGGATATTACATAAAACTAACAGGATGGAAAGTGATTTTTTTGACAAGAGAAAATGTATAAATTGATAAAAAATTAAAGCAATTTCCAAAACATTTATAGTAGACTCATGAACAGATGGGTGGCATTCCTGTTGTTGCATTACTGGGTTACATTTTAATTAATGCATAATTTATTGAAAGATTATTGAATGGGACTTTTACGCAGGCTTTACTGTGACATGGTGTTGGTCATTTTCAGGATGATTCTGTAAATATAGTCTCTTGTGACATCAGTTTTTAAATGTTTTAATCTGCAGTAATATATCAGTGCACTTTGTCCTGCATCCTGCATGTTATGAGCAGGTTACCCCGCACCCACACGGGTATACTGGAAACTATCACAGCTACTTCGGGCTGATAAAATGTATTAATCCATGTAAACATCCAAGTTAAGTGTAAATGCCTTTTACTCTGCCAAATGTGTAATTGACAACTGGAGCACGAACAGACAGCATTTCTGCATGTGGTGCACTATGCAGGCTGCAAACTCTGCATTTAGGGAGTGGCATTACTGTGTACAGAACTATTGATCTAATTTCTTTCAACACGGAAAACTGTAACTACACTGAAATAAGAACTAAAAGCTATGAAATAGTGAAAGTAGGCATTAATAAAACATGATCTTGCTTTGGTTTATATTTCAGCATTATATACAAGGTCCCTGTGGAACATTGTTCACATTTTCACCGTAATAATTACTAGAAAGTTTTCCAAACATCTCTTCTTATTTGGCATATTCATTCAGATCTGACAAGTGCCCTTAAAGGGATAGTTCACCCAAAAATACAAATTCTCTCATCATTTACTCACCCTCATGCCAGTGCATGCAGCAACTTGAGTTTGCATTTGAGACTGATTTTACTGTCTCTCCAGATGGGCTTGAGTCTGGCAAGCACAGCTGTTGTTAGTGCTGCCCTGGCAAGAATTTGAGGCCTGCACCCCCCTTCGCTGATGATGGTACACAGGTACTGGTGGACCTCTTTCAGCATTGGTACATTCACGAAGATATTTTTAGTGATAGTATGGGTGGAGCTTTTCATGATCTTGGCTTTCTCCTCACTTATCTCCATGCCGTATCTCGTTGATGTTTTATCCAGGAGTTCACTAGATTTGCCAGCTCATCTTCGCTTCCTGCAGAGCCGTCGATGTCATCGGTGAAACAGAGGTTGGAGATGGTACACCCTCCAATGCTAACAGTCCCATGGTGGTCCTCGAGGGCATCGGGGATAGGAGGCATCCTTGATAGACAATGACAGTCATCCATAACCATTTTCCAATTTGGCCCTGGAGTAGAATGGCACTGCAAGCTTTAGCGTACAGCTGTTGGATTGTCTCTATCAGTTTCCTGCCCATGTTGTAATTTCTCATGGTGGCCAAGAGAGCTTCATGCTAGACTCAGTCAAAGGCCTTTTTGAAGTCCACGAAGACGTGTTTGATGTTCTGCTGGTGTGTACTTTTCACATAGAATCCTTAAATTGAAAATTAGTTCTGTAGTGCTACATCCACTATGAAATCCAGCCTGTTCTTCTGCTACGATTTCTTCTGCTTGTGGTATTAATCTGTTGAGTATGACTTTGAGCATCACTTTGCTGGTATGACTTATAAGGCTGATGGATCTGTAGTTCTGTAGGTTGCCTTTTTTTTGGGAGGGTTATGATGAGTGACTGTGTCCAGGGTGTTAGCCACATTCCAGTCTGCCAGATCCTGTTGCAGATCCTGGTGAGGACCTCTACTAATCGCTTCTCCTCCACACTTAATTAGCTCTGCGGGAATGCTGTCAACACCAACTGCTTTTCCGTTATTCAGAGACTTGATGGCTGTCTCCACTTCTTCTCGCACTATTGGCTGATCATCCTCGTTCATTGGTTCTTGACTAATTAGTATGTTGGGATCTCCGCAGGCCTGGTAATTGAAGAGGTCTGAGCAATACACTGTCCACCTATTTATTATGTCTTGCTCTTCTGTCATGTATTTCCCCTCTTTGTCCTTAATGGTACTCACTCTTGCCTGCTTCTCCTGCGTCAAGTCCTTTACTAGCTGGAATGCTTGTCTGCTGTTGTTCTTGTTTAAGCAGTCTTGTATTTGTGTCCACTTTATTCTCTATCCAGTCTTCCTTAGCCTTTTTCATCTGTCTTTGTATTTCTTTGCTGATTTTATTGTACTCCTTTGTCCTTGTGGTGTGTCTAACATTCTTCAGTTTCCTCCTGTCGTCACACAGTTCTAGGATCTTGTCTGTGACCCAGGGTTGTGACTTTCGATGCTGTTTCCCAAGTATTTTAGTGGCTGTTCCTATCATGACATCGTTAAAGTTGCATATCATTTCTTCAGGGTCTTCATCCAGAACAAGCAGTGGAGCAAACTTTCCTCCAATGGTGGCATGGAAGGCTTCTGCAATGCTAGGGTCTCGTAACTTTTCTAGGTTGAATTTCCTTGCTGACCTACAGAGTTGAAATATTCTTCTAAAAATCATAATTTGTGTTCTGCAGAAGAAAGAAAGTCATACATATATGGGATGACATGAGGGTGAGTAAATGATGAGATCATACAAGAAGTGAATTTCCCCATTTCCAGCTTTGTGAACAAACAGTTCACTGCAGCAAAAGTTAATGAGCAAATGGTTGCCAGAAGTGCATCAGGAGTGCATTTGTTTAATTCTTGCTAATTTCCTGACCAATGATTTGTTGTGGAGACCTTTAAAAGCTTAATGTTTTGCCATTTTAGGCTTGGCACGTTTTTCTTTTTTTCTTTTTTTTTTTTGCAGCACGCAATGTGTGTGAGGTGAGGGAGGGGTGAAGCTTCTGATTAATAAAAGAGGATCTTTCTAAAAGAAAGCGGATGCAAGAACAAGCACGGACTGTTGTGTAGGGCTGTATAGGGCTGGAATATGATCGCAATGATTTTGCTGGGAATATAAAGCAAAGCAATAATTGTGAATATCATGATTTTTTAACACACTTTTTGCTTGGCTACTTGATTTCCTAAAGAGTGCATCATAAGACTAATTTCACAATCCTTGAGGGCTGCATAATTATTTAAAATAACATCAAATACGTGATATGTTCATTTGTGATTGTTAAATCACAAAAGGCTGCGATTAACTGAAATTAATAGCCTACATGGATTGTGTGAGTGAATGGATAACACTCTCTTCTGTGTTCATGCAGGGCACATGATACACACAGAGCTGCATGATATAACTTACTATTGTATAAAATAAAACTAATCTCCCAAATAATAAAATAATCCACAATAATAATTCAGTATTAAAATAATATTCAACTGTGTAAAGAAATGAGTAAAGTGTTTGCACACCTTGTTCATTCACGGATAAATATATAAAGGTTAATAAATTTGATTGATGTATTTTTGTATATTTGTACATATTAATGAAAATGATTAAACATTATTCTTTACAGATAAATGTGGAAAACTTTTAACTAGATATGTACTTGTGCATTATACATTTTGAATCTATTTGTTTGTTTGGTTGAAATGATGGTGCCTCTGATAAAAAAAAAAAAAAGAGCAAATACATAATTATTGAGATATATGTCGAATAGGCTGAAAAATACCTTGATATAACCTAATTTTTGTAGCCATATCACCCACACTATTGACACTATGACACTATTGTGTCATTAAGAACTCTATTGATGATATTGTTGATTATTTCTTATTCAAATGGAATCTATTTGTATTATATTTTTAGCGTGTTTTGTGTGTTTGTTTAATGCATAATGGATGATGCATTTGATGCATAATGGATGATGCATGAGAGCAATCCACAGTTGACAACACATAATCAGCTGTATCTTGTAAAAAAAAAAAAATTAAAAAAAAAAAAAAAAAAATATATATATATACAAGGCATAGTTGTTATATAGAAAATATAAATGGAAAAGCGTCACATTAAAATGGGCTTTTCATTTAGTTATGAAACACTTCCCAGGTTAAGACCATATCTGTATCATGTTATATCCAAATACAGATACAGATAACGGCTTCACAGCACAATTCTAGTGTGTGTGTGTTGTGTTGTGTTTGCGTAATGCGGCGAGGAAATAACAGTAAGAAGAGAAGAGCTGATGGTTGGCATTTAGGATGACTAGCGATGCTCTTCACATACATACAGCCCTTGTCAGCAAGGTCAAAACAACTGCAGAACACTAATTCAGAATATGATTAGGAGATGTGTATTTGGTTGAATAATTTATACAGAAAACATTGATTTGCAGTATTAAGAATAATGGCAGATGATAAAACTATATATATATATATATATATATATATATATATATATATATATATATATATCCTAGATCTGCATTGAAATAGGTGCCAGAGACATATCTTAAGACCAATATACCATAAAGAAACGTTTGGTCTCTTTTGACTCGAGTCAACCACTCAGAACCCCCTAACAACTGCATAGCAGTGTGTTTAAAGCTACTCACAATATGTTTGCTAACAATCTGGCAACCCCCTAATATATATATATTTTTTTCTTGGCTTTTAACAATTTAAACTGAGACACAGTCTGAATAGTCACACTGTCTGAGCTTTTCATGTCTAGCTAAAATGGACCGAAATGGTTGAAATTCAAGCGTACATTACTTTGCTTACAGTGGGGTGCAAAACTCACATAAAAATCCATTTGTGTATTTTGTTTAACCTGGAAATGTTTTTCCAGAAAAGTCATAATATATAACTGTAGCTGTAAGATTCTGCACTATTTTGAGGTCGCTAATTAAATGTAAGTAAATTTGTGACATTAAATATGTTACAAAATGGTCAGATTTCCTTGCTTCCATTGATGCACACAATATAATATTTTGAACATTCTCAAATCTGGATAACATGGAACATCATGTTGTAATCAAAAATTTTAAATTCATGTATATTCTTCAATTCACATTTCCACTCAAATGGGTGGGCTGATGTTATCATGTGTAATAAAAACTTAGAATGAAATTATACACAATACAGAATTTTCACTAGTGGTCTCAGACTTTTGGTCTGCACTTTATGTACCCTTTGTTCAGAAATATCAACATATATTTTTAGACAAATTATTACTGTAAATACGAATGATATATCAACCACTCATATTCTGCTTTCAAAAATACTGCATTTTATGGAGTTATTTAGCAGTCAGTCCATCCAAAACATTTACAGCGTGTGTGTGTGTGTGTGTGAAAAGAAAAGCAAGAGTGAGAAAAAGAAAGAGAAAGAGAGAAAGCAAACAAGAATGAAAATTAAATCGCTAAGGCTCAAGTGCTACACAAAAGGGGTAGAGTGAAAGGCAATTATGATGCTCTGACATGAATAATACCCTGGCTTCTCATGCAAAAAGGGCAGGAAAGATGAAAATAGGCTCTGAAAATCTGTGCATATGCTTCTTTGTTACTGTCTATTCTTTTGCAACATTTTTATCATGCTAATGCAGTGTCTGATAAAAATAGCTTGGGAGACTGGGGTTTTCCTTGAGTATAAAGAGCGAGAGCTCGATGAGGTGCTGGGGAGGGCTCCTGACTGCTTCTGTAAGTCACTGATAAACCATAAACAACAGCTGCAAGAATTTCCACTCATGCTCTGTCAGCAACTCTCTTTTTTCTTCAAAAAGAACCATCCGCTATATTTAGATTACACCGCTATTTCTCTGTTAACAATTTATTTTGATAGAAATCATATAGTAAGCCCTGCAGTATACCATTACTTGTGTATTTGAGTAACAATTCACATGTTAAAGTTAAGACAGATAGAGTAAGGGCCTTTCAGGTTTAAATCTATTTTAGACAAACGATTATAATTAGTGGTGCTTGCTAAGGCAAGCATGACTATTAATAATACTTATGGTCAAGTCAAGTTCTTTTTATTTTTATAGTGCTTTTCACAACACTTTACAGAAATGTATGCTGCAACAGAAAACAATGCTGTAATGTCTGTGGGTCTTCATTTAGCAGTTAAAATAAAAACGTGATTGAAAATCAGGCTTTAAAAATTATTTGTCTTCAGGCCCCCAGTGAGCAAGCCAAAGACGACTGTAGCAAGGCATCCAAAACTCCATAAAATGTTAGTTAATGGAGAGAAGAATAAAAACCTTGGAAGAAACCAGGCTTAGCTGTGGGAGCCAGTTCCCCTCTGGCTATACAGTACAGCACGAATTTAATGCCAATAGTAGTTTTCTATGTGTAATACAATAGGAAATGTGTTAAACGAAAGGATATTGATTAAAGTGGAAGATTAATGATTAAGTGTATTTGAAGTCCATCCCTAATTGACTGTGGAAATGCACGTAGATGCAGTGTTCTTTTTTTATTTGGCTGATATTTATTTGGTGGCGTAGTGGCAAGAGCGCAGGGCTGCTAATCAGAAGGTGGTGGGTTCGAACCCCACGGCCACCATCATTGTGTCCTTGAGCAAGGCACTTAACTCCAGGTTGCTCCGGGGGGGGATTGTCCCTGTAATAAGTGCACTGTAAGTCGCTTTGGATAAAAGCGTCTGCCAAATGCATCAATGTAAGACAGGGAAACAAATAGAATGGCATTCATTTTAAAGCCTAGTTGTAGATTATCAGAAGTGTTTCTGGTTTCGGCAGACCTGGCTTATTACAACATAAGTATGGATTGGTATATATTAGGTGTATGCCTGGCTGAAGAGATTAGTCTTTAGTCTAGTCTTAAACTGAGAGAGTGTGTCTAAGTCCCAAACAATGCTAGAAAAGTTATTCCATAGTTTAGGAGCCAAATTGGAAAAGGAAGTACCTCCTTTTGTGGATTTATAATAGTCTAGGTACTATTAACAGGCCAGAATTTTGCTATTATAGTGAACGTGATGTATTATAGCACGATAAAAGGTCACTTAAGTACTGTGGAGCTAGACCATTCAAAGCATTGCAAGTAATTAGAAGAATTTTAAAACTGATATGAAACTTAACAGGTTGCCAATGTAGTGATGATAAAATTTGGATGATATTTCTTGGATCTAGTCAGCACTCTCTCTGCTGCATTTTGAACCAAGTGAAGCTTATTTATTGAACCTGCAGGACATCCACCTAGTAGTGCATTATAATAATCTAGTCTTGATGTCATGAACACATCAATTACATTTTTGGCATCAGAAACAGAGAGCATGTGAAGAAACTTAGCAATATTTCTGAGGTGGAAGAATGCTGTTCTATAAACATTGGAAATATATATATTTCTTTTGCTGTCAAACATAACACCCAGGTTCTTAACTGTAGAAGACAATACATTGTCCATTGAGATACCAATTATATTCTAGAATCTTAGATTTAGAGGTTTATGGTCCAATAATTAATACCTCTGTATTGTAAGAATTGAGTAGAAGGAAATTTCTAGCCATCCAGTCTTTGATTTTATTAACACTGCTAACTTGGAGTATTGAGAAATTTCACAAGGTCTTGACAAATTATAAAACTAAGAGTATCGTCAACACAACAGTGAAAACTAATTCCAAGGTTCTTGATAATGTCTCCCAGGGGAAGTATATACAAGAAGAAAAGAAGAGGACCTAATACTGAGCCCTGCAGCATTCCATACTTTACTTCTAGATCTAAAAAATAAATAAATCCTTGTTTACTCAAAGTTAAAGCAGTCTGATAAATAGGACCTAAACCATGCTAATGCCTGTTCACATATGCCAACATTATTCTCAAGCCTGCCCGAGAGAATGTCCAGATATATGGAGTCGAAGGCAGCACTAAGATCTATAAGCACCAGAAGAGAGATGCAGCCACTGTCAGATGATAAGAGCAAGCCATATGTAACTCTTATAAGTGCAGTCTCTGTACTATGATGAGACCTAAATCCTGGCTGAAATTCTTCACAGATACCATTTCTCTGTAAAAAAAAAAAAAAAGAACATATTTGGGAGGACACTAAATATTTTTGTATTTTATACATAAATGGGTGATTTGAGATTGGCCTGTAATTAGCCAAGACTTCAGGATCAAGCTGTGGTTTCTTTATTAGCAGTTTGATTTACTGGGACATGTCCTTAATATAGCAAGGAGTTAATAATATCGAGAAGAGGTTCTGAGATTACAGGAAATATCTCTTTTAGCGCCTTAGTGAATCTAGCATACATGTTGTTGTTTTTGATGCTTTAATAAGTTTTGTTAGCTCTTCCTGACCAAGATGACTGAAGTTTCTCATAGGGAATACTATGAGACACTGTTTTCTGAGGTGCTGTGGTAGACGGTTGCATAAGTCCAAATTTCATTCCAATGGTCTCAAATTTATTAGTAAAGAAATGTATAAAGGTGTTACTACTGTGCTGAGAAGGAATATCTGGTTCAGTCGAAACTTTGTTCCTTGTCAATATAGCCATGGTACTGCATGGTACTACTGTACCTAGGATTGCTGTGGTTATTTTATATAAGTTTTCTAAAATATGCAGTAGCTAGAGACACTGTCCTTCCATGCACTGTGAAACACTTCTTATTTTGTACTCTTCTACTTGTGTTCCACTTTCTAAGCTGCTTTCTTGAGAGCATGAGTATGATCATGGACTGACTGTGACCAGACTATGAATCGCAAGTTCTCTGGCGGCTATAACCGTTGCGTGCTAACACTTGGTGCTTGATGCAAATTATCTTTGATCTGCACCATGAGAGCTGCAGGTCACAGCAGTTTGTTTCATCACTCCAGCAGGGACCTCTTGTCTGGACATTTGTACACATTGTGTCTGAACTGTCTGGTGGAGCACACTCCTGCTGATCCATACCATCACTCTGGAAAATACTGTTGACTGTAATATGTATATTGTTTTGTTTAAATTTACTTTTATGTTTGAGCATTGGCTGAAAGCACTATATAAAGTATGCTTTATTATTATTGTTATTAGTAGTAGTAGTTACTTGGTCAATTGCATGACACAGGTTGTCATGTGATGTCAACATGGCAGTGTTCCTGAGGGGGCGATTCTCTCAGTGTAAAATTAAACAGCTTTTATTGAGCGACTGACATGACTGGTGTCTTCATCGCATGTAAGTGTACATGATTTTAAACATATTTCTAAAAAGTGCTGTAGTATTCATGTCTTTATTTGTAAAATAAAATATTATTAGCTAAAATTTACTGTGTACACCTTCAAAGTATATTTTTCATGTTGTAAAAAATATATATATATTTCTTAAGTTGTCACATTTGTTTTAAATGTTATTAATTTTTACAATATAAGAAATGATCCAATTTATTAGTTAAAATATTTTTAGGCCAAGCAATTGCTTGGTTATTACTTAATGGAATATT
Organism: Moxostoma hubbsi; assembly: GCA_032164185.1. NCBI lineage: Eukaryota > Metazoa > Chordata > Actinopteri > Cypriniformes > Catostomidae > Moxostoma > Moxostoma hubbsi. The sequence goes on along the minus strand of JAVLUX010000044.1, from coordinate 18,637,521 downwards.
ATTTCTAAAAACAAATTTCACTGTTTTAAATTTAGCTGAATGCCTATAATAGTCTGTTTAATGGTATGCTACATTGTAACAACGTACACCATACAGTGGGACAGCATGCCATGTTATTGGGGAATGTTGTCAAAAAAGGACAACTTTAATGAACTGCATCTTTTTCCCCCTGGGTCATAGCAATGAAAATAATGTTGAGTTTGGGTTGTAAAAAGAAGGTATTGCAGTCCCTAGATTGGCGATAGTGTATAGTTTTCAATCTGATCCATCTTTGGATAATGTAAGAAACCAGTAAACTTCATTAAGGCTCAGGGTTTGAAGCATCACTAATTATAAACCAACCATATGATATGGACTTTTTTAAATTACTTGCTATAAATTGTAAGAAATTGTTGTTGTTGTTTAATTATTCCTTTTTTAACTCATGAAGTCTTACTTGCCCTAAATAAATATTCAAAATAAATGTTTTAAATTCTTATATGGGAGGGGTTGCTTTTGAATTAAAAATTTTGTCACATCACATGACACATGCCCACTTTATAAGTGTTAAACTCATATGAGGGTTGTGTAATTCTTTTGTAAGTTTGAATATCTAGAGACTTAGACCAGCTCTCCTTTTCCTCTCTCTACTTTCACCTAATCTGCCGGTTTGTGAGCCTGCTGCGCCTCTTTGCTGTTTACTGATGCAGTCTGTAAAGAGCTGGCAGCTTCAACTACTGAATAATTCATTAGGGGAAAATCTGCTGAGCCCCTACCCCAAGCCTTTTACATCTCTATCTACTCTTTTCTCATAATAATTATTTTTCACTTGCAGAAAAAAAGGGAAATTTGAGTGTTCTGTATTTTAAGTCACATACTTTGAAGTGAAATAAAGGAGTTGTTAATCAATACAAATTATACCACCAAGGGAAGAAAACGACTTGGTTACTAGTGTAACCTCCATTCCCTGATGGAGGGAACGAGATGTTGCGTCAATGAGTTGACACTAGGGGTCGCTCCTGCGGAGCCCAGACATCTCTGATCTTGAGAAAAGGTCAATGGAAATTGCTGTGTGGAATTTGCATGCCACTACCCCGGAAATACGGGTATTAAAGGAGTGACGCTGCAAACACACATCAGGTATCGCACTGAGGAGCCGAGCCAAAGACCCTGCAATGTCAGCGGTTAGTTCAGTGTTGTGGCAGAAGGGACACAACGTCTCGCTCCCTCCATCAGGGAACGGAGATTATGTCAGTAACCGAGACGTTCCCTATCTGAGGGACTCAGATAGGGAACGTCACTAGGGGTCCCAATGGAAAACGGCACAAGAGCTGAACAGAGTTATGCGGACTGGCTGTGCGAGACGGGCAGACCTCTGTGTGCCTCGTAGCCAGTGCAGCAAGCCATCGCATAACTACCACCAACACACTGATAGGCATGAAGCAGTCCCCTGCACCTAGGAGAACGGATAACTGCTCAGGAGTATAAAGACTGGCTAGCCCAGCCGTGGCCTTCTCTCTATTGTTCTCCCCAAAAGGAAATAAATAATTTGGCTGGGGGCTGGGGGGGTGTCCCTCCAAAGAGGAGGACACCGCGGAGACCACACCCGGCCTCGAGGGGGGGGGGGTTTAGGTGGAATGCAACACACGGCCTTTACCGTTTAGGAGCAGAAGCACATCATGCGGAGCGCCGTCGTGGTAGATCCTACCCAAGGGAGGAGGAGTTACTACAAACACGGCGACCAATGACAGAGTGCCCTCTGCCCAAGGAAAACGGCAGCAAGCCTGCGAGACAAGGATGCAGTGTGTGCTGTGGCGCCATGCTCGTCTCTCGACTCGGGTCTGTAGCCAGTGCTGAAGTGGCATGACCATCGCTGAGGATGCCATATGCCCCAGGAGCCTCTGAAAGGATTTCAGTGGGACCAACTTGTTTTGTGTGAACACATGCAGACATTTCAGCACTGACTGCGCGCACTCGTTGGTGAGGCACGCCGTCATTGAGACTGAGTCTATTCCATACCGAGAAAAGAGATGCTCTGCAAGCTTGCTCTTTTCCCAGTGTACCCAAAGCCCGAAGCGGCTGAGGTGCCTGAGCACCAGGTCCCTGTGCGCACACAACATATCCCACGAGTGAGCTAGGATTAGCCAGTCGTCGAGATAGTTGAGGATGCGGATGCCCACTTCCCTTAGCGGGGCAAGGGCTGCCTCTGCAACTTTCGTACAGTGCGAGGGGACAAGGACAGGCTGAAGGGGGGGGACTTTGTACTGATATGCCTGACCCTCGAAGCCAAATCGGAGAAAGGGTCTGTGTCGAGGAAGAATCAGACATGGAAGTACGCATTCTTCAGGTCTACCGCCACGAACCAATCCTGATGCCAGACCCTCGCTAAAACACGTTTCTGCGTGATCACAGTGGGAGTCTGTAAAAAAGCCCGGTTCAGAACTAGCAGGTCTAGGATTGGCCGCAACCCACCGGCTTTTTTAGGTACGATGAATTAAGGGCTGTAAAACCCCTTCTTCACCTCGGCTGGAGGGACAGGCTCTATGGTGTCCTTTCATAGAAGGGAGGCGATCTCTGCGCGCAAGTTAGCGGCGTTCTCACCTACACGAACGCGACCGTGAACTCGACCTGCGATGAGCCGGCGGTCACATCGTAAGCTCGCTGGGGCAAATGAGCATGCTGGGGAATAGGAGATCCGTGGGGGGTTTCCTGGCGGAGAAGCTCCCATTGAAATCCCCAAATTGCCCCCAGTGCTAACCGACCCCGCCTCATACCCGTGGGTAGGAGGACCGAGTCGGGGAGCTACTGGAGTGGCTTTCCCTCTTACAAGAGAAAGCCACGACCGCAATGTTGCCAGAATCATGCCCTCGCAGTGAGAGCATGATCCATCCACAAGCGCTGTCCCTGTGTGGGCAGTGCCCAACACGAGAGGCAGCGATAGTGGACGTGGGAAGTGGCGATGTAACGATCGCAACCAGGAAACATACACAAACGAAAAAGGCATCTTGAAAAAGACGATATATATATATATATGTGTATGTATACGTAGGTATGAATAAATACATATATAAACAAAGTTGTTCACTCTGTAGTTTTCTGCTGCTGAAGCGCCCAGGGTTATTTGCTCAACACAACTGTGGTGTGCGAAGGGGAGGACCGCTGGAATGTGCCGTTGATCCAACAGCGTAGAGAGATGAATGGAGTTGGCAGAGGAATTCAGCTCTGTGAACTTGCTCGCTCAGCTCCGAAGAAGATATCTAATTTGTGTTTGCAGCATCACTCCTTTTATACCCGTATGTCCAGGGGAGTGGCATGCAAATTCCAAACGGCAATTTCCATCGGCCTTTTCACAAGATCAGAGATGTATGGGCTCCGCAAGAGCGACCCCCTAGTGTCAACTCATCGACATAACATCGAGTGAGTGACAGATAGGGAACTGGATTTAGAAAAGGAGAGGGCCAAGTATAGAACCCTGAGGGACACCTAATGTGAGGGAGGCAGTAGAGGATTTGTACTTGAGGAAAGAAATTAAAATTTGCCTCTCAGTTGGGTAGCAAATAAAAACAGTGTTGTTCCTGTAGATGATAGTCAATAAGCAGAAGTGAAATAAAGAATTACAGGAAAACTAAAGGCACCAGAGCCAAAAGATGAACATTAATGTGATAATGGTAATGTGAACATTATCACCCTAATCTATGTTGTCTCAGAAGTATGGAATTGATGAAAGCCACATTGGAAAGCCTAATACAGATAATTTTTTTTATTTATTTGGTTGGATATAAGCCAGGCATTTAACTGGTGTGATTGCATCAGTTCTAAAATCCAATAGAATAGTGGCAGATACAAGACTTTGATTTATTAAATGAGGGATGGTAAGAAATTGCAGAATCACAGCTTTTGAAAAGAGAAGTCCGGGCTGCATCTTAATGACAGGATGATGAGTTAGATTATATAATCAATGCTCTGAGTGAGGAAAGAGAGTGAAAAGAGAGCTGAGGCTGAGATTCCCTTGAGTAATACTGATGAAATGTTGGTAGATAGAATGAAATCATGAAGAAAAAGGAGACAATCTGAGACAGAAACATCATGTGCATGAGGACTTGATGAGCATGTTTATAGTGGAAAAGAGTGCATTGGGCATGCAACTAGCATTACTCATCAAAGAAGATAATAAAAGTTAACTAAAAGAAGTTAAAGGAATCAAAAAGAATTGTTTTTATGCTGATATTCAGAAAATGTATTATATGGTCAGTTTTTGACCTGTAGCTTTCATAACAATTTGTGAGACAACAATTACACGTCAAAATCAATGAGAATGGGGAAAAGAAAATCATCATTGCTTTTAAAAATAATTTTTAGCAGTCTCTGTCCTCATTAAAGTCACCAAGCATGATAACAGTAGGAGAAACGGCATAGGCCAGAGCAAAACACTCTTTTCAAGGACTAATTTTAACCTAACTTAGGACATTGATCTACAATTTAGAATGAAAGGTTCTACAGTAGATCCAAAACTCACAAGGGGTGATCTGTGAGCTATCACCATTGTGTCATTGCCACGTTTCCTCAGGTTGCTCCAGGGGAACAGTGTATAAGAGTGTATTTGTAAGTCACTTTAGTCAGCTAAAATGACAAATTAGTCATTTTTTTACTTTCCACGTCCCATAAGGTACAAACTGAAAAGGGACTTTTTTTTTCTTTATCTAAATGACTAATTCTGTATCTCCAATGTACCACTACAGTAATAAGGACTAGAAAATTAGGTAACTGTTTTTTCTACATCTCTACATCTTACTCTTCCATCTGAACTTTCTCAGTCTTTGCATCTTTATTGCTTTCTCAATACTGATGATGATCTGAAATGAACCACATAACCTTCACATCTTGCTCAATTCAGATTATATGCAAATACTGTGTGTCATCAAGAATGGTACAGGAACGGGTTTAACTTGAGTCATGGGTGAGTTTGATACATTCCGTCACTCCCATCAACTTAATTGCATTAATCATTAATGGTATCTAATTTATCAGCTGTGAGAACCGTACGCTGGACATGTCTCAAATCATTTGATATCAGCAGTGTTTGGTGAAATAAGTGTTACGCAATAATTAGCTACTGTAAAATTCTTGTTAATAATATGTTAAATTCTTGTAATCATTAGTTACTTTCAATTACGTTTCAAATGGATTAGTTACACATTAAAACATGTATTACTTTCATATGTGCGTCTGCATTTCTGCAACATTTGAAGGTTGTGCGCTCCCAAACGACTCATTGTAAGGGAGAAATGCGTGCCAAGAGTATGGCTTGTGTGTGACAATGAACCAGTGGCGGCTGGTGCTTATCAAATGTGGGAAAGTACAGACTATTGTTTTTAGTATCTGCAATGTTGCTCCCAAAAGCTGCTCAAACTGCTACTTAATGAAATTTCTAAACAAAAATTATGAACTAAGTTCAAAACTAATTTTTTATGAAAGCTGAAATAAATGTCAAGTCAAATTGCAAATATTGGCATGTGTATCTCTGTGTGGCAGAACGTCTAGGTAACTGTTGTAACCTCCTTTCCCTGATAGAGCGACACTATGGGTCTCTCTTGAGAGCCTTACGCATCTCTGAACTTGAGAAAAGGCCAATGAGAAATTGGATGACAGAATTTGCATGTCCCGCCCCCGGACATATGGGTATAAAGGGAGGGAAATGCGTCTGTTCATTCAGGATTTTGCCTGAGGAGCTGACAATGAGGTTCAGCCATAACAGTGGCTTGGTTCAGCGATGTGGGCGGGAGGACACATCTCGTTCCCTACATCAGGGAACGGAGGTTACAACAGTAACCTAGACATTCCCCGTCTGTCGCTCACTTCAACGTTGTGTCGAAGAAGCGACACTAGGGGTCTAATTGTAATCACGCCATGCGCTGAACCGTGTACGTGCGCTGCTGACACAGGTGTGGGCAGGCAGTTGCGTGCCAAAACGACAGATCCGCCCCATAAGATCGCCATAACCTTCTGGTTCCCTACACCCCGATATGGGGGGAACAAGCCGACGTGCCAAGCATGGGAGCAACCCGGGCCATCTTAACATTATCACATGCTTCGGGGAAGGCATTCTTTCCCAATTCCTATTCTTTCAGGGGGGAAAGACCCTGCGGAGGTAAAGAGTGGTGGAATACATCACATGGGATTTTAGGTCGCATGTGGAGAATGGCGCAGTGGTAGATCCTACCTCATTGGGAGGGAGGAGTTGCTACAAACACGGCAACCGGGGGGCAGT